>CM053583.1:377631176-377662560 GCA_028627135.1 Pseudochirops cupreus | reverse complement strand
AGTCTAATTTTCCCAGCAGTTTTTGTCAAATAGTGACTTCTTATCCCAGAAACTGGGGTCTTTGGGCTTATCAAACAGTATATTACTATAATCATTGACTATTGAGTCTTTTGTACCCAATCTATTCCATTGATCCACTACTCTATCCCTCAGCCAGTACCAAGCAGTTTTGATGACTGCTGCTTTATAATACAGATTAAAATCTGGTATGGCTAGGCCACCTTCTCTACCATATTGTGCTATAAGAAATGGGAAGGAGATGGACTTCATAATTACCTGGAGAGCCTTATACAAACTGATGCTAAAAAGAACCAGGAAAAATTTGTACACAATCACAGACACATTGTATGTGTGACGACCAACCTTGATAAATTGGACTCTTCTCAGCAACACACAGTTATAAGACAACTCTACAAAACTCAGGATGGAAGGAGATGTCTACATTCAGAGAAAGATCTAGAAAGACCAGAGTTTAAATGGAGACTGAAGCAATCTACATGCTATCGTTCTTTTTCATGTTTGCTTTTGTTTCTTTTTTTTCCAGTGTTCACTCATTGATTCCAACCTTTCTATACAACCAGGCTGTTGTACAATGTGAAAGTATTTGCAGATCCTATACTTGAGTGCACACCACCATGGAGGGGGGAAGGGAGGGGAGAAAATCTGAAATTCAAGGGATTGTGGAACCGAATCTTTTAAACTAAAAGTAAATTAAAAAAAATAAAAAATAAAAAAAATTAAAAAAAAGAAGGAGCCTCCCAGCTCTAAGTCTATGCTCCTACGGGTGGTACAAAGGGAAAGACAGGAGAGAGGTTGTGGGACAGGACAGAAAGGATATAACATCAGATTAGTAATGTGGAGCATGGGAGAAGGCAGAGTCAAAGATGATTCCAAGATTGCAAACCTGCCTATGTATGAAGAAGGATGGAGGTGCCTTCCTTAGGAGGAGGGAAGTCTGAGGGAGGGGTGACTTGGTTAAGGGAAAGATGACAAGTCCAATCTTGGGCACGCTGAGTTTGGAGTAACAGCCGAACATCTAGATGGAGACATTCAGCATACAGGTGATGGTGTGGGGCCGGAGTTCAAGGGGAAAATATATGTTTGAATGGACATGGCAACTGCACCCTTGGCAATGTGGAGAAGGCAGAGAAGATGGCTAAAGACAGCCTTGGGGGACATCTACTCATGGGTGTGTGGTCTGGGAGATGGATAACATTCCAGCAATGGAAACTGAGTCACAAACATCCTCCTCTAGATAGCCACTGGCACCTCAGACTCAACCTGTCAAAAGTTCAACTCAACACCTGCCACAAAATCTCCTCCTCCTTCTGACCTCTGCATTTCATTAACAGAAATGACACCGCCATTGTACCCATCACCCCAGATATGAAACCTCCCAGCCAGCTCCCTCTCCTTGGCTCTCCGTATCCAATGACTTGCCAAGTCCCATCAGTTCTTCCATTAATCTAACTCTCCTTTTCCAGGCCTACTGTCATTAGCCTAATTCAGGCTCCATGACCTTAAATTGGATCACGACAATATCTTCATCTCTTTCTTCCAACCCACTCTAAATACCACTGCCAGATTAATGTCCCTAGAACACCAAACTCATTAGGCCACGCCCCTGCTGAAATACCTGCAGCGGCTCCCTAATGGATGAATGGTAGATGAATGGATGAATGGTAGTCTGGCATTCAAGGTCCTCTGCAATCTGGTCTAAATCTATCTTTCTAGACTCATCTCCAGCCATCTTCTGCTTACATGCCCTCCCAGATCTACTTGCCTTATTCCAAAGTCCATTCTCACAGAATCGCTGAATCACAGAGATGGGAAGGACATGAGAAAGCACTGAGTCCAACCCACCCCTGAACAGCAACCCCTTCTACGACACCCTTGACAAGGCATTGATGGTGGAGTCATTACCATTGAGACAGTCTCTTCCACTACAGCTCTCATTGGCTGAAAGATTTCCTTTGCAATGTTGTACCATTGCTCCCAACTCCTGGGACCACACAGAACAAGTCAAATCCCTCTTCCTTATGCTAGCCCTTCAGCTACTCAAAGGCCTGGCCTCCCTACTAAACATTGGGCATGAAGGAGGGGAACTTGCAATAAGCCTGGAAAGGTAGACTATAGTCAAGTTGTAGGGGACTTTAAATGCTAAACTGAGGAATCTGTAGTTTATCCAAAAGGAGAATGAGAGCCATTGAAGCTCCTTGAGCAGAAGGAGTGCCACAGTCAGACATGTGTTGCATGGAAGATTATTTCAGTAGCCACATGAAGAATGAATTTGAGAAGAGAGAGAATGGAAGCTGAGAATCTAACTAGGAAGTTTCACAACACTCCAGGTGAGAGGTGAAGAAGATATAAAGCAGGCTAGTGGCTTGATGAGGGAAGATAAGGGGCCAGGGCAGCAGAACCTGGAGTCCCTACTTTTACCCTGCTATAAGTAACTCTGGAGCAGTCATCAAACTTTTCTGGGTATCAATTTCCTCCTCTGTAAAATGGTGCTAAGAACTCTGGTAATCAGAGAAATTGATGAAGGTGACCTGACTTTGGAAAGTTGGAAATCCAGGCATATATAATGAGATATAATCATATGAGATGCAGGAAATATGGAGGACAGCCAGTGCATTATGGGAGGGTGCCCCTCCCCTCAAGCCCTCACGGAAGTCCAGATTGTTCTATCCTAGCCAGGACTGGTCTTGGCTCAGCTCTGCTCCAGCCACCTTCTGCATGGGCTGGGTCTGCAGGGAGCCCCTTCAGTTCCCTTAATTGAAAATCCATGGGTAATTTCAGGAAAATTTAATCCATATGTTACACTTAAATTGTCAGATGTTATATTTCAATCCAGGAACTCTGGAAATGACTTTCAAATGATTCTCATTCTTCCCCCTTTTTGCTGCGTGGAAGCAAAAACTTTAATCCAAGCAAAGGGGTGCAGAGAAGACCGAAGTGAGGAAACCCCCAATGCCACAGGTTTGGAGTTGTTCCCATGTCACAGAAGAAGTTCAAGTGGCCTCAGGAATTTCATGACTCATTCATTCATTAATTCGACAAATATTTATTGGACAATAATGATGTACAGTATTAAAAACAAAAAAAGAGAAAGACGCGGTCCTTGTCCTCAGCAAAGATGGCTCACGTTTATGCGGGTCTTTAAAGTTTACACAGTGATTTACTCAGAGTATTATTATCCTCATTTCACAGATCAAGGGACCCAAGTGAGGCCAAGTGATTGGCCCAGGGTCACAGAGCTCATAAATGTGGGGGCTGGGCCTCACATTTAGGTCCTGCAATGCCCAGACCATTGAGTGATCTTTCCCGTGTATCATGCTGACTCTTAAGGACTAGACAATTTCATTACATCAGTAGGTTGGCTTTCTGAATTTAATGTAGGAATTATCTAAATTTGAGTCAGCCCTCAAGACCCAGGTCAGAAGCCATCTTCTCCAGGAAGCCAGCTCTGACCACTCAAGGCCAATCTCTGTATTTCTCTAGTGCTTTTTATTGCTTTCATTTCATGCCTAAGCGGAGACTGCCTGGTCTTATAATTTTAATGGTACATGTTTTATCTCTCCAACAAGATTGTGGACTCCCATTAGCCTGTGAGCTCCTTAAGAACAATGGATGTCTTTTGCTTTCCTTGGTACCCTTAACATTTAGCACAGTCCCTGGCTCACAAGTGCGTAATGTGTATTTACTGTCTGACCAGGAGGCAGCAATTCCATCTGCCACATGGGGCCAACAGAGTCCCTAAGCAGTAGAGTGGAATCCCCAGCTGCCTGTTAGACATTTTGAACCTGGCATGTCTAAAATGGACTGTATCTGGATCATCATCATCACTAAAATTTTATAGTACTGACTATGCTAAGTGTTTGACAATTTTATTCTTATTTGATCCTCACAACTCTGGGAGATAGGTGCTGTTATTGTCCCCATATGAGGAAACTGAGGCAAATTAAGTGACTTGCCCAGGGTCACACAGCTAGTAAGGATCTAAGGCTAGATTTGAGCTCAGGTCTTCCTGATTCCAGGCACTGTGGTGCCCTCTGGCTGCCCCAACCCCCCAAACAACCCCCTTTCCAAACTTTCCTATTTCTGTAGGGTGAACACGCCATCTTTCTACTCATCTAGGTTCACGACTCCCGTGTCATCCTTTACTGATCATCCTCAGTCATCCCACAGATCCATTGAGTTGACCAATCTTGCTTCTATCTCCTGCAAACTCCCTTCTCTTCATTTACATTGCCAATACCCCAGTTTAGGCCATCACTGCCTCTCTCACCTGGCCTATCAAAATAATATCCTAATTTGTCATCCTGCTTCAAGTTCCTACCTATTTCAATCCATCCTGTGTCTGTGTCCTTATAAGCCTAACCCCAATGTGCTTTCACAATATACTTTTACCAGGCTGCCCATGGGATGCCTGAACAGCACCACCCACAGACCATATGCTACCATGTTCTGGAGGAATCCCTGGCACTAGAAGCCATCTGCAGATGGTCCTCCAGACAGCCACCAAAGATCTGACCATGTAGAGGGAAGTTAGATGGCTCAATGAATAGAGCGCTGGACCTGGAGTCCGGAAGACCTGAGTTCAAATCTGGCCTCAGACGCTTACTAGCTGTGTGGCCTTGGGCAAGTCACTTAACCCTATATGCTTCAGTTTTCTCACCTGTAAAATGAGCTGGAGAAGAAAATGGCCAACCACTGCGATATCTTTGCCAAGAAAACCCCAAATGGGGTCACGAAGAGTTGGACACAGCCAAAATGAGCAATGTGTTGGTAACTCCCCTACTCCCTAAACTCTAGTGGTTCCCTATTGCCTCTAAGACCAATTATAAACTCCTCCATTTGGCATTGAAAACCTCTCACAGACTGGTCCCTACCTACCCCTCCAGCCTATAACATATTCCTCCCCTCTATCCACTCTATGGACCAGCCATACTGGCCTATTTGCTGTCCCTTACATGAGTCACTCCATCTCTCAATCCCACCTTGCCCTGGCTGTCACTCTCTCCTCATTTCAGCCTCTTTGGAATACTTAGTTTCCTCCAAGACCCGGATGACAGATCACCTTTTTGGTCCTTCCCTGTCTCCCCATCTCCTAATGCATTCCTGACAATTACCTTGTATTGGGTGTTTTGCATATATCTCCATACTACAAGAAATCTAATAGAATGTAATCTTCTTGAGAGCAGAGACTTTCAATTTTTTATTTACATCTAGTGCCTAGCACAGAACCTGCACACAGTAAGAGCTTAATCAAAGCTTGTTGATCAATTGATTAAGAAGTGAAAAGAGTCCCCACTGGCCAAGGAGGCATGAAATCCTCAACAAAGGGCCAATGCCCTATGCCCAAGCTAGCTCCTGAACCTAAAGCTGGCTGGAGTCTGGCCCTTCTCCATGAGCCGGAAAAAAACTACACTATCCACCTTATTAAGAGCTACTGTGAGAAAACCCTTCTGTAAACTGTAAAAAGCTGTAAAACGTAAGTTGTTGTGATTATCACCAGTAGCTCTCAAAGCCTTTCTTGGGAGATTTCCAAGCTCCACCCAACCTCTGGTTTGCCAGGTTCCCCGCAAGACAAGGAGCAGCAGCTAGCAACAACATCCTCTTCCAGCACGGTACAATGGAAGGGATATTAGCCATGGCATCAGAAGGGACCCAGGTTCTAATCTGACACCAACTAGCTATGTGACCATGGGTGCATTCTCTGAGCCTCGGGCTCCTCATCTGTAAGATGGGAATAAAAAGATCTCAGAGTATTGTTGTGAGGATTGAATGAGGTAACATGTGCACAATACTTTGTGAACCTAGAAGTGAATAGTGAAGTACTAAAAACATGACACTTGATAGTCAGGAAGACCCCAGTTCAAATCTTGCCTCAGATACTTACTAGCTTTGTGACCCTGGGTAAGTCATTTAACCTCTCAGTTCCCTCACCTGTAGAGCAACAGTAGCCCCCTCATGGGGTTGTTGTGAGGATCAAATGAGTTAACATGTGGAAAGTGCTTTGTAAACCTTAAAGCACTATTTTCATGCTAGCTATCGCTATAACTGCCATGCCCATCGTCATTGCTGTTACGATTATTTCCCATGAGTCTCCCAGTCTCGTTTTCACATCTATTAAAAAAAAAAGATGGAGTTAGACTTGATGATCTTTTGAAGTCCCTGAGAGACCCTTCATCTCTCGGCATTGGTTGGAGATGGGCATATGTTGCCTGAAAATTATAGGTTGTTGAATTTGACTTTGACTCCTGGCAACATTCCCAAGGAATGGGAGAGATTAGTGAACATCTTGAAAAGGAAGTGGTGACCACCAAGAACGAGCATGGAGAGCAGTGTGCCAGGCTTGCCTTATTTCCTTTGTGTTCTGATTGATTCCCATACCAATAGATCAAAGGCATACTACAGCATCATTTTGGCAGCTGGATAGTGCCATAGTGCACAGAGTGCTAGATCTGGAATCAGGAAGACCTGAGTTCAAATCCAGCCTCAGACACGGTGCAGCTGTGTGACCTTGGGCAAGTCACTCTTCTTCTGTTTGCTTTAGTTTCCTCATCTGTATAATGGGGACAATAATAGCACTTCTCTCCTAGGGTTGGTGTGAGGATCAAATGAGACAATAACTAATATACAATGCGATAATAATTGTAATAATAATGATAATACCACTTAGCATAGTGCCTTACACATAGTAACACTATATAAATGCTAGCTCTTACTATGATTGCTATTATTTTAGCAAAGCATTAGATAAACTCTCTCATGTTATTCTTTTGAAACAGATGGAACTAGGGGAGGCTAGGTGGTGCAGTGAATAGAGCACCAGTGCTGAAGTCAGGAAGACCTGAGTTCAAATCCGACATCAGACACTTAACATTTACTAGCTGTGTGACCTTGGGCAAGTCACTTAACCCCAATTGCCCTCCAAAAAGCAAAAAAACAAAACAAAAAAACAAACAAACAAAAGAAAAAGATGGAGCTACATGGGCTTAGTCTATACAGTTAGGTGGATTTGGAATTAGTGTAGGGCTGGACCCAAAGAATGGCCAATAATAGTTTGAAGTCAGCTTGGAAGGAGAATTCCAGGGAAGCAAGGGCCACATGCTTGAACTTGGGCATTTAACGAACCCTTTTGTCAATGACTTGGACCAAGCCAGAAATGTCCTGTGGGTTGAAATAATATCTTGTTGTGGTCCCCCTGCTTTCCCCTTAGTTAGTAAATATCTAAGTAGCCAGTATAAAGCAAGAGTAATACAAAGCATGGTGAGTGTAGAAGTGATTTGCAAAGCTGACTCAGAAATGAACTGAGACCACATCCTGAGACTGTGCAAAATGAGGGGAAGCCAACCAGCTTCCAGTGTAACAGCCCCTGTCCCACTAACGGTCCTCAGTCTGTAAGCTACAGATAAGCTCCGACATGCACAGTAAGACTGGTAAAATGTTATCTAAATTGAGGAAACTTAGGGGGGCACAGATAACTTTGAGATGATGTGAATGTATTAATTAACTAAACCTAAGGTGGTCTAGATAAGCATTAGTCTATCTCCTACCACAAAACCCTGCAAAAATGAGACCCCAAACTCCTGGGCCCCCCACCTCCACCCCTACCCCATGCACCTCCATCCGCCGAGGTCTGCTGGAATGCTCCAAACTCTGATCTGAAGTCATGGAGGTGACTCTCTGTGCCCCCTCCCTCTCCCATCCCCTCCCCATTTCTGATAGAGGATTCCACTGTTTGTCCCTGGGGAGTGTGTACTCTCCTGCTAATATGTGGAAGCCCCAGGATCATCAGCCTGTATTCTGATACTACTATGATTCCTCTCAGAGGTGCGTATACAGTGGAGGACTGCTGCCCAGAAGTATTTGTATGGCACAAGGCTTTTAAAGCTGGGAATAGAAAGCTGTGCACCTGTGTCTCTGTGTGGTCCCTGACCCAAAGCGGACCAGCCCCTGTGTCATTGGGTTTGAAGCTAAAGCAGTTGGGGAAGTAAGAGACATCTCCTTCCTCCCTATACACACAGGCCAGGGGTGAATTGCTGGCATCCCCCCTAAGGGCAAAGCTGCTTTTTTAAGGGTAGCTGTGAGGGGCCAACCACAGAGTGAGCAGGGCAGGGAAGAGAGAAGGTGCAAATGCAAAAGCCTCATGTCTACAGGTGCTACATGTACTCTGGGGGATTGTGTAGCTACCACTAAAAAACTCCACCCTTCTTTAGTATCTCAAGGGGAGCAAGAGAGGTCTCTTGACACTCTCCTAGGTGACTGATGCAACTGACAGCCAATGTCATGATGTCATCTATCCTGAGACAAGGAAGGTAGGCACACCCCAAGCAGAAATGCCAGGCCATTGGCCAGGCCCAGCTCCCAAGTTACCCCCAATGTTACTACTCCCAGTTGGTGGTCTGTCCCTGCCTGGGCTCTCCTTGGGACATTAGGCAAAGAAGCCTGAGACCCTACCACCCAGTGCTCATGGGAAGGCACTGGTCTCCTTGACAAATGCCACTATATAACAGAGATGTGCTGGCATCTCTTAGCCATTCACTGCTTGTCACCATGATAGAGAAAAGATTGGGAGAGTCTGTCCCCAGGCAGGCTGAATCTCCACCTTAACTCCTCCTACCCCTGCAAGGCAGACAGAGACCAAGAAGAAACAAAGCAGTAAGAAATCCAGCCTGCAGTCCTCAGGCCAAGCTTCGGCTGTCACAGCCAGAAGGATAGTCAGGAAAGGGGCTATAAGGAGGAGGGGGGGGATGAAGGATTGGAACTGCACAATGAAATCAGACCCCTGACTACACTTGAGATACAAACTATATTTAGAGATTTACAACAAAAGCCAGAGGGAAAAGCAGCAGGTGGATAGATACTTTACACCTTATTGGCGACAGCTTGACCCTGACTGCCAGGACCCTGGAGTCACAGCCCCCCTAAAGAACCCTGGGGACCCTAGGAAGACGATTAAGCCAATGCCCAGGGGACAGAACCCCACTTTACCATTGCTGGGTTGGCCTTACTTGCCCCACACTCTCTCTCATTCAACTTGCCAGGTCCAAAAAGAATGAATGGAGACTAAACGGGGAGTATAGGACTTTGAATAAGGGTGTTTCCCCAATCAGAGTCCTACTACCCAGCATTCTAGAGGTTTGCAGTACTCAGCTTGACTAACATGTTTTATCCTGTGTCTGCGTCCTTATAAGCCTAACCCCAATGTGCTTTCACGATATACTTTTACCAGGCTGCTCATGGGATGCCTGAACAGCACCACCAACAGACCATATGCTACCAGGTTCTGGAGCAATCCCTGGCACTGGAAGCCATCTGCAGATGGCCCGATGTGGATGACCTGACCCTGCCTCTGACCTGGTGCAAGCCCACCTCATGGCTATGGTCGGATATCTGATCAGTAATAGCTGGGTATCACCCTCCATAAAATTCAACCCCTCTCACAGTATGTAAAATTCCTAGGGTATATATGGACCCATAAGGGCAGAGACATCCCTGCCTTAATCAAAGATAAGCTACTCTTCCTCCCCCTCCACCCCCCCACTCCCGCCCATATAAAGGGAGCCCAGCACACTCTATCCAGGTACAATACAGAGGCCCTCCAAACTCTTGCAGCTGCCTCCACATCTGGCCACTGTCATGTCCTCAGGACAATTTCACAAGCATCCTACAGGGCTAGCCAGAATATGAAAGCTATGGGACTGTGTCAATCTCAAAATGTACTGAGTCTGTCCTACAATAATATCTTGAAGAGGTAGATTACCCCCCATCTGATTGGTCCAGTATAATACTCCCTCTCAAGATGCAATCTCCAAAGTCTTTTTCCGCATAGAACATCACTATAACCCAGCAGAATTCAAGGGAAGGCAATTCACCACCACGGTGGACTCCTATATTCCTAATCTCATTAAAACCTTGCAACTGGACAAAGGAAAGATGCCTCTCAGCTTTGGGCCGGCCATTGCCCACAGACTGCCCCAGCCCAATAGCACAGGACTGTGAATGACATTCCTCACAATATCAATTGGTGATACAAATCACTAAGGTACAACCTCTGCACAGTCTCCAGATAAGGATATGTGCCTTCAGTGGTCAAACTTGGACTGAGTCAGCAGACTTCAACACCACTATGGTCACCTGGATAAATCAAACCCAACTGGCATCCCTGGAAGGAACATGGTGGGTGTGTGTACCCCCAGTTCTCCAGTGCCTCATCTGAACCCACAGATACCTTTTCTGCACTCTAGTCAAGATAGAAGTAGACCTCATCTTTCACAAGGATGGTTCAATGATAGCCATCTGACCCCCAGGATACCTCACACTGGCATGCAGTGGGACATGTCCTGATAGTCCTAAGGGCTGTTACTCAGCGTGAAACTTGGGGAACAGAAGGTGAAGAGGCCCATAAGAAGCTGAAGAACACACAGATGGTTATTACAGCCCAATTAAAGGATCAAATTGAGGGCACTGCCAGAGGACTTGACAAATTGGCCAGAGGACAACATGCCTTAGGCCAGCGGTTCTCAACTTGTGAGTCATGACCCCTTTGGGGTCTAACGACCCTTTTACAGGGGTCACAGGGGTCGCCTAAGACCATCGGAAAACATATATTTCCGATGGTCTTAGGAACCTCCTTTATCTATCTCCAGGTGGGTCCGCCCACATGCAGACACGCTCACATAAAAGTATTAAAGGGTCGTGGCATTAGAAAGGTTGAGAACCACTGCCTTACCGGCTATAGTGATGGGCCCCTTGGCTGGCTTTGGACTGGCCAGCCAAGGGGGTTTGCAGTTTCATGAACTACAGCTGGGCATAGATTGACCCTTCAGGAGAAATTGCCCTTATCACTGCCTGTACAAGAGGCATAGGAAAGACTGGTAATAACAGTCATAAGATCATCATGAACATCAAAAGCATCTCCCCAGGACCAGTGAGCATCTTCAATGACCTCTTCTCCTGGGGCCTCCCAGGCAAATGGACAGGACTTCCGTGATGCTGAGTATTTGAAGTGATAGTGCTTGCAGTGATTTTTTTCTGTCTTAGTCAATAGACATGGTAATGTGTGACCGCAGTAAGTGGCTGGGAAACCAAGGGGTGGATTCTGTTGAAATTGTATCTTGTTCTGGTCCCCCTGACCAAGACCCCCCCCCCTTCCTTCCGCTAGTATAGGTATAGAAGTAGCCAGCAGAAGGCAATAATCAAAGGAAGTAAGAGTATAAAGGAGAACACACAAGTCACTTACAAAACTGCCTCATAATGAACTGAGACCACATCAGGGGCTAGGTAAAATTAGAGGGAGCCAGCCAGGTCCCTTGCAATGGCCCCTCTGTCCCCTCTCACTGGCCCAAGAAGACCAACAAAACATTGTGTAAATTAAGGAATCCTAAGGGGCCATTGTTACCTTCGAGATGATTGAATATGTTAATGAACTAAACCTAAGGTAGCCTGGATGACAGTCTAACCCAGCGGTTCTCAACCTGGGGGTTATGTTCAGTTTGTAACAATGAAAATACAGCCTGCATATCAGATAGACTCATAACAGTAGCAAAATTACAGTTATGAAGCAGCAACGAAAATAATTTTATGGTTGGGGGTCACCACTGCATGAGGAACTGTATTAAAGGGTCGCGGCATTAGGAAGGTTGAGAACTACTGGTCTAACCCCAACACTATAGAACATGGGACCCTAAATCTCTGTCCTCTCCATTCCTCCACCTCCCATGAGTCTGTGCTCCATGAGAGCTTCCAACCCTCATCTGCAATTATGCAAGTGACTCTGTGCCATTCTCCCTCCCCTTTCTCTTCTCAACACTAGCTGCCCTCTGTCTACTACCCCATTCCGTGTCCCGCTGTCCCTATGCCTTCTGCTTCTACTCTCCCTGACTTATTAAAATCTGATTGATGCATTACTCCCCATTTGCTACCAGCATGATCTTTCTCATCAAGTTTCCAAAGAACCAGACATGTTTACCCTGACCCAATGGGGACACCTTGGTGGCCTCTCTCCTTTAGCTGATGAACCAGAAACACCAGGATTAAGTTATTTTGTTCCATAGCTGCACATCACAGTAGATGAACAGGGCACCATGAATCTACTGGTTAGACAAAGGAACCTCAGCCCCACTTCCAGGCAGGACTTCCCCCACCATGTTGGATCATAATAGAACACCATGCCTATCAAGTTTGTGGATGGCATAAAGTTGGAAGGACTAGTTAACACTCTTAATGACAGAATCAGGACTCAGAAAGGTCTTGCCTTACAAACTAGAACACTGGGCCAAAGCAAAGGGGATGAAATTGAATGGGCTAAACCCATGTTTAGGTCTAACACAAGTACAGCAAATCACCTTCATGAGTACAAGTTGGGAGAAGAAGCATGGTTAGAATACAGGTCATCTGAAAGAGATCCAAGGGGTCTGACAGGTCAACAGAGATCTCTAGTGAATATGTTATGTATTTTATGTCCCTTTATGTCCCTTTCCAGCTACTCATTAGCCAAAAAAAAAGCCAATGGGATCTTCGATTACATTAAGAGAGGCACAGCTTCCAGAAATAATTATTGGTTGGTCTGGATGGCCTCTGAGGTCCCTTCCAAATCTGAGATTCTAAATTCTAATATGAGTTAATAGAGTGGTATCACATTGTAAACATGGACTCCTCACTCTTCTGGAATCAGAGCTAAAATGGACAGAGTTGTAACAAGACAATCAGCCAGGTGTGGATAGCAGGACAGGGACTGTGTTCTCTGATCAATTAATCAGATTTTTGCCATTGTCACAGTCATCTGAGAACCTCTACACACAAGATGATTATATCCATGGCCCCAGCCAAGGAGAAGAAACCCAACAGGATGTCTAAGGCTCATTGCTGTCAGGTTCTGCTGAGGGGAGAAAGGGTAAAGGGAGGCTGCTGAAGACAGGTCCCTTCCACCTTTCAACCCAATGAGACAACATGTATGTCTGCAGGAATGTGTAAGATACAGAGCAGAGGAGAGGTAACCTTGGAGGGGAAGGGACTTAGCAGGTAGAGGGGATATGGAAGGGTCTCCTGCAGAAGATGGAGCCTGTGTTAAGTCTGGAAGAAAATCAGAGACTCTAACATGCATAGGGGAAGGGGGAGAGAATTCCAGGCATGAGCCAAAGTAAAGGCACAAAGTCCAAGACACTCATTTTACAGAGAGGAACACTGAGGCCTGGGTCTCAGAGAAATGACTTGTCTAAGGTCACATACTGAATCAACATATAAGACTGGAATTTAGATCTCTTGATTTCCTGTGCCACATTACACTGCCTTATGTTATTAATTATAGTGATGCTAATAATGTTTCAGTACTTTGAAAGATCTGTGACTTCACTAGGATGGGTACCCTTTCTACCTTCCCCATCTATGTAGATCATTTCAAGAAAGTTGTGGTTGACTGCGTCCAGTCATCTGAGGATGAGAGTCTCTGAACTTGTCCCTTGGACAAGAGATCAGCCGGTCATTAGACTGGCAGGTGCAGTGAGAAGAATGCTGGATTTGGAATCTGAGGGCCTGTGTGACCTTGGACCCCTCACTTTACCTCAATAGGCTTCACTTTGCCAACCTACAAAATGACGGTTATGCCCCCAGTGACCTGGAACCTTCCTTCCAAAGCTTTAATTTATGATACTCTGATCCTTTCCATCTTTTGTGTCTTTGGGATCAGCTTACAGGTTGGCCACACCCATATTGGACTTCAGTAGTGGAAGACCTGAGCAGAGGAGTAACAAGAACTCACATTTTTGGAATGCTTTATGGTTTACAAAGCATTTCCCTTTCAACAGTCCCGTGAAGAAAACAGGACAAATCTTATTATTCTCTAAGGAGGCTAAGGCTCAGATACAGTAACTGACTTACCCCCCTAGCTGGTGAGTAACAGAATTGGGGCTCCAGGCCCCAGGATCTTTGTGTTCATGCTCCACAGACATAAAAAGCCCCATGTTTCTGCCACCCTTTCTCCTCACTCACTCTGGAGAAGCCTAATGTTTTCTCCCTTAGCCAGAGGACACCCAGAGCCCATCAAGGGATGGGTGAGGGTCTTTCTGCAGCAACTTCTGGCCTATTAGGAAGCCAGTCTGAGTAGTGTTGCTGGAACCAAATCAATCCAGTCCCCCTCACAATGAAACCTAAGGATGTGGAAAACAGACGCAGAGAGCTCCCAAGTGGTTCCTGAGAGCGAGAAAAGACCATAATGGAGTATCAATTGAGCTGCCCTTTCATTATTAAAAGCAGTTTTAGCACACCCTACTTGTACTGATTCCCCCTCTCTCTTTCAGACACACAGACCTAGTCACCTACCTTGTTTCTAAGGAAGAGGAAAATGTGATGATGGCACTGTCTAATTAACTGTACTCCTTCTTGTTCACTGAGATGAGACCTAAGCCAGCTCCTTCCCGAGAATACAAAAACAGCAAACCCCAATTAAAGCCCAGCTGTTGTTGGTTCTTCAGCCATTTCAGCTGTACCTGGCTCTTCGTGATCCTCATCTTCCTCATCTATAAGAGGAGATGTCAAATCCAGCCTCAGACACTTACTAGCTGTGTGACCCTGGGCAAGTCACTTCATCCTGCTTGCCTTTGTTTCCTCATCTGGAAAATGAGCTGGAGAAGGAAATGACAAAACCATTCCAGCATCTCTGCCAATAAAACCCCAAACAGTCACGAAGAGTCAGACATGACTGAAAACTGAGCAACAAGACTTCACTGAGAGGTAGGGCTGATTAATGGTTAGAGAAAGGGTCTCTGAATCAAGAAGACCCGCGTTTGAGTCCTGCCTCTGACACATACTGGGTGTGTGACCAGCTTCTAAGCTGCTGATCTACACTGGTCCTTCAGCTGGAGGGAGTGCCCTACACAGATGAAATCACCAAAAACTCAGATACGTTAAGGACATAGCTATCCTATCCTGGAATGTCAGGTCACTCATGTTGCCTCCTGTCTTTGGGGGCCATTTCATGGGTTACTTCTCCCTCACAAAATCTCATCACTTGGCTAACTTTATGGTGATGAATTAATCAGTTAAGAGACTAATTAACTTGACCAAGGTCACACAGTAAGTGGCAGAGCTGGAACCTTTGTCTAGAGATTTTCCCCCTATTCAATGCCAACTCTTGCTCATGATGGCCTTCTGCTCCCTGTCAGAAGAGACCTCAGTGAAGGAAGGGAGAACATTGGCTGCCTAGTGAGGAGAGGGCACTTAAGGGGTCCTTTAGTGACTTCCTACTCTTGGGCTACCCTCTCTGCCCTCCAGACACACACAGGCATGTACACACACATGCATATACATGCATGTGCACACATATGTACATGTATCTTCTTCCTCTCTTCATTCGTCTTCCTCTGGCTCTCCCTGAGGGAGGCCAACAGGGAGGAGAGGGAGAGGTGGCTGGGAGGATTGCAGGGTGAGAGCAGCACAGGACAGACAGTCAGAATGCCTTCTTAATCCTCAGTCAATCTCTCTCAAAGCAACCTGCCTGGCACAGCCCATCCAGATCCCAAGCTGCTTTGCCCACACCCTCCCCTAAGCCTCTCCATGCCGTGCTAAGGCAGCAGGGGGCTAATTTTATCTCTGTGCACCAGGCAGTCACTGAAGCAGAGCCAGCAGGCAGACCCAGGCATCCTGTCTCCTAATCCCCTGCTTGACCCAGTAAGCCCTGGCGCCTCCAGAACTAATTGGCATTTAATTAAACTCCAAATTAAGCACCCAGCTCAGAAACTTCACTGGAGCCTCCAAGGCCTGTCTTGGCTCCCTCCCTCCTCTCCAGGCCTCACTGTGGAGAAGGCCCCTGCTGGCTTGCCTCTGGTGTGATTAGTCTAATCCTCCGAGACAGGGGCTGTCTCCTCCTCTCTTCCCTAGTGTGAAGATGAGAGCTGGTCAGGGAAAACTGGGAGACAGGGGCCCCTGAGAACTGAGGTTCTGCCCAGCGCAGGGCACAGGCTGAGGGGTGAATGATACCCATCTCACATGCACCATCAATGTAGCAGCTCAGAAAGACCCTTGGCCTTTCTATGGGTTTGCTTGTTGTCTCCCCAATTAGACTGTAAGCGCCTTGAGGGCAGGCATAGTCTCTTCTCTTTTTGTATCCCCAGTGCTTGGCACACAGTAGGTGTTTAATCAATGTTTACTGATTGATCGATAGTAAAAGGAGGCTAATGATCCCTGCTCAGGCTACCTCACTGGGTCTCTTTGAGGCTCTCCTGAGCAGTACTGAAAGGGTGTTGACTCAGATAAACTGAGGCCTGGGAAAGACCTTAATTTAGACTGGCCAAGGTCTCCCACTGCATCCCAGACCATCACCAGTCATCTTGCCTTATGTCCTGCCACTGGACTCTGGGGACTCTGGAGGAGAAAGTGGGACTGACGAGTTCTGCTTCTCTTGAACCTAGTCCACTCCCAAGTCAAGACATCAGCCAAATGTCATCAGTCCTTTTTGAGAGCAAAGAAGAAACAAACAATGAAGGGGGCAAAAAAATGTTAGCATTTCCTTCTGTCAGGCCCCAAATTTCCCACAGAGCCCAGGGACAAGGAGAGAAAGAAGGGGCACGTTCTGAAGACAGAATGTCCGCGGCTGTGTGCCAGACATGTCACATTTTTCTCACGTCAATACTTCCAGGCGCTATGATTTCAATAGCAGGGGAGTTGCCCCTCCAATAATAATGATGGCGGTCTATAAGACACCAGTTTGAAGTCTGCCAAGCACTTTATACACATTTGAGCCTCACAACTTTGTTAAGGAGAATTGGGGTCCAAGCACAAGCACCCAAGCACCCCATCACTATTATCCCCCTTTTACAGACAAGAAAATGGAGGAGGCCCAGAACGGCTAAGTGACTTGTCCAGAATCATATAACTTAGCAAGTGACTGAGGCAGGATGTGAACCCAGATCTTCCTAGCTGCAAGTCTAAGAGGCCACTGGATCTCACCTACTTTGCCCCTTAGCAAGCAGTCTATAGGAGCTGCTGCGGACAAAAAAACTCACTCTGAGGCCAAGTGGGGCTAGGTTATGAAGGGCTTTGGATGCCAAACAGAGGATTCTGAAGCTATGAAATAGACAAAAATACTAAAAGGCTTTTAGTCCCGTGCAACCCCTCTCACTTCATCACCAGTGGTGGCAGAGGATGCTACAAACCACGTGGTTGTTAGAAACGCTCATTTAACTGCTGGTACTATATATGCGGTAGAGGCACAGATGGGGGCAGCTAGGTGACGCCATAGTGCATAGAGTGCTGGGCATGGAATCAAGAAGTTCCGAATTCAAATCCAGCTTCAGACACTTCCTAGCTGTGTGACCCTGGGCAAGTCACTTCACTTTTTGCCTCAGTTTCCTCAACCATAAAATGAGCTGAAGAAGGAAATAGCAAACCACTCCAGCATCTCTGCCAAGAAAACCCCCAAATGGGGTCACGAAGAGTGGGACATGACTAAAATGACTGAACAAAAAGAGACAGCAGATACAGCAATGGGCTCGGAGACTGTTCATAGCCTACCTCTGACACTTCCTAGCTGGGCAACCCTGAGCAGACCGTGCTACCTCTACACCATCTGAACAACTCTCTAGGACTTCTCTTGTAAGTCATGGATTGGTTGTGAGATACATCAGTGGAGAAATCCCAGATCCAAGGGAGATCAATCTCCTGCGACCAAAGGGTTGGAGAATCTGGACCAGAATGACATTCTCACTGCAAATGAAACCATAAGGCAGGCGTTTGTAGCTAAACAGCTTTTCCTGAGAGAGGCCAAAAGGAGCTGGCAGAATTGGTTTCATCCTGTGCCCAAAGCTAACAAGCAATGTCATTCCATGGAATACAACAACACCTTGCCTTTTAGTGCACAAAGTGAGCCTTACCAACGAGGTGATGCAATGAATAGAGTGCTGGGAGTTCAGATCCAACCTCAGGCACTGACCAGCTGTGTGACCCTGGATAAGTCACTTAATCTCTGTTTACCTCAGTTTCCTCATCTGTAAAACAGCACCTACCTCCCAGGGTTGCTGTGAGGATCAAATGAGATAACATTTGAAAAGCACAGCACCTGGTACACATTATATAAAAGTCACTGTGCAGTTGTTTCAGTAACATCAGACTCTTTGGGACCCCATTTGGGGTTTTTTTGGCAAAGACACTGGAGTGGTTTGCCATATTATTAACCATACTCACCAATATCTGTGGCATAGATATTGCATAAAGAGCATAACTGTATAAAGAGCAATTCTATAAACAATGTGGCAAGATCCTTGAAGTAAGGCAATATATCCAATGATTCCATAACGATAATATTTAAAATAATAATAATGACTAGCAATTATATAACGCTTCAAGTTTGCAAAGCCCTTTGCATACAGTCTCTCATTTACCTTCCCAACTACCCTGGCAGGCCAGGTGCTACTGTTCCCTTTATCATGAAGGTGGGTATAAGGGACAACATTGAAAAATGCTGGAAGACATGGATCCAGATCAAGAAATGAAAGAGGCCAATGGACTTATTGGAAGGATGCCTGCTGCGCATCTCACTTCAGGAGGAGAATTTGTTGGAGCTGGATGTGGTGAGTACTGAATGACATTCTCAAAAATGAAATTAGCTGCCTCTTAACAGACAGGAAATGACTAGTTACTGATGTGTGAATCATTTCAGAATCAGCTGTCGAGCATGTGTATAGTCAAACTACTGGCTAATTATTAGAACAAAGGTTAAAATCAGCACAAAGCTTTTTTTCAGAATGATAGAGAAGGGGGAAAAGATGTGATATGTCATTACAACACCGCCAACCTGACCTACCTGACATAAAAAATGGGAGTTAGATAAAGGAAAAGACATTGACTGATTATCAACATATCCCACAAAAGTTTAATGAATATAAAATAAGGATGCTAAGAGATCCCAGAAACCTCTTCAGCCAGAAGACACTGAATCTCTTCATCAAGCAGAGAAATAGAGCAGCCAAAGCAACAACGGTTTAGAAAATCAACTCATTTGCAAAATATTACAGAGGAAGGTGGTGGAGAATTAAACAGCATCAATTCATAAAACAGGGAAGAGTGGTGAAGGGAGAATAAGTATGAAAAAAAGCTTGGCATGAGACCCAACTTAGCCAGATCATCCCAAGAACATTTATAGATGAAACTGGGAGGAGAACAATCAACAGATGAAAAAAAAATGGAATGGGTCTGCCAACATTTCTTTAGAAATCTATTTTCATCATCGTTGACAGTGGAACCACCACATTTGGAATCTAACACCTCAGTCCCTGATGTGTTGTTGAATGAGGAAGTAGAATTGGCACTTGAGAAAATGAAGTCAGGAAGACCAGCTGGACCAGACCAAGTATACACAGAAGAAATTCGTGCTGGAGAAGACCCAATTTTGAAAGCATGGCGGGATTAATTTTTTAGATAAATGAAAGAGGAGAAGACACCAAACAATTAGAGGAAAAAAATCCACAGATGGAATTCTCTTTTAAGAAGGCATTTGAGAGGACATCTGTAACTACCAACACATATGCCTACTTTCTAATTTCTGTAACATTTTTAGGAGAATGTTCTACACATATATCGAGGGAATCTTTGTTTAAAATATGAGAAGGAAACAGGCATACTTTTACAAACCATTTTTTACATCAGATCACTGCTTCACAGTCACATAATTGACTGAAAGGTCACACAATACAAACTACCCTGGTGTTTGTTGTTGACTGATGTGGGAGAGCAAATAAAAAGCCTTTAGACCTCAAGGTATCTCCAGTGCACAAGATCGTACAAGATTCCTTGATAGAGAAATGCAATCACAGTTGAAGATTCAGACCCTCTGATTGTCATTATTGTTGGACTCATAAAACAGAGAGAGACAAAGCAACATCAATGATATTTGTGACTGTATTAGAGAACGTCCTGTACAGAATCAATCAATTAATCAACTGGCATTTATTAAGTACCTACTATGTGTCAAATGGAAGAGATTTTCTATAGATGATCACGGGCAGTGAGGTGGACCATTAGATAGAGTTATGGACCTGCAGTCAGTGCCAAGACCCGAGTTCAAATCTGGCCTCAGATACTTCCTAGCTGTGTGACTGTGGGCAAGACACTTAACCCTGTTTGCCTCAGTTTCCTTATCTGTAAAATGAGCTGGAGGAGGAAATGCCTTCCACTCCAGTATCTTTGCCAAGAAAACCCCAAACTGGGTCACAAAGGGTTGAACAAGACTGAAATGACTCAACAACAAATAGGTGATCACAGAATTTGAAGAGACTAGGACTAGTACACTTCACTTTACAGATGAGGAAACTGAGGCACAGAGGGGTTAATGAAACACCCAAGGTGACACAGCAGTAAGTGCTCTCCGTATGTGACCATTTGTCTATGATATCCCGCTGATGTCACACACCAAGGCTGGGGAGAGGACAGCACTTCCTGCAGTGAAATCTGTGGCCATCCAAAGTAGACTCTGGTAGAGTGTCGAATCTGGAGCCAGAGCAGCTAGGGTGCAAATGCGGGTCAAATCCTGGTCTGCTACTCAAGAGACCAAGATGACTTCTAAGGTCCCTAAACCTATGATCCTATGAATGGAGTAGGAAAAAAAATACCGTTTGTCCGGACCAGGGGCTGGCAAACAACGGCCTGAAGGCCAAATCTAGTCAACCACCTATTTCTATATGGCCAGCGAGCTAAAGGATGGTTTTTTAAATAAAATAAAACTTTATTCAAAAATGTAAAAAGCATTCTCAACTCACAGCCCTACAAACACACAGGGTTTGCTGACCCCTGGTTTAGACCAGGTCATTTTTGTTGTTGCTGTTCAGTCATTTCAGTCATGACCGACTCTTTGTGACCCCCATTCTGGAGTTTTCTTGGCAGAGATACTGCATTTCCTTCTCCAGCTCATTTTACAGAGAAGGAAACTGAGGCAAATAGGGTGCAGATGGATAAAAAGTCCATTGATGCATGTATCCTGGGCTAGTGCCAAGGATGCACATGATCTGGGACCAGGACTGAACAGAAGCAAGAAAGGAAGCATTTATTAAATGCCCACTTTAGAGAGCGGTACGTCAGTAGTTGTTTCTATAGTCTGCATTTATGTAATGCTTTAAGGCTTCCAAAATTTTGCACAGATGTTACCAGATTTGATCCTTGCAACAACCCTGGGAGCTAGACACTATTATTATCCCCCTTTTACAATTGAAAAAACTGAAGCAGACAGAGGTTAAGTGATTTGTCCAGGGTCACACAGTTACTAAGAGTCTATGGCAGGGTTTGAATAAAGAAGACTCAACTCCAACTGGGGCACTGCCCCCCCCCAACTGCAATAGATAAGGAGCCTGCTATGATTATAATGTTAGAGGCAGCACTGGGAACCAGGTCTCTCCCTACTTCAAATTCAATACCCTCTGTCCCACATCAGGCTGCATCTCATACATAAAATCTACTTGTTCAAATCTTATCTGTCTCTGTCTATCTGTCTCTCCTATCTTTTCTTTCCTCTCCTCTCTTCTTTCCTCTCCTCTCCTCTCTTTTCTCTCCCTCCCTCCCTCTCTTCCTCCTCTTCCCCTTCTGCTCTCCTCTCCCCCTCCCTCCCTCTCTCCCCAATTCCTACAATACCACTCACTGTCAATATCCCTGATTTGGTTCTTACTATATACTGTGTTGTACTGTTATTTAATGTCAAATCTTAATCCTTGTAATTGGATGGTAATCTCCTTAGGTCCTGAACCTTCTTTCCCTTCTCTTTGATCCCCTTCAGTCCTTAGACAGGGCCATGCACTCAAGCAATACTCAGTTACTGTGGGTATATGGGGTGCTCAGCAAGGACCAACACCTCTGATGTGAGGGCTTGCCAAGAACTTTTCAGAGCTGCTCATCCTGGTCATTGGTGTCTACCTGGTACTCATCTCTCACCTGTGACTCCAAGAAGCTGTAGCACATGCAGCAGCCACATCTTGGTAAACCGTCTCTACAGTTGGGCTAAACCAGATTAAGGATAACCAAAAAGCCTCTTGGGGGGATGTCAATTCCAAGCATGCGAAAACTTCCCCCAGAGGAATAAACATCTGAGAACTTGTTCCAGTGGCCATGAAGACAGTGGAAGCTTGGTCAGACATCAAAAATGCCAAGATCGTAAACTGCATCCTGGTCGTCCTGACTCTTGTCTTGCCACTGGACTTTGATGACTCGGGAAGAAAGAGTGAGGCTAGAGACCTTGAGAAACTCTAGCTCACTTAAATACAATTCACGCACAAGTCAAGACATCAGCTGTTATGGCATTGGTTCTCTTTGAAAACAAAGGACCACCACCAACAATATTCTATCCCCCTGTACTTTACAAAGCAGCAGCCATCATTAGCCAGACAGATCACCAACCTGCTCTATCCTAAGCCTGGGCCACACTCACAACTGAGTCATAGTTAACATCGGATAGGAACTGATGGCTCAAAGGCTGACTAGCAGGATTAACTTCATTAGAAGCTGTGGGGGTGGGGGTGGGGGTGGGGAACAGAGCAGCTGTGCCCAGGCCACAGGATCGGGTGGACATTTGAGGCTCTATGGAGAGACAGGCCATTTGTAAAAACCATGGGAACAGGCTTCCACGTGTGCTATTAACCGCCTCAGAAACAGTAGGTGTGGCCACTTTCCTCTCTCTCTCTTTTAGTTTTAATTGATTAAATCCAGGCATCCTCGAGTGCTTGGGAAATGATGGCCCTGTGCCAGTTTTGAAGCTACTATCAAGAGCCAAAGGGATTCTGGTTACTAAAATGACCAGGAAAGCTTAATGTTTCCAAGAAAAAAGCCTTCCACCCCCAACCCCCCTGTTGCAGCAATTGTTTAAGGCACTCAGCGGCAGACCCCAGCCAGGGCAAAAATCACAGCCCGTTCAGTTTTCTCTTCCAGCCTGTTCCTATGGCTACCATCAGACGAATCCAGAGAAAATAGATGACAAGCATATTGTTGTTCTCAAAAGGGAAACCGAGGCAGCTGGCAAGAAGAGGCATGCCTCACTCCATATGGGGAGAGATAGGCAGGAGAAAGAATATATACTCCCAGTTTGGCAGTATATATTTTGGCTTCTATGAGATACAAAGACTATTGAACTCAGAATTCTAGGCCCTGAGTTCAAATCTTGCCTCTCCTCCTTAACTACCCATCTGACCAAGGGCAAGACACAGAATATCTCTGGGCCTCAGTTTCCTCATCTGTAATAGAGAGGAGGGAGTGGACCAGATGCTCCTTAAGGTCCCTCCCAGCTCAGAAAGCCTCCTCTGATTCATCTCTGACTTGTTCTATATTAGTTTTCCCTTCATCATCTTCCCTCCTAAAGCCTCTCTTTTTTCCATTCTCCCATGTTCACAACTCTCAAGTGTTGTTCACCAGGTCTGATGTGACTCCATTCCTAATGGCTTTGGGTGATCAATGCTCCCTTTTCTAGATATTCACTAACCAACCTTCTAATAATTTGTTGGGTGTTGAAGTTAAGCTTATAAGTACATAGTCTATAGATTATATTATACTATATTATATAGTATATTATTATAATATTATATATCATATTCCCCCCTCCACTTTTTGACAATCGGACATTAGCCTTTCTCCGATCCTTTCAGTAATTCTCCCAATCTTCCAATCTTTCAGTCTTTCAAGGGGAACTGACAGTGGTTCATCAATCACAACTGCCAATTTTCTCCAATCCCCTAGGTTCATCTAGGTCTGTAGACTTGAACTCATCACAGGCTGCTAGCATGCCAAGTTCAGTAGTCTTTCCTCTGCATGACATAGAAGCTCTACTTAGCAGTGCTTGGCATCTAGTAGGAGTTTAATAAATGCTTAACTGACTGACTCTACTTCCATATCCCCATATGGAATGAAGCATACCTCTTCCTGCCAGCTGCCTTGGTTTCCCCAATAGGCAGCAACCACTGGCCAGACCTCACACTTGCCCTTCTGTTTTGGTGGGGTGTCTGATGGGAGCCATTGGAACAGACTGGAAAAGAAAACTGAAAGGGCTGTGGATAAGATATGTTGAGGTCTGCCAATAAGCACTTTAAACGATTGCTCTCCTTGGGGTGGGAGGCGTTTTTCTTGGAAGCATTAAGCTTTCCTGGTCATCTCAATAATGATCACCTCTTTCTATCCAGAATCCCTCTTACTCTCTTTCTGCTTATCTTGAGCGTTCATTCCCAATGAACCACTCTGCTCTTTCCAGTACAAGATAGAGAAAACAGAAGCAGAAGAAAAGCCAAACATTCTCACCTCCTCTTCAAATTATTTTCTGCCATAAGCAGCAGTAATTCTTTGATTTCTCTTTCTCCCAGCATGGTTTTTTTTTAAAGACACCTTTGAAAAAATCATCTTTAGCAATCTCCACTGGCTTCAGTTCATTCTAAGTTTATTACTTCAATCAATTAACATTATTAAGTGCCTACTATGTGCCAAGTGCAGTCTTTCTCTCCCTACTCAATGCCATGTATTTCTGGGCCTTGGCATAAAATATAGTAATTAAAAAACCAAACCCCCAAGCCTCCAAGGCAGGGATGGAGTGCCCCTGAAGGTACTTTGTATATTCTAGGCTATGGCCTAGATCTCCTCATTGGTAGAGACCAATGCCTTATACCTACATGAGGGGCAGGGCAAAGTTGGGGAGAGAAGGGGAGAAAGGAGATCTCTGGGCTCTTCAATCTCTTCAGCTGTTCTGGGCTCTGAAGTTACTCTGGAGGCTTTTGGCTTCCAGCTTCAAGAGGGAAGATGGAAAATGCCAACCGCACTTGAGGTTGCTGAAGGAAAAGACTTTGGGAAGAAGCCAACATGAGAGGAGCTGGCCGTGTCTGTCATGTCCCTGGCCCCAGCTTCCTACATCAGAGATTTCAGAGAACTTTATCTTGGGT
Organism: Pseudochirops cupreus; assembly: GCA_028627135.1. NCBI lineage: Eukaryota > Metazoa > Chordata > Mammalia > Diprotodontia > Pseudocheiridae > Pseudochirops > Pseudochirops cupreus. The sequence continues at coordinate 377,637,664 of CM053583.1, read as the reverse complement.
GAGATCTGGCAATCTCTCTCTTGGTTGAACTGAGTTTCCTCATTCCCAATGGAAGAACTCCTTCACTCTGTATTATCTGGTACATATTCTCCCATAGCCACTTTCTCTGACTCCTATTTTGCCACCAAATTGAATAAATGGGTTTCTTGACTACGTGTTACGTTGTTCATTGAGCAACTGATATTCAGTGGGAAAGGGGTAAACTTTACATATAAAGCTTGAGATCCTGCTTCCCCCATTAATAAAACAATGATCAGAAGTTAGATTAGATATGATCACATCACTGAGATTAATAATATTTAAGATGGGTATAATTCTCGCCCAGTCCTTCCTCTCTCTGAGGAGAGAAGAGAGGTCAAAACAGCTGGGGTCAACCCTCCAGCTTCCTCACCTGGCAAGAATTAAAGTCTCCCATGGAGAAGGGTTGGGGAGAAGAGGCTAGAGAGATTGATTCTGCCTCCCTTTGAGCAACACAAAGACACCCCATGATACATGTGGGGGACAGCCTTCACCAAACAGATACATGTATACATACATATGTTTATGTGTATGACTATATATACATATGGGGCAGCTGGGTGATGCAGTAGATAAAGTGCAGGGCCTGGAGTCAGAAAGACCCGAGTTCAAATCCAGCCTCAGACACTAGCTATGTTGTCCTGGCCGGGTAAGGCACTTGATCCTATTTGCCTCAGTTTCCTCATCTGTAAAATGAGCTGCAGAAGGAAATGACAAATGACAGGTACTCGAGTATCCTTGTCCAGAAAATCCCAAATGGGGTCATGAAGAGTTGGGCACAACTGAACTGACCCGACAACAACAAACTATATACATGTGCCTATTTCATATAAAAGAAAGTCGTTTCAGTGAAGGAAGAAAAATAGCAGCGGAGATGCTGAGAATTTCACAGAAGACAAAATCCCAAAATAGCAGCCCACAATAAGACCTTCAGTGCAAGGAGGCAAATTTGCCATCGTAGGCTTCACAGAGACTGGGCAGGACAGAACCCGTGCTTGTGAGATAGCTTTGGAAGTTAGGGATCCCTTGAAGGAACAGGGGATGTAAAAGTGGGGTTGGTCAAATTCAGAGGAGTGATGCACCTTTGATGAGTCCTAGGAACCAGAGAAGCAAGCATAGTGGAAAGCACTGGGTAAGGATCAAGACAGGGAGAAACAGAAGTGGTGTTGCCATTAGAATATACCAAGGACAGGGGTGTGCTGGAGCCAGCTCACACCAGCTTGCAAGAGTCAATTGCTAAATGATCAGTGTGAGCATTTACATGTCAGGAAATTGGCAAATTCCACAAATTAGGGCTTGATTTATTGTTCTGCTGATCATCTAGATGTAAGAAAGTGACAAGAGAAATGTTAATAACATAGACTAAACTTAAAAAGCATATTACGCACATTTTTTAAAAGAGTCGGTTGTTAAACATTTAACCACTTACCTCCTGGACAAAAAGAGGAAAGAGAGGATGCATTCAGGAAACAAATCACAAGCCAACTCTGAGATATGGAACATAAGCATGATAGAAGAATTATGGAAGATTTTAATCATCCACACAAAGGCAAAACAGCTAATAATTTCTTAAAGATAACTTGTGCCTTCACAAAGTAGAGAAATCAACAAGGGGAAGTTATGCACTGCACTTGATTCTGACCAATAAGGAAAGTGTGGTTCCTGGAGTAGAAACAATGGGAATTTTGTGTGGAAATGACCACTCCATCATAGAATTTTTGATAGAGGAGAAAACAGCTGGTAATAACCTAACACGCACCCTAGGTTTTGGAAGAACAGATTTCAAAGGGCTCAAAGAAAGGAGAAGCAGGATCCTATGGCCTGAAGCCTCAAGGGGAAGTCAGCTCAGGCTGCAGGGTCTCAAGAATTAAACTCTGAAGGCACCGAGAGAAGTGAATCTGACGAGGAGGGAAAGTGTGAATTGTTTAAAGAGACTGATGTAGATGCATATGGAATTCACCAACCACCTTAGATGTTATGAAGATCTGTATGGAAGATGGAAGCAAGGGCAGGAAATGGAGCATGAATGCAAAATTGAGGCACAATTCAGTTAAGAAGATTAAAGAAGATCCTGACCTGGGCATGGGGAGCCTGGGACAGGCTGGCCACCTGCTCTTTGCACCAACCTCACTGAGAACCTTGAGAGAAAACACAGAGGCGAAGAAGTTTATAGCACGACAGGGAGGGAGACTCAGAAGTGTCCAACTTACTGTGGGGTTTGGTGTGTTTCCACACTCCGACACGTTGGAGACACAGGTATGCTTCTGAGTGCACCAGAAACAGGGCCATCGGGTGGATAGACAGCTGGTGCATCTGAAAAACACATCGATGGCAGGGCTATTTAACATACACAGTGCTTCCCCGAATGCCTCCCCAACATAGACCTTCCATTTCTGCTCACCCAGTCTCCTTCACTGTCTGCTGGACATGACACATCTACACCCACTTCAGGGCCTTTGCTTGGGCTGCTCCCTTTGCCTGCAATCCCATTACTCTTTAATGATTCAAATCTACTCAGTCTTCATGACCCACATCAGTTGCCACCTTTGAGAAAGAGGCCTTCCCTGGTGACCCCAACCCACAGTGAGCTCTCCTTCCTCTCAGTCCATATAGGAAGGGAAAGACCTTTCCTGCCAAAATTACTTACTGGGCACTTAGCATTTTTTGTCTGACATTCAATCCCATTTAGTTTCATCTAATAAGCCCCCACTGTACTAAGCTTTGGGGATACAAAGACAGAACCCTGAAGCAGGACCTGCCCTCAAGGAGCTTACATTCTACTTGTACTACTGGTTATATTTTCATGTGTTCATGCCCTGTTATTCCAACGATACTGTGAATTCTTGTCTTACATAACCTTTACATAACAGAAGCTGGCATAGAATTAGACTCATGGTAGATGCTCGAAAAATGCTCAGGATCCTGGAATGCTGGAACTGAAAGATTCCATAGACCAGAGGATGTTGGAATCTATACAAATGAATGATTCTTGGTGGGCCGATTGAATGAATATAGAACGATGCAGCTCAGAGGAGGAAACTTGGAACATAGATCATTAGGATACAAGACATATCAGGGATGGGAGGGACCTTAGAAAACAGAAGGCTGGAAGGGGAAGAGGAGTTAGAAAAAAGGACATTAGAGGTAAAGGGGTAAAGAGCATAAAACGTCAGAGGGTGAACAGTATTTCGAACACAGAACATTTGAGTGTGAAGGAGCTTCGGAAACAGAAGGAGCCTTACAGATCAGTCATCTAGGCCTATTTCCTTATTTTACAGATATGTAAACTAAGATCTAGAAAAGGAAAGTGACTTTCTTAATTAAAGTCACAGAGCAAGTCAGCTGGGGAGATGGAAGAAGAGCCCAGGTTTCCTGACTCCTAGCAAAGGGCTCTTCCCACCACACCATGTTTGGTGAGTTAAGTCAGATACACAAGCTCTGCCGATTCTTGCTCTTGACTTGGGGTCCGACAGTGCTCCTGGACTTGTGGGATTAGCCCCATGCAGAAGTATGGGGCCTCAGGCCTCTTCTCCCTCTCCCATCTCCTCTGGATGTCCCTTCAGTCATGGGGGCTAGCCCTCAGTTTGACCCATAGCTGTCAGGTCTGGTCTTCATTTAGACCCAGAGATAGCCCTGGGGAAAGATAAGCCAAAAGAATAAGATCCTAGCTCTGGAGTTAAAATGGACCTTCAAGGTCTTCCCATTCAACCCCCTTATTTTACAGATGGGAAAACTGAGGATCAGAGGTGGAAATGGACTTGACCAAGGTTATAGAAGCAGTAAGTGACACAGCTGGCATTTGAACCCAGGGCCTGTGATTCCACATTCAATGCTCTTTCCATTGCATTATCAGTGGTGCTGAATTCTCCCAAGGGATCTTGAGACAGAAGAGTTCTCATATATGTCGGGACTGTTGGAAGAACCAGGCTCAAACACTGGGGGTTGAGAGCCCAAAGATTGCCCACTCTGGTCTGGATCACCTCTCTATCTTCAACCCACATACAACCTGCTGACCACAGCACAGGCAGGGGCCATAGGTCCCTGAGAAACTTTTTCTGAGCACAAAACCAAAGTTGCTTTGAAAGAGAGAGAGAACTATGGTATAGTGGGAAAAGCACTGGATTTGGAATCGGATGGCCTGGGTTCAAATCCCAGTTTTGCCCCTGACCACATATGACCTAGGGCAAGTCATTTTCCTCAAAGTGAAAAGGTCAGCTGAGACAACACTGAAGGTCTAACTCAGACCTATGACATTCTTTTCTCACAAGTCAGGGAGGGGAAAAAGATGTTTAGTCCCTGGGAAACTCTACAACTCATTGTAAACTCTATAACTCTATAACCCCGCTCCCTCCAACCCTCGTCCCTTGCCTTCAGAGAGTTTACACTCTATTGGTATTGTTGGTCTGTCTTTTTATGTGCTCATACCTGTCTTCTCCAACTAGACCAGGGGTTCTCAACCCTTTTTTATGAGTCATGGGCCTCTTGGGCAAGTCTGGTGGAGCTTATGGACCCTTTCCCAGAACACTATTTTTAAATGCATAAAATAAGTGCATAGGATTAACATGGAAATCAGTTATACTGAAATATAGTTATCAAACTTAAAAAAAAAAGTTCATAGATCCCAGGCTAAGAGCCCCAGCCCTATACTGGGAGCTCTGTGAGGGTGAGATTCACTTCTTGTACCTTTCTGGGTTCTAGCACAGGAGGACTCAGAAATACTAAGAATCCTTGAATGTTAGAATCTTTCCTAGGCTCCTTGGGCTCTGTTCTCTTGACCCTCAGAGGACAATCTCTCACACTCCTTGCTGGAAATTTCCACTGAGAGCCTCAATTTTCCCATCCAGTCTCACAGTAATAACAGGCTTTGAAAACCCACTAATCTGCTTCATTTTGGACAGCTAGGCAGCCAGGGCCCCAGAGTGAGAACCTGCACACAATCAGAGACCCAGGGAATCAAAGAAATCACAGGACTGGAAAGCCAGAAGTGATCATCCTACAGATGAGGACACTGAGGCCCGGAGACAGGAGGGCATTTGCTCAGGGTCTCACAGCAAGTAAGTGCCAGGGCTGGAATTCAAACCCAACTCTTCTCATTGAGCACCAAATTGTTCCTCTAGATGCAGATTTCCAAGGCTCCCGGGGGGCTGCCAAACCCCATCCTGGAGCAAGGACTGGGTCTTTTTGCTTGCATGTGTAACCCCAGAATTTATCTCAGTGCCCAGCATACAGTAAGCACTTAATAAATGATTACTAACTTGATTTGATTGCCAATGTCAGGTCAGAAGTCAAGCTATAGGACTGCCCTTTAACCTATATTTAGAGAGGCCAGATATAATCAGGAACAGCGAGGGCCTCTGAACCCCAAACTAGCTTAGGAACTTAGAGGGAGGAACCACTTACTCCCCCTCTTTCCAAGACCTCAATGCTACTTTAACAGAAAAAAAGAAAGGCATGGCTAGTTAGGGAGGGTGGGCTGAAATGCCAGGGGGCTCGAGAAGTTTCTCACAGACCAACATCCTTTGTGGTTTAGGGCTCGAGGGAACAAGATCCCAGATGGGCCTCCTGGAAAGCCAAAATGGCATCTATTTTTTATGTTAGGGAAGCATGGTACCTGGCAGCTTTCCTCCTTAGACAATCCCTAGGCCTTGGGGGTCTTTCCTGCTTTATTAACTGGAAACTTTTCTCCAGCTGCCCTTGGAAAATGACTGGGTAAGACCAAGCTAAGTGAGGAACGGCTGGAAGATCTGGGGGTGTCAAGCCTAGAAATGATAATAGCATTTACACAGTGCTCTGTTTATGAGTGTTTCTCTATGTTATCTCATTTGATCCTCACAATCATCCTATGAAGTGGGTGCTAATATTATCTATCATCACCATTTTACAGATGAGCACACTGAGGCTTGGAGAAGTTTAGATGACTTATCCAGGCTCATACAGCTAATAAGTATCTGGGGCAGGATTCGAACTCTAAGGCCTACACTCGAGCCACCGTGCCCCTAGCTGCCTAGAAAAAAGACTTGCTTGACTATCTTTATTTCTTGTAAGAGAAGGCTGGGTGGTACTGGTGGGTAGAGTGCCAGGACTGGAGTCAGGGAGACTCATCTTTCTGAATTCAAATCTGGCTTCAGACGCTTACTAGCTGTGTGACCCTGGGCAAGTCACTTAACCATGTGTGCCTCAGTTTCCAAATCTGTAAAATGAGCTGGAGAAGGAAATGGCAAACTGCTTCATTGTCTTTGCCAAGAAAACCCCAAATGGAGTCTCAAAGAATCAGACACAATTGAAACAACTGAACAAGGTGGTACAGGGCCTGGGGAGCTGGTCCTGGAGTCAAGAAGAGCCAAGTTCAAATCCTGCATCAGAAATTTACTGTGTAGCCCTTGGCAAATCACCTAACTTTTCTCTGTCTTAGTTTCCTCATTTGTATGACAAGGCAGCTGGACTCAGGGGTCCCTCCTAGTTCTAAATCT
>CM053583.1:377546367-377631076 GCA_028627135.1 Pseudochirops cupreus | reverse complement strand
AAAGAAGGAGGAGGGGAGAAGGAGGGGGAGGGGGAGAAGGAGGAAGAGGAGGAGGAGGGAAGGAGGAGGGGAGGAGGGGAGGAGGAGGGGGAGAAGGAGGAGGAGGAGGAGGAGAAGAAGAAGAAGAGGAGGAGGAGGAAGGAGGAGAAGAAGGAGGAGGAGGGGGAGAAGGAGGAGGAAGGGAGGAAGGGAGGGAGGGAGAGAGTTAAGAAGGGGACACAGACAAGCAGGGCTGTTTTGTTACTCCCGCACTGAGGTTAATATACACTTACAAACTATATGTAACAAGTTCACAGTTTCATCCAATCCTCCATTCTGTTCTCTGTCCATTGAAATGTTCATGTTTGATAAGTTTATGATGAAAAGGGAAATTTAAAGAAATTAAAGAATTTAAAGGAAGAGGATATTTAAAGAAAAGAAAAGAGAAGATAGGGGAGTTGTGAATACTGTCTTTTAACACTTGAAGAGGTATAATGTGGACAAAGACAGACACATTTTTTGGTGGATCTCCAGGGGGTAAGTAGTTATAGCAGAAAAAGATTCTGAAGTGTAGAAAAAAGATTGGAAAGTGGAAAGAGAGCAGCTTCTGGAGGCCGGGGACCTGGGTTCAAATCCCAAATCTGACCATCGCTACCCGTCTGACCTCCATGGGCCCAAGTATCATCATCAATAGAATGAAGGCACAGGCTTAGACGACTTCTACCCTCCCTTCCAGTTCTCGATCCCTTACGATCCTAGGCTTTTTCTAACAGTTGGACATGGCCAATAATGGGACAGGCTACCTTGGGAAAGAGGGAGACTCCTGGACTGTTCAGATTAGGAAGGGACCCATGAGATTATATAGTGTAGCCCTTTCATTTCACAGAGCGGGAAACTGAGAGACAGAGAGGATGGGACACTCACTTAAAGTCATCCAGCTAGAGAGAAGCAGGTTTGGGATGGGGGCTGCCATCCCCAGATTTCTAACCCAACACCATTGCTGGAGGCATTCAAATGAGATCGACAACACCTTTTCAGGAAGGCTGATATCCCTTCAGAGTCCACAATTCTGACTCTACGATTTTCTCCAGGGCCAAAACTGAGCTCATCCTAGTATCTGGTCATAATTTAATTCTATTAATTCAACAAGCATTTAGTTAAGTCCCTGGTATGATGCAGGCACGCACGCATACAGCAGACTCTGTGCCCAGTGCTGCAGCTACAAAGTTAACAAATAAGCAATTCTTATCCTCAGGGAGCTTATATTCTACTTGAAATATGTGTGTGTGATTTACTGTAGAAACAGATAAGTAAATATAGGATAAAAGCAAAGTAACCTAGATCTCCTGGGTCAATCCTGGCCCTAGACTAAAGATGATCTACTCTAAGGCTTTAAGTTTACAAATGAAGAAACTGGGTATCACAGTAGATCGAGTACTGCGCCTACAGTCAGGAAGACCTGAGTTCAAATCTGATCTTCGACTAGTTGTGTGACCTTGGGCAAGCCACTTAACCTCTGTTTGCCTCAGTTTTTTCAACTGTGAAATGGGGATAATAATAGCACCTACCTCTCAAGGTTGTCACAAAGATAAAATCTGATTATATTTGTAAAATGCTTAACACAGCGCCTTGTATGTATAAATGTTAGCTATTAATATTATTAATTATTGTCCATTTAATGCTAACAGGGTTCAAACAAATTGTGAAAAGTTCCTTTAACAAGTTCAATAATTAACACTGATCACTGACTGGGTCCTTTTTTCCCTTAGTCCCATCCCCTAACCAGAAGGTCACCATGGTTGGGGGGGGGAGGTCACTCACGCTGTATGAGGGTAGACATGTCCCGTGCGGGTACAGTCATAGATGGTGAAATTGGCCCACACGATGTTTCTGCCATTGACCTGCACAGCTGTCTGGACGGTCACGTGATCTAGAATGGAGTGGAAAAAGAGAAAGAGAAGGATGTTTGTAAAGAATGAGGAGGATTTGATTCCTGCTTATTCCCCTCCTTGGGGATGGGAGCATGCCTCAGTCTCCCCCCAGGAATAGTCCCCTAGGCATAGGCATGAAGCATCTCTCTGGTTCCAAAATCTCTCTCCCATTATCTGAAATTCCACTATTCAAGCTTCAGTCACAATAATAGTAGCTCCCATTTTTTTCAATCAACAAGCATTTTTTTGGCCTTTTTTTTTGGAGGGCAATTGGGGTTAAGTGACTTACCCAAGGTCACATGGCTAGTTTTTTGTGTCAAGTGACTGAGGCCAGATTTGAACTCAGCTCCCCCTGACTTCAGGGCTGGTGCTCTATTCACTGCGCCACCTAGCTGCCCCGTCGACCAGCATTTATTAAGCCCCTACTGTGTAGCCAGACACTGTGCTAAAAAGAAGGGGCTATAAAGGTAAAAAACAGTCCCTGCCCTCAAGGAGCTCACAGTCTAATGGGGGGAGACAACATGTATGTACCCAGTTACAAACAAGATACACAGGAAGGTAACCTCAGAGGGAAGGGCACCAGCAGCTCAGTGGAGGGGGGAGGTTCTTATGCAGATCAAAAAGCAAGGTGGAAACATTCAACAAAATCAATGAAGATACACTTCGACGCAGGAATGTTCATTTGTGGTCTCTGAGACAATGTGCAAGCCTGATTTGCCTCCACTGTTGTGGATAATAGGGAGCTATTGAAATTTACTGAACAGTGAGGGTGACATGATCAGACCTGCATTTTAGAAAAAAACCACTCTAGCATCTCTGGGAAGACGGACTGGAGATTGGAGAATATGTTCCAGTCACACAGATATTCAAATTGCTACCTCAGGTAGGAAGTATGAGAATTTTTAGGACCATTTTTAAAGATGAGGAAAATCTAAGGTTCCAAAAGACTGGAACTTGTCCAAATCCGCATTGTTAGTAAGTTTTGGAGCTGGGATTCTAGTAACCCAAGGAGCATTTATTATTAAGCATCCGTTATGTCCCTGGGGCTAGTCACTCAGGATAAAAAGTCAAAAAAGAAATAGGTTCCACCATCCTAGAGCTTACAACAGAGATGTTCATCTTACAACAAGTTGAACAGAGATAAATAAACAAATATAAAATAACCCAGATGTCCTGCCTCCAAATGTACTCTTTCCACTACATCAGCTACTAGAAGGGACCTTAGAGGTCATCCAGGCCAACTTTCTCATTTTGCCAATGAGGAAACTAGAGTCCAGAGAATTTAAAAAGCCAGCCCAAGGTCAACCAGACAGTGAGTAGCAAAAGGCAAAGTCAAGAAGTCAAGAGTTCCTGCTTAAAATGGGATTGTTCCTAGGGACTGAGCCTTTATAATCCACTCAACCTTTGGAGTAAATTTAGTTTGGGAAGAGTAACAGAGAAGGCGGGGGAAAGTTCTGGCATATTGGGCACTGCCAAGGAAAAGCAGGTCAAAATGACGTGCCTGGACAGCCAGGGACAGTAAGTGACAGAATGTGGGGAAGCAGCTGGCAAAGGAGTCTGGGAAGACCAGAGACAACCATTTAGCCAATCTGGGTATCTTGGGATCCCTCAAGTGCCCAGTTCACTCCACCTCCAAACAAAACAGCCAGTTAGGAACAGCACCACGCTTGCTGTTAGAAAACTTGACTTTTGATGCACTGTGTGATTTCCAGAGCTTTCCTTAACCTCTCTGAGCTACAGCCATGGAGGCTGTAATCTCCCAACTTCTTATTACTTCTCAGAGACGCTGGGAAGATAAATGAGGTCAGGCCTGGAAAAAAAAATGAGCTTCTCAGAAGAAGAGGCTTTATCACCAGAAGAAGATAATTACTGTTCTCATTAAGCACTCTTCAGAATTATTTGTTCACCGTACAACCACAGAAGCCAAGGCCCCCGATTTCCACTCTGTGAAATGCTGCCCTGTGTTGGGGGAGAGAAGGAAATGGGTTTGCTTCTTGTATCTCTTTGGATTCGCAGGGAAAAATAAAAACGAGATGCACACCACCCACCTGGTCACACATAAACCCAAAATACACATGTGCACACACATACACATATGCAGAGAGACCCCAAATACTCTCATACGCAACTAAAGACACGCCCCAATGCACAGAGAGAAGCACATACAGCAACAAGTGTGGAATGGGGCTGGGAGAGAAACCCCAGAAAGTCCAATCTGTCATTCGGGGCCAGAGAAACTGGAGGCCTACCATTCACAAGGGCGTAATGGGTCCCTTCAGCAACCGGAGCTAGATTGCAAATGTTGCCTGGCAACTCGGAGCTGGATTCAGCTTGTGGGCACGATGCACATTGCATCTCCTTGGTTCCTGGGGCCCTGAGGCTGGGTGGAGCTGAACAGGGCTGGCCACTTTCTTCAAGATGCTAGGGGTTGAGATCCCAGGCTCCTTGCCCCCAGCTAGGGCCCCACAGGCTGACCCTGATACCTAGGGCCATGAGAAACTCCTCAATTGTTCCACTGTCTGGCTGACACCATTTGCTACTTCAACCCTTCTTTGATTATTTCAAGTGTGTTAGTCTGGTCTCCCCCAGCAACAGCTTGGGTGCTGTGAGGATAGGGCCTGGGGGCACTTAATTCAATTAGATAATGCATAATGTGTGATTGTGCATTTTGCTGGGGGAGATTCAAAGTTGAGTTAGTTAAGATTTGGTTCCTGCCCTCACGAAGTTTACAGTCTAGTTAAGGGCTAACATGAACATGCTAAACACTACTACGTAATATGACGTGGTACATGTGAAACAGAATACTCTGCAAGGTCTGAGGGAAGGTCATTAACTGGAGAAGGGAGCTGCAGGCCTGGTAGGCTGCCTCAAAGTGTGCTGGACAGTAACAGGTAGGTAACAATTCAACAGGTGAAGATGGGGAGAGAGAGCATTCCAACAGAGGGAAAAGATGGGGAAAAATGGGCAGAAGGGGAAGGACTGAAAGATTTATTCAGTGTGGAGAAGGTAGAGGAGTCTAGAGCACAAGCATTTATTAAGCACTTAATGTATGCAGGGCACCTTGCTAAGTAAGTGCTGGTGACACAAAGTGGCCTCAAGGGGCTCACATTTTAATGTGGGAGACAACGTGAAAGCAACTAAGAACATACATGATACATACATGATACACACAGGGTAGACAGAATGTAATCTCAGAAGGGAATTCACTAGCAGTTGGGGAGTCTGGGAAACAAAGGTCTCCTACAAGAGTGGGAGCTGAGCTGGGTCTTGAGGGGAGCTGGGGAAGCTAAGAGGCAGAACTGATGAGGGAGGGAATCTCCAGGCACAAGGGCCATGCAAAGGCAGGGAGACAGGAAGGACAGCATACAGTATGGCAGGATCATAGAGCAGGAGGAGGGTAATAAAGTTTAGAAGGTTGGAAAGGTGGGATGGTGCCATATTGTGGCGGGTCTCAGATGGCAGGAAAAGGAATCTGGGCTTTCCTCAGCAGGCATTAAGAAGTCATTGAAGGACCTAGATCTGATTGCTTACCATCTCAGGGAGAAGGGAGGGAGGGAGGGAAGGAAAAAATTTGGAACTTAAAACTTAAAAAAAAAAACAAATTTTAAAGATTGTTTTAACATGTAATTGGGGAAAAATATGTGTGTACACACACATATAATATATGGTTGGTTGGTGTCCTTCCTTCTCAAAGAGGATCAAAATGACATCACCATACTAGAGTCAAGTTTCAATGTGTCTGACTGGTTGATCAGACCAAAACAAGCTAGAATGTCCTACCACAGGTTGGGTACAAATAGTCCATGTGAACACCTGGGGTGGATTCTCTAAATCTGTACATGTTGAGTTTCTTTTGAGCTCCCTCAATTCTGCTTTGCTCACAGAGCACAGCACCTTCTCTGATGAGGGCATGTCACGCTGGGTGGTCCTGTGCCAGTGACTCCCATGTCACACAATCAATTCCAAAGTTCTTTAAGAGTATCCTGTATCACTTTTTCTGACATCCATATGAACATTTGCCCTGTGTGAGTTCTATGTAAAACAGTCCTTCTGGCAAGTATATGTTTGGCATTCTCTCTCCCTATAGATATACACACACATGTACATACATGCATACACATATACACACATTGTACACATATACATGTGCATATATGTGCACATACATGTGTGTATATGTGTGTGCATTTATGTATGTGTATATAGAGAGATAGATATTGGAGCAAAGGAACAATGATTGGCTATATGCATGACTACTCTTATGAAGGATGGGTTAGAAGAGGGGAGGGGAGGGAAGAAGTGAAAAGACCTTGAGTGATGACAGCAGGAACAAAGAAGAAAACGGTGATGAAAGATGTTGAAGAAGTTAAATGGATAGCAACTTAATCAATCAATTAACATTTATTAAGTGCCTACTGTGCTAAGCATTGGGGACACAAAAACAAGCAAAAGACAGTCCCTCCCCTCCATGAGCTCATGATCTATGAGGGGGACAACATGTAAGCAATTCTGTACAAAAAGTACAAACCTCGCTTAGGACAGTGCCTGGAACAGAGCAGGCACTTAATGAAATTTGATTGACTGATAAAACTATATACAAGACAAATAGGAAGTAATTAAGAGAGGGAAGACTAGAATTTAGGGGAGGTGGGGAAGAGATTTTAGCTGGGACTTAAAGGAAGCTAGGGAGAGAAGGGACTTAAGAGGGGAGAGAAAAGGAAAAGTCAATAAGAGGAAGATTCCAAGCCTGGAAGACAGGGTGAATGGTGGTACAATGGACAGAAACTGGGAAGTCAGAAAGAGTCAGTTTAAGAGGGGAAATCACACCCTAGAGCTCTGAGCTCTGGATTCTAATCCCAGCCCTCTCCTCATCCCCCACCTAGTTACACAAATTCATGCAAATCTCCTCACCTTCCTGGGGCCCTATTGTCTCATATGTGAAATAAGGATAATAATATCCAATGGAATGACTTTCCTAGACTGTGTAAAGATCAAATAATGGATGAGAAACTCCAAGGCATTATACATATATAAAGTCTAAAGGCAGCTTATACATGATTATAGCAAGGTCCCTAGTACTGTGCCCCAGGGATCTGTCTGTGGCCACGTACCATTTAACATTTTTATCAATGACCTGGAGAAAGAGCATGCTTATTAAATCTGAGGACGATAGAAAGCTGGGATAATAACTGACAAATCAGAATGACAGTGAGGACAAAAAAAAAAAAAGATCTTGACAGGCTGGATCTACTAAAAGTTTAATAGGATAAATTTTTAATGCAAGTTTTATTCTTGAATTTAAAAAATAAATGTACAAGTTTAAGATGAAAGAGGAATGGCTAGACAGCACAAAATATCTGAGGGGTTTAGTGAACTGCAAACTCAGTATGAGTCAATGGTATGATAACAGTACTCAAAGAAGGAAACACCAACTTAGGCTGCATTAGGAAACAGAAGAAAGGTAGGTAATAATGCCACTATAATCTGCCCTGGTCAGACTACCTCTTAATTACTGTGTTCAGTTCTGGGCATTATATTTGAGGAATTCCATTGACAAGCTGGCGAATGTCCAAAGGAGGGTAGCAAGGGTGGCGGAGGGCCGTGACTTCTGGCCTCGTGAAATCAGACGTGAGAACTGCAGATATGTGGGAGGGTCAGGGGAGAGGAGGAATTTGATGACTGTATGCAAGTCTCTGAAGGGATGCCACGTGCAAGAGTGATTCGACTTTTCTGCTTAATCACAGAACAGGAAAGTCCAGGCCGTCCCAGAGTGAAATGGGCTGCCTCAGGATGCAATAAGCCTCACATCACCAGAGTTATTTAAGCAAAGATCATATTACCATTTGCCAGATACACTACAAATGGGATTCTTGGTCAAACACAGGTTGAACTATAAGGCCTCTGAGGCCCCTTTTAACTCTGAGATCCTGTAATTATATCTCCCAAAGCACTTAGTCAATAAGCATTTTCTGTTTTTCATAATTTCTAATTGTTCCCTATTGTCACTTTTGGATACTTTATCATTTTATTGTTCAGTTGCATCTGACTCTGTGACCCCATTTGGGGCTTTCTTGCAAAGATATTGGAGTGGTTTGCCATTTCATTTCCAGTTCATTTTACAGATAAGGAAATTGAGGCAAACATGGTGAAGTGACTTGCCCAGGGTCACATAGTCTCAGAGGCCAGATTTGAATTTAGGAAGATGAAGCTTCCTGACTTCAGGTCTGGCACTCTATCCACTGTGCCACCTAGCTGCCCTTAACTTATAATAAGGCAGCTCAAAGGCTTTGTTTCTGTCTACCAATACATAATAATAAAGGCAGAAATTTGGAACAAAGGACTGAGGTGAACTATAACAGCCTGCACGAGACAGCATGGTGGATGGATTGGGCACTGGGCTTAGAAGACCGAGGTCCAAAACCCATCTATCACTAAAGAGCTAATAGCCTGACCTTATCAAGGAGAGGCTTTCCAATCGTCACATTTTAGAGGACTGGAGCCAAGATGGCCTGCAGGCACCTTGAAAAGATGAAGCCGGGCAGACTGGGCTGAGACCATCAGAGACAAGCAACCATTAACCAGCAGAACATTGTCCGGCAGACACCAAATAAAACTAACAGAGAATGATGCCCGGCAGAGACAATACGCCATGTGAGACCAACAGAGGCAATGCGGTAACACCACTAGCAGACCCTGGTGGCTTCACATGTGTTCCCTATGTGAGGGCCCTTCTACACCTGTTCCCAACATGTGTCTACACGTTTTCATACCCTGAAAATACTGCTGGTATGTATCTGCAAGATAACATGTCCCTAGTTTATGGGAGGAAAATGTGTTGTTTTTTTTTGCTATTTTCCATACTATGATGTTTCATTAAATGCCTTTGCTTTAAACCAACTGCATTTTGCATTTGACCAGTAAAAGGCCCCATGTACAAGACAGAAGTAGTCTGAATACTCACTATAAGCTCTCAGAGGTCTAGGATCTATCTTCTTTCATGTACAAGGTAGTTAGGTGGCATATTAGATAGAGCGCTGGGTCTGGCATCAGGAATACCTGAGTTCGAATCTGACTTTAGACTTTTCCTAGCTGTGTGACCCTGGGCAAGTCACTTAACCTCTGTTCAACTAAAGTTTCCTTAATGCTAAAATGGGATAATAACAGCACCTATTTGCAGGAGCAAATGAGACATTTGCAAAGCCCTTAGCACAGAGTCCTGCCCATAGTAAGGGCTATATAAATGCCAGCCCTTATGGCTATTGTCACTGTTGTTATCATTATCATATGCCTTGCCTGGGCTAGGCACACAGGAAGCAACTGATAAAGACCTAACTGGTTGACAGCCACTCTTCAGGTCTTACCTTGGTCTGATGGAAATTCAGGGTACTTGTCCCTAGGAAGGAAGTTGCAGTAAGCTATCTGGTGGCTGAAGTCTGAGCCGGGGACCCTGGCCACAGTGTGGATGCCATTCCCATAGTCACAGGCCATCTCCATCCCACTCAAACTGGGCATGTTGCCACTGATTTGGATGATCATACCCTGAAAATACAGGTGGCCAACAGGTGAGCAGCGACCTCCTCCCTCCCTTTCCCCAGCTTTCCAGTCCACTGCCCCCCCTTCTCTGCATGGCGGACCCTGAGACAAGCTCTGGGGAACCAGGGACATCAGATGGACTAGGGGATGGTGGCTTTGATGGGAAAGAGGAAAATATTTTTCTCCTTACTTCCATTTATTCCTAAGGAGTCAATAAACATTTATTTAAGTACCCGTGATATGCCAAGTGACGTGCTAAATGCTGGGAATACAAACAGAAGTAAAAGATAGTCCCTGCTCTAAAGCTGCTCCCAAATAGTGGGCCTGTGCCCTCCTCACCAAGCCCACTGCTGGGAGAGAAATCCATCACTCCCAGGTCGTCATCTCCTAATCCATTCCTCTAAAGTACAAACCTACCTGCCCTGCTTGAGCCTCAGACCTCCAGCTTTCATGGTCAGCGGGAGACAGATTCTGGCACAGTCCATATGAATTGGCCCCCTCCCTTCCCTTAGCTCTGTGACCTTGGATACGTTATTTCATTTCCCTGTGCCTCAGTTTCCCCCTCTGTAAAGCAGGGATAATAAAACATGTCCTGCATGCCTCACAGGACTGAAACTCTCCGTATGCCATACTATTCCCTATGAGGTTGGGGTCCAAATAAGACAACCCCATTCGAGGCTAAAAAAATTCATCGTTCTGATCTACAGAAAGGGACCTCTACAAAACTGAGTTTGTAACACAGCCCCAAACAGAGCATTGGAATACGGCTCTGGGCACTTTGAGCAAAAACAAAAGTGTCTTCATTTCCCAAGGGACTAGCCTGGGTTCATGTATCAGGTAGAGGACTGGATCAAATGACTTCTAAGGTCCTTCCTAACTCCCAGATCCTAGGACATACCATGTATATAGCAGACTTGGAGCCAGCACAGACCTGGGGTCAGAGGTTGCCACCAACATTTCCTAGCTCTATGACCATGGGTAAGTCCCTGCCCTTCTTAGTCAGTCAGTACACATGTATGTGCCTCCTAGATAAAAGAGAAAACCACCCACCTCACAAGGTGTCACAAAGAAAGCTCTATGTAGAACGTAAAGCCGTGTCTAAGGAAGCATGAGTGATTGTTACTGCTGACCTGTAAGCAATGCATCCAGTTCAGAGTCACAGATTAATTTAGTCTGTTTCAACACCAGCATGATTTCCCACTCTTGTGGGGAGGGGGGAGTGACCCTCAACTCATAGAGAACTCAACCCCTCTGGGGTGGGGCTAAGCCAGCAGACTAGGCTTAAGTAGACTCAGTTCAAAGGACCAGAGATTTGAGGGCAGTGAGCCAGACCAGCTATTAGCAACAACTCTGTTAGCCTTAAAGCTCAGCATGCCTTTGTGGACAGTCTTCATCAAATGGATATGGCCACAAGTATTTATCACCTATGGGCCCACCCATAGGCGAGCCTTTCCACTTTTAGCAAGGTTGGTTCCTGCTAACGACTCATAAGATCCCAGATTCAGAGCTGGGAGGGACCTCTGATGCACACACAGCCCAGCCTCTTTTACAGATGGAGAAACTGAGGCACAGTATCTGAGGCAGGATTTGAACCCAGGTTTTCCAGGCCTAGACCTCTATCTACTACACCAAATCACCATTCTACAGCTCTAGGCCATTTGGTTTTAGAAGGGATCATGAGCAATCTTCCTCAGGACCACACCCCAAACTCCTTCAGGCTGGTGATCCCAAAGAAGGCCTAGGACCTGTTAGACTCTCCTTTCCAAGTTTGGGTTTATCTCCCTGACACAGTGAGGCCATACAGAGTGATGGTGGAGGAGACCCCTGGGTCAACTGCCTTCATTTACAGAAGAGAAACCACAGAGGGAAAACAACCCTGGGGTCAGGAAGATAGCACATGTGACTTTGGGGCCCCTGCTGCTGGTCAGTGCTGCGCGAGGTAGGTCTTCTGCCTGAGTCATGGAACTGGGGGGCCCTGAAACCGCTTTATTATCAGGAGTTCTCAGCCTGATATCACTTTCAAAAAAAAATAACCGTTCTCATTCCATTTGTTTTTGACGGCAATCACCTAAATACTCACTAGGCCCTGCCTATCTGGTACAGACGGCAAGGCTTCAGAGAAGGGGAGGGGAGCTGTTCAGCAGCTCAGCAAGAGCTGAAGAACTGTCCCTTTCTCACTGGGGGAGAGCGAGAAAAGTATCACCCGGCAGCAGCTTTGGGAGAATCATCTGTTCGTTTGAATGCAAAATAGCAGGTTGGCATTTGGCGGTTTTGCAAATATTGACTCCTACATTTCTGGGCTCCCAAAAAAGAAGAGAAAGGAAAAAAAACTGCCAGGAATGTTAGGACTTTGGAGGCGGGTTGTCCATAGGCCCTGCTCCTCTCTCATCAGCCTGGTGGTGGCCTGGGTAAGCGCCCGCCTGTCCCTCCCTGCTTTGGGCAGGTTTCAGCTAATGAGTGGTTTTTTCTTGGGCACAAAGCCAGATCCTTAGCATGATCCAAGCCAAACCACCCAGGCTCCCAGAGGCAAGCAGGGCTCAAGGGGTCATTGTTGTAAGTCACAAAAGAGAAGCCTGGGAGGCACTGACCTGGCTGTGGGATGGGCCCAATTCCCATAGTTGGGTTGAACAACCATGAAGCCCTGATCCCCTGGCAGAAATGGTTGTTTTTCACATGTATGCACGTATATATGTGTATGTATGCATATGTATACATGTCTGCGCATTTGTGTATACATCTACATGTGCGTATGCATGTATGTAGGTATGTATATATGCATATATAGATGTGCATATGCATAGACAGACAGACAGGTAGATAGATGGACAGATAGATAGATAGACAGACAGACAGATGGACGGACAGACGGATGGACGGACAGACAGATAGATAGATAAATAGATAGATATAGATATATACACATATATACACACATATGTCAGTATATATATGTGTGTATATGTGTGTATACACATGCATATATACATGCACAGATGTGTGTGTGTGTGTGTGTGTGTGTGTGTGTGTGTGTATCTCACCATGGACAAGTTCCTTCTTTTTTCTGGGTCTCCACTTTTTTCATCTGTAAAATGGGGTGGTAGATGAGGGAACCTAGCAGGTCTTTCAGCTACAAAGCCTTATGATCCTCATATTGGTTTTCCTAAACTCCTGTATCATGTAGTCCCTAAAGGGAATACATTCTTGTGTGACTATGAGCATGTCACTCAATGTCTCTGGGCCGCGGTTTTGTCATCTGTCAAAGGGGAGTGACAGTTCCTCGCCAGGATCTGGTGAGGGTGAAATGAGTCCAACATGGACTTCACAAAGGGAAGCACTGTCAGACTGGTGAAGCCTTGGTGATGTGAAGGATTACAGTGATGGTGAGTGTGAAGTTCACTTAGTCACCTGGAAGAGTTACTGTTAGTGAATGGTTTGGTGAATCTGCGTGCAAAGTTTTCTAGTCCTCTGAGTGGCCAGCTCAGCCCACCTTGGCTTCTGCTTCTAGGACCATCCATTGGTAGGAGGAGTATGTATCAGTCAGAACACGTAGACTTGGCATCATCAGCCTCAGTGCTGATCTGGCTATACCCTTGGGTCTGGTTGGTTCTAGGAACCAGACTCTTGTTTTGTTTCCTAGCAGTCAAACCCCCACCTTGTCCCTAGTTCTAGTAAATGGTCTGGGGACTGAAGACCTATTCTAGAACTCCAGTCTCCATAAGTGGTCCCCACACTGGAATGCTAGAACTCACACTGAACACTGCAGTTGGCCTGCTCGAACATGTCATCTATTACCTGTGCCAGACTCCCCTGATGCTTTCTCCAGCCACCTGTTTCAGTATTCACCTGGTGCCTATCGCCAGACCATCCCAGCCCTAAATGCTGACCTGCCTGGGGCTCCTTCACACAGGGCTGCTGCTGAGATCTGCCCTGATTAGCTGCCCACCCTGCTGAGCCTGCCTGACCCGATCCAACCTGATGCCATGAGAGTCCTGGGTCATAGGCTTATAAATGTTAAAGGTGGCAGACACCTCAGAGCTCATCTAGTGTGGAAACTGAGTCTCAGAGAAGGGAAGTAACATACTGTCATACAAATGACAAGAGGCAGAACTGGGATTTGAACCCAGGCCTTGTGACGCCATCTTTTATATTGACTCCAATAAGTCACACCCCTCCTAGCAGACACCCTGTGGGGTCATGCTTGGTTGTTTCTCAGATGAGAAAGCACCAAGAATTCTGAGTAATTCTGTAAGGAATGGATCCAGTCTACCTACTCTACAGATGAGTAAATGGATCAAGAGAAGGTAAGTGACTGAGTGATGGGCAAAGAGCAAGTCTGAGGCAAGATTTGAACCCGAGTTCCTGATTTCAGACCTAAAATTCTAACCACTTTATCTCACCACTGCTCAGCAAGTTGGTAGGTGCCCTCTTCCCCTGCTCCCCAGCTCCCCCCACTCCTTGCCTACTGCATACTTACCGAATACTCCTGGTGGATATTGATTTCTGAGGGCAGGATAGTCATGGATGGGCAGCGCAGGATGCCCTCACTGGCACTGGTCCAGAAGTGGGGTTGACTAGAGTTGGCACACTCATGCTGGAGGGAGCACCTGCAGCCAGATGGGGAGAGAGAAAGGTTTGTGTCAGAGCCTGAGCCCACTCTGCCCCTGCCCATCTCTCTACTAGACCCTTCCTGTGTATCCTGTGGAACAGCCATTCACAAATTCCCCTACAACGGGACCACTCCTATAAGCCTTCCTTATAGCCCCACTTCCTGCTCTGACATGAGCTTGGCTTTTCCTTGACGGCTTCTCTTCCCCTGCAAACCTCTCCAATGAACACTTTTCCTCCCATTTTCCCAGAATCACAGAGACACAAAGATGTCGACAGATTCCTTCTTGCTATTGCTGAGTCCAAATCACTACTCCAAGTCTAGTTCTGGGCAAAGAGCAGGCACCTATAAATGTTTTGCATCTCAGAATTAAAAAGGACTTCAGAGGCCGCCACCTAGTCCGACCCATGCCTGTATGAGACTCCCTTCTACAATGTACACCATAAACGGGTACCCAGCCTTTGCTTAAACATTTCTAGAGATGGTGAAGCTTACTTCCCAAGGCAGCCAATTTCATTTTTCAGTATTTTTTTTCAGTTGTATGCCACTCTTCATGACCCCATTCAGGATTTTCTCGGCAAAGATACTGGAGTGGTTTGCCATTTCCTTCTCCATCTCATTTTACAGATGAGGAAACTGAGGCAAACAAGGTTAAGTGACTTGCCCAGGGTCACACAGCTACTAAGTGTCTAAGGCTGAATTTAAACTCAGGTATTCCTGACTCCAGGGGGCAATGCTCTGTCCACTTCACCAGCTACCTGTCCAAAATAAATATAATGTAGCTAAATATAAGACAGGAAGGAAGGACAGGAGCAGCTGGAAGACATCGTGCAGAAGGTGCTGCCTGACCTCCCTCCCTTCTTTGCAGAGGTGACCTTGACCTTGACCCATTCATGGCTACTCTTTGGATCCAACCATTCAACCAAAACCCAAATCCGTCAAACCGCATTAGTGTGTGGCCTGTATTTCTTCATCTGTTCCACTAGAACAGTTGGACGGACTTTATCAAATCCTTTTTTTTCTGGTAATCTAGGTAAATTATGCCTGTAACCTTCCTTGAAATTGTTTTTCTGACGTTTTCTGATTATGCATTTAGTCTACTCCATATCTAAAAAATATACCCATTACAATGTACCCGGAAAGTAAGCATCCAGCTTTTGCTTGAAGACCTCCAGGAAAAGGAAACTCACTACCTTCCAAGCCAACCTTCTTCCTCTTGATTCCCATCTCTGCCACTTACCTTCTGTGTGACCTTGGACAAGTCAGTTCTAGAACCACAAAGCTAGAGCTGGAAGGGCTTTCAGAGGTCAGCTAATCCACCTCCCTCATTTGACAGATGAGGAAACTGAGGTTAAATGACACAGATCATAAACTGTGGAAATAGCATATAAACCCAAATCCGGTGATCTTTCTACTTTCTCATCTAGAAAATGAGAGGATTGGATTAGACGACCTCTAGGTTCCCTTCCAGCTATAAATCTATGCCCCTGTGATACCCTTGTGGAGAGCTCTAATTGTTAGGAAGTTCTTCCTGATATCGAGCCTTGATTTGTCTCTCTGTAGCTTTTCACACTGACATTCCTTTCCCATAAAGACCCTGCTTCCAGAATACCAATGGGCAACCCAGTCCTTCTCCCTCTGCTCCAAATTCCAATGACTCACCCACAGTCCAACAGTAGGGAGAGAGGGAGGAGAGGGAGGGAAGAAGGATCACGAATGGCAGCTTAACCCTTCCTCTTTTGCTCCCAACTCCAATGACTCACCCACAATCCAACGGTAGGGAAAGAGGGAAGGAAGAAGGATCACGAATGGCAGTGCACCTCCACAGGAGCCTTACCTGGTCTCCATGGCACACCAACCGCAGTAGGCATCCTCTGCAGCCAGGCAGTCTGGGCAGGTTGTGTACTGATCACACACGGCAACTTTCACCCTGGCCATCTGTAACCAGGAGTACAACTCTTCAGAAATGGGCTCCCCTCTACAGGAAGCTTTCCCTGGTGACTTTGGGCCCCACTGATCTCCCTGTATTCTCCCAAATTCCTCCAGCACACATTCTGGCACTCAGGAGATACTACCTTTCTACTACTCAAAACTCAAAATCAATAAACATTTAATAAAAGTGCCTACTATGTGCAAGGAAGCTTGGTGTGGAGGATGCAAAGGTCAAACAATCTCTGCCTTGGAAGACTTTCCAGTGTAATAAGGGTGATAGGGCTTGCACACAGAATGTAAGCTCCTTGAGATCAGGGACATTTTTGCCTCAGTATCCCTGGAGACTAGCACACAGTAGGTGCTTAATGAATGCTTTTTGATGGACTAACTGATGAGCATAAGGTAGAATAAGATCAGACCAAAACAGAGATCCAGTCCAAGAGTTGCAAGAAATCTAGCAACCAGGTGGCATGGTGGACAGAGTGCTAGACTTGGAGTCAGGAAGACCTGAGTTCAGATCTTTTCTCAGATCCTTACCAGCTGTGTGACCCTAGGCAAGTCACTTAACCTCTGTTTCCTCATCTGTATAATGGGGATAATACCTACCTTAAAGGACTGATAGGAAGACCAAATGAGATAACACAGGTAAAGGGCTTTGTATAGCTTTGTATAGCTTTATATAGCCCTTAAAAGGGCTATATAAATTCTAGTTACAATAATAGTAACTACTATTATTTGAAGAGAGAGACATCCTTTTCAGCTGGGGTAGGGGATGGAGGGGAGGATCAGGAAATACTTCATGGAGTCTAGCACTACATTTGAGCTTTGAAGGAAAAGAAGAATTCCAACCAGCAGAGAGGAGGAGGAATCCAGGTGTGAGAAGGGCACACGTATGGAGGTGGGAGAAGACAGGATAAGACTGAGGAATAGCAAGGAGTCCAGACTGGTTGGAAAGCAGAAGGCATGAAGGGCAGTAGAGTAGGGGAGTGCTGGAAAGGTTGGCTGAGCCCAGGGGTGGAAGCTGAATCATGCTAAGCCTAGGAGCAGCCTGTATCTTACTTCGTACACAACAACAGGGAGCCCCTCAGGGATTTTGAGGAGGGGAGTTCCGATGTCAGACCTGTGTTTTAGGAAGGTAAGTTTGACAACTGGAAGAAGGAGAGACTAGAGACAGGAGAGACCAGTGAGAAATTCTTACAGGGGTCCAGAGAAGAAAGAATGAGGGCCTGAACTAGAGGACAGCAGAGCATGGGAAGAGAAAGCATAAAGGCAAGAGAGAGAGCCCAGCTTATGGCACCAAGAAGATGGACAGGGATAGGCGGAGGAGGAAAGCATCCCAGATGATCACAGGGCTTGGGGTCTGGGTGACCAAGAGCACAGCTTATTTTGGAACAGTCCAGGGCCTCTCCCTACCCACAAGAGTCCCACTTAGTGGTCCCACAGGCTGGCACTCTGGGTGGTCATCTCTGGCCATCTCTCTGACCAGGACTCCCAGAAGGCCCTGGAGTCACTGATGGAGTTTAGTGTGAGGGCTCTTAAGAACGCCCCTTTGGCCGCAAAAAAAGCTCTCCCCCACCAGACAGGCATAGAGTCTGAAATCCCCACCATTAGCTATCTATTCCTCTGGACTAAGACATTAACATCCCTGGTTAAAAAAAAATGGCAGTGTCATTTGGGAGTGGAAAACACCAGCCATGATCAGCTCTCAATCCCAGAGCTGGACCTACTTCCTTAGTTTTGTGTGGTGTGTAGTACAATGAAAGGGTGCTGGGTGTGGAGTCACAGAGCTCAGAGTCCTTCCTTGATAGTACACAAGCCCCTTGAGGGCACGGCCCATTTCCTATTAGTTCTTGTACCTCCAGAGCCTGGTATATAAAAGGTGCCAAATAGATGCTTAGTGATTGATTGCGTGTCAGTCTTGCCTCTGTCACTTACTACTTGTGTAGTAACTATAGGAAAACCACTTCACCTCCCAGCTTAAGTTTACTCTTCTATAAAATGGGGATAATAATACTAGGGGCACCTGTCTTACACAGTTGTTGTGAAGCCCAAATGAAATAATGTGCAAAAATCTCTTTGTAAACTTTAAATGTCAGTTACTCCTCCTCCTCCTCAACTCAATTTAATAAACATTTATTAAGTACTCACCATGTGCAAGGAATTGTTAAATGCTGGGGATACAAAAAGAGGCAAAAGACAATCCCTGCCCTCAAGGAGCTTATAATCTACTTTTACTACTACTACTACTACTACTACTACTACTACTACTACCACCACCACCCCTACTACTACTACTACCACTACTACTACTACTACTACTACTACTACTACTACTACCACCACTACCACTACTACTACTACCACCACCATTACTACTACTACTACTACTACTACTACTACTCCCACCACCACCACAACCTGTGTGACCTTGGGCATGTCAGGATAGACTTTGAAAGATGGACAGAACTTGGACAGGCTGAGATGGAAGAAGGCAAGACCTGATGTGATAGATTAGAAAAGACTCTGGATTTAGAATCAAGAGAATCCAAGGTCCTAATCTGAGTTCTACTAGTTTCTAGTTGTATGACTTTGGACAAGTCACTTAACCTCTGAAGTCCAGTTTCTGCTTCCATAAAATGGGGGTATTGGATTAGACCTCACCCAGCAGCTCCCAGTCCTGTGATCCTAGGAGCTGCTGATCACAGGTGGAGGGGACAGCATAAGCAAAGACCCAGAGGCTAGCAAGGGTTGAGAAACCAGCTTTGGGAATGCAAGTTGTTCAGTCTGTCTGAAGGAAGGGGAGAAAGTAGGTGAGGTTATAAAGGATGGTATGGGACCAGACAATGAAGAGCCTTGAATGCCAGACTCAGACATTTGGTTTTTGTCCTCCAGACAGCTACTAAAGTTTGTTGAGCAGGAGAGTGTCCCAAAATGGTGCCTTAGGAAGGAGTTAAGCTCTGCCCATACCTCCATGTGCAGAGGGCCAGCCCTGCTGCTATCACATGAATGTAAAGAGTACAGGACTTAGAGTGAGATGGGGCCTTATTGATCCAAATGCCACATTCTACTGCAGCCTAGAGGTGAGATGATCAATCAGCAGAACCAGAATCTGAACCCAAGTCCTCCGACTCCAAAGCCTTGTTTCATTACCCCCATTTTTCAGATAAGAAAACTGAGGCCCAGAGGTGACTAAGAGTAAGGGCCAGGGTTCAAACCTAAGGTAGCTGGCTCTTCCCATTAGCCCACACTGCCTCCATGGGGCTCCCTCCTTTCTTGAGGATACAATGACTAGAAGCACATATTCTTGCACAGTCAGGTTTGTGGAAAGTCTGGGGGTGGAGGAAAGGGAGGGAATGAAGCCAGATCTCTCCAAGGTCCAGCACGCCCTGTCCAAACGCAGGAGGATGGAGGCCCTGGGGCTCAGGCCAGCAGGAGCTCTGAGCTCCTTGGCAACCCGGTGGGCCCGAGGCCCTGTGCAGGCTCACTGTCTGGCGTTAGGGGAGGAGGGAGTGAGCGAGATGAAGACAACGATAAGTAGTTGCTTAGCCCAGCATGGCCGGTCTGGAGGGAATTATGGTCAGAAAATAAAAATATAAAATTAGTGGTTCCTGCTTTTGTTTCAACAGATTAAGACCTAATTTAAACCAGAACTCGAGTTCTCTCCAGCCAATCAGGAGTCTCCCAGGAGAGGTAAAGGAAAGGACCACTCTCTCCCAGGTAGGGTGGGGGCAGAGGGTAGAACCCGCTCAGAGGTGGGAAGCCAGGCACCTAGCTCTGCCAGCACTCTGGGGAGCGCTCTCCCTGCCTGGGCCTCAATCTCTCCAATGGTCAAGTGGGATGATGGCACAGGCTGATTTTTTTTTTACTAAAGGGCTTTGAGATCCTACCCCGGGCAGCCAGTCAGTCCAGCCTTCTTTTGGATGCTTCCCTTGATTACCACTGCTCGTGGGGAGCTTGCCCTGCTCTGAATTCTTACCACATTGACTACCTGTCATCTCTATTTTGCCGCTCACTCACACAGTGTCTTCTTCTATAACTGCTAACTTGAATTTCTCAGTCAGAATAGTGGGAGTGAGGAGGCTTGTGGGGCACAGAGAAGAATGGGACCTTTGTGGGATCCTAGAATCATAGGATCAGACCTTTGGGGCTTGAGGGGGGCACAGGAGGAAGCTAGGGCCCACAAAAGTCCCAAAGTCACACAACCATGAAGGGGGGACTTGAACACAGGTCTTTGGACTCCAAGTCCAGCGTTCTTTTGAATATGCCACCCTGTCCTGGGTCTTTGGTCCAGAGCTCTCTAGCCTGAGATGAAAAAAGCCTATGGATAGTAGAAGGATGAGGTATAAGCAGGGCTATGGTGGGGCGCACGAGGGATCTTCCCTGTGTTTGTAGGATCATTGCCGCAATTCCATACGACAAGCATTTATTAAGCGCCTACTTATGCCAGGCACCATACGTAGGGAACCTGTGGCCTTGAGGTCACATGTGGCCCTTTAGGTCCTCAAGTGTGGCCCTCTGACTAAATCCAAACTTCACAGAACAAATCCCCTTCGTAAAAGGACTTGTTCTCATAAAACTTAGACTCAGGCAAAAGGCTCCCCCAAGGACCTCTGGGCCACAGGTTTCCCACCCTTGCTCTAGACCTTAGAAATATAACGATAAAAACCAAATCAAACAATTTTTCTCCTCAATGAGTTTATCTTCTATTGGAAGAACACGGTGTGTACATGAGTCAACAAAAAAGCACATAGAAAGTAATTTCAGGAGGGTGAGAATGTGGAAATGAGGAAAGGTCTTGTTTTTTTTGGAGCTGGGTTCTGAATTGTGCTTTGACAGAAATTCCCTGATACCGATTTAGCCCCCAATTCTTCACTCAAAACTGAGGGTTCTATAAATGGGCTGGCAGACGGCCCATCATTGCCTTATCCCCGGTATGGAGCCTTGGCCTCAAAAGCAGGTGCCAGTGCAAAATGTCTCAGTCCATGACACCCACCAGACAAGGTTCCTCTGGAGCCATCCCTCCTACCCCCTGGAAGTCGACTCTCAGGTGACTGGATCTAGGGGAACTGCCCTCCCGATCAGGAAGATTCACCCCAGAGACATTGCAGGCTACAGAATCCACGGGAGGGATGGAGCCTGTGGGGAGGGGCAGGGCCAGGGTTCTTACCTGGTGTGACGTCATCACATAAAGATAGCTGGGATCCGATGGGTCAAACTGCATGATGTGGTGCACGGCCTCCCCATAGGCCACCGTGATGGACTTCCGACTCATGATGTCCATGGTACTGTTCAGGTTAATCTGCCAAGAAAGTAGGAGGAGCCCAAGGCAATTAGGGTAATTGTGGCAACGGGAACTCTGCCAAGAAAGTAGGGCTAGGAGTGCAAAGCTGTCAGGGTGATTTGGGTAAGTAGAAGGGGAAAAAAATACCTGTGTTTTCCAAAGTGGAAAAACATGACAACTTATCAAGGCTTTGACATTCACCATCTCTTAACTTCGTGTCTCTGATCAGGAAGGCTAAAGAAACTTCTAGCTTGCATGTAACAGCTTGGAGTCTTCTCACTGTCCCAGAATTCATCCTGCTTACTTTCACTTCTGAAGTCACTGCCATCCCCTCTGCCTAGAATACCCTCCCACCTCCTCTGCCTTATACAAATCCTACTTGTCCACTGAGGCTTAGCAGGTCATACATAGACTATTGGAGCTAGCAGGGACCCTAGAGATCATTCAGCCCTAAGGCATGACGCTAAACCATCCTCAACAAGTTAAGCCCTCCCCAAGAAGAGAAAGGCATTGTTAGCCAGGGTAGTTCAGTTCTAAATTCTCTTTAAATAGAAGACATGATGTAAAGAAAAAAAACAACAATGAATTTGAATCGTGGTTGCTACCACCTCCGGGTGACCTTGTCCAAGTCCTCTTACTATTCTGATCCTCCGGGTGTGGGACTGGGTAATAATATGAAGCTGTGCAGATCCCCCTTCATGCTAGGGCCTCCCCTCTGAGAGTTATCCCCAATTTACCCTGTCTATATCTGGTTTACTGTAGTTGCTTCTATGTTTTCTGCCCTGTTAGACTGTGAGCTCTTTGAGAATGGGGACTGTCTTTTCTTCTCTTGGTATTTCCAACACTTAGCATGACGCCTGGCGCACAGTAGGTCAGTGTTGCTGATCTGACCTTCCCCTGATCACACAGCTAGTAAAAGTCCAAGGCAGGGGTTAAACCTGGGTCTCCCAACTCCAGGCCTATCACCCTTTCCACTATGGCAGCTTGCCTTTTTAAAAATGACCTTCAAGGATCCTCCTAGCTCAAAATCCAATGTGTTGAGACAGTTCTGTTAGGAAATCCTTTCTCATACAGAGCTGAAATCTGTCTTTCTATATATGTCTCTCTTTCTATCCTAGTTTCGAATTCAAGGCTAAGCAGAACAAATAAACATAATCCCTCATCTGCATTGCAACCTTCAAATATTTGAAGACAACTTTCAGGCTCTCCCTAAGAGCAGGGACGTACTGGGACCAGTTCTTACCAGCTTGTAAGAGGCAACTGTTAAATTTCCAATGGGAGTACGGACACCCCAGAAAGAGACAAACGCTAAAAATGTTGACTAAACTTAAAAGTATATCATGGATTCATCCCTCTCCACCCCCCCTTAACCCCCAGAGCTATCTGTTAAACATTTACCAGCACGCACATTCCCAAATCTCCTCTGCACTAGGCATCACCGGCTCTTTCAACCAATCTTGGTCCAGAATGGATTGGAATCTCTTAGCCATCCTGGTGGCCAGCCCCTGGACATGCTGCAGTTTGCTAATATCCCCTCTAAAATGGGATGGCACATTCTTCCAGATGTATCTGAACAGGGCAAAATCACTGCTTCCTTCCTTCTGCAGAGCTAGGTTCTGCAGCTGGCAACTGGCTGCCTTGTTGCCAGATTACAAGGCATGGTACAAAGCATAGTCCAAAATGTGGTCCTCCCAAGTACAGAATCCTGAGTGACTTGAGTGAAGCAGATGAGGAAAGGGCCTTGGTTCATTCCACTGAATATGGACCTGTATGGGGGAGCAAGCCATCTGGGACCAGACACAGGGTTTGGATTACAAACCCAGAGAATAGGAGGAGCAGAGTCCAACTAGGCCAGAGGCCCAGTGTTCTCCCCTCCACTATCCCATACAGTTACTGGCATGTAGCCAGACTCCCCCAGATGACTGGGTTATAAAGGAGGGACCTCAAGAGTTGAGAGGATGCTTGGGTCAAATTGTCTTTCTCATTCCAGGATTTGACATCCCCTCCACCCCGGGTGCCCAGACAGCTCTGATGAAATGTGTTGGTGTTATCTTGGAAGAAACAAACAAATGGGTCGTTTCTAGGCCCCCTCTCAGCCCTCCCCACCAATCAGTCCTAGTCCCAGTCCCAGATCAAAGTTCCTTCCCTCTCACTAGCTGAGTAAAAGGGGAGCCCCCCTTGTCCCTTCTGCACACCAGCCAAGGCACTGTCAGCCACGTCCCTGGCACCCGCTCCTTCAGTGGGCCAGAGAATGAGGTAAGAGTTAGAGAGGGAACAGCTTGGGAAACAAAACCATGGCCAAGCCCAGGCTGGGGAAACAAGAGTGTGTTCTCTGGAGTGAGGACTTGGAGAGGCCAGGGAAGCATCTGCCCTAGGCTGTGCCATGACCCATCCCGCTCCCTCCAGGGGATTTCCCAGTGGCCAGGTTTAGCACCAGACTCCCTCTGAGACCCAACTTCACTTTCTCCCTATTCCCATGGCCTACTCTACAGACGCCAGATGGCACCTTCTCCCCTCCTCCTATTGGAAGTCAGTCAAACTACCATTGATGTCCAGGTGCCGTCTCTACCTAGACAGGTCCAACTTATGACCTACAGGGAGCCTCCTATATCCTTGGTTAACTTGAAACCCCCAAGGTACAAGGGCTTCTGGTTAGACATCTGTGGATGAATTAGATTAGCAGTATCTGAGTCAATTATCCTGGGCAGCCTGTCTCTAATGGAGGTTCTGCAGATGAGGCTGATTTTCTCTGATAGGATAATAGCAGCAGAGCTGTTAATCCTGCAGAAGGTGTAGAGGGGTTTGAGGGGCCATGTCCCCACACCCCTCACATCCTGTCTGTTGCCAGGCTTCAAAGCCTTCCACACAACATACACTTGGCCCCTTCTTATACCCAAGACCCTTGCCCAGGCAAAGATGAGGAAAGACTTTGGCTCTTCTGAGTTCTCCCATCTCTTCCAATGGCAGACAGGCAGGAAGGGAGATGGGGGAGAGGGGGTGGGTTATTGAATTCACTCCTCTCTTCCCAGCATTTCAATTCCTGAAACCACATTATGGGCGACTGCCTCCAGGAATGTGACCACCTGGGACTGAGGTCAAGCTGGCTGCCCTAGAATGTTACCATGGGAAGCAGAACACTGACTTTGCAGGCTGAAGACCTGGATTCAAAACCACATCTCTGCAACTTAATATGTGCGACCTTCGGCTCCTCCCAGCTTCCTCAACTCAGAAATGAGAGGATTGGTTAAGATGACCTCTGAGGGCCTTTCTGGCTCTAGACCTAGGATTCTATGCCTGTATCTAAGGTGCCAAACACATCACAACTGTGAAAGATAAGAAGGAGGCTGGAAATATGTATTGATAATCATAATCAGCATTTAGATTATATTGTATTTATAGATAAATGTGTGAGCACTTGTACTGTAACCAGTATTTACATTGTACTTCATTATACTGAATTGTACTTCACATATTATATTGTATTGTACTGTAATTCAAGGCTTGTAAAGCACTATATCTGTATTTCTCTGTCTCTCTTTCTCTCCTCCCTTTATACATGTATGTGTGTGTATATAAATACAAAATATCATCTGATTCTCACAAACCTATGAGGGAAGCGCTATTGCACACACACACCCGTCTTACAGTTGAGGAAACTGAGGCTGGGACAGGAAGTAAGTGATTTGAGCAGGGCATCCAAGTCAGAATTTGAATCTTGGGTCTTCCTGACTCTAGTCCAGTACTCTACCACTGGACCACCTAGCTGCCATAGAGAAGACTCTGGATGAAGAGGGGTCAGATTGCAGGGACAGGGGCAAAAGTAGAAGGATTGGCTGATCACATCTGACTTACCAGGGTGACTTCAGTTCACATGTGGATCAACTCTTTTTCTCAAGAGGAAAAAGACTGAGGGAGGGAGGGAGAGGAGGGAGATACTGGTGGGCCTTTCACTTAAATGGAGTTTTAAAAACCTGATCTAATCAAGGCCAGAATTTACTGGCGGGCTCTGCTACTAATCAAATGCCATACAATGAGATTTCTAACTGATGAACTCCTATTAGCCATGCTCCCTGGTCTGGGCAGAGAGCTCCGAGACCTTAAATTGTGATTAATGTTCAGCACCGACAAGTGTCGGAAATCACTACCTATGAGCTATGGTTTTAGCAAGATCCAACCAGAGATATCGATCAATCAATCAATCAACAAGCCTTTATTAAGCCCCTATTATATACCAGGCACCATGTGAGGGACTGAGGATATGAGTACAAAGAATGCCACTAGCTTTGCTCATGAGGAGTTCAAATTCTAATGGAGGAGAGAAGTTCATCTACAAATATATACAGCATAAGAATAATGTGAATCAACAGAAATACATACAAAGTAATTAAATACACATCATTAGCATTTGAGGAAGATCGAGAAAAGTTTTTATGCAGAAGATGGTGATTGAGTTTTGACGGAAAGGAAGAGAGGGATTCTAGGAGGCCAAGGTAGGAGAGGGTACCTTACAAGTATGGCAGACAGCCCAGCCAAAAGCATGGAGAGGTGGCTGAGATGAATGAAGAGCAGAGGTGGATGAAGAACAGAGAGGAAAGCTAGTTAGTATGGGAAGGGAATAAGATCCAGTGAGGCTGGAAAGATGGGTTGGAGCCAGGTTGGGGAGGGCTTAAAAGCTATATAGAGGGATTTATATTTTATTCTAGAGGGAATGGGAAGCCACTAGTGTTGGAGTAGGGAAGTCACATGGCCAGAAAATTGCTTTGGCAGCTGTGCGGAGGACAGACTGCAGTGATGAAAGACTTGAGACAGACCAATTAAGGGGCCGTCGCAATAATCTAGGTGAGAGGTGATGAGGGTCTGCACTAAGGTAGTAGCTGCCTGTGGAAAAGGAAAGGTTTGGATAGGAGAGGTGCTGGAAAGACAGAAAGGGCAAAATCTGGCAACTGATTGGACATGTGGGGCGAAGGAGGGTGAGAGGTCAAGGATAACATAACATGCTAAGGTTCCAAATCTGGAAGATGAAAAGGATGATGATGTTTTCAGCAGAAATGGTGAATTCCATAATAGGAGGGATATGGGGGAGGATAGAGTTCTACTTTGGACATGTTGCATCTGCGGTAATGCCAGCACATCCATGTTGACATGTATAATAAGTAATTGGTGAGATGGGACTGAAGCTCAGGAAAGAGACTAAAGCTGGAGGATGTGTGTGTGTGTGTGTGTGTGTGTGTGTATGTATGTATGTCTACTACATGGATTATGGTTAAATGCATGGAAGCTGAGGGGGTTACCAAGAGGAAGTAAAGGCAGAACAGTAAAGGGCCAGAATGGAACCTTGGGAGATATAGATGAGGAGACAATAGAATCAGGTAGGTAAGAGAAGAACCAGAAGAAATCTAAATCCTGAGAAACCAGAGAAGAGAGAGCATCCAGGAAGAGAGAGTGGCCACAACATCTAATAATGCAACAGGTAAACTGAGAATGAAGACTGGGAAAAGACATCAGATTTGTAATTAAGAGAACACTGGTAATTCTGGAGAAAACAGTTTCAGGTGAATGATGAGACAGGAAGGTGAATTGCAAAGGTTTGAGAAATGAGAGGAGAGAAAGAGGAGACGGCTTTTTCCAGGAGTTTGGCTGAGAAAGTAAGAGAGATACGGATAACGGCTTGAAGGGATGGTGAGGTCTAGTTAACATTTTTAAAGATGTCTGAAGATGGTGGAGAAGAAACCAGTAGATAAGGAGAGGGCAAAGGGGTGTGTGCGTGTGTATGTGTGCACGCATGTGTGTGATAGAGACACAAAGAGAAAGAATAAGAGACAGAGACAGAGAGAAAGGGTGATTGAAGGTGCAATCTACTGGAGAACATGGGATGAGACGGGGTCAAGGATGCATGCAGAGGGGCTGGTCTTGGCAAGCAGAAAGGTCACCTCTTTGTCAGAGACTTGGGAGAAAGGAGGAGTGAGTGGCAGATAATGTCAAGGAGTTCTGAGATAGACTGGGAAAAGAGGAATTCATGGCAAACGATTCCAATGTTGTCAGTAAAGTCTCAAGCACTGATAACAATCAGGATGAGCCTCTGAATGATATCTAGGGGTGGGAAACCTGCGCTTGAGGACCTAGAGGGCCACAAGTGTTCTTGAGGCTGCAGGTTCCCCACCCCTGAATAGACTATTTGGCAGTGGTTTAAGCTAGTAGAGGGTAAGCTCCTTGGGGGCAGGTGCTTTCATTCTGCCTCCGTATCCCTGCACCTATGCCTGACACATGGCAGATGCTTGAGAAGCATTTGCTGAACTGAACTGAACTGAATTATTATTGAATCCCAAGGAACTGGCATGCATGGAGTGCAGTCTCAAAGGCCCGCACCCTGGCTGTAGCTACTGGGCTTTAGCACTTTAGAAGGTGAGAGGCAGTGTGGTATTGAGGAAGGAGCCTTGGATTCTAGCCAGGAGACATGGGTTCAAATCCTAGCTCCCTCACTGACTGGGGCAAACCATCTCCTTCTGGCCTCTAGTTCTTCATCCATAAAAGGAGAAAATCATATTATCTCAGTTTTAAAGCTAGAGGTGACCTCAACGGCCACTTTATGCAACCTCCTCATTTTAGAAATGAGAAAAATGAGATCCATGAAAGTGTAGTGACTTGTCCAAGGTCACGCGCATTGTAAAACAGCAGAACCAGAGGCAATGTTTGAACCCAAATCCTCTGATTCCAAGGCCTTCTTTCCACTGTGCTATAGTACTATATGAGCCAAGGTCCCATTCAGCTCTGGCACTCTACAGCAAGCTTCTGTGAGTCCAGGTCAGACAATGGAAGTTTGGGTTTTAACACTAACCTTCAGTTATACAACTTCAGAGAACTTATTTTTCCAACTCTGAGTGCCAATGATAACTTGTTAAGATCTGCCTCTGAAGGATCTTTTGTGACAGAAAATTCATGAAATTAATGCCAACTAATATGAGAATTCGCCAATGGCTCATTCCAGGGGCATGGCCAGGTGAGCTCTTGCCCCCGGAGAGCTGGTGGCTGGATGCATCCACCTTCCTTGGGACTTAAGGCTCGATCCAACCCAAATCAATTGCATTACCTTGAGGAGCCTTCCATTCGCTGTTCCCAGGAACACAACGGTGTAGTTGTTGACACTGGCCACAGCCACAGAAGTAAGCCCCAGGTAGCGAAACACTGGCGTGGCCTTGAGAGGTTGCAGGATGGAGAGGGGATGCTGGAGGTGGGCAGCACCACAGTCTAGCTGCTCTGGCTGGAGCTGGAAGGTGAAAACACAAAATTATTCTCCTGCTCAAAACCTCCACAACTCCCCACTGTCAACCATACTGGGCACAGTTCAAGGACCTGGAAAAATGTGGGTCAAATGAATCGAATGCTTCCTGTTCCCAGGCACATTAATCGGAGAATCACTCAGAAAAGAAAGAAGTGTTCCCCAGAAGTCAGCATAGGTTCCCTAGAAATAAGTTATGCTCGACTGAATTCATTTCCTTTTTTGACAAGGTTAAAAATTTTTAACTATTTTATTTTTTCCAATTATACGTAAAGGCAATTTTCAACATTCATTTTTTGTAAGATTTTGAGTTCCACGTTTTTCTTCCTTCCTCCTTCCCTCCTCTTCCCTCTCCCCAAGATGGCAAGGAATCTGATAGAGGTTATATACATGCAATTATGTAAAACATATTTCCACATTACTGACAATGTTATAAGACTGGTAGATTAGAGAATACCATAGGTATATTGCACCATGATTTCAGCTGGGCCTCTGACAAAGTCTATCACAATAGTCTCTGCACAAGATGGAAAAATGTGGATTAGCCAAAGACCAGAAATATGCTGGACCTGGTTCATATCAACTCACAAGAACCAACTGTTAATTTTTCAATGTGAGCATTTATACCTCAAAAATCAGCAAACACTACAAGGCAGGACTTGATTTATGGTTTTGTTGATTGTCTAGAATTAAAAAATTTGTGGAGAAAATGTTAATAATACAGATTAAATTTAAAGAGGATACTATATATGTGTTGCTTTTATTCTTGTAGCAAAATATTTACTAGTACATCCCAGTCAAAGACTGTTTCCTACTTCCAGCTATAGATTGCCTCCCACTAACACTATTTATAGACTGAACTCTTAACTCTAGATCAGTGGTTCTCAACATTCCTCATGCCACGACCCTTTAATACTTGTATGTAGGCGTATCTTCATGTGGGCAGACCTGCCTGGAGACAGATAGAGTTCCTAAGACCATCAGAAATATGTGTTTTCCAATGGTCTTAGGCGACCCCTGTGAAAGGGTTGTTTGACTCCCAAAGGAGTTGCGACCCACAGGTTGAGAACCACTGCTCTAGACATAGACTGAAACCTGAACATCACCACAGACTAAGACCTAACCCTGGGCAGCCTGCTTGCAACCATATACCAATAGTCACAAGGATGAGCAGGCAAAAAGTGTGTGTATGGTTTAGTGTTGCCCATCCCTGATGTTGGAGCCTCAGCTCACACCATAGGTCATTATTCCTTTAGTAGGAGAACGTACACCATTATCATCAAAGCTAAGGCCATTGGTGGTGAGTGTTATATGCAATAAGTTCAATTCAACAAGAATTTATTATTCAGGACTAGGGATATAAAGAGGAAAAACTACATAGGCAATACCTTTGAGAGAATTACATTCCCTCAAGAAGAGAAGAGGAATATAATATTATAGGGAAAAGTGTGCTAGATTGGGAATCTGAGGGTCAGAGTTTGAATCCCTCCTCTGATACTTCTTACCTACAACACCTTGAATAAGTCACTGTTTCAGTCTCAGTTTTCTCAACTCTAAAATGAAGGAGTTTTACTAAAAGTATCTTCCAATTCTAAATCCATAATCCTATGATGAGCCACTAACCTATCAGAAAGCCAGATAAAGGACTCCATTTGAGATGGCAGAGAGTTCAGTCAATCGGGCAAAGACACGTGGAGGAGTTGGCCCCAAGTTGAGCCCTGAAAGTTATATAGACCGAGTCCCAGCGTAGACACAAAGAGAACTAGCAAATATGTCCTTGGAAGCACATACTCATTGTAATTCTTCACTTCTTGTACTAAAATGTCTGTATGTAGCCACTGTATTCAGATGTGAGTCAATAGTGAATCATCAGGTCCCTTCTGAATCACAGCAGGCTGCATGGGGTGAGATCTCGGTGTAGAGTTGAGATGAAGGACCCTGGAAGACCATGGGAGGGCACAGAGTGAGGTGGATGATGTACCTCCCTTCAGAAGTTATCCACCGGGCACCTCTCCTTCTTCCTTGTTATCTACCAGCTTTTGCTACTTGACTGCACAGATCTCCCGAATCTGCCCACTAGGCAGGGTTTCAGATGGAATGAAGAGGGAGAGAAGGAAACAATAGTAAGAAAATGGGGCAAAGGAGTTTTCCCTTTGCTGATCTTCCTTAGTTACAGATCCTATTTACCATTCGGAAGGGCGTATGTACGTGCCTGGCTAACCTCTTACTAACCCCACTCCCCTGGGTCACTGGGTATCTGTTACATGCTCAAGGCAGTTTACTTAGAGATTTATGGAATGCTAGAGCTAGAAGGCACTTTAGAGATCATCTAACCCAGGGGTTCTTAAACTACTCTTAAAAAATACATTGAGGGGCAGCTAGGTGGCACAGTGAATAGAGCACTGGCCCTGGAGGCAAGAGGACCTGAGTTCAAATCCCACCTCAGACATTTGACACACTAGCCATGTGACCTTAGCCAAGTTACCAATTGCCTTGCCTTCCCCCCTCCAGAAAAAAAAATACATTGATAATTATTTTAATATAATTGGTTTCCTTTTCAATCCTATGTGTTTTTTAAAATTTATTTTATTCTGAACTTAAGTAATAAAACAAGCATTTCCATAACACATTATAATAGAAAAAAGATGATTGTACATGAAACTGCAACTATATTATGTATAACTTGCTATTTCTTTTAAATATATAATGAAGTTATCATGTAACTTTCTTTTTTCCTCCTTTTTTCTTCTTTCCCCCACCAGATGGCTACCATTAGACACAAATATGTATGTATGTATGTATGTATATGTGTATGTATACATACACACATACGTGCACATATGCACACACATGCATACACACATATACCTGCATACACATATGCATACACACACATACATACACACACACACACACATACACACAATTGTTCTATGTATACTTCTATTTCTCAGTGCTTTCTCTGGATGCAGACAGCTTCTTCCTTCCATTGCCACAGACTAAGACCTAACTCTGACTAGCTGACTGGCAACCATGTACCACTAGTCACAAGGAAATAGCCAAATTAACTACAATTCTATATATTTCATTTTATACATTTATAACCATTCTGAGAGGGTTCCATAGGCTTTAATAAACTGCCAAGGGCGTCCATAACACAAAAAAGCTTGAGAACTCCAGATATGATCCAACACCCTCCCTTTACAGACATGGAAACTGAACCAGAGAAGGGAGGAGATTTGTTCAAGGCTGCACAGTAAGTTAGGGACCACATCATGACTGAAACCCTGATTTCTAATCAACTCTGGCTAAAGAGCATCTGGCACAGTTATCCTGAGAGGAGAGACCTGAGTCCAGTTAACCCCATCCACAACACGACTTTCCCCATCACGGTTTCAAAATATCACAGGTCAGCATAAGAAATTAAATGGAAACTTTCGGAGAATTTTGCAGAAGACAAAGACAACACAGAAGAAGTTTAGAAACTCAGAAGTGCATAAAATAGATGTACATATTGTATAATAGCAGCATATTTTATCTTTTAGTACCATAAATATGCCTCAATTTTACAATAAGGTACTATAAATACCCCATAAAAGAAAAAGAAAAAATTCAGACTTCTTCTCTGGTATGGAGGGAGGGCGAGAAAATTTTACACTGATTTTCCAGATCACAGGGGTGTCGTGCCCCTAACCCTGGCAACGTGAAAGGGATAGCTGTAGTTTCTCTGCCCTGAGTGGGGCTGGAAGTCAGGAGCATTGGGTTCTACTTCGGTAAGTCCTTCACCGCGTACCTTTGAGTAAATCCTTTAACTTCACTTGATTTTGATATCTGTATGATGAGGGCCTTGCACTGGAAGGATCTCTTAACATTCTTTCTAATCCCATGATGCTGGCACTGCACCTGCCACCTGCTTGCTCCTTGACTACATTTCTTACCCCACTAGCATTCTCTGGATCAGCGCCCTTCCCTTGTGTCCCCAAAGCCCCATCTCTCCTTCTGCCTCCCCTTTCTCCTTAGTGTAACGCTTTAGGGTCTCACCTTCCTAACCTCATCCTTCCTTCCTCTCAGTCTCCACCTCTCTTTGTTGCCAACTCTACCCATGGCCTTCTCATTGCTCCCTAGAAGAGCTGAGAAAAAAGTAGGAAGGAATGTATGGGGTTGGGGGTGAGAGATGGGAAGGGGGAGGTCAAAGGCGGTGAAGTGTTCCTGGGGGTGGGGGGAGAAGGAGAACTATTTGGGAACTGGCTTTGTGGTTCCAAAGAGTCAGTGTTAGAGTTTTATTTTTATTTATTTATTTTTAATGTTATAATTTTAGATGATGGGGGCTGTGAAAATAAACATACATGTGTTATGATCAAACACTCCTCTCTGGGGAGAAGTTACAGATTTACCGGGATTCCTCTATAAGTATACACAGACCCAAATCCACAGAAAGAAAAGTTCCACTTCATTTTAAAGGGTGCGTTTGAGGGACTTGAATATGTGTGTGGGCCTGGGGCCAGAGAGAGAATGGGACCAGAATGCCAGCAGAGAAATCAGAGTCATGAGGTGTTAGTATCGGATGAGACTTTAGAAGTTGTCTGCTCTAGCTTCTTTATTTGAAAAAAGAGGGAAATGAGGCCCAGAAAGGGAGGGATGAGTGACTTGCCCAAGGTGATACAGTAAAGGAGTAACAAGAGATCTGGGACCAGGACCCAGGTCTCCTTTTCTTTTTTTCCCTGGGTTCTTCCATTGTTGAGAGGGAGGGAGGGAGGGAAAGAGAGAGAGAGACAGAGAGACAGAGAGAGAGAGAGCACACATGCATGAAAGGAAGTCAAAAGAAAAAGAGAAAACGAAGAAGGGAAAGAGAATGTAAGAAGAGAGGAGCATATTGTCATAGATCTGCCACTGGAAGGGACCTCAGGAGTCATCCAAGTTCAACCCCTTTGTTTGACAGATAGGAAAACCGAATCTCAGAGAACTTCAGGGACTTGCCAAAGGAGGAGGTGGGATTTGAACCTACGTCTTCTGACTTGTGCCAGTGTTTTTCCCACTGTACTATGGCCTAAATGGCTGCTCTCTCAGATGCAGATCATAAAGAATACAAGCAACCGCCCTACTGGTGATCCACTGCTCCAAACTGGGCCAAGCTGGTTTTTGAACAGCAAACATTGCTAGGCCTATCCTGGTGTCTTTCTAGCCTGGTATCACCTGCCAAAGGCCACCAGCAGTGCCTTCAAGAAGCCAATTCCTCAATGAGGCATCAGAGTACGGTTTGGATGGGTCAAGAAAATCCTGCCACAAGCGAGGATCTGAGTGGTGTCCAATGAAAGGTAATGAAACCTGTGAGGGTGGTGAATGGGAGACCAAGTATGGTGGCCTCCCTCCCTGCGTGAATTTGAGTGAGTTGTGCACATGATAGACCACAGAACCTAGAATTGGATGTGATCTTGGCAATGATCTAGTTGAACCTACTAATTTGACAAAGAAGGAAACTGAGTTCTGGTGAGGTGTAGATTAGAGGCTGAATGGTAACAGAAAGGTTGTTGAACTTGGGAGCCAGGGGAACCTGGGCTTGAATTATGGATCTCCTCTCTATTCTCCGTGTGTCTTTTGGGCAATTCATGTAGGCTTTATGAGCCTCAGTTTCTCCATCTGTAAAATTAGGAAGTTGGACAAAATGACCTCTGAGCTGATTCCATGAACCCTGAGTCATAAAGCACAGAGCTGAGGCCAAGTCTTGTGGTTCAAAATCCAATGCTCTTTCCATGACCTAAACTTGGTTACTCAACCACTGTGAACTAATAGAGGGACTTTACAGGATCGTGGGATGTGAGACCTGGAAAGTGCCTCTGGGATAATCTCCTCCAGTCCCTTTATTTTACAGAGTAATCCAAGGACCAGAAAAATAAATTGGTTTGCCCAAAGTCACATCGAGAATAAGAAGCATAGCTTGGATCTGAACCCTGGTCCCTAGACCCTTAAAGTCAGTACCCTTTCCATTATATATACCATGCTGATCTCCATCCCCACCCTGCTCCAGGGATCATCATTAAAATCCCTTCTGATACTTACATTCTAAGGCACTATGGGCTAATTAGAAAGTTAGTTGAACATGGAGCCATAGGATCTGGGTTCAAATTGTGGGTCTCTGATTTTACTACCTTTGTGACTTTGAGTAATAAGCTCCTTAATTTTTCTGAGCCTTCATCTGTAAAATGGGCTGAGGTTGCCACAGAAGGCTTTACAAAGGAAGAGAGAGATCTAAGCTGACCTAAGAAGAAAGAACAGATTTTTGGGGGGACATTCAACAGGCAGTTTCCACACTTGTATCCCCTCCCTCCCAATCCCCCACTCACTCAGTCCTCACCTATAGCTATCTCTGGGATGCAGCTCTAGGCTCTCCCATAGCACCTCCACCAAGCCGAGTCTCTCTCGAATTGTGGTCTGAGTTGAGCTAAGTTGCCACGATAGAGTGAGTGACTTCTGGCATCCCACAAAAGTCTCCCAGCAATCTGGGTAGCTATTAAGCAACTCGTGCCAATTTCCCTTCCCTGC
This sequence comes from Pseudochirops cupreus, assembly GCA_028627135.1. Classification (NCBI taxonomy): domain Eukaryota; kingdom Metazoa; phylum Chordata; class Mammalia; order Diprotodontia; family Pseudocheiridae; genus Pseudochirops; species Pseudochirops cupreus. The sequence goes on along the minus strand of CM053583.1, from coordinate 377,595,998 downwards.
TCTTGAAGGCCACTGCAATTTGGCTGTCTCCAGCACATGTCATCAGGAACAAGTCAATATGAGGAGTTGGGAGCGGGGAGCGATGAAGGGGGAGGGGGCATGCGCTCATCTCCGGCCAAGGGGCCTTCAGCTGGCACACTGAATCACTGGGGTGCAGGAAGGAAACTTAGAGAGACATTCGATACAATTAACTTGCTTTTCAGAAGAGGAAACTGAGACCAAGAAGGAGGAAGCAATTTACCCAAGGACACACAGTGACAGAGAAAGTACTAAAACTCAGCTTTCCTTAAAAACAAAACAAAAAATGAACAAACAAAAAACACCTTGATTTGATTCTTAACCAGTGACTGCCCCTCCTCTATCCTACCTGGCTTGTAGCACATGTAGCAGCATCTCACAAATGGGACAGGTGAGTTTACTGACTGGTTCTGGGATAGAGGCAGGATCCAATATCAATATGTCCACACTATTTATAGAAGCTTACTGTGGTGCCCAGCATGGAACTCAGTTCAGTACTGCCAGAGGAGGTAAAGAAGAAACAGAAGAAGCCACAGAAAGTCAAAGAGAACAGGAAGGAATCAGGAGATGTGGGTTCTAGACTGGGCTCAGAACCTGTTTTTGCCCTCTTACAAGACGGGGATAAAAAACACCTGCTCCCTTCCAGGATTATGGGAAAAAGCAAGCCAGGCAAGAGGTGAAATAATTTGGAGAAGTGGAAAGCTATTCAAATGTAAGGGATTCTTATCATCAGCTAATCAGCAAACATTTATTAAGCCTCTTTTGTTGTTAAGCCATTTTAGTTGTCCAACACTTTATGACCCCTTTTGGAGTTTTCTTGGCAGAGATACTGGAGTGGTTTGCCATTTCCTTCTCTAGCTCATTTACAAATGAGGAAACTGAGGCAAACAGGATTAAGTGACTTGCCCAGGGTCACACAGCTAGGAAGTGTCTGAGGCCACATTTCAACTCAGATCTTGCTGACTGCGGGCTGACTTCCACTCTTATCCACTGCAGCACCACCTAGCTGCTTGCCAAATGAATTTTAAAAACATGCATTAAGCGTTTACTATGTACAAAGCACTATGCTATTATGTATCAAGCCCTGTTAGGCACCAGAGATACAATGACAAAAATGAAACAGTTACTGCCTTCAAGGATCTTGCATTCTATTATCAGAAAGTGACTTTGGAATAAAATGATAAATGCAAAATAATAGAGGAAAAGCAGTGAGAAGTTAGTAGCCTGACTACTCACTGACTGCAGGACAAGTCATTTAACCACACTCTACACCTATCTGTTCATAGAACGAGAATAATTAGTGCCTTTGTTCAAACCCTTTTCTGCCTAGGCCCTTGACTTGAAGACAAAGAACATCACTGACATCGCCATATCTTCCCAGCCTCTGCTCATACCAATTGTCTCCAAGTAGATTCCAGTCAAACTAGCCTGGATGTAAGCCCCCTATACATTCTGAACTTTCACACTGCTGAGACTTTGCCTAGAATGCCCTCCCTTCACCTCTTTGCTGTGCTTCAACATGGCAATCTAAAGGGAAGAGTTTATGACCAAACAAGAGATAAGCGAGGATCCAGGAAGTATCATGGATAATTAATTCTGATTAAATGAAATCTAAAAGGTTCTGCACAAACAAAACCAATGCAGCCAAAATTAGAAAGAAAGTGGAAAACTGGGGGAGGGGGGGAATTTTATAAGTTCTTTGATAAAGGCCTGATTTCTCAAATATATAGAGAACTGAGTCAAATTTATAAAAAATAAGAGCTACTTCCTAACTGATAAATGGTCCAAGGATGTGAACAGTTTTCAGAAGAAGAAATTAAAGCTCTCTATAGTCATATTTTTAAAATGCTCTAAATCTCTATTGATTATAGAAATACAAAGTAAAACAACTCTGAGGTGCCACCTCACACCTAGCAGACTGCCTAACAGGACAGAAAATGAAAATGACAAATGCTGAAGGGGATGAGGGAAAACAGTTGCACTAACACACTGTTGGTGGGATTGTGAACTGATCCAACCATTCTGGAGAACAATATGAAACTATGCCAAAAGGGCTATCAGACTGTGCATCCCCTTTGAGCCATCAATATTACTACAGAGTCTACATCCCAAAAAGATCAAAGAAAAAAGAAAAGAATCTACATGTACAAAAATATTTATAGCAGCTCTTTTTGTGGTGGCAAAGAATTGGAAATTGAAGAGGTACCCATCAATTGGGAAATGGCCAAATAAGTTGTGGTCTATGATTGTCAAGTAAAACTATTGTGCTATATGAAATGATGAGAGATAGTTTCAGAAAAAACCTGGGAAGACCTATATGAATTGATACAAAGTGAAATAATAAGAACCAGGGAATCATTATACACAGCAACAGAAATACTGTAATGAACATTAACTGTAGAAAGACTTAGCTACTCTGATCAATTCAATGACCTAAGACAATTCCAAAGGACACATGATAAAAAATGCTACCCGCCTCCAGAGAGAGAACTGAAGAACTCTAAGTACGAACTGAGTATAATTTTTTTCACTTTTTTCTTTTTTGCAACGTGGCTAATATGGAAATGTTTTGCATGATTTCACGTGTATAATTGATATCATACTGCTTGCCTTCTCAGCTGAAAGGGAGGAATGGAGAAAATTTGGAATTCAAAATTTGAGAAAAATGTTAACAATTAATAAATTAGAAAAAAAGAAAAGAAAAAGTAACAAAATGGCAATCCAAGTGCTGGCTCTTCTAATAAGTGTGCCATGGTCCCCTTCCCCTCCCTCCAGCTCTGGAGTCACAGTCTTTCCCTCTGCTCACACTTCACTCACATACTTCTGCATATATTGTTTTTACTACCCAGTCCCCCTCCATTTTTTTTGCATTATAGCTGTCTCATCAGCCCCTAAACTCCATGAGGACAAAAGCTATGCTTTCTATACCTTTGTATCTACCCCAACTTCTAGCACATTATACAAAACACAAAGTGTTTAATAAATATTTTTAATAGAATCAAACATCCTGTGTTTTCCTCACTTAGTTTCCTTCAAACAGGGATGAGGAGACCTGGATCCTAGTTCTGGTTCTGCCACTGAGAGGGTCATCTTGGGCTAGTCATTGACATTCTCTAGGCTTCGGTTTCTTTCATAAAATGAGGGAACTGTACCAACTGTTGCAAAGTTCTCTTCCAACTCTGATAGAGTCTGATTCTAATTCAGAATAATCCTATTATCAGCCTCGCATTCTAATTATTTCACCTGCTGCTGGTGGTCTGTCATGAAAAGAGGAGGCTAATTGCTTTTGTCTGTTCAGAAGCAATTCTATCTCTTATTTGATTTTTTCAAAATTACCCTTCTTTCAGTCTACTATAGGACAACTGGTTTTCCCTAAGGGTAGAGATCATTTGGTGACTGGGACAAAGCATCAGACTCTGACTGGGATTAGGGATCAATCTATGACTGAGATTACAGGGTCAATCTATGACTGGGATTGGGGTTCTAGCCATGGCCAGGTTAAAAGTCAATCTGTAATTAGACCTAGGAGTCAGTCAATGGCCAGAGTCAGGGGTTGGGCTGTGGCTCTGATTAGGGAGTCAATCAGTGGACAAGGAAGAGAGGGAAGCCAAAAAGGGTGACTTTCCAAGCACCAAACTCTACCCATGGAGCTAATTAGCCATCAGTACACCTGTTGCTAATGGATCAGGTTGCTAATGGATATCCCAAGCCTCTACACAGGAAGAAGGTCATGTGGGGAAAAGTGCACTCTGTACATTTGCAGATATATGATAGGTACCACAGGTTGGTAATAATAACCATCCTCTGGGCAACAAGGGATTTGCCTAGGGCATCTCCAAAGTCCCCTCCACCTCTGAGATTCAGGGGACTAAGAAGGGTTTCTTCCTTCTACCTTTCCCAACCCTCCCCTCCTCCACCTCTTGCCACAAAGTTTCCCAAAAGGTACCAGAAGGACTAGAAAATATTTTCTCCTTGAAATTCTATTTTTTCCTGCAACCCAGTTCAGGATTGTGATCTCCATGGCAACCACTTGTTTAGCTAGCAACTCCACTATACCTTAGCGGCTCTCTCAACAAGTACTTGGGGGGCATCAGGCACTCGCCCAATGCTCCCCTGCAGGAGCCATCCCCAGGTTGTCTCCAAAGCTGCAAATAACTTTTCAGAAACTACCAGCTTCTTACCAGGGTCCTGCTGGAAAACCCACAATCCCCAAAGTCATTTTGGGCTCTAAAAAGTGGTGGCCCTTGTTAGCTCCTCTGGGCAGCCTGGACACCAACTCATCTAAGAAGCCAAGCCATGCCCTGGCCAAAATCGGCTATCTTGACCGTCAGGGGAGGGAAAGCTAAAAAAGGGAGGCTCTGGGCTCAGCCAGCTGATCTGTCTGTAAACACTCCCCCACCCCAAGTGGCTCAGTTAAAGTCACAATTGGGAGCTACTGCTCAAAGTGGACTGGGTAATTTCCCACTGATTGGGACCATTTGGAAGAAATCAAAGATCAAGCCCCAACTGCCTAGCAAGTGCTCTGACTCTGCTTTTGACAAAGGCCAGAATGGCTCTCTTTTCCCACCGAATAGGGTTTCACAACCTAGCCCTTTCTTTCTTGCTCTTTCTCCCCCCCAATCCCCCACCCCCACTGCAGTCCTTTTAAAGGGCCCTTCTGAAAACATGACTACGGCATTGTTTAGCTCCTTAACTTGAACCGCCTGGTCAATCCAAGGCCTTCTGAGCCCATTCTTGGAAAATTAGCTTCTCTTGACTATCTCCCACACAGAATGAGCCACCAGGACTTCAGGGGAAAGTGGTCATTAGGCTTTGTATTCAGAGCAACTGAGAGTAGATAATACCAATTTTCCCTCTCCCTATCCCCCTCCAGGCTGGGACACTCTCAGTGACCCTCCAGAGTCCTGGGCTATCTTAGACACTCCTCTGTTACTCACAGGATATGTGTATATATGTGTGTGTGTGTCTGTCTGTCTCTCTTCCTTTGTTTTTATGTCTCTCTGTCTCTATCTCCTTCTGTTTCTGGTCTCTGTCTCTCTTTTCTTACTTGTAAAATACGGATAATAATCTTGTCTATTTCACAGGGTTATTCTTAGGCTCAGGTGAGAGAACAGTGACTTGTCCAAGGTCACTAAGGAGGTCTGTAGAAAAGTCAGAATCTGAACCCAGGATCCTTGACTCCCAAGTCCAGGGCTGTTTCCACTATGCCCTAGTGGCCTCTCCTCCTCCTCCTCCTGCCTCTTGCCTCACACCATGTAACATTATAAAATAGTGTTATTATTTTCCTGGTCTACTTGATAGCTCAATAGCTCTCCCTATCTTCCCTTCCATTCAAATCCATTAAATGTTCTTACCATGCCATTTTATTTAGAAAAAGGGTGGATGGATTTGTAGAATAGGTCACTATTTGAGAGGCTGTTGTTGTTCCCACGTACTCATTAAAGGGAGGAAGGTGGGCCAGAAGAAGATTAGGACCTTGCCCTCTAAGCTTAGTTTTTGCGCTTGTTCAGATTTATTTGCATGCAAAGACCCGAAGACTTAGGGGAGGGAGTGGTGCTTGGGAAAAATGCAGTGCTGTACACCCAAGCAGTCCTTTGACATTTGTCAGAACGTTAACGCCTGAAATGATATGAGGAGGTTACAGGTTGGTAACCAGAAACCGACAAGAATAAAAGGAATGTTCTAACCCTAAGTCAGATAAAAGTTTGGAACGGAGACACTGATCCTTCTAGCAGAAGTAAATGACATCAAAGACAGACCAAATCCCTTCAGGCTCTAAATGCTAGGCTGACTGTCTGGTGTTTCCAAAGCATACAGTTCCAAAGGAAAAGTCTGTGCAATGACAGATCTCTGTCCTTGTGGAGAGAGGAAAAAGCTGAGGTTTTCTTTCCTAGTCTGATATAACAAGGGAGCTGTCACTCTAAAAGGGCTGGAGCTTCGGCTCTGAGGGCTAAGCTAAAAGAAAGCGGCAGAGCCCACTCTTCCTTTTACAGGGGAGGATTGGCATCTCAGCCGAGAACTGGCTGAACTCCGGGACACTCAGCAGGGAGCAGAAATGATGGGAAACCTGGCAGAGAGCTTCAGAGATAGGATGCAATCCTCAGGTGCAGGGTCAATAGAGAGCAGGGTCCAGCAGGAATCAGGCCCAGAGAGAAAATGATACAATATCACCAGACGGTATTGCATATGCTACAGCATGTGAGATGTGACATGCCCCTTGATGTGTTCTCTGTGCGGGCATGGTCCCTATGTTGTGCCCCTCCATATGTGTGTTCTTGACATACATATACCCTATATGTGTGCCCACCATATGTGATCATTCTTCCTACTGATGGTGTGTTATGTGTGAAAGAGTATGCCCTAAGTTGGGAGAGGGGGCAGGAGATGAAGAATGTTTTACTGGTACTTTTCTCACTATGATATTTAATCATATTAATAATATCATGTGGCACTTTAAGGTTTGTTAAGTGCTTTATGATCCTTAACAAAAAGTAGGTAGTTATTATCTCCATTTAACAGATGAGGAAACTGAAGTAAATGGTGGTTAAGTGACTTGCTCAGGATCACACAGCTCGTAAGTGTCTGAAGCCAGATTTGAACTCATGTCTCCCTGATTCCAGGTCTAACACTAGTCTACTATGCCACCTAGTTGCCTCATTTAATGAAATGTCTTTGTTTTGAACTAGCCACGTCCTCTGGCTGACTGAAATCGATACATTGGTAAGGTGCTCATAAGCTATGGGTTTGAGTGAATGTTGGAACATCCTGAACTTAGAATAGTTTTTTGGGGAACCCTGTGTGCAAGAGGGGTGTGCCCCTGGTGCTACCCAGGCAGGTGGGTAAATAGATGGCTGGATAGATAGAGAGATACATGATAGCTATACAAACAGACACAGCAGAGTCAGTAATTAAACTGACTTCATTTTTCCTTGGCATCATCTACCTATATTGTTCTATTTCAGCTCATTGATAGATCTGAACACATAGGATTCATAGCTTTCTTCAACAGAAAGTTAACAACATTTTTGTCTGTTTTAAAAATATTTTGAAATTGGTCTTAAATTCAACTAATTTAGAGACTGACACAAACTTGAATGAACTTATATCCTCATTCCAATGCCAGCCACAAGGATGATTTGATGAAATGACCCACAGTGCCACCCTTCACTCAAGATGGTGCTTACCAACCCTGCACAGGAGACTGGGTACCAGGAGCAGAGGGGGTGGCTTTGCACAGTGCCATCCAAACTCTCTGTTGCATCCCCCTCACATCCACAATATGGGCTTCTGACTTGACAGGGGGAAGAGTCCAGTCTACAGCCAGGGAACAGCTTCTAGGGGTGGTTGAAAGAATACAAGCTAAGCTTTATTAATAATATTGTGTTTTCACCTCAGAGCAAACTTCTGGCGATGGAAAACATAAAAGACAACAAACAGGGCTGTACCATGGTGGTCTGGTTCAGGATGCTCTCCAGCCTCCACCCATGGGCTTGTCCAAAGCTCCCCAATTTCTCTTCCAGAGCATGGTGGCAGACACTAAGCAATTGGGGTCCTTCACATTGACTCACTGACTTAGCTCAGCACTAAAATCTCCCTTTGGATTGGCAGTGATACTTGGATGGTTTCATCGGGGCAGGTCTTCCCTCCCTAGGCAATCCTTGCCCATGTTTTCCTATAAATCCTCCAGGAAGGACCTAAGCAATACATTGGAGGCTTCCTCTGGTTCATCTCTAATAACTATCTCAAAGGTTGGTGTAAGAGCTGGCCTAGAAGTCAAGAAGATCTGGGTTTAAAATCCACCTCTGACATATTCAGGCTGTTACGCCCCTGGGTGGATCACATAACCACTGAGTGCCCCACTCAACTTTCCAAGATGACCAGGTACTGAACAAGGGTTGATCTGCACTGACAGAGGAATTTTCATCATCAGGAATTCCCTATACAAATGAAATCACAGGTCTGATATATGTGTATATATGTATATGTACATACATGTGTATATATATTCATATTCACAGGTCCAATATATATATATATATATATATATATATATATATATATATATATATTCACAGGTCTAGTGGTGCCTTCATATATCTATTTATATGTATGTATACCTATATAATATGTATACACATATATGTATGTGTATTATGTATATATGTATATGTAAAGGGCACCAGTATATAAGTAAAGTTGTTCATTTGCTTTTTCTCATTCTTGCTATGGTATGATTCGATGCCACCAGCTTCCTTTTCCAGTCATGCATATGTTCACTGCCCTGGAAAAAGTACTAGATTCAGAGGATCTGAGTTCAAATCTTGCTTCTGCTCCTTACTACCTGAGTGAATTTAGTAGTCCCTTCCCCTCTCTGGGCCTCAGTTTCCTCATCTCTAAAATGAAGAGTTTGGACTCAATGCCTTCTTATTGTTGTTTTTGGAGGAAATCAATGTTAAGTGACTTGCCCAGGGTCACACAGCTAGTAAGTATCCGAAGCTAGATTTGAACTCAGGTCCTCCTGATGCCAGAGCCAGTGCTCTATCCATGGTGCCACCTAGCTGCCCCCTCAATACCTTCTGAAGGACTCCTCTAGTATATTGCCCATTCCATGGTTCCAGACGACATGCCTCTCCCTGATCAAGCCAGCAATAGCTAGGGCTTGCTCCTGACACATTGGGGGAAGCCACTCCCCCCCTCTACAGTGCCTGTGCTGAGCCATCAGGATTTGTACCCATTATCCACCTCCCTAAACCCGGTGTCCTTTCAGTCAGCCAGAGTCCAAGGTTAGGGCATTTTCTTAGCACTCATCTTGCTCTCTACGGCACTGTGGAAATAAGAGAAGGGGCAAAAATACAGAAGGTGTCTTGAGTTGACAACTGAAATCCTTTTAGGGGTCGAAAGAATTCAAATGAAGCCCTAAAGGGCCCCCCCCCCCACCTTTGGAAATGAATAGACACAATTATTCAGAAATCCTCGGTGAAACGGTGAAGAGGAGAAGTCAGTCAGAGCTGGGGAGAGCAGGGGACAGTTGAGATAATCCAGAGTACTAGCCCTCCCCTTTGGCTCTGCCATTGTCTCCTTCTGAGAAGGGGGGAGTCAGGAGCAGCTAATGGGTGGGTGTTACCAACACACCGACGTGTGTGTGTATGTGTGTATGGTTGTGTATGTAGTGGGCCAGGGGAGAATGGGAGATGAGGAATGAAAAAACATCCAAAGGAAAGGCTTTTTAATTCATCTGAAGCCCAGGGCTCTGTGGAGTCAGGGTTTCAGATCTTCCAATAGGCCCTGTAGAGGCCAGGGGCAGGATGCGAGGAGGAAGGAAGTCCCCTGAATACAGAGAAAGGAAGAAGAGAGGTGAGGCCCTGGTGGGAAGGCTGCCAAAGGTCAGGATTTGGGGTTTCCTGCTGCAGGCCATTCAAACTAGCCCCCTCTGCAACTGGCAGGGCCTAACTGTGGGCAATGGCCCACAATGGGCCCCAAATAGGAGTGAAACCAAACCAGCCTCCGCTCCTTGCCCCAACGGTCTTGGCCACAGACTCCTGAGGTGGCCTGAGTGGGATCAGATGTTTTATCAGGCTCGATGAAGCCATTGTCTGACCAGGACAGCTGGAGTCCTGGGAAAAGGCAGGACTCTAGCATCAGATAACCAATTCCAAGCCTGCTGATTTGTGGGGTCTGCAAAGTTTGAGAGCATACTCTGAAATTGGCAATCACCTCCTGGTGACATTTTCAGGCTAAGTCTCTTGATGAAAAGGGGCCCTTGGTTTGTGTGTATGTGTGTGGTTTTTTATTTTAATTTATTTTTTTTAAAAGGGGGGAGTAAACCATTAGCTTTTTTATTAGCATGCATGTATGCTCGGGGAGATTCATGTTTGGAATATTAAAAAATAATTCCAGAATTGTCTAGGGAGAACAGAAGGCTATGAACTTCAGCTAAAAAAAGGAAGCTGGAGAAAAAAATAACAACCCCACACAAGCTTGAAAATTCTTCTCCTTTGGGAGGGGCCACAGTGGTGAGGCCTGACTGCTCCCAGGCAAAGTGGCCTGCCTGGATCATGAAGGACCAAGGAGGGTGTCACTGGACCCTGCTTCTTCTCACTAGGGCAGCTGGCCTGGGGAGTGAGCACTTACAGTATGTAAGATGAAGAAGGGAAGAAGAGAAATGCCATCAAAAGCCCTCCCCAGATCTGACAATCTATGTTCTAAGGCTTACTCTAGCTTTGACATTCTGCATTCTAAGGCTTACTCCTTACTCACTCAGTGTGCAGGGGGCACTTCCTGGCTCTTAAGGGCAATTTCCCTGATCACTGGACTTTCTTGCAGGGCAGCCTTCATGGTGTGACTGAAGGACTCTGGGAGAAGCGTGGCTGCCCCCAATAATCCTTCAATGGGCCTGTCACATCTCTCCATTGTAAAGGTTTTCCTTTGGGTTCTTTTTCCAGCAGTAGTATAACAGCCAACATTTGAAGGTTACCTGGTAATCAACTACTGATTATTTAGCTGTCATGTGTAGTGTGTATGGGAGGGAATGGAGAAGAAGAGAGAATTCCTGCCCTCAAGGAACTTACAGTCTGCTTGGGGAGGGGGAATGAGACAACATCTCAGGTGCCGCTAATATATAATGGAATCTAAGAGTTACAAAACAAAGTACTATGTCAAGTTTATAAAGGAGGGGTATGGAAGAGTACTATGAGAAAGACTGAGAAAAATAGGTTGATCAGCATATGAGAGAGTGTGGACCTCTAACTGGGAGCAACTGATAGTTTTTGAGCAGAGGAATGATAAGAGGAAGATAGTTTTAGGAAGATAAATCTGGTGGCTGTGTGCAGGAAGGTTTGGAGAGGATAGAGACTGGGGCAGGGGTGCAAAGGATGGGAAGAGGGTAGAAGTCATGAAGAAGTGAATATCACAAGCCAGGCATTAGGGCCTGACCCATGGAGATGGCAGTGTGAATACAGGAAGGATAGTGTTTGAGAGCCATCGTGACGGAAGAGCCAAGCAGATTTGGTGTCTGAGGAAGTGGAAGGAGAAGGAGAAGGAGAAGGAGAAACCAAGGTTGCCTCAGAGCAGCCCCTCTCCAAGACTGCTCTTAGCACATCACAGAAGCGAGAACTGACTACTCAGAAATCGTACATCCCTGGGGCCAGATTGACCCTGTACCTCCTCCCGGATCAGGCCCTGCCCCAGAGCCAGGGCTTCTGAGAGGACAGTCCCAGATTAGCCCCGATTAAAGTGGCAAACTCTGCCAAAGTTCATCCTTCACGTAGTGGGGGGCAAAGGTCATCACTCCAAAGCTCTACAGAACAAGGGATTCCAGTAGAGAGGAAAGGTCAAGGCCCAAGAGAGGGCACTGGAGGGGAGGGGAAGGAAGCTGTTTGCATTCTTCCATCAGCTAGCCTAAGCCCAAGTTCTTGGCTCCTGGCTCCCACTCTTCCCCCCCCAAGTTCCTTTCAGGAAGACAAGTCCCATGGTTGGGAGGGCCAAGTTAGCAAAGGGGAGGAGCCAATGCTACCTTATCCTTTTTGGTCCTCCATTCACTCTACTCCCCTCCAAAATGCCTCATATCCTAACACTTTCCTCTAGCTAGTCTCTACAGACCTGTCCTCTCCCATTCACCATGGGTCATTGCTTATCCATTCAGTCAGTCAGTGCACAAGCATTAAATTCCCAATTACCATGTGCCAGGCACTGTGCTAAGTGGTAGGGATACAAAGAAAGGGAAAAAGAAATGGACCCTGCCCTCAAAGAATTCACATTCTAGTGGCAAGAGAAAACTTGTGAATACCTGGATATATGCAAGATAGATACTACACAAATAGGAGGTTCTACCAGTGCGGGTAGGGCAGAGAGGCTTCCTGCACAAGGCAGGATCTGAGCAGAGTCCGGAAGGAAGCCAGGACAGGTAGGAGGCAGAGGTGAAGAGGGAGAGCATCTCAAGCAGGGGGTGCCGCCAGCACAAAGGCAAGGAGCCAGGAGACGGAGGACAGAGCTCCTCTCACTTGAGGAACTTGGACGAGGCTGGTGTGACTGGATCACAGAACCTGTCAAGGGGAGTAAAATAGAAGAAGGCTGGAGAGGTAGGAAGGGGCCAGGCTTTGGAGGCTTTTAAGTGCTAAACAGAAGAGTTTCTATTTGGAGGTAATCGGGACTGGAGGTGGGAAACAGGAGTCCCTGGAGATTACTGAGTGGGGGGTGACATGGTCAGGCCTGCACTTTAGGAAAATCATTTTGACAGCCGAGTGGAGGACGGTATAGAGAGGGGAGGGACATGAAGCAGGGGCAGCAGGAGGCTATGGCAATTGGCCATGAAAATGTCTTAATTTTTTTGAGCAACCTCTGCGCCCAGCCTCGTGCCAGATGCTGTTATAGAAACCAAGAAGAATGAGACCCTGTCCCTGCCTTCAAGGGGCTTGTGATTGAATGAGATGAGATAGCGATAAATAAGTAAGATAAATGATAGGATATGATAACAATCATTTGAGAGAGTTTCATACCAAATGCTCTCATGCCCTTTGACCCAGAAATCTCCCGGCTAGGCATAAACCTCAAGGAGACTGAGGTCAAAGAGAAAGGCTACACAAACATCAAAAGTCTTTGCAGCAGCAAACAACAATTTCTGGTGTGTTTAGATTGGGGAAAAAAACCACGATGCTTTTCGAGTCAAAGGAATACAGCACTAAAAGGGAATTCAGATCCTGCAGAGGGTCACTGGGGAAACAGGCATTGAAAGGGAGTATGGAGACTGGAGTGCTGGGCCTGGAAACAAGGAAGACCTCAGGCCGAATCCCTTCTCCGGCACTTACTAGGTCTGTGACCATGGGACCTCTTTCTGACTCAGTTTCCATCTCTGCAAATGGGAAAAATAGCTATCACATTGACCCCAGGGTTGTCGTTGAGATCATGTATTAAAATGCTTTGCAAATTTTAAAGCACGATATAAATGACTTGGTGAGGCCAAACTTCCTTGGTGACTCTCATATCACATCACTGGAAAGTCCAGTCTGCCCTGGTGATGCTCACCCACAGGCCAGAGGCAGAGAAGCAGCGTGCCAAGCCTCCCGACCGCACCAAAAGCACCAGTTTTTAAACTCCTGCTGAGAACTCCTCTCTTAACCAAGCAGAGCCTGGAGGCTGGAAGAAATAGGGGACCCTGTTGGGGGAACCTCTCTCCCAGTATGTCTGCCTTCAGCCATACGCCTTCCACGGCCCAAGGCTGAATCACTGGCTTCAGATTTCAGGAAGATTTCAGGCAGTGATAGACAAGAAGGAAAGGCTGGGGCAGATCTGGGGAGGGGGAAGTAGGTGCCTCCCACCCTCCCCCAACACACTCATACACACACACACACACTCATACACACACACACATGCATACACACACAAACACATACACACATACGTGTGCTGACTTGAGGTCTGACAGAGTTTCCAAGGCCTTGAAGAAACAGTTGCCAAAGAAGGAGGATGCGAATGTGTAGCCTGAGCCTGAAGGCAGGGCTGCCTAGATTCTGGCTTTCTCCCTACACTCCTCCTCTGGACACAACCAGCTGCCCCAGTGCCAAGCGACCTGGGGGGGGTCACCCAACAGTGCTCTCTTCTACAGAATCGTGGGGCCTTCTGGGGGCTGGGGGCTCCTCTGCAGGGCCCTGCCTCTCTTCCTGCCCTCTGTCTGTCTCCCTACCCAGTTCCCTGGCTTCCACTGCCCTTCCTTTTCTCTTCCCCCAACCTTGACTCTCCTCCTGCATTCCCCTTCCTGCTTGTGTCTTCCCCTGCTCCTCTGCTTCCCTGAATTTGTGCTCCCTCTGACTATCTTTGTCTCTCTATCCCCTCTCCCACCTCTCTCTCTCTCTCTCTCCCCCTCCTCCCTTCCTTTCTCTCTCTTCCCTCCTCTCTCCCTCCCTCCTTCTCTGTCTTTGTCTCTCTGTCTCTCTCTCCCTCCTTTCCTCTTGCTCTCTCTCTTCCCTCCTTCTCTCTCTTTTTCCCTCCCTCCCTCCCTCTCTTTCCTACTTCTCACTTTCTTTCTCCCTTTCTCTCTCTCCTTCTTTCTCTCTCCCTCCCTCCCTCCCTCTCCTCCTCTCTTCTGCTCTGTCTCTCTCCCCCTTCCCTCCCTCCTTTCCTTCTTCTCTCCTCTGCCATCCGAAGCCACACAGAATGTTACTAGCTGTTCTCCCATTCATTCTCCTGGCTGCTTCCCTCCATCCTGACCTTTTATTCAGCACAGGAAGCTGAGGAAGCTAGCAGGGCTCTGGTCCCTCCCTCCATACCCAACAAGACCAAGGAGTTTTAACTTTTCTCCAAACAGCATCTCCCTCAGGAAAAAAAAGGCAGGTCCTTCCAGGAGGGATGCTAATTGGAACAGGATATCCACACTATCCTAAAGGGAGAACAGGAGACCCTCACCCTAGACAAACAGAACTCTCTTGATGTCCTAATCTTGGGCTCCCCCTCTGAAAGGGCGTCAGGAGCTGCCCCCATACTCAGCCAGGTCCCACCCTGCAAGGGAAGCCTGTGGCCTAGAGGGCAGCCTGCTACAGAATCAAGCTCCATTCAGGGTGGCAGTGCCTTGGAGGGGCTGGCACCCAGACCTCTCGCCTTGATCCTGAGCCCTACTAGCTCAGGCCTCTCTGCTGGGCCCCAGCCTTTGTTCTCAGGTCTTCTAACCCAGATTTTCTGTTCCTTATGTCTAAACTCCCAGAGTCTGGTCTCCATGCCTGGGATGACTGATATTTAAATAGCATTTGAAAGCTGGCAGAGCATTATACACGCAGTGTCTCATCTGAGACTCACAACAATGCCACAAGTTGAGGACCGTGGATATTATCATCTCCGTTTGACAGATAAGGAGACATAAGGAAACAGAAGCTCAGCGAGGGTGGTCACAAGGCTAAAGCGAAACTGTCAAAGGCTGCGCCCAGGATGCCCACCTGCCTGACTCCCTACCTACAGCTACCACACGGTGAGGACATGAGCTCCCACATCTGCAGGGCCTTTAACCTACAGCCACATTGGAAAGAAAGTAGAGAGTGCAAAGGTGACCGTCGGCCACATTTTGCAGGGCATTCAACACCATTCATTAAGCAACTGGGATATGACGGCGACGGGCTAGAATGTCAAGATAAGAAATGGGCCAAGCTCTGCCCTCAAGGAACTTACATTCTATTGGCAGCTAGCCAGTGCAGGGCGTAGGGTGAGTCCAGAAGACCGCAGCTTAAATCCCATCTCTGACACTCACTAGCTGTGTGACCCTGGGTAAGTCATTTAACCTCTGTCTGCCTCAGTTTCTTTATATGTAAAATGGGGATAAGAGTAACGCCTACCTCCCAGGGTTGTTGTGAGATAATTGTTACATGCTTAGCACAGTTCCCGGCAGACAGTAGGCACTAAATAAAGCTATAAATAATAATAATAATTATTATTATTATCTAAGAATCATACAGCTAGCCATTATGCGAGCAGGAAATCAAACCCAGGGCCTCCTGACTCAAGAACTGTTTTTGCTGCATACTTCAAAGCTTCTTCTCCTTGACCACGACCCGACCCTTTGGCACTCTTGGCGTCTGCGGCCATGGCTGAGCCCTGCTAGGCTGCGACAGTGTCCTGCTTCCCTGACAACCGTTCCTCACCCCTTGTTGGCCAAACATCACCCCCTCCTCACATGCCCAACAGCCCCTGTTTGCTAGATGCTCTGTTTTCCTTTTAATGCCCTGCAATATTGATTTCACTTCAAAGTGTAATTGTGTTGGATTTTTTCTCTCTCCAGGAAGCGACCAGAAGCCAGATCTTGTGGAGAAGACCCAAGGAGGCTGAGCCATTTATTTTCCCTCTCAGTTCATCCTGTCCCAAAATAAAACAAGACCCCAGCCCCGACCACAGGCAATATTTCAGGGGAGTAAGACGTGCTAATGGTCTGAGGCGTGGAGAGTCTATGAGGTGATGGTTCCGTCCAAGGGTAGAGATGGATAAATTATAACCACCGGTGATGGGTGGGTTTTTATCTAAGCCTAGAACATTTCCCTCTTTGTTCACATGAGGCATGCAAGTTTCAGACGGTTATTAAGTTAGCTCAGCTCATTTGATGAATCACAGGAAAAAAGTTGAGTTTGCTCATCAGATAGAGCTAAAAAAATACATTTGGAGGATGGAAATGATAACTACTGTCGGGCAAACAGCTAATCTGGGATATCGGAGCTCCTCTGGCCCTTCATCCTTGTAGGGGCAGGGGCAAGGGGCATTATAACCATCCCTCCCAGGAGCAGAAAACCAGACTCCCCAAGGGAGAAGGTATTAGAGGGAGAATAGAGAACTAAGGACAGAGCCTTGGGTCCATGGGAAGAGTGACTGGGTGGGGGAGGTCCAGAGTCCTCCCTCCCCTGTCAAATACAGAAGTTGAACTAGATGACCCCTAAGGAGTCTGATAGCTCCAAATCTATGATCTCTGATTGAGGAAGTAGGACCAATGGGGGAGACAGAGCCGCCCAAGAGGGAGGGGAACAAAGAAAATATCCCTACACCAGGGGAGGCCTAGAATGCTCTATAGCAGTGGTTCTCAACCTGTGGGTTATGTTCAATTTGTAACAAAGAAAATACATCCTGCATATCAGATATTTACATTACGATTCATAACTAGCAAAATTACAGTTAGGAAGTAACAACGAAAATAATCTTATGGCTGGGGGTCACCACAACATGAGGAGCTGTATTAAAGGGTCGCGGCATTAGGAAGGTTGAGAACCACTGCTCTATAGAATCAACAGTGCCCAGGATGGTGCATTGGAGAGAACATGCACAAGATATTCCGTGACTGATCTGGAGCTGAGGCAGCGTCTGAGATAATAATGATGCCTAACATTTCTTTAGCATTCTGAGGCTTACAAAGCACTTTCTGGATATTATTTCATTTGATCTAGCAGAAGGTGCTATAACGATCATGATGACACTGGCATTTACATGGCACCCGAAGGTTTGTAAATACCCTTTCCACATGTTATCTCATTTGATCCTCACAATAGCCCTGGAGGGAGGTGATATTATCACCCCCATTTTACATAATTGGAAACTGAGGCAACCGGAGGTTAAGTGACATGTCCCAGGGTCATATAATTATGAAATGTCTGAGGTGGAGTTAAAACCCAGATCTGCTTTACCTTGCCTCTTATGATGTCCCAAATACTATGTCTGGGGATGGGCGCTATCTGTTCCCAATTTCTCCCACGAGAATTTAGATTTTTCCTCTGTACTTCCACACAGAAATCGGAAAACAAGGCCTCCCCAAGCTATCCTGCACAAACACTTGTAAAGCCTAGATAGAAAATTTTCCATATGGGGCAAGGGGTAAAAAAGAGGAACAATCTGGCATAGGATTCTGGGACTGCTGTGGGCATGAGCCCTGGTGTACTCTCAGACTCTTAGTACCCTGAGGACCTGTCACTGTCCCTCAACTCCCAAGATTCACTTCTACAAAAGGTACTTTCAGCTCACAGGGTTCTGCGGTCAGCCCTGACGTGTAACCTCCTGTAAAAAGGTTAGAACTGGTCTCCATTGGCGACCACTGCCTGCTTCTTATTTTGAATAAAATAATAATAGCCCACATCAATTGAACATTTGCAAAGCACCTTATACAGATTATCTCATTTGATCCTCAGAATGACTCTTGGGGGGTGGAGGCCTGGAAAAGTTTGGTGGTTACCCAGTTGGGAAGTATCTGAACAAGGATTCAAACCTGACACTGTGCAGAGGTGGGGGCGAGAGTGAAGAAGGGATGCTTTCAGAGCTGGGGCTTGAAAGATCTGAGTAGGAAATATAAGAAGGGGTAGGGATCCAGCCTCAGACACTTAACACTTACTAGCTGTGTGACCTTGGGCAAGTCACTTAACCCCAATTGCCCTCCAAAAGGCAAACAAAACAAACAAAAAAAAACCCAATAAGAGAAGGGCTAGGGATATTGCCCCTTCTGGCCAAGCCAGGGCATTGGACTGGGGTTAGGATGCCTGGGTTCTAGTCCTAGCTACATCATTAACTCTGTGGGGTCTTAAGTAAGACTCTTCCTCTTCTCCCAGCCTCAGTTTCCTCATCTGTAAAATGCTGACATTGGACTGGATGATGTCCCCTCCTGCTCTGTGATTCTGTGGCCTGTGTTTCTTCCCTCATCCATTTTCTTCCCACTCCCAGGAGAAAACATAGTCCTTGAGACACTCATTAAGAACAGGTGTTTTCAGGTCAAATCCATCCCAGCGAGTTCTCATGCTTGCGCTTGCGCTTGCACTCGCTCTCTCTCTCTCTCTCTCTCTCTCTCTCTCTCTCTCTCTCTCTCTCTCTCTCTCTCTCTGACAGCTCAGTGAAGGGACATAATTGCTTATGAAATGTCAAGGTTGGAATGCTAATGACTCATTTTGTTTATAACTGAGTGTTCACAGCACCACCGAAAAGCAAGTGGTGTCAGATAAAATGGGCCTGCTGATTGAAAGAAGGGGATAACCGCCTCCTAAGCTTGCCAATTTACTTCGGCAGAGGAGATGAAGCCTCCTCCAGCTTACAGAGAGGGTGTCTCTGTGGAAGGGATTGCATTTCTTCCCATGTAGCCTCTCCCCTGGGGGGTGGGTGATTCTGAACAGTCCCTCCTCAGGTCCAAACACTGGTTTTGTAATCATCTGATGGATGGTGTAACAAAATAGAAGGTACACCAGGCTTCTAGTTCAAGTGAGATAACATATATAAAACTCCGTGTGCCCACAGTCACTCTACAGGCCAAAGACCTATGGAATCCTGTGTGACCAGCTGTGTGACCTTAGGAAAATCACTTCTCTCTGAGTCTATAATATGGGGATGATAATAAGAATAACTGGCCTGCCTCCTATAGAGGGCAGCTGTGAAGATCATACTAGCTAATACCCCTGGGATCCATAGAACACTCTGATCTAGAGGCTCAGAGGAACAGAGATTTCGAACTCAAACAGATCTTAGTCTAGGCTTTCTAGACCCCTCATTTTATAGATGAAGAAACAAGCCCAGTGAGTTGAAGCCCAAGATCACATAGTAAATGATAAAGCCAGGATTTGAACCCAGGTCTTCTGACTCCAAAGCTGGTACTTTCCCCCGTTCTGACTCTTTGTGACCCCCTTTGGGGTTTTCTTGGCAGAGACACTGGAGTGGTTTTCCATTTCCTTTTCTAGCTCATTTTACAGATGAGGAAACTGAAGCAAACAGGGTTAAGTGACTTGTCCAGGGTCACACAGCTAAGAAGTATCTGAGGCCCAATTTGAACTTAGGAAGAGAAGTCTTCCTGACTCCAAGTCTGGCAGTCTATCCACTGTGCTACCTAGCTGCCCTTATAAGGTACAAATTAGTTCCCATATTGGTAGAAGGAATTTCCTCACCAGGAGTCGTCCCCCCCCCCCAATTTGTTTTGTACTGGATCTGTGACTTCACTGGTCTGAGAAATTCCCGGGGAGAAGACTCTCTTTACCCATGCAGACTGGCATTTACACTATCATTTGTAGCATTAAAAAGTTGACTGGGACATTGAGGAGTTAAGTGACTTGCCTAGGGTCACACAATTGAGTTAAGTCTGGGGCAAGGCTTGAATACAGATCTTCCTAACTCCAGGTCCTGCTATCTGTTCACTACAAGACCATGCTCCATCTTGAGTTTCTCACAACTACAAAAGACCATGCCTAGAACAATCATCATGATCCTCACCCCTGTTCAGAGATGCTGTAAATATCCATCCACTGAGAGGAGTCAGTGACCTTTCAGGACCCTTCCTACTCTGAGATTCTAAGACAGAGAGAAAGTGAAGTGTGGCTTCTAACCTGGAACCCTGAATTGGCCAGGTCAAGTCAAGAAATCTAAAGGGATAGAACAACTTTGGTTTTTTCTTCAACCCCTAAAGAGACCCCATTCTCTCTCAATTATTTAAGCTGAAGAAATGATGGATCAGGCAGATTTTAGAAAAACCTGGAAAGATTTTCATGAACTGATGCAAAGTAAAGTGAGCAGAACCAGTAGAACAGTGTACACAGTAACAGCCACATTGTGCAATAATCAACTGTGAATGATTTGGCTCTTCTCAGCAGTACAATGATCTAAGAAAATTCCAAAAGACTCATGATGAAAATACTATTCATCTCCAGAGAAAGAACTGATGGCATCTGAATGCAGATCAAAGCATACTATTTTTTTTTTACTTTTTAAAAAAATTTTTCTTTTGGTCTATTTCTTTTTTTTTAACAACATGACTAATATAGAAATATGTTTTGCATGACTGTACATATATAGCCTGTATCAAATTGCTTAACATCTTAGGGAAGGGGAAGGTGGGGGAGGTGAAAATTTGGAACTCAAAATTTTTAAAAATGAATGTCAAAATTGTCTTTGCACATAATTAGAAAAAATAAAATACTATTTAAAAAAAGAAATGATGGTCAGTGTCACAGGGAGTCTCTTAAAGACAACAAAAAGCCTCCCAAAGTCCCACTGGATGATAAATTCTACAAGGCTTCCCTCTTCTAGACCTTGCAGAGGAGGCCGATATCAGGACTGGCTGTCCCCTAAACAATCACTTAGCAAGTTGTGACTTCTGGGAGTCAGTATGGTACAGGAGAGACAGCTCATGACTAAGAAGGTGTCAGGTCCAAACACTGGTTTTGTAATCATCTGATGGATGGTGTGACAAAGTAGAAGGTACACCAGGCTTCTAGTTCAAGTGAGATAACATATATAAAACTCCGTGTGCCCACAGTCACTCTACAGGCCAAAGACCTATGGAATCCTGTGTGACTAGCTGTATGACCTTAGGAAAATCACTTCTCTCTGAGTCTATAAAATGGGGATGATAATAAGAATAACTGGCCTGCCTCCTATAGAGGGCAGCTGTGAAGATCATACTAGCTTGGTAACTTGGCTTCAGTTACTAGATCACTGGGTGACACTGGGCAAGTTACTGCCTGTTCCTAGCTCTTGGTCTCCTCATCTAGAGAGAGGAAGGAGAGCCATCAGATCAAAGGTGTCAAGCGCAAAGCTGGCCAAACTTCGGAGTGCAGTCCAACTAGAGCAGTGGTTCTCAACCTTCCTAATGTTGTGATCCTTTAATACTTGTATGTGGGCGTGTCTGCATGTGGGCGGACCCAGCTGGAGACAGATAGAGGAGCCATGTCTCTGTTCCTAAGACCATCGGAAATATGTGTTTTCCGATGGTCTTAGGTGACCTCTGTGACCCCTGTGAAAGGGTCGTTCAACCCCAAAGGGGTCGCGACTCACAGGTTGAGAACTGTTGAACTAGATGAACAACATGTCATTGAGAAATGCTTGGCAAATAAAATTACAATATAACATAGATAATATGAATTTGCGGTTTTCTAAGTCAAAATATCTATTTTGGACTCTACTACAGAATCTCAGTGGCCATCTGGTCTAACCCACACTTGAAAAAGAATTCCAGCCCACCTGGCAAGTGGCAATCCAGCCTCTGCTTAAAGACCTTCAGAGAGGGGAGTCTTCTTGCCCAACATCACACAGCCCCTATGGTTTAGGGAAAACATTTTTTTTCTGACATTTAGCCTAAATCTGAGCAGCTAGAGTACTTCCTAGAGTCAGGAAGACCTGAGTTCAAATTCTGCCTCAGACACTTACTAGCTGTGTGACCCAGAGCAAGTCACTTCATCCTGTTTGCCTTAGTTTCTTCATCTGTAAATTGAGCTGGAACAGGAAATAACAAACCACTGCAGTATCTTTGCCAAGAAAATCCCAAATGGGGCCACGAAGAGTTGGACATAACTGAAAAACAACAAGAGCCTGAATTTGCTTCCTTGCAATTCCTACCTATTCCTGCTGGTTCCTTCTTTTGGAACAAGTGTGGTGCAGTAACAGAATGCTGGATTTGAAGTCCAAGGATCTGGGTTCAAATCCAGTCACTTACACACATACAATCTTAGGCAAGTTACTTTACCTCAATTTCCTTGTCTATAAAATGGGGGTGGGGGTGAAAGAGAAACCACATATCCCTTCCAGGTCTAAACTGTGAACAGATACAAGTACTATATACAGTTAACATGCTAGATTGTATCATATAGACTAAACATGAAGGGCTTGGGCTGAATCCTGGAGGAGGTTGAGGCAGATGGGAGAAAAACAGAGCATTCTAGGGCTGGGGGCATGCATACATGATCTGTTCTAGGACAGTGAAGAGAGAACAGAAGAACACACACACATACACACACACACACACACACACACACACACACACACACATGGGATGACTGAGAGATGAGGCTGGAAGGGTCATGTTTAGCTGGCTTCTGGAATGGTCTTGAAAGCCTGGTCCAACTTAGGTTTGAAACAACAGGGAATGAGGAGGCTCTGGAGGAGGGGATTGTGACATGAGGAGAAATAGGATGAAAGGGGCCTCTTAGGAAGATTAGATGGATGGGGGGATGTGAGGGCAGTGGGGGAGATGCACATATACATGCACAAAAAAGCAGGAAAGGATGAATGCGGGATTGGATGTTCCTGAAGAAATGATTCAAACCCTGACTATGTCTGTAGCCCAAGGCACAACTTTTCCTTCATTTCTAAGGCTCCCAGAAGCTTGATGACGCAATGAAGGAAACCCACTGCTGAGATAGGAAATACCAGCAAGTCCCCCAGGGCAGCAGATACCATCAGATACTTTAATCTCCACGGCTGGCTTCCGGGATGGAGGAAAAGGGATAGAGGGGGCCCAGGGCTGCCCCCAAGCAAAGCCAAGACTCAGAAAGTTTAGAAAAAGAGCATCAGGCACACACACACCACCCTCCAACAGCCCAGCAGCAGGGCCTCTGCCAGTCCTGGCATGGGGCAGACTAAATGGTTAGATCATCCATAGGAAGGAAGAGTGGATCTCCTGCCATTGAGGGGAAAAGGAAGGTCAGCTTCCCTGGAGAAGAAGAAAGAAAGGCAGAAAGGAGGTGCACGGTCTGCATTCTCCGGGAGGTCTCTGGGGTTGGAAGAGGAAAGCCTCCATTTCCCTCTCCGGTGCCAAATGACAATTTCCTCATCCCCCTGGTTACCCTGGAAGGGCCCTCCTTCACTCACAAGGAGACAGGGCTGTCTTCCTAGAGATCCAAGCAGGCTTCATACACGTGCTGAGACAGGGATTGAGGGGCAGGAAGGGATCTATCCAGTCCCTCCTAACCCTGAAAGGCACGTGGATGCCTTGAGGCCGTGGGTGATGGAGGGGAGCCATGGAAGGTGGTGGGAAGGGAGAACCTGGGCTGAGGAGAGCAGCATCTGAGGCCCAGCCCTTTGATTCGGCACAAGCCAAGTGTCTGGGAGTCATTTAGTGTCCTCAAAGGGGAGGAGGGACATCGTGGGGAAGGGTGGGAGGGAAAAGCGTGTCTTGTTTCGTGTGAACCAAAAACAATTATTCCAAAGCAGAATGCTAATGAAAGCCAAAAGCAGGAAGCGAAGGACTGAGGAATTAGGCAGGCATGTGGCACTCCTCTCCTGCCCCCTCTCAAGCAACTCAGGGGTGCAGGGTATTGGTTGTATCTGTATTGTGGGGCAGGGGAAAGAGGGTTGGGTTTGAAGTAACAGGACCTGGATTCAAATTCCATCTCTGCCCTTTGTGGCCTTGGGCAAGTCACTTAATATCTCTGGGGCCACTGTCCTCTTCTGTAAAGTAAGGGGGTTGAACTAGATAACCCCTAAACTCTAAATCTATTCGCTATTATCTCCCTGAATCCTAGAGCTGGTAGGAACCACAGAAACCCTCTAGGGAGGGAATGGGATGGGGCTTTAGGGATCATTTTATCTAACCACCCCATTTTGCAGAGGAGGAGACTGAGACCAGAGAAGCTGTATGATTTGCAGAAAATTAGTGGTAGAGCTGGTTCTTGAACCCAGGTCTCCTGACTCACAGTGCAGTGTTCTTATCTGATCTACTTTGCAGGTGGGGAAACTGAGATCTAGGGAAAGGAAGTGACTTGCCCAGGGTCATACAGTTAGTAAGTAAAACAGTCAAGATTATGTGGTCTCCTGCCTCCCCATCCAATGCACTTTCTTGGTCTTCTGTTTTTCATTCCAGGGCCTTTCCTCTTTCACAATTCTTTATCCAAGTGTAGCCCTTAGGCCCTCTGGTCCCATATGGTACTTGGTATTCCTTCCTTAAGCATCACCTACCAAAGGAAATGGCATCAGATTGGCTGCTTCATTCAAAGTCCGAAACAACCAACAACTCAAGACAGTATGGTATATTGGGAAGACCATAAGGCCAGGAGTCAAGAGAGCTGAGTTCTAATCTCAGCTTGGCCACAAAGTCACTGCTTGAGGTTGGCCAAGTCACTTCCCCTTGCTCAGTCTCTGTTTCCCCACCTGTAAAATCAGAGGGTTAGACTCAGTCTAAGATCACAGAGTTGGAAAGGGATCTTAGAGGACGGCTAGTCCAACCCCCTTGTTTCACAGATGGGGTAACTGAAGCCCAGAGATCTTAGGGGACCTACCCACATGACTCAGGTGATAAGCATCAGAAAGAATACAATCTCCCTGGGTCTCTCCAAGCTCTAAAATTCCAGGGTTCTAAGTCTATGCTGCCTAGAATCCTAGAGGCATAGTAGATAAGAATCACTGGTCTTTGCAAATATACTTTGGGTCCCCTGCTCAGATTCTGAAAAGTCCACCCTCATGGAGTCACCAGATGAGACCCCAATGCCTAGATTTCCAGAAGAATGAACAAATAACAAGATCCAAAGGAATCACTGCAAGCCAAAATATTTGAGTAATGAGGTCCTCAGTGGCTTTTTAAAACCAACTGTATTGGAAATGCCCCCACTTCGCCATCACCCTGGGACAGGAAAATACGTTGCCAGAGATGGGGAGGGAGGGAGGCTGCAGTGAGGGCATCTGGCAACGGCACGAAGAACTCAGCTAAAATGTCTATTTTGAAATTGCTTGGACTAAGATGTCTGATTTATTCATTCGATACTTTGTTAGCTGTTCTCTTTCCTCAAGAGATTCCCTCCTACCCTCTGAGCTGTGTTTCTCATTTCTGCTCAGCTCTGGCTTTGGTGGAAGATTTCAAAACCTCCTTCACTCTTCCCAGAGGAGAGGAGTCTGGGAAGGCAGCAGACTTTAGCTCCTCAAATGTGGGAGCCTCTTAACACACAGATTCTTTCCTGCTCAAGTCAAAAAAGTTGCTCCATCCAAGTAACTCCAGCTGGGCAAAAAGGCATGGCAACCCCCCCAGGACGGCTCCTGGCATGACACTGTCTTTCTTCCCCACCCTCTGGCCTAGAAAGAACTCCAGAAGGTCAGAAGCTAAAAGTCACTTGGACTTGGAGTCAATAGCTAACCATGAGCCCTACTTCCACACAGTGCTTGCTTTTCCCCTTTTTCAGACACTGCCAAGATTTGGAGGAACAGAGGTTTTCCTGGAATGTCCATCCTCTTTCCCCATTCTTTCTTCCTGGTCAAAACCACCCCATCATCTAAGTCTCAGCCTTCCTTGACTATCATTGCCTCCTCTGACCTCTCCCTCAATTCCTACTGAACTTAGCGACGAACAAACATTTTTTAGTCAGTCAACTGTCAGCCAGCATTTATTAAGCTCCCTGTTCCATGCACGGCGCTCAACATTGGGGATATAGTGAAAGGCAAAAGATCCCCTGCTCATGGTCTAATAATAATATGCAGTTTTTACCCAGCTGATCCTGAATTATCTCTTGGACACTGGTCCCATCTTTGGTACTAGATGGTAAGCCGTGGGCCAGATACATGATGCTCAATAAGTTTCCTGATTGATAGAATATTTGGGAAAGGGTTATGAATGTATATACACAGCATATCCCAGCCTCAGCCCCCATCTGCAAATGGGGACCAGGGTTGTTGGTACAAAATATATTTTGAGGTGAGGGTGGCAGGAGGTGATGGCTGGTGAATGGAGTCAGGTTATGCATATGGCCCAGAGCAGGCTGCCCAAGCTGGCTAACCCAAGCTGGTCATACCTTCTCTCCCCCAGGATGAACCTGAAAACAGGTATTGTGGAAGCCAAGCATCTGCCCACTTAGGACCCTAAAGGGGGCTGGATATTGGTTCATTGAGGTGTTTTCACTGTTTGGATTAGTTCATCCTGTGCAGTCAAGGTTGCAGGACCAAGTCCTGGCCCAGAAAATTTAAAAAACATCTCATTGACAGTCATTGACTGAATATGGATGACTCAGGGTAATTCCATCCCTACTATTGGAGAGCACAAGACAAAGGGATGGTGCACCAAGAGAGGAGCCTTCATGTACAAAGGACAGGAAGCCCAAAGACTAGTTCCATGGGATGGTCATGGACCTTAACACTTACAGAAAGGGGGCTGAAGTTGGAACCATGGCATCTAGCCTCAAAGCTGGGCTCTGCCACTAACCCATGGATGACCCTCACCAACATTCTCTCTGGGCCTTAGTTTCCTAGTCTGGAAAATGAGGAGATTAGACTCAAGCATCTCTCGTGGCCCTTCCCACTCTAAATCCATACACCTAAGATTCAGAGAGGTGTTAGGAGTAAGCCTCACCACCATGAGCTAACTATTCCCTGAATTTTATGTAAGAAAACATCATTATTGTACTGTGCCCAATGATATTTTAGAATAAGCACTCAGGAGTATATCAGGCAGCCTTCTTTTTCAGCTGACAACCTCTCTAGGGATGTCTGGGACGATTTATGATTTCACATCGTTCCATTCACAAACAACAATAAAGGTTTATCTTTTGAAGAATCAGCTACAGGAACTTCATACATTTAATCTGGAGAAGAAAAGACTGGGTGGGAGTGAGGAAGAAATGACAATCACTGCCTTTGAATATGTGAAAGGCTGACAATATGGTATGTGGTAGAATATGTGGGGAGGCTCCAGGTTCAAATCCCACTTCTGAAACTTCCCTCCTGTGTGACCTTGAACAAGTCACTATCTCCAGGGGCTTTAGTTTCCTACTCTGTGAAATGAGGTAGCTGGACTAGATAACCTCTGGTCCCTCCTAGATATAAATCCCATAATCCCTCATTTTGAAAAGGCACTTAGTAGGGGCAGGTCTAGATAATCTCCAGGGTTTGGGGGTTCCTCCTTGTTCTTGGGTCACCAAAGAGCATGAAGAAGTGCTGATGTAGCACAAGGACTGGGCGCCAATGGTGACTTGTGCCACTGGGCCTCTCCTGTTCCCCTCAAAGTGGCCCCAGCAGCAGCCTTAATAAAGAGGATACGAGGAACTTCACTGCAGAGGTGGGGAACACAGGGTGGCCAGGGCTGCCCAATTCTCTAGTGAGCACTATGATTACCATCATTATTTAACGTTCCCCATCCTGGAATGATGCGCTCAGTCGAACATTGTGCATTATTAAAGCAACAACCCAAGGTTCAGACCCAGTGGCCATCAGTCCGGGCATAATGGAAGCTGCCAGCACTTATCTTTTTATGGCCTCGTGATTTATTATTTTCAGGATAGAGAGGAGAAAGAGTGAGGCTAAAGACACACACACACATGCCCACTCACCCCCTATAGGCACACCTCCCCAACACACACACACACACACACACACACACACACACACACACACAGGCACACTTCCCCAACATATACACACATACACACACACACACACTCCCACCCCCCATATGCACATCTACCCAACACACAAACACATTCCCCCATAGGCACACCTCCCCAACATACACACACACTCCCACCCCCATATGCACACCTACCCAACACCCCCATATGCACACCTCCCCAACACACACACACACACACACACACACACACACACACACTCCCACCCTCTGTATGCACATCTACCCAACACACACACACACTCCCCCATAGGCACACCTCCCCAACATACACATACATACACACATACACACTCCCATCCCCCATATACACACCTACCCAACACATACACACACACACACACATACACACTCACCCTCACATGCCCCTCTCCAAACACACACAGCCAAAAGAACTTCAGTGTATCGTGTTAAAGCTGAAATGTGTGCATCTAATACTGTGTACTGTTCACAAAACACTTAACTTGAACAAGATATGATGGCATTTCGTTCATACACTGCTCTCCAATCTAGGCGCGTGCACACACACACGCACGCGCACACACACACACACACACACACACACGCACACAGCATCAACAATCAGACCACATACTATTTAAAGACAACTGTACCCGTCTCATTTGTCATGGGAAAAGAAAGGATTCCAAATTAATTAGGGTATTTGTCGCAAACTTTTTTGGGCTCTCCCACCACTGAGATGGCAGCATTTTAGCAATTACATTTCAGAATGCCTCAAACATTCCAGCTCTGTCTCTCCTTGTCCTCATTAATACACTGGGAAGATGTCACCATTGGGAGTGCTCAGGGGTGCACTGGGGTCTTAGTGCTGGAGCAGGGGGGTGGTTGTCCTAATAGGCCGCCATCCTGGAGGCCACCAGCTAAGTATCAGTAGAAGAGGGGTGATTGAGGCAGCTTGCCAATGGAGATACTTGGCTGCAGGAGGGAGAAAGATGGAGGAATATGGCACACTGGTCATGCTGCAGGACTGAAGGTTGGGATGCTTGGGTTCAAGGCCATTCTCTGCTGGTGACTACCAGCATGACACTGAGCCAATCAGCTACATCCCCAAGCCTCAGTCTCCTCATCTATAAAATGGGAGCCCAAAAGTCCTTTGAAGCTCTAGAACTCTTTAAGAGGCTCAGACTCAGGAGTCCTGGGTGGGAATCCTTCCTCAGACATTTATTAGCTGTGTGACCATGGGAAAATCATTTTTTTTTTAAGTCTTGCTTCCTCATCTGTGAAATGAAGATAAAAATAGTGGCTCACTGGGTGATAAGGAAAGAACTCAGCAAACTTTAACATGTTCCATTATTTATTCTATCATTTTCCCCCCATAAAGTTCCTCCATGCTTGGATGTCCTACCAAGTCAGGTCTCTTTAGGCCCCCCTACAGGAATCACAGAAGATACTTCCTGACCCCCTCAACAGAAAAGGCCAAGGCCTTTGGAAAACGGGTTATGGTCCACCAGGCCCATGCCTTCCCGGGGCCATGTTCACTCATCATTTTTTATTCTTCTGGATACTTTTACCTCCATTTTCTCATCCTACTCTTGTAACAATCATATTATTCCCATTTGGCAGATGAGGCCCAGAGAAGTAGAGAATTTTGCCCAAGATCACGCAGCTCCTTAGTGACCAAGCTTGGGCCAGAACTCAGATCTCCCTCCTCCCAGTCTGCTTCTTCCCGGCACATTTGTGGGGACAACAATGGAAAATCAATTGGTGAAAGGGATCCAAGACTATAGGATCACGGATCTGGAGGCTGAAGGGAGCTCAGGAGCCACCTAGACTAACCTCCCATTTTACGAGGCCCAGGGAAGATCACACAAGAAAAGAAAAGGTTCTAAGAGTCTGATCTTCAGATCACAAATTTAGGGCTGAATAAAATTCAAGGAATAATAGTCCGGGTTCTGATCCTGTCCATGGCACAAGGCAGAGGATTTTCCTCCTCAAACCATTCTTTGACTCACGGGGAAGGTGAGTGAGCTTTCCCTGCTACCCTATGTCTCTTCTTCTTGTTAATACATGGAATGAGGATCTTAGTGATTACGCAGCAGCTATAGCTTTAGGAAGCCAGGTTTTCATTGGCCCCCAACACCACTGGCCCCAGCCAATGCTGGTTCATCATCTTAGGCTGTCTTAAAGACATCCTGAATTCCTTCATTCCTCACCAAATGGTACCAGAAACAATCAGGGGAGAGGAGAATTAAGGGGCCTACAGGGTAGCTGTAATGGCTAGAAGGAGCATAGCTAAGTACGTGAGTGTGTTCACATGTATCTATATAAGACATGTGTGTGTTTGTGCATACATGTGCTGAAAGGGAGCAGGTGTGTGTAGGTGTGTGGATATTTCAATCAGAGCACAAGGGTTTGTGTGATAATGTCTATGAGCTTGTGTGCAAGTGTGGGAACAGGAGCATATGTCTGTGAAGGCGTTATTCAACGAGTGTGTCTATACATTTTACATTCTGTGATCATGAGTCTTCTAAGATCCTGGCATCCCATGACTCACAGCCGCCTGGCACTGCCAAGACAATGCTGCCATCAGAAATCGGGCTCCTACAGTGGGGTACAGCTTGGAATCACTGAGAGGGTGGCCATACAGTTTCCCAAATGCAGTCTAGCCTGCTCTCCTCCTCCTGGCCAGCTCTGCATCCAGCTACCGTCCATCTGCAGTGCCCATCCTGGGGGACTTCAAATGAATCAAAACTCTCCGGGGGAAAAGGCAGGTCTAGGACTGCTATGGGAGACTACCAATGATGACTGACATTGGGCAGAGAGAGAGGGAGTGGGAGGGACTAAACGTAGGATTTCACTGGTATAAGGAACTCCCAGAAAAGGGAACTGTATCCACCGCAGAAGACTGACACCTTCTCTGCTCAGAGCCCTGAAACGTTAAGTGATTTACCTAGGCTTGCCCAATCGGTATGTGTCATCAGCAGGGCTTGGTCACAGGCATTTCTAGTTTTGAGGGTAAGTCTCTATCTACTCCCTCATGTTGCCTCTCTGAAACTATCCTGGACGTGTGTGATCAGATATGGACAAAGGTCTTGGTCATGTAAGAAGGGAGAGAGATAACCGATGGGCAGCCCACACTAGCGGGGACTGAGGAGTGGAAGGAAGATCTCCATCGGGTATCAAGAGATGGACAACAGTAATTCAAGATGAGAAGGCATGGAGGGATTTCAAGCTCTGCTGTGACCCATCAAGGTATTAAAACACACATAGCATTGTGCCACTTTAAGGTCTGCAAAGAGCGTTACGTGTGTTTTTTCATTTAATCTTTCAACAACCCTTTGAGGTAGGGGCTATTATTATCCCCACTTTACAGATGAGGAAACAGAGCCTGAGAATTTAAGTGGTGTAAGAGTCAAACAGCTAGGAAATGTCTGAGGGAGGATTTGAACTCAGGTCTTCTTAACTCCAAATCCACCTAGTTGTATGGAAGGGACCTTGGAGGCTTGGAAACTGAGTTCCGTGGACGTCAGATGACTAGCCCAAGGTCACACAGGCAAGGGTAGCATCTGAACCCGGGGTCTCTGACTCTATGACCATACCACTCTAACTCCTCATATTAATATCAACAGTGGGAAGACAGCTCTCTGGAGCAGTAGACTATTGAATTAGACTGAGGGGTGCCCTCCCTTTCCCTGGCATGTCAAAAACTAGGTGCATCATCAACTAACAGAAAAGAAAGGGAAATCCCACATTTGCCCCTGTTGTCTTTCGGCAAACCGAGGCATTCCAAGAAGCCAATCTGTCTCTATTCTTGCTCCCCAAAGGCTCAGTTGCTGGAGGAAAGGTAAGACGCCCTCCCCCTAAGGACCTGTTTTATGGCGAGAATATAAATGAATAAGAACATGCGTTCTCCCGTTACGCCCCAAGCCCGGGACTCCCAACAGATCTGTCTCCATCCGATGAAGCTCATCCCCCAATGATGTGGAGTCCTCAAACACTCTGCTTGAAGGTCTGGCAGGGCAGTGGGAGGGGGAGAGAGAGGAAGGGGGAGCGCCAACAGAAGTGCTAAGCAGATGTGAGTTATTAATACGCTCTTTTGGCACTGAAAGTCAATAAATGCTCTAAATCTCCCTCCTGGCACCTCAGAGTGAGGAGGAAGGCCCTCCACCGGCCACGGGAAGGTGTGCCTCTACACAGAAGGAGCTAGAAGGCATCCAGGCACAAGAGTTGGATAGGGATTGGTAGTCAGAGGCCCTGGGTACAAATCCTGACTCTGCCATATAATACCTATCTGTATAAGCTTGGGCATGTGGCTTGGCTTAGGTTTCCTCATTTGTAAATGAGGTGGATTAGTCTCGATGACGGCTAAGGCCCCTCTCAGTTCCAAATCTATCATGTGTCAGTCCTTAAGCTATTCAAATCATTTCAATTCATCTGATACTTATTGGGCCCCTATTATGTACCTGCATAGCAGTGGGATTCAAGGCCAGGTTCTCCAGGCCCAGATCTAATGTTCTTCCACTTACACCAGACATTGGTTCTCCTGTTATAGAGATAAACAACTACTCTCTTCAATAAAAGCATAGAGAATCCACCTTCCCTCTCTTTCTCCCCATTTGAACCTCACAACAACCACAAGAAGCAGGTATTTTTTATTATCCCCATTTTACAGTTCAGTAAACTGAGGCTGAGGTTAAGTGACTTGCCCAGGGTCACAAAGCTAATAGGTGTCTGAGGCCAGATTTGAACTCAGGTCTTCCCAAATGCAGGCCCAGCATTCAATTCACTGTGATGTCTAGATGGTACAGGGATTAAAAAAAAATTCCAATTCCAGTAGCATGAGGTTGGTTGGTTGGGGGGTTAGCACATTAGTTAAGTACCCAATAAATATTGGAGGAATTTAAGGGAAGGGATTTGAATTGCCTGGGGATCATAGGATCCATAGGTTTAGAGCTGAAAGGGACCTTTCTGTCATCGAGGCCAATCCCCTTTAAAAAAATATTTTGAAAAGTGTTATCTCAATAAAATTTACTTCCTTAGCAATCCTATGCATTTTAGTCTATGCATTTGAAAACATGATTCTGAATAGCCAACATATAGGCTCTACCAGACTGCCAAAAGGGTCCATGACACTAAGGTCAAGAACCCCGAGATTAGACAGGTCAAGTTGGAGATTTTTAGAATTCAGGAGCTTGGGAGAACCCTAGGGATCTTGCCCTCCCCCTCAATTTACTGAGAAGTAAACTGAGGCACAGAGAAAGAACAGATGGCCAAAGGGACAAAGCATGCCAGGGACAGGGCTGGGTCCTGATCACCCAGGATGCCCAAATCCCAGACTGGTGTTCTCTCTACTTTTTGCTGCTGCTAGCCAACAGTAATTCATTCCTCCCTAAAGAGGACACCATTTGCTGGGACTCATTGAGCCATGTAGGAAATAAAAGGGTCATTGCTTTTCATTCAAGCATACTCCCTGAACCCTATAAAAAGCACAGCAGAGAAGGCCACTGAGGCATTGGTTTCATTCTCACTCAGCACTTTTTGCCCCTTAAAAGAGAAGGTAATATAATAAATGTCTTCAGGTACCCTGGAGCTTATCATAATACGATTTATCAAAAATTATCATGCCTTTACCAAGAGTTCAAGGTCTTGCTGGACACTGTGGGACACAGAAAGGAAACACAGTATCCTTGAAGAGTTTAAAATCTCACTGAGATAACAAAACACAATCACACACACACACACACACACACACACACACACACACACACACACACACACACACACACCTCCATGTGATAGAAGGGCCGAGCTAATTACATTTGGTTCCACAGGGCAGAACCGGGACCAATGGACCAAAATGACAGGGGGGACTATTTCAGATGTGGATGAGGGAGAACTTCCTCAGAGTCAGAGCCACAGACAAAGGGCTGCCTCAGGATGTAGTGGGCTCCTGGTTATTAGACATCTTCACGCCAAGGCTGATGGACAATTTTCAGGGAGTGTTGCAGATGGGATTTTTGGTCAGGTACATCTAGAGACTGACTGACAAGTGGGCTGGGATCCCTTTTAGCTCCTCGAAGACGCTAATATTCTATAAATGGCTGAGAGGAAAGAAAGGGGAAGTGGGCTGTCGAAGAGGGATGGAGATAAAGTCTAAGAGGAAGGGTGGGGCCAGATTACGGAAAAACTCAAACGTCACTGATGGGTTTTGTTTTTCTGGCTTTCTCAATGAGGGTGAGGTGGAGGGAAAGGATGCCAGGCGAATCACTTTGGGACATTATGCTACAGGCAATAGGTTTCTGAACAGATGATAAAAAGCAGAATTTTCAGAAAGATGCTGAGTTAATTAACAAGTTTTATTGAGCCTCCCGGAAAAACAACACTATATGCTGGGCCCTGGAACGCTACTAGATCACATTTGTATAAGTTTTCAAGCTTCTGTGTGTTTTTAGCACAGCAACCTTGTGAGTAGGTAGCATGAGGATTATTTGTCAATTTTACGAGTGAGAAAACTGAGGTTCCAAAAAGTCATTTGCTCAACATTACATAAGAACAAGAGCACAGACACAGGTACTTCAAGGCCAACATTGTATCTATCACAAGCTGCTGCCTAGAAAAGAATTAGAAGATACAGCCCACACCACCCTAGTCTACGGGGGAGGGAGTAGGGGATGGAAAGACAGGGCATTCTTATGGAGAAAAGGTGGAGCAGAGAGAATCTTGGCATAGAAATAAGAAAGCTAGGCTTCCAGTCATAGCTGTACAACTAATTAGCTATGTGACCTTGGACAAATCATTTGACCTCGGTTTCCCCATCTGTAAAATGAGGAGGTTGTTCTGACGTCTAAATTCCTTCTAGCTCTTAACATCCAAAGAACCCACGACCAACAAAACTGGCAGAACGTTATCTTATTCCTTGTCAAACTCATTTTCAAATATTTGGGAGTTGTGAATAAAAATCTGATTTCCCTGAATCTTTCCCCTTCCAGCCATGGCAAAAAGCCCTCACGGTCCATTTCCCAAGTGAGTAAAAAATGCGTCATATCCCCAGAAGACCAAACTTTTGCTTTAGGAACATTTTGCTGTTGGCTTTGAGCTATCATTTCAAAATTCAAGTGTCCAACAGACTGGGATTGTTTATATAAAGCTGCCCATGTGGCGTATTTGGGTTAACAAGCCTTTATCATACAAACCACTGTTGGCCATCAAATCCTGAAATCACAAAGCACTGTGTTATGGGGCTGGGAAACACAGAGTTTCTTTGCAAGCTCCATCATTATCTCCTGTCATTTAGTCAGCAGAGACTCCTCAAACGGTGGGATTGTTTGGCTGGTGAGCTAGCGCTCCCTCTCTCTCTCTCTTTCTCTCTCTTTCTCTCTCTCTCTCTCTCTCTCTCTCTCTCTCTCTCTCTCTCTCTCTCTCTCTCTCTTCCCTTCCTCCTTCCCTGTCTGTGTCTCTGTGTCTGTCTCTCTTCACTTCTCTCTCTGTGTGTATCTTTCTCTGTCTCTCTCTCTTCACTTCTCTCTCTGTGTCTCTGTCTTTCTCTGTCTCTGTCTCTCTCCCTCCCTCTCTGTCTCTCTCTGTGTCTCCCCATTTTCTTTGTGTTTTTATATTTGTTGGTCTCTCTCTTTCTCTGTTTCTCTGTCTCTGTATATTTATGTCTGTGTCTGTCTCTCTGTCTATCTCTCTTCCATTTTCCAAACTCCACTCAGACTCTGTTCTCCAGCTGTGGCCACCATTCAATGGTCACCAATATCCATAACCAATCTCAATACCACCAACACCACAATCAGTAACTAGGGGAAAAACAAAACAAAACAAAACGACTACCTCTTGGTCTATAACGTGGGTGGCTTCCCAGCTGACCTCTTTCCTTCCCAACTCCAATAAGTGCTCTGCAGTCTACTGCAAGATGAATCTTCCTAACATAAGACTTTCTATAAGAGTTTCACTCTTCCTTCAATGATTCCCTCTAGCCTACAAGATAAAGTCAGTACAGGATCATAGACATACATAGTTATAAGAACCCAGAGGGATCACATGGGCAGCTATGTGATACTGCAATGGATAGAGAGCCAGTCTAAAGGCAGGAAGACTCATCTTCCTAAGTTCAAATCTGGCCTCAGACACTTACTAGCTGTGTGACCCTGGACAAGTCACTTCACCCTGTTTGCCTCAGTTTCCTCATCTGTAAAATGAGCTGGAAAAAGAAATGGCAAACCATGCCAGTATCTTTGTCAAGAAAACTCCAAAACAGGTCACAGTCGGACATGACCGAGATGACTCAACAACAACAAAGGGATCGTATATAACCCAACCCACCCATTTTACAGATGATGAAACTGAGGCCCAGAAAGTTGAAATAATTTACCAAGTTCACACAGGTGGTTGCTTCACATGGTATACTGGAAAGAACGGAGGAGTTAATGTCAGAAAGACCTGAGTTTGAGTCTCCATTTTGCCTTTTATTAGCCAAATCACTTATCTAAGTAACTCATCCTCCATGAGCCTCAATTTCCTTTCCTCATCTGTAAGATGGGAGAGACACTTTCACTAAACATCTCCTGGAGATCTTGAGAAGTAAGTGCTTTCTAAACTATAAAGTGCTAAGCAGATGTGAGCTGTTCATTAGCATTTCTGGTGCTTTTTACCATCCTGTTCTCATTGAGAAAGAGCACAGTTGGCCTTACTCCATGGCCCAAAGTCATCAACATCTGATTTTATACAGAGTCAGGAGCCTGAAACTTTAGTCCCGGGTGAATCAATAATTTATTCGGTGGCCTTTGGGTGAAATCCTTGCCCCTCTCTGAACCTCAGTCTCCTATTGTATCAAATGAGGGCATTGGATTAGATCATCTTTGCAGTCCCTGTTGATTCTGACCATCTACAATCCTAGGAAATCCCCTAACTTTGCCCTTAGCCAACCCTAAATCTGACTCCAAAATCTTTTCCTTGACCACATAGCTTATCTGCCCATCAAACACCACCAGCTGAAAATCTCTTTTGCTGTCTGTGGGCAGGCCTAGCCAAGCATGGAGAGGCTAATTGTCAAGCTGGTCACATGAGGATAAATTTGGGGGCCATAGGAATTCCTAAAGACCCACTGACTAGGTTACAGAGGGGTTTCAATCTGTGTTGGCAGAAGGGGTACCCACATCCATGAAATCACAGACCCCTGGGTCAGTATAGTATGAAAAATGTACAGAATTACAGAAGACAGAAGACAGCCTGGTGAAGGAAGCAGAAAAAATACTCTGGTAGTAAGAAGGCCTTTGAGATCTGGCTGTGCCCTTTCTACCTGTGTGAGCTTAAGCAATTACTTAACTT
Organism: Pseudochirops cupreus; assembly: GCA_028627135.1. Lineage (NCBI taxonomy): Eukaryota > Metazoa > Chordata > Mammalia > Diprotodontia > Pseudocheiridae > Pseudochirops > Pseudochirops cupreus. The sequence continues at coordinate 377,559,115 of CM053583.1, read as the reverse complement.
TTCTGGGTCTAAGTTTCCTTGTTTGTAAGATGAAAAGCTAGGGGGTCATCGAGTCCAAATTCCCTTCTGGCTTTCTTTACATCCTATAATCCTATGAATGATAATCCAAACAGCTGGGTTCTAGTCCCTGTTCTGCCATGAACTAGACACAATACCTTGGACAAAGTTATTCCCCTGGACTTCACCTGGGTTCTTCACCTGTCACATGAGAATACTAAACCAGAGATCCCTCAGACTGCAAGGCTCATAGGTTCAATCAGTTAGTAATTATTAAGCACCTACAGTATATCAGGCACTTTGGTAGGTACTGTGTAAACAAAGACAGAAATTAAGTAGTACCTGCCCTCTGGAAGCTTACCTTCCATTGGGAAAAGCAACTTTTAAATATATACAAAACTAAGTGAGAGCTGAATAAATCTAGCCTTCTTTTCAGTATACCTCGAGGTCCCATCCACTCCATAAAAAGTGAACAACTTAGAATCTAAATTCCCCTGCAATATCATCCAAACACTCCCACATCTCTGAAAAGGCAAACAGAAGCTTGGGACCCACAAAACAATCACAAATACTGGGATTTTTCTCATGGCAACACAGGCAGGCCCTACCCATAACCTAACGCCAGAAGCAACCGCCTTTCTGCTAATCTGTTCTCCTGCTGTATTCCCAGGGCTGGAGTTTAAGATACATTCAAATATTTCATTGTCTCAAAGGTGGGAAATTGATGTTAAATACTGCAGGGCTGAGAAACACAATCTTGCAGGCCCTGTCTCTATAGACCCGTCCTGGGACCTAGAAATAAAACACTGCTTGTTAACTTCCTGGCAAACTCAACGATTAAAAAAGAAAATCAGACAGATTTTCTTCCAAATTAACACGAGGCGGGGAGGGGACAATGTTTTCCAGCGGTGTTTCAAAGCAACATTTCCAAAAGATCAAACTTTTACAGGGTGTCTAACGCCCTCCAAGGATGGCTTACAGATACTGCATTCTACAGAAGTTTGACATTGCCCCTCCCTCACCCCCATAACCCCTCCTCTCAGTCCCCCAAAGACTCTTAAGGAGTTTGACTATCCTAAGCAGACAGAGTAGTAATAGTGGATGATATAGAGGAGTCAGAGCCAAGTCTGGGTTTGAATCCTACCACCGACACTGGTTAACTAAATGACAATAAGAAAATTACTGAACTGGGTGGCTAAGTGGTGCAGTGAACAGAGCACTGGCCTTGGAGTCAGCAGGACCTGAGTTCAAATTTGGACTCAGATATTTAACACTTACTAGCTGTGTGACCTTGGGCACGTCACTTAACCCCAATTGCCCTGCCCTCCCCCCTCCAAAAAGAAAAAAAGAAAATTACTGAACCCCTTGGACCCTCAGTTTTCACATCTGAGGATAACAATATGTTGTACCAACTTTGAGGACCAAACAAGACATCATATATCAAGAGTGATATGTAGGTGTCAATTATTATCATGGGATAGATATAGGCACTAAACCTGTTAGCTCAATGGTATAGGGCACTCCCAGATGAGGGAACTCCCTCTACCAGAACAGGGTGACAACTCATTTTTAACAATAATAATAATTAATAACAGCTAACATTTACCATGTCCCAGGCACTGTGCCGAGTGCTTTACAAATATGATCTCATTTTATCCTCACAATAACGCTGGGAGGTGCTATTATTATCCCTACTTTACAGATGAGGAAAGTGAAACAAACAGGTTAAGGGACTTGCCCAAGGTCACAAAGCTAGTCAGTGTCTGAAGTCACATTTGAGCTCAGGTTTTCCCGACTAGAAGTCTGGGTGCTCCATGCACAATGGCGCCCCCTAGAGGGTCAATTTTCAGAGAACTGCCTCCGGTTTGCAACCCGTGGGTTACGTTGAATTTGTAACAATGAAAATACATCCTGCATATCAAATATTTACATTACGATTCGTAACAGTAGCAAAATTACAGTTACGAAGTAGCAATGAAAATAATTTTATGGTTGGGGGGTCACCACAACATGAGGAGCTGTATTAAAGGGTCACAGAATTAGGAAGGTTGAGAACCACTGGCTACAGTAACTTGCCCAGAGTCAATGTTCAAAGTGAGGATTTGAACAAAGGTCTTCACAAGCTTCAAGCCCAGTTTTCAATCAATTACCCCACATCACTTCTCTGTAAAGTGTTCTCTTTCTGTCTTCCTTCCTTCCTTCCTTCCTTTCTCTCTCCTCTCTCTCTCCCTCCCTCCCTCTCTTTCTCTCCCCCTCCCTCCCAAACAAAACCCAAACCATCCGGGATAATGGACATTGGGATGAAAGGAGTCAGAAGAGTGATAAAAAGGATGGGGGATAACCAATGGACAGCCCAAGTATTGCAATGGCACCCCTGAAATATTACAAGAATCAGGAGAAGGAAAAACTCTAGCACATTGGGTAGAAAGAAGCAGATAAAAGAAAAACTCTAAATGAGAAGGCACAGCAGGGATTGATTTCAAGGTATGCTGGAAAAGGGAGTATTGACACTATTGCGATCACAGGTAAATTGAGGTACTGAGGAACCTCAGAAGTCAGCAAAAGTCATGGGCAGTCTAATCCTGCCCATTTTACAGATTAGGAAACTGAGGTTCAGGAAAGTTAAATGACATGCTCGGGATCACAAAGGTAGTGATAGACAGGGGCAGAATTTGAATCTTGTTCCTCTGACTCCAGAATTAGTATTCTTTTAACTGGGCTACTCTGCGTTCTTATATTAAACATTTATTAAGGGTCAACTAGGTGCCAGGCACTGTGCTAAGCACTGGAGATACAAAAAGAGGCAAAAGACAGTTCCTGCGCTCAAGGAGATTGCAATCTAATAGGAGAGACAAAAAGCAAACAAGCCATATGCAGGATAAATACGAAATAATTAAAAGAAGGAAAGCACTAGAACTGAGGGTTTAAACCCTCTTAAAGGTTTGCTGTAGAAGATGGGATTTTAGCTGAGACCCCAAGGAAGCCAGAGAAGGCAGCAGGCAGAGATGAAGAGGAAACACGTTCCAGGCATGGAGGACAGCCAGAGAAAATGCCTGGAGCTGAGAGATGGGGAGTCTTGTTCTAGGGACAGCCAGGAGGCCAGGGCCACTGGAATGATGAGTATATGTTGGGGAAGAAGGTGTAAGAAGACTGAAGAAAAGGAGGGGGCTCGTTATGAAGGGCTCTGAAGAGCTGATTTTGTATTTGATACTAGAGAAATAGACAGATACCCGAACCAATGGACTCTTGAATTAGTCTGAGGGGATCCAACCCAAAACTTGTGAGCTATTTTTGTCTGCAAAATGCAAGAAAACCAAAGGAGGTTGGATTAGTCTATTCATTCTTTTGTACAAGGGAATTTAGGAGATGGGGAGGCCCAAAAAGGGTCCCTGAGACATCTCTCTGCAGGAGGGTCAGATTTCGATTCTAATCTAAAATAACAGAGATCTCAGACATACAGAATTGTGCACCTCCAAATAATCCTAGTACATACAAAACCAACCTTGAATCTGACCACTACCTGCTCGGTTAAGGAGAAGATTCAAGGACTTAATGCATCAGTGTTATCATTTCCTAAGCAAGAGACAGTGGTTTGATGCTATAAAGACCCAAACCACCACCACAGACGAGAAGCTAAAAAGTCACAACCCTGGCCCCGGTGCCAGCCAGGCAGCTGGCCCTATCTGTTGGTGCCAAGATGGCACAACTGAGCAAGATCACAGAAAGAAAGGGGGGAAAGACAGGTCCTTTAACAGCTGACCATGCCCACAAAACTTCCTATCCCTTCCCCAGGGGCAGAAAGTCAGTCAAAGCCCTATCACCTGTCACACACAGCCTTACTGGGACTCACAAAGCAATCTGCCATTTCCTTTATTTCTCAAAAGAGAGTTTCTCTCCTTAGGAAAAAATCAAATATCACATCTCTCAAGTTAGTGCCTCTTCCTATAAGGAAGAAGAATGTCCCTGTCTCTTCTTAATGTGTATATTCCCCAAAGTGGTTGAAAGGCAGATTTGTCAACTTTCCCCTGGAATCCACTAGACAAGGTCATTTAGGTGCCCCCAGGGCCTCCCCCCCCCCCCTTGCTGGCCTCTCATTGCTGAGCCCAGCCCAGTAAGTATAGAGAACAGCTGGGATAACCCCAGCATCCTGCAAAGCTCCTGCCCTCCCCAGACCCCTCCAAGAAGAAGGCAGCAACCCAAGCAGTGTTCTGAGTCACCACTGGTCACTGGGGCCTGGGGAACGTGGGAATGAAGATGATTCCCAAAGGAAGAGGGGGCTGGGTGAAAAACCACCACGTGCTTGGCCCTGTGCTAACCCAAAGAGGAGTCTGAGTAACTCCCCATCAGACCAAAGTTTATAAACACCACACACACACACACACACACACACACACACACACACACACACACACTCACACTTTCTCTCTCTCTCTCTTCTCTCTTCTCTCCTTCCTCCCAGAGGGTGCTGACTGCCCTGGCCTTTACAAGACCTGACTATGGTACAGGTAATGACAGCTAGAACCGCAGAAAGATGCCCTTTGAGAAGGCATCTCTTTAGCTCCTGCCTTTGGTCTGAATCAACCAATGCAGGCCAGCCCATTCTCTGCAACTTGTAGGCTGGGGGGAAGGCAGGTGAGGGGGTTCTAGACTAGAGCAGAGGCATCCAACTCAAAGAAAAATGTCCTAAGGATCCTTTGCAGCCATACATCAACCTAGAAAACCACATATGAACATTATCTATGTTCGATTGCATTTTAATCTATTTTGTTAAATGTTTCCCAGTGACATTTGAATCTGGTTCTGGAGCACTGAGGAGCACTGGGCTTCCTGTTTGACTCCTCTGGCCTAGAGCATTCGGAGAGTAATTTATTTGCCCACTGTCACTCAGTAAAAGTCGGGGGCAACAGGGGAACTCGGGCCTTCTTCCTAGCTTTCAGGACAGCTGCCTAATCACTTCCACACGCTGCCTCTCTTGCTTAGGGATAGGCAAATTCTCTGGAGATGCGAGGAGCAAGAAACAAGGTTTTAGGGAGGTGGTAAGGGTCAAGGACCGAGGAGGGAAAGTGGTGTCCTCCCAAGGTGCCATGGCCACAGATTTGACCCCGAGATTGGAGCAGGACAGATGCTTCACAGCTGGGACTTATCCACTCAGCTCCACAAACCCGGGGAAGCAAGCAGCCCTGACAGGTCACTGACCCTTTCTAACTTTCAAGGGGGGGAGGGGGCGGGGAGAGCTAGGTGGGAGCCTCTGAAAGTTCCTGGGACTTCTTACCGTCCTGCTATGAAGGACGGTAAGAAGAAAAGCCTTCTGACGAAGAGGGGGCCATTCTACGCACCCTTCCAAAACCCCGAGGGGTCAGAGAGCTGCAGGGCTCTAAGGAGGCGGCTCCAAATCTCTCGGTAAGAGGGGCAGCTGCAAGCCCTTCTGATTGGATGAAAAGTTTGTCCCAGAGACCCAGACAAACACCTGCAAGGAAGGGAATGTGGGTCCCCTGCCCCGGGGAACGCCTGTTATCTAGGGCCTGCACCTTCAGCTTAAAGCAATGGAAAGGAGATAGAATGGGAGTTCTTGGGAGGCAGGAGCTTGTCGGGAAAAGAGGAGGAAGCTCTTTCTCAGAATTTAGGATACCTACTGGGAAGGAAGGAAAGGAGACTGAAGCGGGAGGAAGATGGGGGCCAGAATTCCAGGAGGCTTCTAGCTCCCTCAAGCACCCCCAAACATACACCTGTCCTCACAGTCAAATGCTGACTCACCTTCCCTGCCCAGCCCTCTCACTCTGGCTCCCCACTCCCAAGCCGCTGCGTACCTGGATGTTCCTTTTCTTCTCGCAAGCCGGCCCGGTGCCCTGGACCACACTCTCCAGGACTGCGACCACGTCGGGAGAGGGGTCCACGAAGCACGCTCTGCGCGCCGCCCGGATCGCGTCCTCGATGTCCATAAAGCGGAACACACAGAGGGCAGACTGCGCGCGTGCTCCGAGCCCCCCGCTGCCGCCAGGGGCTGCCCGCTCAAACACCCCGAACAGCAGGTCTTCGGGTCGGCTCGGCCCCGGCGCCGCCGGAAACACGGACACCAGACGGTTGAAGACCTCGCTGCCGGCCGGCCCGCCGCAGTGCAACTTCAGCTGGATGTAGGACTCGGTGAGCTTCTTGGTCTCGGCGGCCGCCCCGCCGGGCCCCCCGGCCGGCCCCCAGCCGAGGCAGATGCGGGCCAGCAGGCTGTGGGACTGGCTCTCCTTGTCTCCAGCCTTGGCCTCGCTATTTAGAGCCAGATAGGCGTAGGCTGGGGTGGTCGGTGTCCGGGGCCCGTTCCGTCTGTGGGGCGCCGCCGGGCCACCACTGCTGCCGGGGTGCAGGAAGGCGCGGACGAAGCCCAGTTTGTGCAGAGCCTTGGCCCGCTGCTTGATCTTGAGAATATTGTCGTCGGAGGGGTTGAGGTCGAAAGTGAAGAGCTTGGCCAGGTCGCCACGCGTGTCCAGGGAGCGGATGGCGATCTCCGGAGTGTTCTCGAAGCGGTGGTCTTCCAGACTTTGGTTCCGCGGGAAGAACTGGCTCCCGAAGCCGGTGTAGGTGGCTCCCACCAGCAGCCGGGTCCCTCCGGGACTGGCACCTCCAAGGACCCCCGACGGCGGCTCCAGCACCAGGCCCACAGTGGAGGCATTGGGGTGGTTGGCAGCTACGTTGAGCATGCTGGGGAAGACCGTGACCGGCTCAGTGCCGTCAGCCGTCGGGGGGAAGCTCACGGCCACAGCCGAGATGTTGCCCAGGCGCCTCAGCTGGCAGAAGCCTTGGTAAATGGAGCCGCAGACCACCACCAAGCCCTGCCCGGGGTCCAGCTGGAGGATTTTGTTGTAGTTGTTGGTCAGCATCTTGGGGTGCTCGCACGAGGCCTGGGGCAGTTGTGGGGCGTGGCATAGGGGGTTGTCCCGCACCGGCCCCACAGCCTCCTCCACCTCCAGGCTCAGGTTGGGGCCCGACAGCTGGTAGAGCCTGTTCACCGCTGCCAGGTACACCTTTCCCCCGGGGCCGTCCAGAGCGAAGTTGTTGGTCGGGGTGGGCGAGGGGAACCGCCGTTGGATCTCCAGCGCGGTGCTCCCTCGTAGCAGCGGAGGCAACAGCAGCAGCAGTAGCGGCAGCGGCGGCGACAGGGAGGTCGTCACCCCCAGGAGCCGGGGGCTACGGGCTGCGCCCCCCATGGCAGGAGGAGCCATCCTGACGCCTCCTGAGCTGCAGCGCAGCCGAGTGCATTTGGAGCTGCCGGAGCTAGCAGCCGGAGAGCGGGGAGGGAGGGGCAGGGGCTGGGGAGGGGGGCGAGCGGGTGGGGGGAGCTGTTGGGAAGTGGGGAGGGGGGGCTCGCTGCTAAACCTGTTTCCTGCGCGGCTCGAGCAGCTCTCGTAACGCCCGCCCGCCTCTCAAGTCCTGTCCGGCTCCTGCTCTGGCTCCTCCGCCTGCCCTCCCTGCCTAGCCTAGCCTAGCCAGGGACTTTCACATCCGCGCGGCTGCCTCAGAGCTTCCCCGCGGGGGAAGCAGGAGGAGGAGAAGGAGGAGATCGAGGAGGAGGAGGAAGGGCTAACGCCGCTGACCAACCCGCTCCCCGCCTCTCTCCTCCCCTCTCCCATCCCCTTCGCTTCAGAAACCAGCCCTTTCCTCCTCTACCCCCTCCCTCCCCCTTTCGCTTTACACATTTTATTTCTCCCTCTTATTTGGGGATTGGTCATGTGAATGTGATTAAGTTGAAGGAGGCTTTTCTCCCCACCCCCATTCCCCTTCCAGATTCCCAGGCAAAAGTCTCCCTTCCCGATCCAGCCTGGAGAACAAGGCTGGGGTTGCAGCCTGGGCAGCCCCTCGTGGTCACAAACACACCACCCTATGTCCTAGATAGCTTTCCCTTCCAGGGGAAAACGGAACACAGACGGCCCCTTCCCAGGCCGGGAGGCAGAGGAATAACGTCCCAGCCCATCCACCCCCCCCATCCCCGCCCCCGCTGCCCATGGGATGGAGGAGTCCAAAGGACACACACACACACACACACTCGAACTCACAATCTACCGGGGCAGCCAAATGCTGTCCCGCCCCCCTCCCCCCACGCTCCCCCAGGCTCCCCATCCCATCAGGGCTGGCTTGGTTCTCCTTGGGCCCAGCTCGAGTCAAAATAAGTTAACGGTCAGCCCCTCGAAGAAGCTGCCCTCCCTTCCCATAAAAGGGGTTTTACAGGGAGAGAATAACAAAGGCGACGAGCATGGGCTGTCTGGCCCTCGGGGGGTCAAATATATAAATCATGAATAAATTGAGAGGGGAAATATTTCAAGCATGTTAGGGGGCGAGAGAGAGCACGAAGCTTACTAGGAATCAGTCACTGGCACCAGCAATAGCCCTTAATTATACTCTGAGAGGACAAGGGGAGGGGGAGTCGGCAGTAATGGACTGACCTGGTGTGGCTTGAGTTGTTTCCACTTTAGACAAAAAAAACGCACTGTATATATTAACCATAGAGCTTGGCTGCTGGGGGTTTCCTCTGAATAGCTCCCTCCTTGAGCTGAGAAGGGGCCTAATGAGGCCTTAACACCTGCCAGGCTCCTGGGCCTTTTGTAGATCCAGAGCCCTTTTTAGAGAGAACTCTCCAACCGTGCTGATACCACAGGCCTGGATTCAGAGGCCTTGGAGAAATCCTCTTTCCACTCCCATTTTTCCCTCAATTTGCCCACTTGAGGTAATCTGGATACCTTTACTCCTTAGTTTCAAAACTATAGTAATAGCCAGATTCAGAGCATTGGCATAGAAACTCTAGAAAATGCTGAGGGGAAAATGCAATTATTCACATAGAATTTTAGTAGAAAGAACACAGGGCTGAGAACCAGGAAATCTGGATTCTCTCCCCATTCTGCCACTAATTTTCTGGGCAAATTTGCTGAACTTTAGTTTCTCCATCCAAAAAATAAGATTGGATTGCATGAACTCTTCCATCTCTGACATTCTATATCCTAATATTCTTTTGTTCTACAGATTCTTCTAAGTCTGACTTTCTGTGTTCGAACATCCTATATTCTGTTCCAAGGTGTCATTTCGTATCACCATTTCATAATTGTAATATTCGTTGTTTTAAAGTTTCTTCCAGGTCTGACTTTCTCCATTCTAACATCCTGTCATCCTATGTTCTAATGTTTTATGTTCTAAGACCCTTTCCAAGGCTTAACATTGTTTCTTGTAATGTTCTAGTCTGAGTTCTCTTCTTCTAGGTCTGCCTTTCTCCAGTCTAATATCCTGTGTTCTAATGTTTTATGTTCTAAGACCCTTTCCAGGGTTAACATTCTTTCTTGTAATGTTCTAGTTAGAGTTCTCTTCCAGGTCTGACTTTCTCCATTCTAACATCCTGTGTTCTAATGTTTTATGTTCTAAGACCCTTTCCAGGGTTAACATTCTTTCTCATAATGTCCCAGTTTGAGTTCTCTTCCAGGTCTGACTTTCTACATTCTGACATTCTGTGTTCACAATTCTTCCCGCTGATCCAACATTCTATAAAGTCCTCTCCAGATCTGTTATGCTATATTTGAACATTCTGTATTCCAAGGACTCTTCCAGTTCTGATAGTCTATCATTCTATAACTTATCTACTGCCCAATAATTATCTGTGCAAGCCTTTTTATTTACAAATCAAGTTTCCTATCTGGGCTGGTGTGAGATTCATATTTTCCAGAAATCAATTCTTTTCCACCACTCACTCTAAGGGAAGGGCACCGGGGTCTGTGTATCTGCAGCTGCCGATAGGCTAACAGGAGTTGTATTTAATCTCTCTCAGACAGTGCTTACTATTATTTTGGCTCAGGAAGAAAAACAAAGGCCTAAAAAACCCCACACACCCCCCACTGGGAACAACTGCCCCTGGACACTAGCCCCTCACCCTCTCCTTCCTGTTGCTGGACTCAGAAGGCAAGTTTGCTGATAAACTGCTTTCTTAAATGTCCCATTTTCCCCTTCTCTAATGCAAGAAGGGCTTTGATGGTTCCCCAATGTGTTTATAATGCCAATGGTTTCTTTCACTAGGAAATATGAGCAGCGTCTGAGAACCATGCCGGGGCTGCATCAGCTCATCCCTGTCAGCTCTCAGGATCAAGGCCCTGCGAGAGACAAGAACATGGAACAATTTATGTCCCTGCTTTTATCTCCAGGGTAGGATGTGGGATAGGAGTTCTCAGTCACATGTGGAAAACAGGCTGGTTTCATTCTACAAACCCCCAAATAAATAACCCAGAGGATGACAGTTTGCAAGAAAGGAAAGGGGGGCCATTTTTGTATGTAACAGGTCACTGGGAGACACAGACGAAGCCTAAGAACCTGCTTAAATGGTACTAAATCTATTTTCTTCTATACCTTTTGGTTCTCTCTCTGTCATTCTCTCCCTCCCTCCCTCCGTCCCTCCCTCTCTCTCTCTCTCCCCCTCTCCCTCCCTCCCTCCATCCCTCCCTCCCTGCATCCCTCCCTTCCTCTCTCCTTCCCTTCTTCCATCTTTCCCTCCCTCTCTCCTTTTCCCCTCCCCTCCTCTCCCTCCCCTTCCCTTCCCCTCCCCTCCCCTCCCCTCTCGTCTCCTCTCCTCTCCTTTCCTCCCTTCTCTCTTCTTCCTGCTTCAGGACTTGTTTTAGGTTCTGAAACTCAAGTTCATATCCTGTAGCACCACCCACTGAGTCTCTCAAATACTGCTTCCTATTGGAGAAGAAACAACTCAGTGAATTTTGTTACACCGGTGACTTTGGAAACAAAAAATCCTTTCCTGGTTTCTTGAGCCAAATCTGTGGGATGTTTTTCTATGAGGAGCAAGAAGAATGTTCAGGGTGTTGAGATTAGAAAGGTGACGGACAAAGACCATGTACACCATGGCCTGATGTTCTCAACTGCAGTCTGTAATCTAGAGGAATTAGTGCTCCCAATCTCAGGACTAGTGCACGTGGATTGAGAGCTAGAAGGCACCTCAGAGGCCCTCCAGCCTATGCCCAATCACTTTTTCTTCTTGAAAAAACTGAGAGCTCAAGGAGGTTAAGTGACTCTCCCAAAGTCACACTGGGAGTATGTAGCAGAGGTGAGTTTTGAACCCAGTTTTTCTGACTCCAGGGCTGGAGTTCTTTTTGCAATGCCACACTGTTTTTCAAGTGATCTGCTGGTCAGCAGTGAAACCGCTCTGCTAAGTGGCCCATTCTTTTCCCCTGCACTTTTCTCTGGGTCGCTCTGCCTTTCAAGGCCACCAAATGATAGAACCACAAAAATTAGAGAGTCGGCAGGAAATGTAGCCATTGGGTTTCTCATTTGTGGACTGCGAAGAGACTCAGTTTATGGGGTTGTATTGAGGGAAGTGCCTCAGAAACCATAAAGTATGATATAAACATGAAATATTATATGAACAGCATTTTAAGCACTTTTGAGTAAAACAAAAACTTTTTTTAAAAAAAATAGTTATGAAGATAGTTCTTTAAGAGAACTGGGTTCTGTCACTTGGGTAAGTCACTACTGCTAAGAGCCTTGGTTTCATCATCTAAGAAAATTCTTGACCCAGCTCTGCCTCACTTAAATCCAGCTCATGAGCAAGTCAAGGCATCATCCTGGTGATGTTCTCTTCGAGAAGAATGAAGGACAAACAGCAACAACTCATAATTCCATTTATTCTCCTCCTCCCTTTTGTTTTTCTTTGTTTTTGGAGGCAATGGGGTCAGTGACTTGTCCAGAGTCACGCAGCTAGTAAGTGTCTGAGATTGGATTTGAGTTCATTTCCTTCTGACTCCAGGGCCAGTGCTCTATGCACTGAGGCACCTGGCTGCCTCCCTCCCTCCTCTTTGGGAAAAATAAGGGCCTTGAGGGGGAAGTCATTTGCTCCTGGTCACATAGCAAGTAAGTGGTAATAAGAGGTAGGACGCAATTCTTCTGACTCACAGAAATCCAGGTGAACACCACCTCCGGAAGCATTGAAGTCAACCAATGTCTGAAAAGAAATCTCAGTCCTGTGACTCACGGGATCAGAGATTTGGGGCTGAAAGGGACCTGCTCAGAGGCCATCTTGTAGATGAGGAAGCTGACCCGAGAGAGGTGATGTGATCTGCCCAAGGTCACCTAGGTAGAGAGCCTCAGAGACAAGAGTTGAACCTGGTCCTCTGATTGCAGAACCAGGGATTTTTCTGCTAGGCAAAGGATTAAATGTTGTCGCTGACCTCAAGGGGCTTATAATCTCCTAGGGGAGAAGGATTACACATATTTTTTTAAAAAGACAACAACCTAACAATCCATAAATAGCCCAGGAGAGAAGAGCCCAGGGGAGAACTAGAGAGGACCATAGGCTGGCAGGCAGGGGAGGCTTCCTGGAGATGGTGGGACTCGTAGAAAGTACAGTTTAGCAAATCAAAAAGGATTTTTCTTAGGGTTTTATCCTTATCACTCTGAGGGCCCTAAGACAACCAGGGCACTTACCCCTCTGGCTTCCTCCCACCGAGATCTCTCCTCAGTCTTCAGTGGCCACTGGCTCTAACCCCTTCTCTCTCGGGTTAGAGAACTGTCCCCACAGAACGACCACAGCTTCGGGCAAGGCGGCTCATAAACTTTTATTACAGGTGATTACAATTGTGCAAGCTTAAGGGGCCCTACTCTGCCTTGCCCGTTTCCCGGATCTCCTCCCTGGCTGAATTCCTGACCAAATCCTCCTCCAAATCCTCCTCCCCTCTCACCTCACTCCTGATATCTCCCTTCCATACTCCGTCCCCTTTTGGGGGGTCAC
>CM053583.1:377509007-377545867 GCA_028627135.1 Pseudochirops cupreus | reverse complement strand
ATATATTTGCGTGTATATGTACATGTATTAACGTGTGTACATATGACTACATACATACATATGTTTGTGTATATCTTTATATTTGTGTGTATATACCCATATATTAATGTATGTACATATGACTATACACACATATATTTGTGTGTATATATTTATACATTTATTTATATTTACATACACATGAACATATATTAATGTGTGCATATATACATGCACATGTATTTGCGTTTATATACATATATAGTAGATATATATACATATTTACACATGTACGTAGTCTTTTGCACATATGTAGACACATACATAGGCCCTATGTCTGCTGACATTTGGGACTTTGAGTTTTACTGAGTGTTTTGCACGAGTGATCTGGTATAACCTTCCTGGGCCTCAGCTTTCTCATCTGTAGAATGAGGAAGTTGAACCAGGTGATCACTAAGGCCCTTTCCAGCCCTGGCTTTGTGGTCTATGGCCAGGAATAAGCCTTATTTTGTGTCTGGATCTGCCATGTTGCCCCGCCCCTTAGAATACACTCCAGTTCATGGAGTATATTCTTCTTGAAGCCTCGTCAGATCTCCCTAGCTGGAAGCGATCTCTCCCTCATCTGATTTCCTAGGACTGATCAGAGTCCACGGTATATTATATTTATCTGTGGGCCACCTATCTACTAGGCTGTAAGCTTTAAAGGACAGGGATCTGTGTAATTGATTTCGGCATCTCCTCTCTCACCCAGCAGCACATTGCACATCACAGGCACTGAATGAATGAACAATTCCATCTTTGCTATGCATAGACATGCAAGGAGTCTTTTAGCAGAAGGAGGCTGAGACAGATCAGACCCAGTGACTCACCAAGTCAATTGTCTCTGCTCGGGGCAGGCGGGAGGCCTATAACATCAGCTATTAATTGCATATCATACCCTGACAATGAATGGCATCACCACTCCCTCTGCAATCTGTTTGCAGGGCTTGGGATATTATCATATCAAAATCTCATCCCTGCCCGAGCCCGCTGTCATTAGCTCTTCCCTGGTATTGGCTGACCCAAGAATAGGCCAGGAATAAATGCAGGCCACTGGGAAGGGAACGAGAAAGCCTGGCAAGCGACAGGATGCCCATCATCTTAATACATTTTAAATTACTCCCAATTGCTGGCACTAACATGTGTCGACGGTTCTTAATGTCTCTGTTTTCCCTTGCTTTGTTTGCTAAGTTAAGTGTAAGGAGACAGAGACAGTGTGTTCTAGCTGTGGGAAACTCTAAAATTATTATTCTTATCATTCTTGCTTCGGTTTGCTTTCCGCTGACCAGATTCAAAGTGACCATGTTGGTTTGCTTGTCTGGGCCCTTGTCCATCCAAACACAAACATCCTCATACAAAGAGAGGAATTACCTTCAAAGATTCCAGATTCCCAGACAGGAATGTAGACTTCTGAGCCTGACGAAGATGACGATGATGACAATGATGAAGTAGCTTTAACATTTATAAAAACCTTCATGTGTATTAGCACATTTAAGCCTTTCAATGACTTTGTGGTATTAACATCACTCCCATTTTCCAGATAAGAAAACTGAGGCTCAAAATGAGAACGGCCTTGCTCACGGTCCCACAGCAAGTAAGTGTTGAAAGTAGAATTTGAACCAGGGTGTTTCTGCTTTACAATACTGCCTCTCTCTGAATTCTACTCAGGGCCCCATGAGAAAATGTTGCTGTGGTTATATCCTTGTTTGAAGGCAGTATACGTCAGCTTTTTCTTTCTTTTCTTGGGTAAGAGGAAATGTTTCTAATTCCTAATTTATGTATGATGCCCCTATGTTGAAGTATGAAAGATATTCCTGCCTTTCCACTTCTAACAAACACACCTACCTTCCATGATCAGCACATCATGGCACTAACGGGGCATGTCCCCTGAACTTGTTCCCCCCCCCCCAGGTGTTTCCCTCCTTCCTCTCCATAATGCTCGAGAATGTTTATTAGTGTGTTTCTGGACAGTGTAGCTCATGTGTGTACCTGGCATGGTTTGGGGTTAGCTAGAAGGCCTTGGTTCTGCTCCCCGTTCTGTGATGAATTAGCTGTGTGACCATGGGGCAAACCATTAAACTCTGGAAGCCTTAATTTTCTCATCTGTGACATAGGGAAATAGTCATAAGATCCTGGATATAACCTCCAAGTCTAATCCCAATCCCTCATTTTATAGATGAGGAGACTGAGCCCCTGAGAGGGGAGGGAAGGGACAAGCCTGAGGTGACCCAGGTAGGAAGCGGAGGAGCTGGGACTGTGACCCAGGTCCTTTGGCTCCAAACCAGTGGCTGCTCCACACTCAGTTGGAGCCCTGGTTGGGGGGAGTTTTGCCCAGGCTCCTCCATTGTGCTCTGTGAGTTGGATAATGGGAAGCATTCTCAGACATTTGGTAATGAGTTTGCATTGCTGGGATCATGAAAGGGCTGGGCCTGTCAGAGCAGAGACTGAAGTCCTCTGTCTTGCCTAAGTGTGAGACACAAGCAGCTGAAGCAGGGAGTGGGGCAAGCTCCACCCTTGCATCCCCCACTCACACTCTGAAGGCACCAACATGTCTGACCAGGCACTGACTGTAGAAAGAAGGACAAGTCATGAGACTGGGGAAGTGAATTGCTAGCAAGATCTTGGGATATTAGATGGAGATCTAGAAGGCCAACAAGTACAGTCTTGAGGCCAATCCCCTCCCCTTCTAGATGAGGTAACCAAGGCACAAAGGTTAAGTGACTTGCCCAGGGTCACGCAGTATCTAAGAGGAGTTTTGAAACTAGGTGTCCTCCTGATTCCAAAACCAGTGCCCTATCCCCTCTGAAATGACCTGTCCCTGTCTTTCAGCCACACTGACAGAAACCCTCCTCCCTTCTGCCTCTTAGAATCCTAGCTTCCTTCAAAATTTAGTTCTCTCCCCTTGACCCCACCTGCCACATAAAGCCCTTCCTGATCAACACCCTTAAAAATGCCTCTTCACCCACAAAATTACCTTGTAATTGTATACCTCGTATCCACTCACCCCATTTTGGACAATAGTGTCTTATACCCGAACTGCTCACCCAACTGGGAAGCAAATGAGGATGGCAGAAGAAAAAAAGGAGGGCATCAGAGCCCTTAGCATTGGAGTTGTAAGTTATATTGGTCACATGTCTTCTCCAAGTGGGACGTTTACATGAGTGCCCATTCCTCCCCACTGACACTGTGGGAGAGTGTGCTTAAAGTTTGTTAAGGAATGTTTCATAGCTGCTAGTCACACAGAACATTTGTTAAAATATGTTTGTTTTGACCCAATTGTGTTATCTGTCTGACTATTAAGGGTGAATACATCGATAGGGGCTCATGAGTTTTCGGAGTACAAACCTACAGAGTACCTGGAACTTTAGGGTAGATGCCCCAATTCCAACCTGTAAGTGTGAGTTGGGGCAGGGGTGGAGGTGGGGGGAGGTAGCTAGCGCTACACTTTACATAGAACATAAGGCAAATAACTTGGAATGAATTTAACAGTATGTTCTCCATTACCTGCTTCCCAAGCTACCATCTCTCACACCTACAGTCCAAGTACATCCAAGGCACTGATCCCCATTCCTTTGTTGGCTGTCTGCACAGAAATCAGGTTGTTAGGGTGGTGTCATTGGCAGCAGGTTTAGATCAAGACAGGGGAAAAGTGCCATCTCTTGAGACCACTGTTTCATAGTAACCAGGGGCTTAGGGCCGTCAGATCAGGCCCCTCTCCAGTTCCTAGCAGCTAATTTTCTGTCTTGTCTCTTCTCCATTTCTCCTACTTTCCCTCTAGCATTTCCCCTAACTCTTGTTCATTCACATTATTTCTTCCAAAAGTTTCTCCCTATTTTTTTCTGCTCTAGAAACACCTGTCACCCAGTATCTTACACATGGGCATAGAAACATAAGGACTGAAACTAGTGACAGCTTCTAAGTACTTGATATAGCAAGATTGGGAGAGTAAAAAAAAAGATTTCTAGAAGAAGGAAATGAACAGAGGTTTGCAGGTGAGGAGAGACTGAGCTGAGGTGAAAGACAGAAAGAGACTGAGACAGAGAGAGACAGAGGAGAGGCAAAGGGGGAGAGAAGAAGGGGAGAGACAGAGAGATGTGAGAGGGAGGGAGGAAGAGAAACAGAGACAGAGGAGAGAGATGGAGAGGGAGGGTGGGAGACAAAGAGACAGAGAAATGAGAGAGAGACAGAGAGGGGAGAGAGAGAAAGTGAGAGAGAGAGAGAGAGAGAGAGAGAGAGAGAGAGAGAGAGAGAGAGAAAGAGAGAGAGAGAGAGAAAGTGAGAGAGAGAGACAGAGACAGAGACAGAGACAGAGAGAGAAATCCATCAAGTCTTGAGAAAAGTGATTAGTTAGTTATGCATGACCATAGGTTGGGTCTTCTTTAGAAGTTAAGGATAAGGGTCGGTTCAGATGAAGAGAATATGAATAGATTCTGCCAGATCCCAGACTATATTATTAATCAGACTATTTTATTAATATTCATATATTAATATTATTAATCAGTAATTTAAAACTATTTGATCCTGGTTAAAAAAGAGAGAAAGATAGATCAGCTAAACAGAAACAATCAAACTTAATAGCCCAGTGTTCAATAAACCTAACAACCCAAATGGCTTGGGAAAGGACTGACTGGGAAGCAGCTTGGCAAAAACTAAATATAGACCAGCAACTGATGCCACATTCCACACTAAATTCCAAAGGGATCCACAACCTAAATGAAGTAGAATGGAAGATGGCAATTTTCACAACTATAAGTGGGGAAGAATTCTCAATTAAACCAGGGACAGGAGTGATCACAAATATGAAATAGATAATTTTGAAAATGTTTTGCTTAAATAAAATCAGTGTCATTAGAATAAGAGCGAAAACTGTCAGTTGGGAGAAATCTCTGCATCAGGTGTTTCTAATAAGGGTCAGCCATCCAAGATATATGGGGAATTAACACAAATATTTAAGCCCAAAAGCTGTTCCCAAACAGAAATGAACAAATGGTTCCCCAAAGAAGAATCACAAACTGGTCTAACTTTACAAAAGATTCCTCCACATCACTAATAATAAGAGAGGTGCAAATTCAAGGTTTAATTTCCTACCCAACAAATTGCCAACTAGGACAAAGGAGGGAAATTGTAAACATCCAAAATGCTGCCGGAAGACAGGCACACTAATTCATTGTTGTTGGAGCCATGAATTGGTTCAACAATTCTGGACTTATGTGATAAAAGTCACTAAACTGTTCATACCCTTTCACCTAGGGATTCTCTTGCTGGACTCATACCCTAAGGACGTCACAGATAAAAAGAAGGGGTCCGTATATACTCAGGCATTCATAGCAGTGTGTGCGTGTGTGTGTGTGTGTGTGTGTGTGTATGTATGTGTGTGTGTGTGTGTGTGTGCGATAGCAAAGAACCAGAAACAGAGTCGATTGGTTGATTAAACAAATTGTGGTATATAACTGTAATGGAATGGTATCGTGTTACAAGAAATGAAGAATATGAGGAAGATAGAGAAATATGGGGGAACCTTTAATCTTCATCATCATCATCATCACTAACAGTCAAATGCAGAATGGATGAAGTAACTAGAACTAGGAAAATGATAAGAGATAATATCTATGACAAAATCAAGGAGAATAATAGGAAAATGAAGGTGCCCCTTAGAAGGGATGAAGAGATGTGCCTCTTAGAAAAGTAGGGAGAGATGGTTGTGGAATATCAGATACAGTCAGATGGTTTTGCTCAAAAAATTTTTTTTTCTTTGTTAAAAGAGAAAGCACTTTGGTCAGGGAGGAATAGATCTGGAGATGACTGTGATGGGAAAATAAATTATATCAGTAAAGCTTAAAAGAAGACCAAAGAAAAATGCAGGTGGCTTAGGGGGTGCTATTAGAACTTAGAAATGGGCTTTGAGATCTAAGCACTGATAAAGGTCAACATATCATTGGTAACTTACAGACTTGAAGACTGGGGCACTGAGGTTAGGACCTTCCCAATCTCACACAGTCATTACTGGTCAGGAAGGTAGAACTCAAACCCAAGTCCTTCTACTCCAAGGCCATCTATCCATCCACTGTTTCACACTGCCTCTCAATTATCTGGAAGCGTCCGAGCCAGGAGTTAATCATCACACTCCCTCTTTGAGGGTCTTGGGGGTGGTCCCAGGAAGTGAGGCATTGCAAAGTCAGGAGAGCATGTTTCAGACGCTTCCTTGGATACTTATGTGACCATGTCAGAGTCATTCAACCTCTCAGAGACTCAGCTTCCTCACTTGTATAATAATACTTGCGCACTTGAGAGGAATCTCACAATGGTTGTGAAGAAAGTGCTTTGTAAACCTTAAAGAGACATAGGGACGTGCTTTATTATTATTCCCTGGTTACCTTTTCAAAGATTAGTAGACTACAAAAAATCAGGGAAAGGCTGGGGGGTCTGCCAGATATATGCCAAGATGGGAGGTTGAGGGGCAGTCCAGCATTCATCGTTGTTCAGTTGTGTTGCACTCTTCATGACCCCATGGAAGGGCACACCAGCCCCTCCATCCTCCACTGTCTTCCAAAGTCTGCCAAGCTCATACTCACTACTTCCATGACACTATCCATCCATCTTATCCTCTGCCATCCCCTTCCCCTTCAATCTTTCCCAGCATCAGGGGCATTTCTAATGATTCCCATCTTCTCATCATGTGGCCCAGGGATTTCAGCTTCAGCTTCAGTGTCTGACCTTACAGTGAATAGTCTGAATTAATTTCTTTCAGTATTGGCAACAGAATGTAGGGGCCCTTTGGGCAGGAGTCTGGTGGGAAGCCCTTCTAAGGATAAGATTTTTTTTTTTTGCTTTTTGGAGGGCAATTGGGGTTAAGTGACTTGCCCAAGGTCGCACAGCTAGTCTTTGTGTTAAGTGTCTGAGGCTGGATTTGAACTCAGGTCCTCCTGTCTCCAGGGCCAGTGCTCTATTTACTGCACCACCTAACTGCCCCTAAGGATAAGACCTTTAAATGCATAAAATACATAGAATTACAAAGGCAACCAATTATGTTAAAATTTGCTGTTGTTTAGTTGTTCTGTCATGTCTAACTCTTCATGATTCTGTTTGAGGTTTTCTTGGCAAAGACACTGGAGTGGTTTTGCCATTGTCCTTCTCCGGCTTATTTTACAGATGAGGAAACTGAAGCCAACAGGGTGATGTGACTTGCCCAGGGTCACTTAACTTGTAAGTTTCTGAGGCCAGATTTAAACTCAGGAAGATGAGTCTATGGTAAAACACAAGTATCAAAACATAAAAAGCATAAGGTCACAGACTCCCGGTTAAGAACACTTGGAGTTGAAACAGCACAGGATTTGGATTCAGGAGAGACATGGACTTGAATGCTACCTTTAACAATTTCTACTTGTGCCAGAGACAGCTAGGTGGCACAGTGGATAGAGAGCCGAGAAGACCTGACTTCAAATCCAGCCTCAGACACTAGCTATGTGACTCTGGGCAAGTCACTTCACCTCTTTTGCCTCAGTTTCCCCATCTGTAAAATGTTCTGGAGAAGGAATTAGCAAACCCCTCCAGCATCTTTACCAAAAAAAGACAGGACAAGAATGACTCAACAACAACACTTATGCCAGAGGGAGCATGGTACCAAAAAGAGCATTAACTATCTGGAGTCAGAGGACTTGGGTTCAAATCCCACCTCACACATTACCTTCATGACCTTGGACAAGTAACTTAGCCTGCCTGGTGGCCGCTTACATTAAAATGAGTCTGGGAGTGGGGGGGAGTTGACTAGTTGGCATCCCTTCTAACTCCAAATTTATGACCATGAGCAAATCTTTGCACCTCTCTGAGACTCAGTCTTTTTGTCCATAAATTGGGGATAAAAACTGGGGCCTAATGTGTGGGGCTATTATGAAGATCACATGAGTTGACCATGGATCTCCTGATTAAGTGATTTCCCCCTCAACTCAGTTGATGAAACTATAAACGTTAGGGGGGCAAGGAACAGAGGGAAAAAAGGTATTAAAGTCTTAAAAGAGATGTTTACACTTTGCTACCACTTCACCAAGCGTGAAGAAGTGATTTCTTTGATAGGATTGAGAGGCAGCTAGCCTTTCTGACCGCCTGAAGGATCAGGTGCACTTTGGTGGGCTTTCAAAAGCAAGACACTCTCCAGGGAGTAAGTCACACTCTGAGGAGTGTGAGCTGCGTCATTCAAGAAGAGCTCACTGTGGAAGAAAAATCCAACTATTGAAAGGGAAGCGATACTAACTTCTTGGGTGTGAGAGGAGAGGAGAGGAGAGGAGAGAGTTCTGTCCTCATAGCCCCACCTCACATTGGTCGTGTCTTACAGCAAAACTACTTGCTTTGTGGGTTAGGCCAGACCTAGCAGGGAGGAGGTGCAGGAAGCCCATGGACAGAACCTGTGCATCCAAGATGCCATGACCAGGAGGCACAGAAGTAGCAGGGCAGGCGACGCCAACAGGGCCCCGACGTGCCAGAAGTAGGATTTGCCTGGGCCACATGTGTCCCTTGTATGTGTACCTCTTCCAGTGTGTGCCAGGCTTCCCCCTGACGCTGTGTATTTGTGGGACAGTGTGTCCCAAGTTTATGGGAGAATGTTTTGTTGCCCTTAGTGATAAGTCATCTCAGTAAATGCCTTTGCTTTGAACTAATTGTGTCTTTCGGCTGTCTGTTAAAGATTAACACACTGAGGGGCTCATGAGCTATAGATTTAGGAGTGTGGACCCACATAGTACTTTAAACCCACAGTAGTTATAACCTTCACCCATCCACCCAACTTTATGTGTATATGTGCTCGAATTACTGTGAGGTTTCCCTGGAGGGGGCATTGAATATATTAAAGTACTTTGTAAGCTTTAAATGTCTTTACTTACAGAAAACTGATTTACCTTCATGACCATGACAAATTCCTCAATCTTGGGACTCAGTTTCCCCTTCTGTAAAAGAAGAGTGCTAGGCTAGTGCCTTCTAAGGTACTTTTATTGAATAGATCATTTCTAAAGCGTCTTCCAGCTCTCAAGTTCCAGGAATCAGAAGGATCAGAAGGGTAGGGTGAGGTCAAGCTGATTGCAGCTAAAGTCAGATCCTGGTGGCTCTGAAAAAATATTAATTGTTCACATATCCTGGATCCAGAGCTGAAGGGACCTTTCAGGTTATG
The DNA here is from genome assembly GCA_028627135.1 of Pseudochirops cupreus. NCBI lineage: Eukaryota > Metazoa > Chordata > Mammalia > Diprotodontia > Pseudocheiridae > Pseudochirops > Pseudochirops cupreus. Next base: position 377,536,692 of record CM053583.1, on the reverse strand, counting down.
AGGCCTCTAGCTCAACCCCCTAATTTTATGTTGAGGAAACTGAGGCGCAGGGAGAGACTGACCGAGTACCTGTGACTTGCCCAAAGTAACACAGGTAGTGAGTGAGTGCTCCCTGTACTGACCACAGGCCTTCTCCATCAGTGTCGCTGTCTGCTGTCTCCAACCTTGCACAGCCCTTTCCTACTAAAGCAGAAAGGAGGGACTTCTGCTGTACCTATTTTCAAAGGATTAACAAAGACTGGTGGAGGACTGACTCCTTATTCCCCTCCCACCAACCACTGATCTCCTGGCTCCAAGCTCCCAGCCTCCCCCAGACATCGAGAACCAGCCTAGGACGAGTTTGGCGCTCACTTCCCTCCAAAAGCACTGTCTCCTCCCCTCCCACCCCCTTCCCCTCGAAGTCTCTGGTTTCATAAAGTGGTGCATCTGTTTAGCCCTTGGGCAGGATTTGGGAAGCTCAGCTCTTGGCTTTTGTTCTCAAGCTGCTAGAGGAGTTGACAGGGGCGCTTCCCCCCACCCCCCATGTGAGGAGCCCAGCTCCCAGCTGACAGAGGGGAGTCAGAGTCAGCTGTCGGTGTGGGGCTTGACAATCCAAACAGAAGGATGATTTAGGGGCCAGGAATCCCAGTGCCACTACTTCTGCCTGTGGCGTGACTAGGGCCCATCTCGGGCGGCCCCAGAGCTGTGGGGATGAGCTCACTGCCACATCGGCAGTCCACGGCTGCTCAGCAGACGGCCTGACCTCCGTGGCACAGGATCAGGGGCAGAGGCAGAGGGCGGGAAAGGACCTCACGGGCGGCTCCGGCCGGCCCTCGCTTCACGCCGCAGGACACCTGGAGAGGCTTGCGTGCACCCGCGGTGGCTTAGCACTGGAGGGGGGCTCAGAGATCATTTTAAATTGGCATCCTAGGTTTAGAGTTGGGAGGGACTTCCAACACCATTTGTCCAGTAGGAGGAAACTGAGGCCAGAGAGGGAAAAGAATAACGGTAGGTGCACAGCGTGGAAGGATTTGCCAAGCACTTTACACGTGGTGTCTCATTTGAGCCTCACAACAACCCAGCAAGGTTGTTGTCTATTATTATTATTATTATTATTCACATTTTACAGATGAGGACACTGAGGCTGATAGAGACTTCACCAAAAACACACTGCGACTAAGTGTCTAAGGCAAGATTCGACTTCAAGTCTTCATGGCCCAAGACCATCATCCATCCCTTGTGTCAGTCTGCCTCCCATTCTAAAGATGAAGAAGCAGGTGGTCAGCAGGTTAAGTGACTTGCTCAAAGTCAGATAGCAGTCCTCAGAGGTGGAATTTGAATCTGCATCTTTGGACGGCAGGTAGGATGCTCTTCCACCATGCGTCCTCCCTGATATTTCACACATCATGCACGCCTTATTGTTAGATTAAAAAGGCATGAAAATAAATCGTGAACATCTAAATAACATCTTAACAAAAGAAAAAACAATCGTTTTTCAGTTATGTCCTACCCTTTGGACTCCATTTTGGGTTTTCTGTGCAGAGATAATGGAGTGGTTTTCCAGTTTTCTTCTCCAGCTTGTTTTACATATGAGGAAACTGAGGCAAACAAGGTTAAGTGACTCACCCAGGGTCACACAGCTACTATGTGTCTGAGGTTGGATTTGAACTTAGGAAGATGAGTCTTCTTGACTTCAGGCCCAGCATTCTATCTACTAGGCCACCTAACTGCTCCAGAAAAAAAGTATATATATATATATATATATATATATATATATACACACACACATACATACATACACACATACATACATACATACACACACAAATTTATGTATATGTGCATACATATTGACATAAACATACATGTGTATATACATATGTATATATACTTGCATTTACACATGTGGGTATACATATACTCTATATATGTGCATACATATACATACATACACAGAGACAGACAGGAACAGAGGACAGAGACAGAGAGAGAGAGAGACAAAGAGAGACTGAGAGACAAAGAGAGACTGAGAGACAAAGAGAGAGACAGAGAAGACAGAGAGAGAGAGACAAAGAGACACAGAGAGACAGGAGACAGAGAGACAAAGAGAGACAGAGACAGAGTGACAGAGAACAGAGAGAGACAGAGAGGAAGAAAGCGAGTTTTACCCAAATGCCAGATAATAGGGACGAGCTGTTCACGTGCTCTGTGTGTGATTTTGCACAAGGCCCTTGACCTCTGGGCCTCAGTTGTTCCTTTTTAAAGGGTGGGGGGGGGGGGGAGGGGGAGGGTTACTGAAGCAGTCGATCTCCAAGGATCTGCTCTCTGGCCCTGGCTCTGCCCTTAAGCCTGGGGTGACCTTAGCCAGGTCCCTCCCCTGCTCTGGGACTTAGTTCCCTCTCCTATAAAACGAGGGGCTTGGCCCAGAGGGTCTCCAGGGGCCCCTCTAGCTCAGAGCCTCTGATCCTGCGATCCTTGGAAAACAATTAGCTGCCTGCCCAGTAGTAGAAATGAGAGCTCTGTGGGAAGGGCTGAACGCAGTCCAGCCCTCATAAGAAGTTCCCACTTTATGAAGCTTTCCTGTCTGTTTTCCACGTCCCCCAAAGTCTTCCTTGCTAAGGAGTTTTTAGTAGCAGGCCCCTTGAGAAACGCCGTCAGAGGATAGAGCTGTCTGTAGAAATAGGGGCTTTATAGATGGGCTGTAAATCGTCAAAATCCAGGCTCTGGGCTTCGGGATTCCTGCCAGGAGCCGATCTGAAGCTGCATCACAAGGGTTAACATTTCTCTGTTCCCACCGCCCTCATCACACCCCTCCTGGATCACTTCAGTGGTCTCTTAAACGCTGCCAAACTCTTCCCAACAATCTATGGGAGACGACATGCCGGACCCATCCTCCTCACATGTGAAGAACCTTTCATGGTTCCCCAATGCCTGGAAGATGGTAACATCCTAACCTGTCAGCCTGCCAGGTGGAGCCCTCCAAAAGCTGGGCACCTCCCCCTACCCAAAGCTTGAGCAGGCTTGGCTTTTCATCCAATCCCAAATGCACATTTCTCACCCCCCTCTCTATGCTTCTTCTCTTGTTCTCTCTGCCTGGAAAGTTGTCCCCACTGGATAATAGTATTAATTGTTTTGTTCGGTTGTTTCAGTCATGTCTGACTCTTTGTGACCCTGTCTGGGGTTTTCTTGGCAGAGATGCTAGAGGGACTTGCCATTTCCTTCTCCAGCTCATTTTACAGATGAGGAAACTGAGGCAAACAAGATTAAGTGACTTGCCCAGGGTCACCCAGCTAGTAAATGGCTGAGGCCAGATTTGAACTTACATCCTCCTGACTCCAAAGTCCAGAACTTTATCCACTATCCCACCTAGTTATCTAAATCCTAGCTGTCCTTCAAGGCCTGCCTTCTCAGACCACCCAGCCCTCACTGAGCTCTGCCCTTGCTGACTTCCCATGGATGGTACTTGTTGTGTTGGTAAAACTCACTTAGCACTTCATTATTTCTGTCTGGTATTGTACTTGTCTTAATTGTCTACTTGTCTTGTTCACATTTCTGAGCACACTGTCAGTGAAGCCCTGGAGGCAGTGTCCGTGGCTCAAACTTAACAGCATTTCCCATGGCCCTGAATGAAGGGCCAAGCCCAGGGTGTGCCCAGCAAAGGCAGGCTGAGCTAGTTTGAATTGGGTCAAGTTGCTGCTTCTCTCCCAATGCGACCATCCAAAAATGGGACAGCTTTGGAGCGTCCCCTCCCCTGATTTAATCCCACATTAAGCCTGGCCCGACAAGATACAGCACATCAGTGGTAAGCGGCATTGACACATGTGCTCTAGGTTAAGGTCTTTCTGTCAGAAGGTGCTTTTGAAGTGTGTGTGTGTGTGTGTGTGTGTGTGTGTGTGTGCGCACCCAAGCTTGTGCAATCACAAGATCACAACTTGAAATCAGAAATCCTGGATTCTGGTTTAGATCTTCCTCTTTAGAGTTACATTCCCCATTCATTATAAGGATGCAGAGCTGGGAAGGTCCTTAGCAGGCATCTATCCCACCTCCCCATTTTGTAGATGAGGACACTAAATCCCAGGGAGAAGTGATGTGCTTGAGGTCAGATAACAGGTAGGAAGTGGGCCCTTTGATTCCAAATCCAGGGCCCTTTTCATGGCACCATTTTGTTTGGCCCCAACCTTTCTCAGCTTCCACTGTCTTTGATGTGAGGCCTAGAGACAACCCAAAGCAGATTGCCCCAAGGTCCTGAACACAGGGCTCACTGGAAACTGTAACTGGTGACTGGATACACAAAAGAGACCCATCTCTGAATCAGTGTGATAACCGGTCCCTGGTATATGGAGCAATCCAGAGGCCAATGAAAACCCAGCTCATATGGCTGGGATTCAGTCCCACACCCTCTTCCTCTGTGACAAGCCACTTTATTGCTGACCTAGCCTCACCCTTTTGAACCAAAACAGAAGGAGACATGACTAGCCAAAAATTGTCCCTTCAAACTAGGTCAGCTTTGCCTTAGCTGCTCTGGGACTCATTCAGCAATGTCTTTCTCATGCACACACATGCTTGCAAACAAACAGGCCAACACCGCCTGACTGCCAGGGCCCAGGAACTCTGACCCCAGCATGTAGGAGAGAATAATAAGGAAAGGGTCAGAAAGGTGTCAAGGATGTAGCTGCCAGTGACCTTGTGACGTATGGTCATCACTGCTTGACTCTTAGCTGCCCAAGGCACAGGACTTTCCCTAGTAATATACACAGTAGAGAGAACACAGAGAAGGCTAACCAAGCACGATCTTGGCTCTGGACCACTCTCATTCAAGGGGGTCTCACTTGACTCTCTTGCCTCTCCACATTCCAAAACACATAGTTAGACAAAAGTCTAACAGGACAGCTTGGACACCACCATCCTAGGAACCCAACTTCTCCTTGACTTTCTTTACTGCTTATAGGAAGGCTCAAAGTGGCAGAGAGACCTGTGCCCTCTATGAAACTACTACTGCCTTCTTGATTATGGGTAACAGAGACATGCACAGACAATATAGACAATCACACACACACACACACACACACACACATACACACACACACAAACACACACAAACCAATCATACATAGTGGTGGCAAAAAGTCCTGCATTATTTAGACTTGTCCCTTTCCTATGTTTTATTGTCTATGAGTGTTCTACAGATACCTGGGTTTCTTCATTAACTTTATTAACATAACTTCATTAACAAATAACTTCATTATTTGTAAAGAGTCAAGAGTACTCAGAAAGCAAGGAACCCATGATGTCTCCTTAGATTCAGGAGCAAAGTGGGAGGCGTGGTGGGGCAGCTCAACCATCAGTATGTTATCTAGTACATGGCATCCTCAGTGTTCAGGGCAGTGCCTCCTACAGAGGGCATGCTTAATAAATGTTGATCAATTATCTACAAGAACAGAGAAAAGAGTCACTGGAGAATTTAGAAGGTCCGTGAAAAGTGCTGAAAGCAGAGGTCTCCTAAAGGAGGGTGGCCAGCCCAGTCTTTTCATTTCCCACCAGCTACGCTGTTTTGGACTTTTCCATCATAGTCCCCAAGCCTCCTCCCTCTCTGCTTTTTGGCTGCCTTTAGACCAGCAGTTCTCAACCTGTAGGTCGTGACCCCTTTGGAGGGTTGAACGACCCTTTCACAGGGGTCACAGCAGTTGCCTAAGACCATCGGAAAACATATATTTCCGATGGTCTTAGGAACTGAGACACTGCTCCTCTATCCATCTCCACATATGAATATTAAAGGGCTGCAGCATTAGGAAGGTTGAGAACCACTGCTTTTGACAGTAAGTTAGACAGTAAGTTCCTTGAGGGCAGGAACTACTTTTTAAATTTGTATTTATAAGCCTAGTTTAGTACAATGACTGGTACATAACAGGTGCTTGATAAATGGTTTTTGACTGATTGATAAGAGTCTGTTTCAAAGGCTCAGAGAGAGGACACAGAAACAAGCCAAAATTCCTAGAGGTAAAGAGAAAGGGGGTTAGATCAGGTGCCCGAGGAAGAAAAGGCCAAGGTTGGCTGTTGTCCTTTGTTCTTAAAGAGGACCAAAGTAACAATCCTATGTTGACATCAAAGGATGGTGTGTCCAGCTGTGGGGGGACCCAGAGCAATGTGAGCTCAGAAGGCTCTCCCACAGGGAAAAGCCTTAGTTCCCTAGCAATAGAAGGAAGTGAACTAGTCAGAGGAATCAGACAAGTTTTTTTCCACTGGACCAGGCGTTCTTGATGTAGATTTCTTAGAGTCTGTGAACTCAGATGAGAAAAAAAATTTATCTTTATTTCCACATAATTGGTTTTTCCTCTGTGCGTTTTATTTTATGCATTTAAGAACTTGATCCAGAGATGTCCAAAAACTTTGCCAGACTGCCCAAGGGGTCCGTGACATACACAGGGTTAAAAACATTTGCCCTGGACCGTATGTATATTCCATGTGGGCAGGGACTGAATCTCATGGGTATACTGCATCTTCTATGGTGCCTAGTATAGTGGTCACAGTGATAAATCTTTGTTGACTTGAATGGAAAATTAGTTTACCAGCATTAAAAAATGGGGGTAGTGGTGGATCTAAATTGATTTGAAAATTTTGAAATATTTTATTTTAAATTACCAGAGGTATGAAGATGAGAAAAAAGTGATTTTATGTGGTTAAATGACACAATAAGTAACTACAAAACATGGGGTGAAATGCAAACTAAAATAAACCAAGTTTATACAATACATCATCACATCACTGAACTGATCAATGACTAATTTGCATTAGCACAACATTGAAAGGGATTGCTGTGCAAGAGAGACATTATAGAACAAAGTCAAGGGAGGAGAGTGTGCCTCATCTTGTTGAACTATGCATTGCTTTTCCTAGATGCTGGGATTTTAGTCCCAAGGTCAAAGCATACAGATTGAGGCAAAAGTTCAACTTTTGGCACATGTCCATTTCTTCATAGCTCAACAAGGGGTTTGAGATTGGAATGGGCAAGAGCCCAGGCACCTCTATGGACAAAACTGGCTTCAGGTTGTATATGGGAAAGAAAGAATGGAGTTTATTAAGTGTGACAGAGGGACAGAGGAAAGAAATTTGTTAATACACTTAGGCGAGGGTCAAAAATCTCAAGAGACAAAGATGACGGTGGTGCTATCTATGAGGATAATAATATCACCAACCTTCCAGGGTTCTTATTAAATGAGATCACATATGTAAAGAGCTCCATACATTCACTTGTATAGTGATTAAAGTAGTACCATAATTTATGGGATTAAGTGATTTGACCAATATTGCACAGCTAATGAATACCAGAGGCAGAATTTGAATTTGGGTCTTCCTGATTCCAAGTTCTGACCCTATCCACTGTCAGCTCCCCAACAAAACAGGAGAGAGTGGGTGGCCAGCTTCTCATATAAACAAAGAATGGGTTCATAAGGTGTCAAAACAAGGCTCAATCCGAGGTCAGACACAAAGTCACAGATTGCCAACAGTAGCACAAGGTCACCTAAGCAGAGGTTACTGAGCACAAGAACCCAGGTTTCTTTGTGTCTCCTGCATTGTCTGCATCTCCCCTGATTATGGCCGGCTCAAGCATTAGCTGTCAGCTGTGTGTAGGTTTGAGTGCTGGCAGGAAGAGGAATGGGAGCTAACCACCATCCTAGGTGGAAGAGAGTAAAGAAGGGCTTTTTCTTTTACTGGGAAAGCCTTACTCCTGTTCTCTTCTATCAGGCATTGGTCTGGCAACTGCTTCCCGAGAGAATGAGGTTGCCCCTAGCAACCAGAACTTTCTTGGAGTTTCTTCTGCGTGCAAACTGCTTGGGGCAGGAAGATTCTTCAGAAATGAATTCTTAAAAAGAGTTGGTACCCCTACCAGAGCAAAACATTTTAAAATTTAAACAGAAAACCAAAGAAGAATTCAGTTTGTTTCATGATATCTGTAAAAATACTCATAGACACATGCAGAGACCACATACAACACTGTTGAATGAAGTTCAATGCAGGTACAGCTAAGAGAGATTTCAAAGTTTTAAGGGAAAAAAAGGAAGGGGACTAGGGACAAAGAGGAAGTGATGGAAAAGATGGTACTTCAATCTCCCATTAATAATAAGTGAAGGGATTTCTTCATCTCTCCTGCTCCACCTCTCCTCCCACCTTATCCTTCTTCCCTTTCATCTTAGAATCTGGAATATTCAACTTGAAAGGGACTTTAGAAGTTACCAAATCTGACCTCCCACCCAATTCAAGAATTGTTTCTACAATATATCCAACAAATCATGATCCAGTCACTGCTTGAAAATGTCCAGTGATGGGAGGCTCCCAATCACCTGCAGAAAGCAGCGCATTCCATCATCTGATGATTCTGAATTGTTAAAAATTCTTTCTCTGATTCAGCTGGGATCTGCCTCCCTATTAGTTTTCCTCCCTGTCGTCCCACCTGTCAGCCCTTCAGCTATGTGAATATGAAGATAATGCCATGCCAAAGTCTTCTCTTTTTCTAGACTCAATTGTCCGGGTTCCTTTGGCTATTCCACAGATTCACAGCAGATGGGTAAGTGTCAAGGGGGTCAGGGTGGTGGCCGCACCTCCCCTTGTAATTCCCACAATCCCCAGCCTGGGAAAGAGCCAATAGCTCTAGGTCCTTGTTAAGCACTGCTCATTAATTGCCTGTTAGTGATAATAAGGGTTAATTACCCGCTGGGTCCTCCTTCCAGTGGGTTTCCAGGCTCTGTTTCCATTCTTCTTCATTAACTTAAAAATAAGGGAGGGACGGGGATTTGGATGCCCCCATTCTCGTTAAGTGTTGTGGGGTTTGTTTCAGCCACTTGAGTAACAACACAGCAGCATCCGTGAATGGCAGGGGGCCATTGCAGGGAGGCCTGGGAGTTCCCAGCTGCGGAGGCAAAGAAATCATTAGGAGTACCCTAGGGGCTGGGCGCCGGCAAAAACACTCGATAATGAACATCCTCACTCCATCTACAGATCCCTAGGCCTTCCCATTGGTCCCAAGATTCAGTGCCAGCTTAGCCCCGATCTGGCCCCATGGAGCACCCATTAGAATTTTATCTGCATTACTTTGTTGTTTCTGGGTGGGGCTTGCTCAGTGTATCTATGTGAGTGAGGGAGGTTTTTATTCCTTTTACTTGGGGTTCTGCATGATAGGGAAGGGGGAGCTGTGTGAGGACCCCTCAGCTCAGAGTTCCACATAGTTCAGCTCAGTTTGCTGTCCTAATTTTTGACCAAAGAAGACCAGTCAAGGGGGCAATCCTTTGCCCACTATATTAGAGGCTGGGTGTGTTGGGGAGGCACCTCCTTAGATGGGACCCTTGGAAGGGTCATCTAGTCTGACCTCCTACTCCATGCAGGAATTGTTTCTACAACAGATCTGAAAAATCGTCTGCTTAAAAATTTCCATTGTCGAGAGACTCATGATCTGGGGATGCAGAAGGAGGTCAGAAGGGTTTCTTCTGATTGGTGGAGGAGCAAGAGCTTTCTATAGCTGCACTGCCCTTCCCCAGCTCCCCTCTCCCCACACTTGGCTCAGGGGACCAGTTGGATTAATCAGTTTGCTTCCTCCCATCTGTCTCATGCCTTCCTCTGCCTTTGGTGTTGAGCCAAGACTGACCTACTACCTCCCGATCAATCAATCAACAAGGATTTGACTTAGGATCATGGGGCTAGAGCTGAAAGGCTCCCTGGGAGGCATCTAGTCTGACTCCTTACATTTTATAGATGAGGAAACTGGGCCCAGTGATTGGCCTAAGGTCACAGAAGCGATAATCCTCAGAGGCAGGGTGTGAGCCTAGAGCCAGGGTTCTTTCCTTGCAGACTCACTTAGTAAGTACCTATTGTGGACCAGGCAGTGTGGCACTGTAGCCACGTGCAGGGCTGGGGATACAGTCAATGTCTGCTTTCAAGGAGCTACCCCTGAGTGGCACCACGAAGAGGACCCTGCCCTATCGGGATCTCAAATGGAGGTGTTGGATTATTAATAATCTCATGCCTTTCTGGAGTGTTTTATGGTTTATGAATCACTTTTCTCACAAAGGAGTCTGTACACACAATTAACCCCATCTCTAGATGAGGACACCAAGCCAGTCCAGTCATTTGCCCAAGGTCATCAGGTATTAAGTGGTGAAGACTGGAATCAAACTCAGCTCTCTTGACTTCAAGTCTTCTGCACTTTCCATGAGGACTTTTCTCGCAGGTTTTCTTCCAGGCTGAGGAAATTCAGAGCCCCAAAGAATCCACTAATGCGTTAATCAAATCTCACAGCTCACAGCCTCCCAAGACTCCCCATGCCCAAAGAATTGAGGTGTAATGGGAAAACCAGAAAGAGATCCAGACTCCTCAGTCTAGAATTCAAGACCCTCCAGATTCCGACCAGCCATAGAGACCACCTCTTTCCCCATTTCTCCAGCTCCAGTTTTCAGTGGGCTTTGTGCCCAATCTCTCCCTTCCAGAAGAATAGGGGTTTGGTACTTTGCCCTACAGAACAGGTAGGTGACACAGCAGATGGAGTACTGGGCTTGGAATCAGGAAGACTCACTTGCATGAGTTCAAATCCAGCCTCAGACACTTAGTAGCTATGTGATCTGGGGTAAGTCACTTATCCTTCTTTGCCTCAGTTTCTTCACCTGTAAAGTGAGTTGGAGAAAGAAATGGCAAACCACTCCAGTATCCTTGCCAAGAAAACTTTATGGGGGGTCACAAAGAGTCAGATACAACTAAAACAACCCAACAAGAACAACAACAGCAACAATGCCTTGTCCTACCATATTTATAAGGTTGCCAAACCTAGCACTAGGCTGCGGTGCTTTCAAAATGTGCATACTCCATTGAAAATGGAAATATACTTGAAAAAAAACATAACTATATCCTTTCAACATTTACAAGATAATGGATATTTCCTGTATCTATTATTTCCTCAAACTCCAGATGGATTTCAGAGAAAAACAACTGAAGTCAACAGTCATGACCAAAATGAAGTTTCTGCTAGAAAAAGCTCATTGATCGGGAGATGCTCGTGGATTCTCAGAGGGAGAAAGGATCCGAAAGATCATTTAGGCTAGGAGTTTTTAACCCAAATTTGTTTTTAAAAATTACTTTGATACGAGTAAGTTCAATGTCACTGTTTTCCTTTGGAATCCAATGTGTTTTGTTTTGTGCATTCAAAAACATTATTCTGAAAAGGGCCCCATGGTTTTCACCACACTGCCAAAGGGGTGCATGATACGAAAAAAAGGTTACATGATACAGGCCAGCCCTTTCATCTGACAGATAGAAAAGCTGAGTCCGAGAGAGGGGAAGGAATTGAAGTGTAATGGAAAAACAAAACAAAACCCTGGCCTAAGAATCAGAAACTCTTAATTCTAGACCTGGCTCTGGTATTTCCTAGCTGTGTGACCTTGGGGAAGTTTCTTAACCTCTCTGAGATTCTGTTTCCTCATCTGCAAAAGGGGGAGAATAATATTAATGTTACTTCAACAAAAGTAAAACTCAGAGCCAGTATACGAATGTTAGTTATTGTTAATTATTATTGTTACTACCAATGTTGCCTATGGTTACATAGCAAGTTAGAAGCAAAGCTGGGACTGGTACCTCCTTCCTCTGACTCCTGTTCCAGTGTTTTTTCGTCTATATTCCAGTTACATTTTTCCCTGAACATAAATGGCAAGGAGACACCAAATTAAGGAGAAGAGTCCTTCTCTTCAGACCTAATACTTCCTACATTTACTGGGATATTCCTGGGTCTTCAGAAGTGATGAATGTGAAGAATTAAGGGAAACCCAGGAAGACTTATAGGAATTGGTCTAAAGTGAAGTATACAGTGACAACATTGTGGGGTGGGGTGGTGGTGGTGAGGCTACAGTGAATGTTGTGTAATTATAACAACCAAGCTTCGCCCTGAAGAAACTTTGAGAAGATGTGCCTCCCTGGGCAAGGTGTGGTGCAGTGATACGGGCACAGTTATGTTCTTGCTGACCTTGGAGTTCACATCCTTGGACAAGTCACTTAGCTTCAGTGTGCCTCAGTCTCTTCATCTGTAATGCAAGCGTCTTGTCCAACACAAGTCCCTATAGCAATGGAGGCAGCATCCTTCTTTGCAGAGGTGGAGGACCACGGGTGTGGAACGTCATATATCACACCAGACTTGGTTGACGCCTAGCTCAGTTATGTTGAGTTGTTTATGTTGTTTTTTTATTTTACTTTTTGTTACAAGGGATGGCTCTTTGGGTAAGGGAGGGGAAGGGATAGATTTGGAAATACAGATGATGGAAAAGGAAAAGACACCAATTTGTTCTTTGAAACTTCCTGCATTTAACAAGCATGGAACAAACATCTAGATCAGGGCGGCCTTATCTCACCTGCTCTGGTTTTCTTTGACATCTCCATCGGGCAAATTATTTTAGAATCCCCCCAAAGGAACAGTCAGCAGTGGAAAAGGAAGTGACTCAGAGGCTAAAAACATGAGCAAAATGCATAAACACCACATTTAGAAGTGTTTGATCTAACACTGAGAACGGATGGGGCCTCCCCGAGTTGGGGAAGCAGGAAGCATGGTCTCAAGGAAAGAGACAGAAGTAGAAGACCATCCCAGCAAATATCCCAGAAAAATCGTCTGCCTCTGGGGACACCCCTCCCCCCATCCTGTTGAGGTCACTGATGGAATGAGCCCCAGCCCATTGTCCTGCTACCACCTGAAGCCAGCCGGGTTTAGTCGAGCTCTGCCAATGCAGAGAGCAGGGGGTGGTTACATAGCAAGGATGGAGAGGATGGGGCAGAGTCAGAAAGGTCATCACTTTAGGAGCACGGATTTAGAATTAGAAGGAACTTTTCAGTCCTAACCCTTCATTTTACAGATGGGGAAAATGAGGCTCATAGATATTAAATGATTTGACCATCATCATGCAGCTACGTTGAGATTTGAACTCCAAGTCCAGTGACCCCATATACCCATTTTACAGAGGAAGAAACTGAGTCCCAGAGAGAGACCATGACCTGCCTAAAGTCACACAAGTTGTGAGGTGTCAGGGCTCTTCTTCCGTCTTAGATCCAGCTTTTCTGACTGATTCCCCTACAGACAATGTTGTAACTCAGGTCTTCTTCTGCCCCCCCCCCCCCCACCCCCGTTCCAGTTTGTGTTTGTTTTTACAAATCCACATTGGCTTGGGATTCCAGAAGTTCCCAGCTGGAAGGAATTGCTAGGGTTAGTACAACTCGGCAGGAATTCTCTGCCTGCCATCCCCCAAAAGTAATAATACCGAGCCTTTTACACAGCACTTCAAGGTTTGCAAAGCTCCTTCCGTCTGTTTTTATAATCATTATTCCCATTTTTACCAATGAACAAACCGGGATGGCAGCAGTCACGTGACTTGCCAGGGCCATACAGCTAACAGATGTGTCAGAGATGATTTGAACTCAGGTCTTTTTGATTCCATGTACATTACTCCATCTACTGCACCCCCAGTCATCTCAAGCAGTCACCTGACTTCTGTTTTACTGCCTCACTTGGTCACTATTTGGGCCCTGAGTGAGTGACTCAGAGAGAGTGTAAACAGCAATTGTTTCTGTTTTGGCCAGAAACCCTGGGGGTCTTTCCCTCCCAGATTAATTTTTTTTCTGACTAGGTAAAAGAAGTCATTCTTTCCCTCAATCCTTATCTAGTCTTAATCCATGAATGAGTATTGCCTCAGATAACTGAGACCTGGGAAAGAATTTAGCTTAAGAAAGCCAAGGACTCCCACTGCATCCTGGGCCATCTCCAATCATCCTGATCTGTATCTTGCCACAGGGCTTGGATAGCTTCAGAGGAGAAAGTGAGACTGGTGACTTTGCACAGCCCTGCCTCATTTAAATCCAATTCACTTGCAAGTCCTGACATCTTCCTGATGGCTTGTTCTTCTTTGATAAGGAAGGAAAAACAACAGTCTCCAGCAATGGAGAATCCACTCAAGGCAGCTATTTCTTCTTCTGGAAGGCTCCAGGAAGTTTTCCTTATCCTGGGCCAAAATATGCCCCTCCCCAAGTCCCATGTGTTGGTCCTAATTCTGCTCTCTGAGGCCAGGCAGAACATGCCTACTCTTTTTTCCAAATAGCAACTCTTCAGATATTAGCAGATAGTCATCTACTCCTCCCAAACCTTTTCTTTTCTAGGCTAAAGCATATACCAGTTCTGAAATCAACATTATCATGCCTGGAAAGGATGGCGGTTCAATCAATGGCCACATAAGATTCCAATAGCCATCCCTTCCTCTTCCTTGTCCAAAACACCTTGATTCTCTTTATTACCGTAGTAACTTTCTATAGTCAAGCTCTTTTTTGTCTTTTGCTCATTTTTCTGATGTGTGTGTGTGTGTGTGTGTGTGTGTGTGTGTGTGTGTGAGAGAGAGAGAGAGAGAGAGAGAGAGAGAGAGAGAGAGAGAGTGAGAGAGACTTGGTATTTTTATGTGAGAGTTGGGGTCTGGTCCTGCACTGTCCCAAGGTTTTTTCGCTGTGGCTCTAGGTCTTACTGCTGGCATTGAGTGGGCTTCAGAGCTAAGCTGCTTGCTTCCTCTGAAGGGTAGGCTTCCCTTCTGGCTTTCACTGGGAGGTGGGGACTCCCCACTGACCTCCCTTCAGTTTGGGATTTTGCTCCTGGCCTGTTCCAGGGGTGGGAGCGTGTTGCTGGGTTGCTATGGTAACAGTCTTTCTGGTGGCTGACCCTGGAGGAGGGATCTTGTAGCTGGTCTTCCTCAGGATTGGGGCCCTGATGCTGGGTTGTTATGGGAATAGTGTCTCTTTGCTGGTAGCCCCAGTGGGCAGGATCTCAGTGTTGGCCAGGGGACTTCACCACTGCTCAGCAGTGTGATCAAGGCCTTGCTGGTGGATTGTGCTGGTGGTTAGGTCTCTGGGGTGGATCTTTGCTGAGCTGCACAGATTGCTCACTTGCCTGGGGGTTTTTGGCTTGAAGGAGGGTGGGGCCCCACTGGTGGATTGTCCCAGGCTTGGAGCCTTGCTGTGGGCCCTGATGTGAGACTGGGTGCTGCTGCTGCTGCTGGACCTCTGTCCCCTCCCATCCTAGTAAGGTAGACCTTCCCTGCACTGCTGGTAAGCTGCTTCTCTGCCCCAGATCAATTCTGAGGCAGTTTTCTAGTTATTTGGAGGGGAATTTGGGTGGGCTTCAGAGGGTTCCTTTCTCATTCTGCCATCTTGGCACTGGAAGACTTATTTATTTATGTTCATATAATTATATTTATGAATATTATATTGTATAGTTTTATTCATTCATTCATTTATATGTCATGGCCTTGACGCAGGTCACTCTCCTGGTCACCCTCCTCTGGATGTGTTCTAGCTTGTCAATTTCAGCCTTAAAATGTGGTTCCCATTGTTATTAGCCGTATGACAAAATTCTCCAAATAATCAATAATAAGAGAAATGCACATCAGAAAAACCTTACAGCTTCACTTCATACCTGCCAAATACAACAAAAGATGGTAACAACCAGTGTTGGCAGGGTCTTGGAAAGACAAGCACATGAAGGAATGGAGTCATAAATGAGGACAACCATTCGGGAAGGCAATTTGGAATTATGCGAAGAAAGAGGCTTTGACCTGGGGATTCCCCTTCTAGGCCTATACCCCAGGAAGGCGCTGACAAGAAGAAAAGCTCCATATACACCAGAGTTATCTATAGCAACACTGTTTTGTGGGGCAATCAATTGGAAACAAAGCTGATGTCCATTATTTGGAGAACAGCTAAGCGACTTTTGGCGCATGAATGTGATGGAATGTGATGAAGACAGAGATGCACGGGAAGACTGACATGAACTGATGCAGAGTGAAAGAAGCCAGGAAAACAATATATTCAGTGACTACAACAATGCAAGTGGAAAGAATGACCACGAACGTATCAAGGAGAAATGTGGCAAATGACAGAGACCAAGCTCTCCCAAAGGAGAGACGTGGGAAGACATCCCTCGCACCCCACATAGAGGTGGGGAACACTGTGTGTAAAGCCAGGATTTTCTGCCCCAATGTATTGATTATTCTTTTTGATTTTTCTCTTTTCTTTAAAAAAAATTCTTTGTGATAAGGGATGTCTCTCTGGAGGGTAGAGGAGGAGAGGAAAGGATACAGGGGAAATCTAGGTGATGTAAAGACAAAAGATAGCAATAGATCTTTTGGCTTTTTTGAAAGTGTGGTTTCCAGAACTGAGAGGAGTGCTGTAGAGGTAGCCAGAACAAGGAGACATTTCACTCTGAAAAGTCCCACAAACCCTCTTCCGGCAGATAAGGCTGACACCAATAGCGTAAGTTCTACCTGTAGCACAAAGCCAGAAGCCAGTTTTAGGCCTGCAGTATTTTTGCCCATAGCTCAGGTTGAACCTAGTTAGTCCTTCATGGTCAAGGGGCTGAGATCACTGTTTGTTTAATTCTATCATTTTGAAGCAGGCAAAACAAGATTCCAAGTTGAAGGGGTGCCACCCATGGAGCATCCCATGCCCCATTCTGCCCAAGGCTTGATCTCTGATGGTTCCACCAAAGATCTGCTTCTTAGAGGGTCAAATACACATCAGGCTTTACTGTTTGGTGGACTTAAGCTAGCCTTGGGCACGGCAGAAGTAGGTGATTGCCCATGTCGCTTAATTTGAGAGCTGTTGGGAAGACCTCTCTACCCTCAAATAAGCCCCCAACTCACCACCATTGTGCTAGAAATTCTACCATTTGATAGCCATTTTTTAGAGTAAGCATGGCTCTTTCTAGGCACTTTTTGGGAAGTCAGCTGCTTTTGGGAGAGGAATCATCTGAATCTCTTGACTTCTAAGTATGGAGGAATTTGACATTCCTTAGCAGAAAGGGCCTGGCAAAATGAGAAAGATGATATAAATGGAAAGATCACTAAGGGAAAACAGAACTTGGACTAATTAACAGTCCAACAAAAGCCCTAGAGAACAGATGATGATAGCCTTCTCCCAGCAGAGAGGTGAGGGAGCTCACACAGCAGGATACTGTAGGTATTGTCAGAGGCATTTTCTCAGATGGTTTTATTTGAGTGTTTTTCTGTTGTTACAAGGGACAGACAAATAGATCTGGGGGACAGGTGATTCCCTTCTTTACTAATAATATATATCTGTGTGCGTGTGCGTGTATATTTATTATATATATGTATATAGTATATATATATAATATATGTAAACATATATTATATATATATGAGGAGAGAGAAGAGAGAGAAAGAGAGAGAGGGAGAGAGAGAGAGAGAGAAGGGGGAGAGGAAAAGAGAGAGGGAGAAGCAGTATAATGTAGTGTACAGAGTCCTAGATTTGGAGTCAGGGAGGTTTCAAGTCCTGACTCATGCTTATCATCTGTACAATTTCGGACAATTCATTTCACCCAAATAGACCTCAGTTTCCTCATCTGTAAAATCACATTCAATGACCTCTGAGTCTCCTTCCACCTCTAAATTTATGATTATCATATATGAAGACAAGAGCCATTAATAAAATGTATTTTGTTTAAACAAATATAAAAAAAATGAGAGTAGAGGGAAGGGAGATAGCAGTAAAGCAGAATCGGAGTCAGAATGCCTGGCATCAAGATTCTCCTTAGTTATGTGTCACTGGATAAAGAAGATTCACAGCATGGACTGTGGGAAAAGCACAGATTCTAGAATCGGAGGACCTGAGTTCAAATTCTGACACTTTGTGTATGACCGTGTGGTAAGTCACACCTCTCATGCAGGGATAAAATGACCTCTTGAGGTTTCTTCTGATCCAGATCAATGACCTCTCTGTACCTCTATTTTCTCACCTGTTGAACTGGGGGAAATAGTACTTCTACTACAAAGAGATAAATGTGAACTGTTAAGATTATTTACAACTATTATCAGCACTTCTGAAAGGAAGCCGGGGAAGGAAGCCGTGAGGGGGTGTGTGAGGTGAAGAAGAGGGAGATAAATTCTTCTCCAGTCTTGCTGAGGGCTGTCCCTGGGTAAGATAGACCTCTCAAATGACCCAGAACATCTCTTTCCTAATTCCTCTGGGGAGTTTTTCAGGGGATTTCCACTTTCTACTCAGACTCCTTCCTTTTATGAATTTACCATCCAGGCATCTACTGATCCTTAGCTGCTATAACCCCATGGTATGTGTTTGAGGAGTATTAGAATTTAGCACCCCAAAGTACCCTCCCCTGTCTGTCAGCTCCTGGAGTTTCCACTACCCCTTTGTGTGTGGGGTTGGACATTACCTCCGGGAGGGCCCTGTTAAAAAGTAGATTTGTCTCTTGGCACAGGGAGGAGATGCAGGAGAAAAATCTGTTTTAGCAGCAGAGAGAACATTAAAATGAGAATTGGGAGATCTGAGTTCTAATCTTCCTTCACACTAACTTGCTATTTGACCTTTTGTCAAAATGCTCTCCCTGTCTGGGTGGGTCTCAGTTTTTTCCTCTGTGAAATGGCTTAGATCATAGATTAAGAGCTAGAAGGGCCTTCAGAGACCCTCTGGTCTAACTGTCACATTTTACAGATGAAACGGCAGCAACCCGAAGTGAGTCTGAAATTTGTGCCCAGTTTATCTGGCTCCAAATCCAACGTTCTGAGGATCTCTTAGCTTCAAAATGTCACAACTCGAGACATCCTTACAGGCCAGTCGGCCTGTGGCTACATTGCCAGGAAATCGTCAGCTGAGTGTTCTGCCTCTGGAGAAGCCTTTTGGCCCGAGCAGAAACACCCCAGCCCAGCCTGAGTGAAACCCTGAAGACTGATTAGCAGGCCAACAGTTTCATTAACGGGAGCCAAGGCGCCTGCCTCTGCCTGGTAATTGAAATGATCCAATTTGCACTTACTGAGGCCCTCAATGACTGGATAGAGTGCTTACCTGCTGTCTGTGACACGCAGCCTCTGAGTCTCCATAGATCCGTTAAGTGCCCAGAGCTGACATTCTGGTTCCCAGAGCCAAGAGCCTTCTCCATGGGGTCTGGATGTGGCCCAGACCCACCCTGTTTTCCTGGATGTGTAGAATAGGGCAGATACTCTTAGTTCTACTGATTGACTAGAGAAAAATAGTTCAGTGATTTCTTATTTGCATTCGACTCTTTGTGACCCCATTTGGGGTTTTCTTGGCAAAGATACTGGAGTAGTTTGCCATTTTACAGGTGAGGAAACGGAGGCAGACAGGGTTAAGTGGCTTGCCCAGGGTCACACAGTTAGGAAGTCTAAGGCCAGATTTAAACTCAGGAAGAGGAGTCTTCCTGACTCCAGGCCTGGTGCTCTATCTACTGTGCCACCTAGCTGCTCAGACTCTAGTAATAACCTACATTTATGTTTAGCATTTTGTACTTTTCAAGATGTTTTATGAGGGCATAGAGTATACTCCCACTCAACAGATGTGAAAACTGAGGCCGAAGGAGATGAAGTAGTGTCCAGCTTCACAGGATTAGTGACTAGCAGCTCAGACTCAGACTTGTCTTCGGACTTCAATACCAGTTCTCTTACTAGAGAGTTTGTCATTAATGCTTTCACAATGTATGGAAATTCCTGAGTTCCTCAGTGGGGAGGAGGGGAGGGATTACCCATTTAGCTTTATACATACAAGCATATATAATGTATTATATATATATGTATATAATATTTCCAAGGAAGGAAAGGCTTCACCTCTTGTATAAAGGATTTCAGGTTTCAGTGAGTGGGTAGGGAAGTCTCCTGAGAATTTCCTTACCAGTGTCCTGAAAGCACACCTGCAGTCTCCCACTCCACTGATGCCTGAGGCAGAATCTCTGGGACTTAGGGAAGCGTTGCTTTGTTCCATGCTTTGGCATGGGCTTATGCCCATGGGCTTATGCTCAGGAAGCCCAGAATCCATGCCCTAGACAAAGGAGCTGCCTATTTTGGCGCCCCCTGGTGATCTATCAGTCTGTTATTCGTTGAGCACCCTTGGTCCTTTAAGGAGACCCAAGAAGAAAAGACTCAGCCCTTCTTTTTAAAGACAGTCCTGTCTAGTTGGGAAGACAACAAAGGAACACACTAATGAGCAAGGTGGCTAGTGATACTGTCCTGGCTCTAGACTTAGAGGGGCTATTCAAATCTGATCTCTACCCCTGTGGCCTTGGGCAAGTCACTACTTCCCTGGACCTTAGTTTCCTCATCTATACACAAGGAAACTTGGATCAGATAGCTTCTGAAGTCCAGCTCTAGATTTAAAACCCTTGGACTCAGTTTTGACGTATATCATCTGTGTGATCTTGGACAAGTCTCTTAACTTCTCTGGGACTGTTGCCCACCCATAAATGAGGAGGTTACACATGGTGGCCTCTAAAGGTCCTTCCAGCACAAGACTTGGGATCAAGAGATTTGAATTTGAATTTTACCACAGACATTTATTAGATGTGTGACTGAGAAAGTCACTCAGAGTCTTGTATTTAAGTGGCTAGTAATACTTGTTATAAATAATATATATTATATAATATATAATTATAAAACATAGAATATATTATATGTTATATAATAATATAATATATTCTATACTTATATAATAATATATAAATAACGCTTGTTATAAAACTGAATCAGGTCCAGCACATATTTAATGAACACCTATTATGGGCAAAGTGCTGTGTCAGGCACTGAGAGATAGAGAGACGCAGCTTTGGGGCAGCGACTCTGGAATCAGAGGATCAAACCCTTACTCTCTCTTAGGACCTTGAGCTATGTAAACTCCTCTGGACCTCAAGTGCCTGGTCTAGAAAATAGTGATCAGTAAAACAAACAAAGAAAGAAAGAAATAAGAGAATTAAAATAAAACTCAACTTATTAGACTAAAAATGAAATTAAGATAAAAAATGAGGGGGTTGGATTCCGTGCCCTCAGCTCCAAGTCCATAATCTGATTATAGAAATGAAGTAGCTCCTGTCTGCGGGGAGGTTACACTCTTACCACACGTCTACACAGAGAGTAAACACAGATACCAAAGCCCCACAAAGGACATGCAGTGCTAACAGCTGGTGGGGGGTGGAGGATGTGTATCAGGAAAGGCTTCCTGGAAGGAGTGGCACCTGAGGGGTGCTTTGAAAGAAGCTAGGGTCTCCAAAAGAGGAAATAAACAGGGCCTGGCAGTGGTAAGAAGGCAGATGATGAATGAGGAAAGACTGGTTAGCAAGGGCAGGTTTGACTGGAATGGAGCCTGTGACAGGGGCTTCATATGAAAAAAAAAAATGACCAGAAAGGGAGGTGGGAGACAGACTGTGGAGAGCCTTTAAATGCCAGGCGGGGGATAGATGGTTCAGAAAGCACTCTGCAAACTTTAAAGGGTCATTTGAAACAAGAGCCAGTGGGCCATTCATATTCTCCAAGTCAGTTAGGGAACAAAACAGGCCAGTGTGTGCTCAGATGGGGTGGTGCAGACCTGGATTGTGAGTGGGCCACTGCACTGGTGCTGGGCTGAGCTGAGGAGGTGGGGCCTGAGCTGATGGGAACTGGGGAGGAGATAGACTGGCAGGGCATGGAGGTATGGGCACATGGAGTGTTCCATTCATTCTTCTGTACTTGGAAGAAGATGAAAGTCTTGTCCAGTGCCTTTGATAAATGCGGAATGAGGTTCCCAGATCATACCAGTCTGGTGTGCTCTAGATGGGAAGCCAGGAGACCCAGCGTGCAGTTCTGACTCACTGTGTGACCCGGGGCAAGTCACTTTCCCACTCTAGGCCTCATCTGGGAAATGAGGGGTTTGGCTAAGATGACCATTCTGAGCTTTAAACCACATGCTCTGACTTCTTAGACTTTCTTGTCTCAAACCCCAGCAGGAGAAAATAGAGCCAAAACCCTTGGAAAGCCCAGTTGAGTTAGCTAGAGGGGCAGGGCCTCTGCCCAAGGCCCAGAGAAGTTGGATTTCTGTCCAAAACACATGGTTCCCCTTTCCTTCCTCATTTGAGGAGCTTCTCCAGAGTTGGAGTTAGGTGGGGGAGGAGAGGCCCAGCTGACTCATGCCCAACCACAGAGAGCCAGGGTGGTAGAAGAAGAAAGAGACAGAAAGGAGCTTTGTGGGGGAAATCTCTGCTGCTTTGGTTCTTGGGGTGCAAGGAGAGGCCAGAGGGGACCAGCACCCATCCATTTGCAGGCCCTTTGCATGAGAGCTGGTCCCCAGTGAGCCTGAATTCCTTGGATGGGGGAAAAAGGATTTTGGTGCCGAAAACACCCACTGGGACAGAAATACCCACTTTCACTTCCTTAATTTGGGAAGCTGCTTAACCCGTGGTTCAGGAATGCTTCCTTTCTCCTCCCCAGTTGCCCACTTCCGCTACAGAGACCATCTACTTTGGGCATGTGCCTAGAAGGAACTTGGAATAAAACCAGAGATTGTGGGTTTGAAGGATTGGCCCTTATCAGGTAGAATCCTGGACTTGCCAAGCTGGATGGGGTCTTTTCAATCATCTAGTCCCAAGCTCTCCTTTTAAAAAGGAGAAAACCAAATCCAGGGAAGGGGGCGAAATGGTCAAGGTCAGAGAGCTAGTAAAGGGCAGAGTCAGGAGTGACCATCAGCGTTCAGTAGGAATTGGAGTCCCAAGGTCTTAAGTGCAACAAGACTGAGAGTGGCTGCCATGGGGGATGTGTGTCTGTCGTGTGGGTCCGGGCTGGTGTCTGCTAGTGACCTGGAGAATGGCTGCCCATGGGGCGAGGATAGAGGGTACAATTGCCATTTTCAGAGGGTCACAGATGCACAGCTGAATGGGACCTCGGAGGCCAATGCCCCAAGTCACACAGACGGTAAGTAGTAGCGTTAGCTTGAAGTCAGGTCCTCTGACCCCAAATCCACTGCTTTCCACTGAACTACTTCTTCAATGAATAATTATGAAAAATATAAATAAGATACAGCTATTAAAATATAGTGTTTATTTATAATACCATACAGCATTAAAATTATAAATCAGATATAATTAAAAGTATAAACAAAATTAAACATAAAATAATGATTACACCATTAAAGTAAGTGTTTGGGGCAAAGCTACCTTAGCCTCACCTTCAGGATGATTTCCCAGTCCCTTCTGCCCCAGGTGCCCAGAAGCCCGGCCTCTGTTTCTGCTCTAGGCCAACGTCTGGCCTCTGCAGGATCCCTGACAGGGGCAGCCAGCCAGCTCTAAAATCTGAAATCTAAGATTCTATGCACACTTTCAGTGACTGGGAGCTCACTCCTTCCCAAAGCAGTCTATTTCATTATTAGACAACTCTAGATGTTGAGAGACTTCCTCACCTTTGCATCTCCTCACAGCCCCTATGGCTGAGACCTAGGCACTGTCCTGCATGGTGACCTTGGGAAATGCCTCCTGCCTTTGTGGGCTTCAGCTCCTCCACTAGCGGGGAGAAGGGAAGCAGACTCCAGTCCTCGGTGGAGACAAGCTGCCTTTGGGTCCATCCAGCACTGTCTGGGAGGTGACTAGGCCTGTTAGGAGGTTAAGTGGAGAGCCTCGTAAAATGCACTTAAATGCTGAATGCCTTCATACTTGGAAGTGATTTACTTCTCGACTTTAATTCCCAGTTTCTCTTGGGGAAGAGTCATCAACCTCACCTTGGCTGGGCCTGTAATTCATTTCCCATTTGGACAACCCTTGACCCTCACCTCAGGGATGGGGACACGCACTGTTAGCAGGGGCGTGTGTGGCTCAGCTGGGCTATTATTAGTGCTGACTCGTCTTCTGCCTTATCTAGTCCACATGACATAGCTCTTATTTATGGGACCAGGAGCTGTCAGATGCTCAGCTAGCCTTCCTCTTTCCTCCTCTTCCTCCTCCTCCTCCTCTTCGTCCTCTTCCTCCTCCTCATCCTCCCCTTCTTCCTCCTCCTCCCTCTCGTGGCTGACCCTGATTCCCATTTCCCAGGGACAGGTGTCCACAAACCCTTTGCCCCTCATCCTCCCCACCCCCCAACTGCTTTTGAGATTCCCAGGCCAAGGCACGAGGTGGGAGGGACCCACATTCCAGTTATGCTCCAAGATTTGAATCCATTCACCACTCTTTCTGAGGGGGCTCCGGACACTTGCTGTCTGTTGTTCCTTTGGAATGTCTCACAGACATGTCCCTCCCTTTCTGTCCCTGGGCCAGGCTTCCATGCCCCCCACACATGAATAACCACGCACATTTCTAGGCTGTTTAAGTGTGGATAAAGTCCTTCATTCATAGCAGCCCTTTGAGTTAGGGAGAGCAAGAGTTAACATCCTCATTCTGAAAATGAGCAGATTAAGCCTTGGGGGAAGGGAAAACTAGTTTGCCTAAGGTCATAGTGAGGAAGGTCCCAAAGCAAGGATTTCAAACCCAGGTCTCCAGACTCCAACACCCTTCTCTCCAATAAATATTAAGGCATGGTGCTAGGCACTGGGGGTACAAGGTTAGAAGAGGAACTGTCCTTACTCTCAAGTGTTTTGTGGGGATGCTACAAGTATACAAATATACATAAAGTAATTAGAATTAATTTCAGGAGAGGGCAAATACTACCAGCTGGAGGGAATCAGGGAAGGCTTCATGGAGGAGGTGGTACCTTGGCTATTGGGAAGGGCTGTGAGATGACATCCCTGAAAAGGGAGTGTGAATCCTTCTCACTGATTTCAATAAACTGTTAACTATATTGCCTGTGGAGTCAGAAGACCTAGGTTTGAATCTCACTTCTGATTCTTAAACTACCTAGTCCTCAACATTTTCATCTTTATAATGTAGATGAGACACAGGATGGCCTCCAGGGTTCTAACTCTAGAGCTAAGAGCCTATGAACTGGTCTTTTTTTTTTTTTACTCCCTTTTCTAATGCACACTGCATGACACAGTCATGTTATCCTTCCTAACATAATGCCTTTGTCATGGCACAACTCAAGAACCCACAGTAGTTCTCTGTTGCCCACTGGATCACACCTCAACTTCCTGAATCTCAGTTCTATAAAATATTTGGACCAAATACTCTTAAAGTTTATTCCAGCTTTACCATTCAATGAACCTGTGCCTTCAGCTGGGCATAAAAGGTCCTCCAGCAATGGTATCCTTTCTCTTCCTCACTTCTCTGATTTCTTCTTAAATCACTCCAACACACACACAATCTGCTTACCATCCCCCACACAGCCCCCTCTGGATGGGCTGCTATTCCTTTGAAGGTCTTCCTCTTCCCCTCCTCCCCTCTCCACTCCAATTTTTTCCCTTCCCATTCTTTAAGATCAGATTCCAAACTCATCTCTTCCAAGAAGCCATCCCAGACTAACCCCCATGCCTCCAATATTCCATATCTCCTTGGCAATCATGTCTATGCATTTTTGAAGCCATATTATCTCATATTCACGCTTGAATTGTATAATTCTCAGATTGTGTGCAATGAATGTTATAATTACCCAACCACACTGCAAGTATCTCCAGGCCTGGAGTGCCCACCGCCATACCTTTCCCTTCCTTTCCTTCCCTCCATCTTCTCCATCTAGTTCATTTCTACTGATTCTTCAAAGTCCAGCTTAATCCTCTGACAAAGGGCTCAACTGTATTCATTTCTGAGGGGTCTGGTGGAAGCCAACCAACCAGATTCCAGCTAAGAAAGTGACCACCTCCTGGTGCCATATTTCAGAATATTTCCAAAGTGACCCTGGGTGTACCATCTTGGCATCTTTCTAAAGCTGCACATCAACTCACCTTGTGAGTGTCCAGGTACTGGAGAACTTTGAGAAGAAGCTGGACTGTTGCTTATTGGACTTGCTAAGAGATCTTGGTTCTGGTTGTGGTTAGGCTAGATGATGTTTGAGGTTCCTTCCAACTCAGTGACTCAGTGACCAGCTCATTCTCCATGAAACCTTTCCTGGGAATTCCAGTCCCTCCTCTGACCTTCTACATCCTTTAGGAGGACCAAGACAGGAACAAGAGAGAATGAATGAAAGAACATTTGTAGAGGGCTTACTAGGGGTTGGGCATGCCCTAGGGATGCCCATGGAACAATGCAGACTGTCTCTGCTCTCAGTCTCTTTGGGGGAGTCAATACAGAAGAGAAAACTCAGCTGCAGGGAAGATGGAAAGGTCAGGAGGGCCCAAGAGGGAAAGGTGGTGGATGTGGCAAGGCCTACGGGCCCTTAGGTTGCATAAGGTCAGACAACAGTCCAGAAGGACTATGGGGTGTAGAGACAGGATAGGTGGTACGGCCTGGAGGACCTTGGGAGCCAGTGGCAGGACAAATGGTCAACTATCATGGTCCTCCATCTCACTTTGTAGGAATAGAGTTTTGACTTCCCATCTCATCCAATTTCTGTGAACAGTCAAGTGTCAAGGAGGGAGGTGTCTCTCTTGGTGATAGGTAGACTCTTCCTCTTCCCACTTCCAACCCCAGATGGACTATGAGTCAGCCTGGGCTGGGCAGGGATGGGGGGACAGCAGAGAAGACTTGTTTAAGTAACTAGGGTTTATCTGGGGCATGCTTCATGCAGTAGGAGATAAGGCTGGAGAGAAAAGATTTGGGGCCAGGCTTTAGATGGTTAAAGCATTTGAGAATCATCCTGTAAAAATAATGCTATAAAGCTTTTAAAATCACAAATGACATGGACTCTTCAGCTTCATGATTGTGGGTAACCCCACAAAGGGAAGTTGAAAAGACACAGGGTGGGCATAAACCCACTGCAACATGTTGTCAGTGGTGAGAAGCACAAGAAGGGGGAGGGGAAGCAGATATCCAGGAAATGGGGGTTTGGAAAACAAGGTGGACAAGCCATGTCAGTGGACCAGGAGTCCTCGAGGGTGTGCTTTGAAATTCTGGGTGCTATTGCAGATAAAAGAAAATGAATAAATAATACTGGCTAATGTAAATTTTATCTACCCAGCATACATTAAGTATAGTATTTGCAAAATAAATAAAATTGCCTAATACGCTGCATCCTAACTTCAACACTAATCCAAACCCTGAACGTGCAAAAGACTCAACAAAAATAGTTGTTATTATTTGAGGGAAACCACACATGTGTAAGGCTCCCAACTCCCCTGCAACGTCTCCAGCTTGTGCATTCACCACACCATGATCGCTCACAGCAAAGAATACCGTGTCATGAGCAAAACAAAGTTTGGGAACCACTACATGAGATGGAAAGATAATAAAAGGACAACCTCGTAGGTCACGTCCTCAGGGAACGTTAAAAGACCTAGTGGGAGGTTCCAGCACTTGGGGTGGATTCTCTTCTGGCAATATATGGGAAGGACATGGGCAAGAGCCAAGTCAAATCAATAAGCATTTATTAAATACCTAGCAGATGCCAAGCTGTGTGCTAAGTGCTGAGAATACAAAGAAAAGCAAAAGACAGCCCCTGCCCTCGGGGGGCTTCCAGTTTAATGGAAGTGATGCTGTGAAGAGGAAGATGTACAAAGTAGGAAGAGAAAGGATTGATTGGACAGAATCTCAGAGGGGACACACTAGCATTAAGGTGGGGTGGGAACTGGGGAAGACTTCTTATAGCTGGTGGGGGGTTAGCTGGGACCTGGAGGAAGCCAAGAGAAGCCAAGTCTCTGAGTCAGGAGATGGGACGTCTTGTTTCAGGAACAGCAAGGAGACCGATGTCACTGGATCACAGAGTATCTCCACCACAGCTGCCCCTGTAAGCATTAGCAGCCCCCTCTGGAGGATGCAGCAGTGCAGAGAAGGAAGAGGGAGGAGACATGCTGCTTCCCTTCATTCCCTGCTCCAGCCCAGCCGGGGGGGGGGGGGGGGGGGGGGGGGCCCCCC
>CM053583.1:377455574-377508907 GCA_028627135.1 Pseudochirops cupreus | reverse complement strand
AAGGTACTGGTTTGCCATTTGGTTCTACAGGGCAAACATTTTGGAAAGCAAAGGCACACTCCCACAGACACGACTAGCAATGGGACTATCTAAGCTAGTTCTCCCCAGCATTTCTGACCATGGCATTCCTCCATTCTCCATCCTACCTGTAATTGCAGACAGAACTGGAAAATGCCCTAGAGATTCCAACACTCCTATTTTATGGGTGGCGTAAGTGATGCCCAGGGAGGGAAGAGACGCGATTACACTCACACAGAGGTGAGTATCAGACCTAGGACTTCTACCCAAGTTTTCGACTCTGAGAAGTAAATTCTTCTCAGTGGTTCCAACTGAACAACCTTCCTGGCTCTCCCTGGCCCACAGGGATGTCTCTTTCCTGGCTCTCCCCGGCCCACAGGGATGTCTCCTTCAGAGGCAGCATGGCTTAGTGGATTTGGAGTCAGAGGAGCTGGGTTTGAACCATGCCTTGGACACATTCTCCACTCTACCTGGCCAAGGCAGGCTCCTTCTCACCTGGCAGTGTGCCCACAGGCAACCTTTCCTTTACTCTCAGTTCCTTCATATGCAGAAGGGGGAGGTTGGATTGAATGCCCTCTGAGGTCCTTGCCAGCTTTAAATCCATGACCCCTCAGCTGTCGTTCTCATTGGACACTTCACATACACTATCCTTTATTGTTGATTGACCTCTTGGGGTGTGTCTCCCCTACTTCCTCCCCTCCCTAGACTGCAGATTCCTGGAGTGTAAGGAGCCCATCTTATTCTTCTTTGTTTCTTCCCTTTCTCTTACCCTCTCCCAGTGTCCTGGCACAGGACTGGGCACATCATGCTTCCATGGAACCATAATTTCAACCTCTCTGCTTTAGTACAAGTAGCAACAATTCCGTCCTTACTTATCCTGAACATTTCCCATCCACATTTTCCCACAAATTTTCCATAATCTATCCAACGCAACAGAGATCTTTTTCTGGAGCTTTTAACATCTATGGGAACCAGTAAA
The DNA here is from genome assembly GCA_028627135.1 of Pseudochirops cupreus. Lineage (NCBI taxonomy): Eukaryota > Metazoa > Chordata > Mammalia > Diprotodontia > Pseudocheiridae > Pseudochirops > Pseudochirops cupreus. Next base: position 377,507,910 of record CM053583.1, on the reverse strand, counting down.
GTCATGAAACCAATCCTCCTTCTAGGCACATGACTGTCCCACCCCTCTTTTTCTGGTGATCTTAATTTTTTACTTGCTAGTCATCCTTAGTAACTAACATGTAGCCTACTGACACCCACCTACTAGGTGCTCAATAAAACCCATCATAAATCTTTGTTTATTGATTGATTCTAATGGGTTTGGAAGCATTAATGGCACTTAGTACTGTTCCAGGGTGAGAGGCCACCCATGTCATAGTCTCAGTGCTGTGACCAATTAAAGGCCAACAGACAAGGTGTAAAGTTTAAATGCTAGTTAATGGCAAAGTCTGTTTTTCGTGACCTTTTTTATGGGGGCGCTCACATCATTAATTGTAGTTAGGAGAAAAGTTCATCAATCCCGTTGGCTTCTCTCCAAGACCTTGTTTAGACAATAAAATCAAAAACAAACCCAGACATCAAGGGCTTTATTTGGGCAGTCTTTTCATTTGAGTTACCTACTGGCCAACTTTGTCCAAGACCCCACTAGAATACTTCAGTAAATCTCATAGGTGAAGGTACTGACTGCCTCCAAGCTGACAACCCAGCCATTCCTTCTCATCCTTAACTCTTGCCCCTGTCCTCTCATAACCACCCCCCCGCCCTACCCCCCACCCCTGGAAGATTCCCCATGTTGTGTTGAAGACTTCCCTCTAGGTCTTTACACATTCCATAGGCACCAGAGGCCATCCATCTGTTATCACTTCCTTTAACTAAATAACCAGACTCCCTCCTTTTCCAGTCCTACATTTCCTAACACCTATTCACTTATTCACCCATTCACTTATTGCATGAAAGTCGTAATTCGTAATATACTGTAGCTGATGGCATTTCCCATGCAGTCATTACCTTTTGGGTCATTTACAGCTTTGAATTTTTGAAGACTTGGATGTTCCATGATGGGTATATAGTCATATAGTATCACTGGCAGAAAATATAGGCATTACAAACTTGTGTCTAAGGAGCAGCTCGGAATCACCTAAAGGGCCACACCTCTACCCAGATGCAATTTGGCCTTCCTCCTTCCTCCTATTCAATCCTGGACCCAGCTCATTGTCTATCCACAAAGACTTTGCAAGCTATATGTGCTGATAGACTAACTCAATAGACATTAATCATTTTTTTTCCCTTTTCCTGTGTGGATTCTTCCGTTGAATTTCTTTGAGTCACTATAGGGAGGCAATATGATATGGTGGAAAGAGCACTGATTTGGAGTCATGAGACCTGAGTTCAAATTCTGGCTCTGACATTTAACACCTGTGTGACCTTGGACAACTCTCTCTTGGTTTCAAAATGGGGGTGGGTTAAATGGCCATGGAGCTCTTTCTCTACAATCCTTTGAACTCATTAAGGTGTAGCGTCTTGGGGCTTGATACGAATAGCACCATATCCACAATCAGGAGCATTTTTGGAAACCCACCTTCCTTGCCCATTTGGACTTTGCCATGAGGAGCTCCCCTTTGCCAACTATGGGTCTCTCCTCACTTTCCATTTTATTCCAGTCAGTCCATCAGCAAGTGTTTATTGAGCCCCTAGCCTAGGCACTCAGATATGTAGTGGGGATTTAACATTAATGATAACAGGAGGATTGTTGAAGAAATCATCCTTGTGGTTGTATGAATCGAGGAATCTTGAACGATTTTGATATATGATGAGCAACATTTTATGGGAAGAGAGCTTTTGAGGATAAGTTTTGTTCTTCTAAGTAAAGTACTTTTTAAAAAATAACAGCCACAGTGGGGGTCTTTCGTACCCTCTGCACCTTCCTGCCAATTTCGTGACAGTGAAGATGTGGTCTACAGAAGAAATCTGTCTGCGAAGACCTTCCTGTTCCTTTCCTAATTTTCATTCAATTCAATTCCAAAAATAACGAGTAAGCTCCTACTCCATATTCAGGGTGGCATAGTGTAGTAGTATGGCACCGTGCACGTAACATAACTTAAGAGATATTTAAGTGAATTGAACAGTTTTGAGAGGTAGAGAAAATAAGACACAAAGAAGCTGAGATTTGCCCATGGTTGCATAGGAGAGTTTTGTATTTGACCTCAGAGGCAAAAGGGAGCTGCTGGAGTTTGAGTAGGGATGATGGTGACATGGTTGGTCCTGTGCCTTAGGGAAATAACTCCAGTGGCTGAATGAAGGATGTGTCGGAGTGAGGAGAGACCTGAGGCAGGGACACCCATCAGCAGCTACTGCAATAATCTAGGTGTAGGATGATAAGGGTCTTTACCACAGTCACGATGGTGTCAGAGGAGAGAAGGGGGCTTATTCAAGGTATGTTGCAAAGGTGAACTTGTTAGACCTTGGCAACAGATTATATAGGAGGGGGGAGAGATAATGAGGAGCCCAGGATGACTCCTAGGTTGTGAGCCTAGGGGACGGGGAGAATGGTGTCATCTTCTACAATAATAGGGAGGGTTTAGGGGGAAAGATCACGAGTTCGGTTTTGGATACATTGAGGTTAACATGTCTTCTGGACATCCAATTAGAGATGTCTGAAAGGCAGTTGGAGATGTGAGACTGGAGCTCAGCAGTGTGTTGGGGGCTGGAAAAGGTAGATGTGAGAATCATCAGCATGGAGATGGAAACTAAACGCATGGGAGCTGATGAAATTACCAAGCGAAGTTGTAGAGAGGGAGAAGAGAGGAAGGCCTAGGATAGAACCCTGAAGGACGCTTGGGGCATGATCTGGAGGAGGATGTAGCAAAGAAGACAGAGAGGGAGTGGTCAGAGAGGTAGGAGGAGAACCAGGAAAGAGCCTGTCTGGAATACCTTGAGAGAAGCAAACATCAAGGAAGAGAGAATGACCAATGGTGTCAGAGGCTACAGAGAGGTCAGGGAGGAGAAAAGGACATTGGCAACTAAGAGATCATTGGCAACTTAGGAGAGAGCAGGTTCAGTGGAATGACAAGGTTGGAAGTCTGAGTATAAGGGGTTAAGAAGAGAGTGGGAGGAGACACTTGGAATCACAGAGATGTGGATTCAGGTTCCAGCTCTGACATTCCTAAGGGAGTAGGAGGAGACAAACTGGAGGCACCTATTGTAAATGACCTTTTCTACTAGTTTAGTTACAAAGAACAGAAGAGAAATAGGCTGATAATTAGCAGAGATGGAAAGTCAAGTGATTTTTTTCAGGATGGAGGAGGCTTGAACATATTTGTAGATAACAGGGAAGGAACCAGTAGACAGGGAGAGATTGAAAATAAGTGGGGATGCCATAAGGGACAATCTGTTGGAGGAGACAGGATGGAATGGGGTCACTTGGATAAGTAGAGAGGCTAGTCTTGGTAAAGAGTAAGGCAACTTCACCATGTGAGGCAGGAGTGAAGGAGGAAGGAGTGACAGAAGGCATGGGAGTGATGGGAGAAGAGGAAGGGGGGAGAAGGAGCTCACAGAGAATGGCTTGAATTCTTTCTGTCAAATGTGAAGCAAGATTCTCAGCTGAGAAGGAGGAAGAAGGGGGAGCCATGGGAGAGTTGAGGAGGGAATGAAAAGGTTTAGACCAGTGGTTCTCAACACATATTTCCGAGGGTCCTAGGAACTGAGACACAGCTCCTCTATTTGTCTCCAGGCAGGTCCACCCACATGCAGATACACCACATACAGTATTAAAGGGTTGCAGCATTAGGAAGGTTGAGAGCTACTGGTTTAGAAGAACCTCTGTGGAGAATGGGATAGTGAACTTAATAAGGGAAGTGTAGTAAGATTGCCTAGCAGCAGTGAGGGCCCAGTTGAGATTGCAAAACATAAATTTATAGTGGACACAGTAAGAACAGTTGTATGATTTTTCTCTACTTTGGTTCAGCAGCACATGCGTAGGTGTGAAAGTGATGAATGATGGGATTTATCCAAGACCGAGGCCTTGATGCTTCTCTCCTTCTACCTGCCCCATCTGCCATTCCCTGATCCCATGTACACCAAGGATGGCCACCTACAGAATATAATCCGAGGGTTTCACAAAAGCCCTCCCATTTCCAAATCTAGGTGCTTGGAGTTCTACCATAAAAAACTCATTTCTTTGGACCTTACTGGCTTTTCTCTTTGCCAGAGCGTCCTAGGAAAATACAAAGACCATGGGGCAGGCCACAGCCTCAGCTGGCACTTCCCAAACTAATTTGACCACACAGAACTTCGGGCTTTGACATTTATTGGTGGGTCCCATAAATGGTATGCTAGGCCGTGTTGTGAAAGCCAGTTGTTAAATTTTCAATGTCAGCATTTAGATGCACCTCAGTAATCACCAAAGGTTAGAAATCGGAGCTTGATTTATTCTTTTCTTGATTATCAAGACATAAGAAAGGGATAGAGGAAATTTCAATAATGCAGATTAAACTCAAAAGCGTATTGTGGGTACATTTTCTTCCCCCTCTCTCCAGTCTGTTCCTAAATGTTTACCAGCATATCCCTGACTAGGGAGAATATGGAATATATATCCCAGTATAACCTCTGTGTATGTGAGCATGGGGTCGGGGGGAGGTTGGTGGGGGTAAAGGGAGTTTGAGAGAAAAATAGAAGCAAAGCCTGTTTTTTGCTCCATACACAGTTGCTGCACCTAATAAGGACTTTGGATGAATGCCATGTCTCATCAATAGGGGTATCTGTATCCCCATCCATCGGTGAGGAGCCCAGCCCACCCTCCCCTTCTCTCCCCATGGGATTCTTGTCCATCACTGCATTACCCACCACCTAGAGGGGTAGTGGGATGATGTGATGACGGATATAACGAAACTTGTAAATCTCGAAGTGCTACATAAATGTCAGCAGCCGTATCTCTTTCCATCTGGTACCCCTCCTCTCCGTGCATAATCAGCCCACCTCTTTTTCAGGGCACATATGTACTTTTCTTTTCATATTTAATATTTTAGCAGGAAAAATATCACTAGCATTGACATTTTCTCTATGGAACTCTTGTGAACTTCATCATGTGGAATGGAAAGGTTTGGGGAAGCCTGTCTCGAGCGCTTAGCAGTCTAACTCCTTGGGCAGAATTAGCCGACAGGCCTTCAAATGAAGGATACACCGTCTAGTAGGACTTCAGTCACTTCAGGGAGGCCTTGGGGAAGGGGCTCAGCCAATTCCAGTTAGGATATAATGGAAGCAGGAGAGCCTGGAGAGATGCAAATTTACCCTTGGCCATGAACCAGGGGCACGTTCCGGGAAAGACAACTGGATGTGAAAGCTAATCTTGGCTCTGCTGTTGGCTACCTGTGCAGCCTTGGATAAGTCACTTAACACACTGAGAACTCAGCTTTTGCATCTGCTAAATGGGGTGCAGGTTAGATTCTGAGATCCTTTTATTCTCTGTTAAAAATCTATGGTTGATTGTTAAGCTGAAAAGATCAGAGAGGATAAATTTTAATCTGAGAAAAGTGAGTCATCTTGTGGACATGAAAGAAAACATCTATTCTGTACAATTCAAAAATTCTTCTTCTATGGGAGAGGGTGGTGAGAGGGCCTGAATCTTTTAAACTTAAATTCTTCACATCCTCTCTGCCCACCCCACTCCCATATACACATTTCCCTAGACAAACCCTCTTAGGATCTGTGGTGATGGTTCCAGATTTAACCCTCTTTGCCCTATCTTTCCTGAAAGAATGGAAAGGAAGCTGGAGGGGGCCAGTATGTTTGTACAGGCAAGGAAGGTGGGGAGGGGAGTCAGGGAAGGGCAAAGTTGGGGGAAACCAGAGGAAGATGTTTGTATAAGGACTTAGGCTTTGGATCAGAGCTCATCCTCCCAGGTCCCTCCTGCCTACCAAAAAGGAGGAAATATTAAAATAAGAGAAACATTAGGGTGGGTCCTTCTCTGCCTGAGGGTGTCCAGAGGGAGGAAGAGATGATAAATCAGCTCCCCTTGACTCTTCTCCTCCTGTACTTTCTTCCATCCATCCTGTCTTCCCATCTTCTCTTGCAAGAAGTTATTCCTAACTCTACTGTCACCTACACCATGGTCATTGACCACCTCAGTCCTGGATTTGGAGTCCATGGATCTTGGCTGAAATTCTAGCTCTTGCTACTGACCTTAGGCAAAGGCTTCAGATGCCTCCGTTTCTTCCTTCTTCTACTACTCCAAACTCCTTCTCTTCATTCTTAGAGGGTGGTATAGTAGAGGGAGGCATGTCCCAATGGGCTAAGGCTTTGGTTCCGACATTTCCTAGCCATGCCACTATGGTTCATCTGTAAAATGGGGGTACTGCTGTTTACACACGTACCTTATATGGCTTTTGTTGGTAAGTCTTTAAACACTTGACATATATTACTTATTGTTATAAAAGAATATTCTCAAAATTGTGGTGAACAGAAGATGAAGAGGGCGGCTGAGATGAACTAATGCCATTTTCCATTAAAGGTGAGCTGCGATGGGAGAGACAGCTTGGTCTTGTGGACAGTGAATTGACCTCAGTTAAGAAGACCCAGGTTCAAACCCTGCCTCTGGTTCCTATTGGCTGTGTCTCAAAGAAAAGTCAAAGCAACAGAACGGGTGTGAATCTGTATTGGTAAGGGGAGTTTCCTTACCTGGACTTCCCTACATCAGTGAATTCACAAGGAGTGTAAACGAGTATATAAAATAGTATGACTAATGCAATGAGACAGATTTAGGGCTCACAGATGACCTCTGAAGACAACTTTGGAACGATGGCAGCCTTACTGAAAGCACACTTCCTGAGGACAGGATCAGTATCCTATTTATTATGTTACATATAATGGGTACATGAGGCATGGAAGGTAGGCTGAGGCAGCTAAGTGACGCAGTGGACAAGAGTGCTGAATTTAAGAAGATCCGAGTTCAAATGTAGCCTCATATTCTAACTAGTGGTGTGACCTTGGACAAAATCCCTTGCCCTCTCCCAGCCTCACTATCCTCCCTGCAAAATGAGAATAACCTCACTGGGTAGTTAGGGTTAAATGGGATACCAAATATAAAGCACTTCCGCAAACCTTAAAGTTTACATACATATATATATATGTATATATGTATGTAGCATATATATATATATGTAATTTGTAGCTATACAAAAGCTAGTTATCTGCCTTTCCTCTTTCACCGGCAAGGAAGGGGACTGAAATTGGACTCAAATGCCAAATAGAATTGGCCAGAAAGGCAGCCTGATGTCCTGGCCAGGGCACTGGATTCTGGAGTCCGGAGACTTGAGTTCGGGTCCTAGCTTTGCTTCCTATGTGATCTTACGCTAGCAAGTTAAATATGCCCGTATCTCAGTTCTTCCATAGAACACAGGGATGACTAGTTGACTTAGTCTCTCCCAGGTGCAAATCCAGTGATCGTGAGAAATGTGGCCTCTTCCTAAGGGGATGTCTTTGCTAGACAGTGTTCACTTGGATGGATGTGCTCTGGTCAGTCTGTTGATGCATCTGTCTGATAACTTATCCAAAGACACCTCTCCTGGAACAGTAAAGATTCGCACCAAGACAAGGCAGTGTGGTCACTGGACCCCCCCCTCTCCCAGCCCCCCCCCCCCGCAACCCCCCTCCACCCCTAAACCCTCTCCCCTTGGCCAGCCTGGCCCCTCAATCAGTAAAGAAAAGGAGGAAGCTGTGGGATGGGGAAGAGGGGGGGCAGTCTCTCCTCCCGAGTGGCTAATTGTTCCCACTTCCTCCCCCTACACCTCCTCCCCCCGCTGCCTATTGTCTGCTGACAAGCTGGGCGGGCCAGCTCGGGGGCCATTTCCCCTGGTTCTCCAAGGTGCTCGCCCAGACTGTGAGGATTGGCAGCGGATACTCCCGACTCCGGAGGCAGCCAGATTGTTCTCACTTTAACTGACCCTCGAGCCCCCCGCCCCCCAGCACTGATGGAGGGCTAGACCAGTGGGACCAAAGCAAAGGCCAGTCAGGGAGGTGAGGAGAAAGACGAGTGGGATATCCAGAGGGAACAGAGTGTGGTGCAAAGAACCCCGGACTTTGAGGAAACAGTTACCCGGGTCCAGATCCCACCTCTGACACTTACTGGCTCAGTGACCCTGGACTAGTCACCTTTCTCCAAGTTCTTCATCTATTAAATGGAGCTAATAATACCTGTTGAACCTCCCTCTCAGGGTTGTTGTGAGTATCAAATACATAAATGTATGGACAACTATATAAATGCGACATATGATTCCTCCTGCATCGCCAGAACGGCACAGAGGAAAGCGTGGTGAACCTGAAGTCAGGGTACCAGGCTTCAAATGGTGGCACAGCCTGGGCAAGTCACTGAGTTTCCCTGGGCCTCAGTTCCCTCTTTTGTAAAATGAAGGAATTGGACCAGATAGCCTCTGGGGTCCCTTTTAGCTCTGGGTCTGTGATCTGCTGAGGAGAAACATCTCATCCTGCCTAGAGCACGTTGCTAAGAAGGCAAAGTCAGGGGTTCAAAGCCCTCCTGGTAAACTTTAAAGTGCTATGTAAGCGTGAACTATTAGACTAGGACAATGATGAATGACAATGATGAGGATGTCTCCTTGGTACAGGGCAGACCAGCGATTCACCTTCTTAAAGACTTGCTCGGAACACCAGGAAACGGATGATTTCCCCAAAGTCATATAGTCAGGAGAGGGTAAAGGTGGGGCTCAAACCTCCCTTTCTCCCTCTCTCTCTGCCTCTCACTGCCACCTCTCTGTGCATTTTTATCCCTATCAATGAATTTGGCTTGACTTTGTTTTATAGTCACAGGGATCTTAGTTTCAGGACACAGAGGAGAGTATGGAAAGAGCATTGGCACTAGCTGGGTCAGTAACCTGACCCCCTCTCTGCCTCAGTTTCTCCAACTATGAAATGAAGAGAATAACACATACACTACTAACCTCACAGGATTGTTGTGGGGAAAGCACTTTGAGCAGGGCTTGGTCATTATTCACCTGGCCACAGACTGATCCCTAATCTCAGTCTCCGACTGAGACCTAATCTCAGTCTCCAACTGAGACCTCACAACTTTTATTCAGTTTATAAACTCCTCTTGTTGTTCAGTCATTTCTGTCACGTCCGACTCGTCACGACTCCATTTGAGGTTTTCTCGGCAAAGATACAGGAGTGGTTTGCCATTTCCTTTTTATTTTTATGGATGAGGAAACTGAGGCAAACAAGGTTAAGTGACTTGTCCAGGGTCACACAGCTGGGAAGCATTTGAGGCCAGATTTGAGCTCATGAAAATGAGTTTCCTTCCTCCAGGCCCTGCACTCTATCCACTGTGCCACCAAGCCGCCCCAGCATCATAATCAAGGCTGAATGAGAGAGTGAATATGGCTTAAGGTAGCAAGTGCTTTGTTAGATACCCCCTATGGATGCCCTCTTGGGGTCAGAAGCCTCAAAGTGGCCCCATGATGTGGATTAGAACCCAACCTCCCTTATAGCTCCCATTGCATGAAGCCTTAAATGTATGCAGTTCTTTACAGCTTCTCATTCTTTCTTTCCTCCCTTTTGGAGCAATTCACCCTTCTCGTCTGGTGCCTGATGCTGCAGGTTCTGATGCCTCCTAAGTCAGAGTGGGCACCTGAGCCCTGGTTTTCACAATAACACTCTCCCCTACCCTTTGATTCATCCCTCCTCCTCTAGCCAACCTGGCTGGGAGCTTTCTGCACTGAGCTCAAATGGTCTCTGGTCCATAGCTAGGTTCCACATCTAAGCTCTTCAGCATGGTAGCACTGGCCAGTGACCCACGGTCAGCTCCACACCAGGATGAAGCATCAGAGGGCCTTAGTAGTGGGCTATGAAGATGCCGGTGAAATGACAGTGGGTTCAATACGCACCTGCTGGTACAGAATGCTGTGCTGCAAGCTAGGTGCTAGGGGAAGCACAAAATTAAAATAAAATGTAGGCCTTCCCTTCTCTAGAAAATACTAGCAAGCTCCTCAGCAGTACACAGTCTACAACAATTGATAATTTAAATAGCCCTTTCCCCAAGATAATCCTGCGAGGGAGGTGGCATTTAAATACTAGTAGCCCCATTAACAGTGAGGAAAGTTGAGGCCTAGAGAAGTCATATGACTTGTCTTGGGTCACAGAGCTAGGAAGTGTCAAACCCAGGTCTTGTGGTTCTAAGGCTACAGCTCATTCCACTACAACACGATTGTTTGAGACTCTCTGCCCTCCCAGTGGGTGAGGGAGCATGGACCACTGCCTGTGTACCCTGGATCTGACTGCCCAGGTTCTAGCCTGACCAACAATACGAGACTGTGAAGGCGAATGTGAAGAACTAAGGGTAATAGGCCAAGCTACCACTCAAGAGGCCCTTTCCTGGCCCATGAAAGAGGGGATGCATGAATGGAGGTCCAGTAGAGGGAGGATACAAAAGAGGCCATCCTGGAATTTGAACTGATGCATGTCAGGGTTGGTGGAGCCCACCTGGAAGCAAATAGGGACCAGAGGGGAGTCAACCAGCCAGGGGAGCAAGACTGGCTTGGAATTCCCCTGGACAAGGAAAAGTAAGACCCATCAGGGCTGTGCTTAAGGATTGGCAAGTAAAAATCATTCCTGATAAGCAGAAAAATGAGGATAAAATGTGTCACTAGGGACTGTCAGCAGTCAGGGGAGGAGGATTCATGGAACTTGGGCCTGGAGAGGGGCAGTAATGTGGCCCAGGTCTCAGAGGTGCTTCCTAGCAGGCAGGACCTTGAACCCGGGCCCTCTGCAGCCCAGGCCAGCATTTCTGCCATTTCAAGGATGGCTGTGTTGCTTGCAGCAGCTTTATTCCTTTGTTCCAAGCTTGCCTCCCCTCTTTCTTCTCCCTTTGAGTTATCCCCTCACTCCTTTAGGCCTCTAGAACTAGTTGGAGGTTTAGTTTCTTTGATGAAGCAGGCTAGCTGACTTGGGCAGAGCCGGGGCCAGTTGGGGCACTGCTTGGGCTAAGGCTGACAAGCTGGGGACCTGGACTCCCAGGGATCAGTGAATCTGCACAAATACATCTTGAATCTGGGCATGTCAGAGTCCCCATGATCAGAAGGGCCCAGGGTCAGCTGTCCCCTCTGCCCTAGTGGGCTTTTTGCTTCCTTTGTGATAAGAAGAATCATGAGACAAGATAATACTGAAACTTTTCTGTCAGACACCACTCTGGGATGAATTGACTGACTGTAAGATAGCAAACCCTAGAGTTTAGTATCCAAGATATAGAAATAATCTCTCTCTCTCTCTTTCTCTCTCTCTCTCTCTCTCTCTCTCTCTCTCTCTCTCAAAGCTACTCCCCATTAGATAAGTGGCCAAAGGATATGTGCAGACAGTCCTCAAAAGAAGAATTTCAGAATAGTCACAACTACTTGTAAAAATGCTCCAAATCATGAATGAAAGAAATGCAAATCAAAACAACCTTGAGGTTTTGTCACATACCCAGGAAACTGGCAAAGATGACAAAAAATGGTAACTGTTAATGTTAAGGATAAGCACACTAATACATTGTTGGTGGAGCTGTGAAATGGTACAACCATTTTGGAAAGCAAGTCAGAATTATGTAAATAAAGTGACTAAAATATCTGCCTTTCAAACCAGAGACTCTTTTACTGGGTTATACCCAAGGAAGCCATTAATAAGAAGAAACACCTCATATATTTCTAAATCTTTATAGCAGCACTTTTTGTGGTAGAAGATAATTGGAAATAGTGCCCTTCAATTAGGGAATGACTACACAAAATGCACACAAATACAGTGGAATATTCCTGTCCTGTAAGAAATGGGGTATGTGATGAATACGGAGAAACATGGAAAGACAGGCATGAACTGATGCAGAATGAAGGAAGCAGAGCCAGGAAAACACTGTACAGCACACAGTGTCCACAATGATATAAATGGAAAGATCCGTGCCACATCAAAAAATAAAAAAATGCACATGACAAATTATAAAGATCAAGCAGAACTCGAAGGAAGAGATGTGAGACAACTCCCCCAGCTTATGTTTTCAGACTTTTTCAGTACATTGATTTGGTTATTTTCTTCATCATCGTCATCATCATCATCTTCTTCTTCCTCTTCTTCTTTTTTCTTCTCCTCCTCCTTCCTCTTCCTCTTCTTCTCTTTAAAAAACACTATTTGATACATGTGATGGCTCTCCGGAAAGGGTCAGGAAGGGAGTACCCAAAACGGGGATAGCTGCGATAATGTGAAAAACAAAAGGTGCCAATAAAAATTATTTTTAAAAAAGGTGTCAAGGTGAGAGGAAGGGGAGGGCGGTTTCATAGATTTTACAGCTTCGGTAAAGCATTGAGATGATCCCACAGTCCTTTTAGGGGTCCTAATTTCTTTCAGGGTCACAGGCATCTCAACTATACCTTAGGATTCAGACCTGGAAAGGACCTAGGAAACCATTTATTCACACATCTAATAGGTAAGAGTTGGAAACTGAGGACCGGAAAGGAAAGGTGACCTCCACTGGCTCACACGACAAGGCCATTGAAAGTTAGGGCAGCTTAGAGGAGAGGTTTTAGTTGTTCCGTGAGTGGTTGACCAGGCAGGAGGGGCACAGATGAACAGCTGGGGTCGGGTGAGGCATCCAAGAATAGAGTGCCAGAAATGACTTAAGGACAAATCTGTGTCTTGACAGAGTTGATCCCAGCCTGGCTGGCCTCAACCCAAGTTCCTAGCCACCTGGGACTCCTGGCCACCCTGTCCCAGATCTCCAACACATTAGTGTGGGTTGATGGAAGGAGAGCTGGATTTGGAATCCAAAGACCTGGTCTCAAGTCCTGGTGCTATGACTTTATCACCTACAGAATCTTGGGTAGGGGGAGAGATTAAAGTAAATGGGAAATTTTAGCCTGGAGAAAAGAGGTTTGGGTGGAGGAAAGGGGGAGGGGGGAACGGACAAAGTAGCTGTCTTCAAATACTTAGTAACAACAATGCTGGTTCACATCTGTGTTATCACTCTAAGGTCAGCATAGCATTGCTTACGACACCCTGTGAAGTAAGTATGTTGTTATCCCATTTTAAAGACCAAACTGAGCCTAAGACATCCATGAGGGAGGAGCTTCCACCTCAGGCTGCCCTCCTGCTCCTCTGGGAGCTTGGCTCCAGAAGGCAAGACTAGAAATGATGAATGAAAGTTCTATCAAACCAAAGACAGGTTCGATGTTAGGGAAAACTTCCTAGCAATCCAAAGCATGCCAGAATGGAATGGGTTGCTTCAGAAGGCATGGGTTCCTCCTCACTGGAAGTCTTCAAGGACAGGCTGGGTGAGAGATGTCAGGAATGTCATGTTCAGAAACAAACACGCTGCACCATTTGGCCCCCAAGGTCCTTCTCAGCTTTGAGGTTCTTTCTCTCCTCTCACTCTCTACTTACTCTCCTTTCCCTGACTTTCTTCAACTTAGCACAAGTCCTACCTACTCCAGGAGACGCTTCCCAGTGCCCCCCCCCACCACCAGAGGTAGTATCTTCCCTTCTGAGATGGCCTTCATCTGCTCAGGGTATCTATTATTTACATAATTCTGACTTGCTTTCCCAAATGGTGGTGCCATTTCACAGCTCCACCAACAATGTATTAGCGTGCTAATCCTTGAACATCAACAATTGCCTTCTGCAACATACTGAGTATCTACCTTATTATTTACATGCTGTCTCCTATAGCAGAATATTTTTGTCTTTCTATGTATCCTCAGGCTTAGCACAGTATCTGGCATGTGCTAAGTGCTTAAAAATGCTTGTTGACTAGTCCCTTGCTCTCTAGGGATCTCTCAGAACCACCTTATCAAAGGAGCATACCCAGAGAAAGTAGAGCCAGTACAGAGCTTCAGGAAGACTGAAATGTGAAGGAGAAATAATGGGGTTCAGTTCAAAAAAGATGGGCTAGATAATCAGTACTTATGAGTTCTGAGCGTGACCTTGGCAAGTTACTCGTCTCTGAGAGTTTCCTCTCCTGCAAAAGAACAGAGTTTGACTAGCTATGTCCTTATGTCCCTTTGGACTCTTTGCTTCCCTTAACCAAGCACACCAAGAAATATCCCACAGTGTCCATTGGTTGCAAAATGGCGGCCAGGAGGTAATTCTGTCTCCAGTGGCCCTTGGCAGGCAGAGCCCTCATTCTTCCCAGTCCATTATCCAGGGCTCTGGTGCTTATCAATGCCTCCACTCTTCTCCCTTCTTTACTTCTCTTCATTCTTTCCCATCCTGGAGTCCCTTGTTCCCATCCCCATTCCCTCAGGTCCTGAGCTTAATGATAGCTGGCAGAAATTAGTCTGATAAACAAGTCCATGGTAATTTTGTCACAGGATAACAACAAAAACAGAAGCTACATTTATATACTGCTCCAAACTTGACCAAGTCTTTCATTGTTGGATTTTGACCTGGAAAGTCCCTTAGAGATGATCTATTCTAAGCTACTCACTTTACAGATGAGGTAACAGGAAATCTCCAAACGTCACATAAGCAGTTAGGGTAGAAGAGGGAGGAAAACTCAAGTCTCTTGACCCTCTCCTTCTCTTCCTCCCTACTCTAACACTAGGGGATTACCCCTTTCTGCTAAGAAGGCTTCGTTTGTGTGGGAGATTCTCATGACAGCTCAAAGGAATGAGTGTGGGGGCCATTTCAGCAGCTACAGAACTTCAGAGCAAGTCAAAACTGGAACCGATTTTGGAGGTCACTTAGTCCCACCTCCTCATTTTGTAGGGTAAGTAGACCCAGAGTGAGGAAATGAGCTGCCTGTCACACAGCTCACAGTGGAGGGAGATGAGAACCCAAGTGTCCAGACTCCCAGTCCCGTATTCATTCTCACAGTGAAGTCTTGTTTGAAGGCAGGAGCACAGTACTGTCTCTTAAAATGAAGACCTGAAGATGGACTCATGTCTTCAGAGGAGAGCCAAAAAGGGGTTCTCCTAGTGGCTAATTCAGAAAAGAACCTCCCTGGGCAGAGTCTGTGCTGGGATAGCAAAGGGAGGAAAGATCCAATGACCAATAGGTTTTCCCCAGATGACTCACAATTAAAGTGAATACTGACGATGCGCAGTGGGGAAGTGGGAGTCTGGGAAAGAGACATGAATAGGGTATAGAAGCTGTAGGATGGGGTGACTGTGAGGATGAAGTAGCCCCAGGTTTAGGGTGTTCTAAAGCAAAGCACCCCAAATCAGTCTGGGGGCACTGTCATCGCTCTAGGTGCCATCCATCATGGGTCAGTGCTCTGGCCACTTCAAGGCCTCATTTTCAACCCTGAAATGCATGGCTGTCCCCAAGAGGGTATGGGAAGGTTGGCCTTGGCCTCCACCACCACCCACACATCCCTCTCCTCTTTGTAGCCATAGAATCAAGGGTGGGGTGGAGTGGAGTGGAGCGCTGCAGCAGCTACTAACACACTTCACGTGGGCCTTCACTGACCTCACAGATAGAAGGAGGTTTTGGATAAAATACCCTTGGGCAAGTCACTTAACCCCAACTGCACAACCACCACCACCTCCACTGTCACCACCACCCCTGCAAAAAAAGAAAAGACAGACAGGCCAGTACACAGACAGACTGACAGATAAATCGACAGGCTGACAGACAGACAGACTGACAGGGTGATAAACTGACAGATCAACTTATAGATGGTAGACTGACAGCCCAACAGACACACTGATAGACAGATAAACTGATGGGCAGATTGACAGGCTGACAGAAAGAGAAACTGACAGGCCAACTGACAGACTGGCAGACAGAACAAATAGGCTGAAAAGCTGACAGACAAACAGATAGACTGACAGGCTGACAGACAGAAGAATGATTCAGGTCCTACCAACTCTTCAAGCAGGCCTCGATTTATGAGTAAAGTGTTGTCCGAGGAGTCAGGAAGCCCAGCTCCTTCTTAACTTGCTGCTTCAGTGCTCTTGGAAAAGTGACTCTGTAGTATCCTCATCTAGGACATGAAGGGATTAGAGTAGAACAGGGCTTTTTACCCTTTTTTGTGTTCTGATCCCCTTGGGTAGTCTGGTGAAGCCCGTGGACCCCTTCTCAGAAGCATGTTTTTAAATGCATATAATAAAACAGAGAGACTTACAAAGGAAACCAATTATTTTGAAATGCAGTTAGCAAAATATTTTTTAAAAAAACTCAAGTCTACAGACCTGAGGCTAAGGACCCCTGCACTAGAAAAAGGTCCCTAAAGTCTCTTGTAGCTTTCGAGGTCTGTGGCACAACTCTAGTGCGGTTTGTTTCTTTTTCTGCTTTAGAGACACATGAAACATTCAGCTCATATTTTTTTTTCATATTAAGAACAGCAAATATAAATCTTCTGTCAACAAGTAAAAATATCAAAAAAATGTACTTTGATTTCACATTATGACCAGTTAAGAGATGTAGGAAGAAAAAAAAGGTAGAGGAAGGACAGTAAGGAAATAAGTAAGCAGGAGGAAGAGTTGAAGGTATCAAAGAGATCAATAGAGAGAAAGAAAAGGGAAACCAAGGAAGGAAGAGGTCACAAGATTTCAGATTTAGATGGAGAATGATCCTTCATTTTACAGATGAGAGCCTTGGAGCCCAGAGAAGTGACTTGTCCAAGGTCACACAGTTTAATAGCAAGATTAGGATTCAAACTCAGGTTTCTTGACCCTTATTCCAATGGGGTCTTGCCTCAGATAAAAGCAGAAAAGAAGGGAAAGAAATAGAGAAAAGACAAGATGATAGTGTATAATAGATTTAGATTTGGGGCTCTGGATTTAGAGTCAGAAGATGACATGTGTTGGAAGTTCAGCTCTCCTCCCCATTATCTGCCTTACTTTGAAAAGGTGATAATTGGGGCTGCTAGGTGGTTCAGTAAATAGAGCACCAGCCCTGGAGTCAGGAGGACCCGAATTCAAATCCAGTCTCAGACACTTAACACTTACTAGGTGTGTGACCTTAGGCAAGTCACTTAATCCCAATTGCCCTGCCTTCCCCCCTCCATAAAGCAAAAAGAAAAGACAAGATGACAACTTCTCCAGCCCATCTTCCTCCTCTATAAAGTGAGGGAGGAAAGGTTGGAATAGATGGTCTCTGAGGTCCCTCTTCAATCCTGAGATTCTGTGACACAGACCATAAAGGGTTCCAGATCTAACACTTTGTGAAATGGTTCTGGAGCAGGGAAACATCTGAAGCAGTTATCAGCTCGGACTTTGCTTTGGGCAGGAGCTAGGTGCAGAGGCCTGTGGGAACAGGATGTGGGACAAGGTCCCCAGGAGGACAGACGGGCTCCAGAGTCAAAATGGCATCACAGGTTCGTGGAGATAGAGCTGGAAGGGGCGCCAGAGGCCATTGGGACCAGTCCTCTCATTTGATGGTTGAAGAAACCAAGGCCCACGGGTCATTCACCCATGCTCACACAGGCAGTGAACATCACAGGCAGATTTTGAATCTTTTCTTCTGATCTGAGAGTCATTGATCCATGCACTATATAACACTGCCTCCTACTGGGCCATGCTGCCTCCTTCACAATGTTGCCAAGGCCATCTCCGGCTGCTCCCTCCATACTCTGTCCTCAAACTTAGTTTTATGGCACTCTGTTTTCAGGGGTATCATTTATTTCTCAAAGAAATTATTAGGATTGTACCGTGATAGGATTTGGAGACAGACAGGCTACTTAGCCTCTCTAACGCCTTCCCTTCTTTAAAAAAGAAATAGATTGGGATATTGAAGATCATGGAATTAAATGATTTATTGGGGGTAGCACTGGGCAGAGCTGGGATTTGAACCTCAGAACCTCTGACTTCAGTTCGACTGTTTTCCATTACATAAAACTGCTTCCTTCATCTTAAAGCAAAAGGAATTCAAGTTCACTTTAATTGTTTCAATATGTTCTGTGACCCTTGTAGGAGTGAAATGGGGTGAAATCACAGCCTCAGAGACAAAGGTGGTAGGAAAGAAAGAGTTAGAGCAGTGGTTCTCAACCTTCCTAATGCTGCAACCCTTTAATACTCGTATGTGGACATATCTGCATGTGGGCGGACCCTCCTGGAGACAGATAGAGGAGCGGTGTCTCGGTTCCTAAGACCAACCCCTGTGACTCCAAGGATGAAAGGATCTTTCGACCCCAAAGGGGTCGTGACCCACAGGTTGAGAACCACTGAGTTAGAAGACTAGGGACTGGGTTTCTTCATTTGAGAGTTGCTTCATCATGTCCTTTGACCACTTATCTCTCGGGGGAGGCTCTTGTTCACACTTCTCTCCGTTCTTCATGTATCTTGATATCAAACCTTTAGAGGAGAAATCTTCTATAAAGCTCTTTCCCTGCTGTTTCCTTTCTGATTCTATCTTTTTTGCTCGCACAAAAAGCTTTTCAATTTTATATAATCAAAACTGTCCATTTTCTCTTTTACGATCACTTATAATTCTTACATAGCTAAGAATTCTCCTTCTAGTCATACTAATGAAAGGCATGTCCTTTTCTCCGCTCATTTAAAAAAATCTGGGCAGGAGCTAGGTGCTCCTGCTATATTTATACATATTTATTACAAAGTAGGGCTGCTATGGGGCAGGAGGGGGGTTATGATAAGCATAAAAAGGCATTCTTTAAAGGCACAGAAGAAAACAAAGAGATAAAAGGGATGCAAATAGGGTACTTTGGTTACTACCTTGTTAAAATATCTACATCACAAATATATCAAAACTGGACAAGGTAGTAATTATATATGTGAAATACACATTTCCTTTAAAAACCAGCCAAACTGTAGATAGCACTAGAAATTCAATGTCTTGTATAATCCCTTATCATTCTGCTCCTTTGTATATTGAAACGTGTGCGCCTGATCATGATTAAGATCACAATACATTTTTTTTTAAGTGTGACATTTAGGTTCAAACTCTGCCTCTGACATTTACTAGTTTTGTGATCTGGGGCAAGGCACTTCACTGGGGGCTTCCTCTGAGTGAAAAAAAGGAGGGGAGGAATGAGTGGTTGGATTAGATGACCTTTGAGGTTCCTCCCAGCTCTGAGGCTCTGTGATTCGTTTTTCCTACCTCCTCAATTTTAAGGTAAAGGGATGAGAGAGGATGCCTTCCCAAAATGGCCACGAGGTGGCAGCAGAAACAAAGCTATGTCCATCACTGGCTGAGTTTGCAGGAGCAGGGGATGCTTTCTCTAGTCTAGCAGCCGCGAATGCAAGCCTTGAGCATCACAAAGTCGCCCCTCAAGACTCCAACCATCAAGAATGGCCAGAGCCAGAGTCCTCCCACTGGGGGATTTTCCTCAACAACTTTTAGCATAGGTGTCCTTTCCCCATTTAAATTTCCAGTGTGTTCACTAATCTGTGGTCTTGTTTTCTCTCCCATCAGAATGTGAGTGAGCACCTGCTGAGCAGGGATGCTTTTGTTCTTTGTGTCTGTGTCCCCACAGTCTAGCACAAAATGGTATTCTCTTGGTGTTTTCTTCTGCATTTGAATGTGAGCTCTCTGAGGACAGGAAAGGTGCTTTCCCCTTTTTTTGGAACGTAGCAAACAGGTCATCAGTGATTGTTGATTGAGTGACAATGCAGCTCCCAAGATCTATGGATTCTTGGACATCTTTCTCTCTGTTGCCTGCCCCCAGGAAGCAAAGAAGAGTGGGAGGCACTGTAGCCTGCTGGAAGACCACTGAGATAAAGAAAACAAAGTGCAGCGATTTTAAAAAGCAATTGAATTTAGCAAGAGGGGCAACAAT
This sequence comes from Pseudochirops cupreus, assembly GCA_028627135.1. Lineage (NCBI taxonomy): Eukaryota > Metazoa > Chordata > Mammalia > Diprotodontia > Pseudocheiridae > Pseudochirops > Pseudochirops cupreus. The sequence continues at coordinate 377,488,350 of CM053583.1, read as the reverse complement.
GTCGTAGAAAGATGGCAGACAGACATCAGTTTTAGGTTCTGATGCTCATCCCTGAAATGGAACATCTGGAAAGGGGATCTTAGAAATGATCTAATTCCCTTATTTATTCCAGGCAAGAAAGTCGAAGCTTAGAGTGGAGATAGGGTTCATGTTGTTCTTTCATTCATGTGTGTGTTTCATGTCGCATTTTAGCAGATTTATTAAGCTTGCCTCCTGTGTGCCGAGCATATTGCTAGGTCCCGAGAGACAAAATTCAGATGTGAGGAGTTGTATTTGGGAAGCTCATGGCCTAAGAGGGAGATAAGACACAAACATAACAAACATTTAGTAACAGGTAAATTATGAGACAGAATAAAATGCTAAGAGAATCAGAAGGAGGAAAGTCTAGAATAGGAGGAATCTGGGTGGGATTTAAAGCTAGGGTGGGCTGATAGGGGGCTCAGTGCATAGAGTGCTAGGCTTGGAGGCAGGGAGATAAAAGCCAGTTATTAGCATCATGAGTGGGCAGCTACGGGGTGTAGTGGGTAGAGTGCCAGGACTAGAGTCAGGAAAACTCATCTCCATGGGTTCAAATCTGGCCTCAAATACTTCCTAGCTGTGTGACTCTGGGCAAGTCACTTCACCCTGTTTGCCTCAGTTTCCTCATCTGTAGAATGGGCTGAAGAAGGTAATGGCAAACTGCTGCAGTATCTTTGTCAAGAAAACCCCAACAGGGTCATGGAGAGTTAGACACGACTGATCTGTTGATCTAATTAAAGGTTGAGTAGAATATCAACAAGGGGTAAAGGTTGGCCCCGGACAAGTTTAGAGGGGCAGAGAGATGACAAGGGATAGGGGAGATGATAGGTTTGGGATGAGAAAGTCTTAGAGAGAGAGAGATGGAATGACAGGAGATCATAGGAGCGGAGCCCTTGTGGGTGATGACTGAAGAACAAAGCCATGATGATCACTGTGTGTGCTGGCTGGGTGCTCCAGGTTGCTTTATTTGGCATTTAGCATGAGTGTATGTATGTGCGTGCACACATGTATGCCTTACATGTATGTATACACACATACACAGATTCCATCTGAATATAGTTGATCTCTCTAGCCAGGTTATAGACTCCTGGAAGGCAAAGACCCTGGCTTACATTTCTCTTGTACCCCTCCGCCCTAGTATCTAGGATGGGATTTAAGAGGCCTAGAGCAAAGTCTGCAGGACCAGAGCTTGAATCTTCCTTCTAGCACCATCTCTGTGACCACGGACAAGTTCCTTAACCTTTCTGACCCTCAGTTTCCTCATCACAAGGAGATAATGCTTGTACTATACCCCTCTCGGGGCATCATGACGATCAAATATATGTAAAACATTTTGTCAACTTTAAAGCAATATGCATGCCTTGCCTATATTAAACCTCCTGAAACAATTAAGGCAGCATCAACTTAACACATGTGTACTCACTCACGGGTTTCCTTTTATAATCCAGAAGATGTTAGTTCAAAGCAAAAGACATTTGATTAAAGAGCAAAGCAAGATTACTTGACAAGAGATATAGAGATCTGCTGTTCCACAGTTTACCTACTGTGCACCACAGCTTACCTACTGTGCACCACAGCTTACCTACTGTGCGCCACAGCTTACCTACTGTGCACCACAGCTTACCTACTGTGGGCCACAGCTTACCTAGTGTGAGCCACAGCTTACCTACTGTGTGCCAGTTCGCCTACTGTGTGCCACAGATTACCTAGTGTGCACCACAGCTTACCTACTGTGCACCACAGCTTACCTACTGTGTGTGCCAGTTTGCCTACTGTGGGCCACAGCTTACCTAGTGTGAGCCACAGCTTACCTAGTGTGTGCCACAGCTTACCTACTGTGAGCCACAGCTTGCCTACTGTGTGCCAGTTTACCTAGTGTGAGCCACAGCTTACCTGTGTGCCACAGCTTACCTGTGTGTGCCAGTTTGCCTACTGTGCACCACAGCTTACCTACTGTGTGCCACAGCTTACCTGTGTGTGCCAGTTTGCCTACTGTGCACCACAGCTTACCTACTGTGCGCCACAGCTTACCTAGTGTGTGCCACAGCTTACCTACTGTGTGTGCCAGTTTGCCTACTGTATGCCACAGATTACCTACTGTGCGCCACAGCTTACCTAATGTGAGCCACAGCTTAGCTACTGTGTGTGCCAGTTTGCCTACTGTGTGTCACAGCTTACCTACTGTGTGCCACAGCTTACCTACTGCGTGCCGCCAGTGGATGAAAAGGCATATGTAAGGGAACATACAAGCAGGCCCTGGGAACATTCATTCCTCAGGTGCCGTTGCGGCTGACACTTCCTCCAACATCTGCTGGTGATGCTTTTGGGACCTTAGCTGTTTCCCCTAGTCAACTGGAGTCCTGTGCTAAGCAGCTCTCTGCTTCCACCTGCTGGTCTTCAGTTGCTACGGCGCCTCTTCCCTCATAGGGGCAAGATTCTACCTGTTTAATGGTGCCCTTGGACTATTTCCGCTCTTTTGTGTTGTGGATGTTAGCCTGACAAACCCAGCCCTTTAGGCAGGCAGCTTCGTCTGTCCTCTGATCCTCCTTGTTTCTGCTTTAGGCTACCAATTAGTGAGTTCAGACGACTCTGACTTAGAGTGAAAAAATTCCTTTCAATCTTTCACTGCCGCGACGCCTTTCAGGCTCCGTCTAGATTCCCTCAGGACCAAGGGAGTCAAGGCAGTCCTTTGGTCCCCTGCAAGCCAACCCCTGTAATTCCTGCATATAAAATCCCAGTTATTACGGAAAGAAAAGAATGGAAATCACGTCAGGTGTGGAGAAGTGGAGACCTAGGTTTATCCATTGGATATAAGTTTAAAATCTGGCTCTGCTGTTTACAGCCTTGGGCAAATAACTTTTTCCTCTTGAAGCTGTTTCCTCCTCTTTAAAATGGGTGGGCTGTTCCAGGTGTTCTCTAAGGCCCCTTTGCAGCAATAAGATGGATCTTCTTCCGTGGTTCCAGGGTGTGCAAAGGCTTGACTCCAAAGAGCAGGTCCTGCAGCCTAACAATTCTAGAGCGTTTCTTTGAGGAAGGGCTTCCAAAGAAATGCTGGCTATTAATCCGCTTATCTCTAAGAAGCCTCAGTTTCTTTACCTATAAAATGGGGATGGTGATAATAATATTAGTGTAGGCAACTCATGGAGTGAAGACTCCTTCCAACAGTTCAGATTGATTAATAACCTGTCTCCGATGATGGTGACTTGGGGCATTGAGTTAGTATGTGTCGGGCACCTGGCTCCAAAGCCAGCTCTTCTTACTACAGATTTCAGCCTCTCAGCATTGGTGATAAATGATATTGACATAGTGGGGTAAAATTTACAAAGCATTTTACGCATTTGATGTCATTTGATCCTCATAAGAGGCCTATGAGTAGGTGCTACAAGTATTTTTATATTTACATTAGACCTAAGAAAAACAAAGGCTTAGAGCAGGCAAGTGACTTACTAATTAATTACACAGCCAGTAAATACTGAAGGCATGATTTGAAACTCAATCTTCTTGATTCCTAGGAGGATCTGGGACCTCCCCTACAGGGGTGTTTTAATAATTAATTTTTATTTTTATTCTGAACTTAACACACAAAATAAAATGCGGGCTTGCATAAATGAATGTAAAACAGGTGATTTTATATCATCAATTTCTCAGGGGCATGTTCTGATCACCTTCTATGCTTCCAGGGTGTCCAAATGCTTGAATCCAAACGCAGAGTCTGTTGATCTCCTTGTAATAAACAGATTAGTACTAGGACAGAAAAACAGGTCTTTACATGAAACTCCAGGTCCATGAGGCACTACTTGTTTTCCTTTTTAAATATATAATAAGATTAATGTGTAGCTTTCAAAACTGTCCTGCTTGCCTGGCCTTCCTTCTCTCACAGGGCTGTTGGGAAGATAAAAAAGGACACGCATTGAAAGTGCTTTGCAAACCTTACAATGCTCTATAAAGGTCAGTTGTTGTAATTTTAATAAAAGCAACAGCTTGTCAGCACAGCAGAAGACTTTTTTCCTTGAGAACATCCTTCTCTTTCAAACTGTCCTCTTGGGCACTGAAGGGTGAATAGGTCTTTTTGTCATTTCTCCATTTGCTCTGGATTCCAGAGATGATAAAGGAACACATGCATCCCTACTCTTTCTCACTTGACGCTTAGCCATTCAGAACTGACCTTGTTGGTTTTGAGGGGGGAGACACAGCTGGACCTTGGAACAGAGAAGGCCTGTTAGTAATCCTGAGCTAGTGCTTTGGACCACCCCACTCCTTTCTTGCCCACAACTGGTCCTCATCTTTGCCAGGACTATTTTTTAAAATTTTATTTTATTTTTTGGAGAACATGTGCCCATACCAACTGCACAGACTAGTCCTGGAATGCTGCAATACCAAGTGGGAATGAAACACACCAGATGGTGTTTTCTTCAGACCCCTCCTTCTTTCGTTTTTGCCTCTAAATTCTTTCGTTGCCCCATTCCCCTCCCTGCACATAGAAGCTTAAATAGTAACTAAGTCATAACATTAACTGGAGTGAAATTGTCAGCCCCCTTCCATCATCCTCACCCCATCAGTGACTTCATTAGAAACTACAGCTGAGAAATGGGAGGACCTTTCTCCGGAGCCACACTGACCTATCTGGAATCACTCAGGACTATTTCTCTAGAGTCAAGGAAGGACAGTATAGAGTAGCAGCATCATTTTTATTCATAGTTGTTTAAGGCTATCCAAGCAATGCCTACAATTTTATAGTAAACTAAAGATAACCTAGCAATAGCTTATTTATTCAGAGATTATTTATCTGGGGACCTTAGTAAAAGAAAATAAATTAGACAAAATAGGTATCAATAAGGCTCATGCATTTTGCTAAATGGAAACTTAAAACCTAGTTGCTTTTTCTAAACCGGGGCATCAGTTTATCAGTCCATATTATTCAAAAATTATAAATTAGAGGGGTGCATAGATCCCAGTCACTAGATATAAGAATATCAACAACTGCAAAAATTGACTACCTGATATTGGTGAAAAACGAGAAAAACCACAAGAAACAGAGACAAGAATGCTTAAAGCCTTGCAGTCTGGAGTCATTCAGTGCAGAAGAGAATGATCCTAGCATTTCTTAATAGCTGAGGCAGTTGATATACATAATGATCATCCTGGGATACTAAGAAAAGATTAAATTATAGAGTCTCAGAGTTGGAAGAGACCTAAGAAATAATCTTATCGAACTCCTCAATGGTAGAATTCTTTTCATAACATTTCCGACCCAACTGACCTCTCTGCTGTAACATTTCCAGTCTATTATGTTCAGGGTACCCTCTCTAAGTGTGGGGTGAATTCAAGAGAGATTTCCATCCATTCGCAAAGTTTAACATTTTTGTGAATTTTAAGGCTTAGAGGGATTTGTTTCTGTTATCTGAAAAATTCACTTGGGCTGGACAGCTCTGATAATGCTAGATAAATGAGGTGCTCCTGAGTAATGAACTCAACAACTGACTGCCTGGATAAGCTATCTGATGTCCCCGAGCATAGTGGGAAGTAGTCTTGCTTTTCTTTTTCAGAGAATGCTCTTGCCATGGCCTTCCAAAATCAAGATCATAGTGGGGAACAAGAGTAAGCAAAGTAGTCGCCTACCTTGGTGGGAGCCCATGATAGGGCATGATAAAGGTCAGTTTCTAATCATATTTTTCATAAATGTACATTTTTAGGTCCAGAAAATGCCACCTCCCTGGCTGTGTATATATTACTTTTGGCAGGAATCAGGTTGCATGAGTTTGAGGGAAAGCTTGCAAGCCCCAACCTGTGACGGCTTGTAGCACACAATGGGGCATACTTTTCCATTCTGTGTTCAGTTGATTTCCACCCTCTATCATATCATTCCCAATTTCTCATTTATCTTTGGTCTCTCCCTGAATCTACGGACTACTTCCCTACCGCTACAAACATTTCCTCTATTTCTCTCCATCCTCAAAAACCTTCATTTGATCCGTCCTTCACCATTAGCCATTGTCTTCTGTCTCTTCTCCCTCTTGCGGTTAAACTCTTTGAGAAGATGGTCCTCAACCGGTAGCTCTTGTTCTTTTCCTTCCTTCTCTCTTCTCTCTGCAGTCTGGCTTCTGACCTCCTTGGTGTTCTCTCCAAAGACACCAATGATCTCTCAATCATCAAAGCCAATGGTCTTTTTCTCAATCCTAATCATTCCCGACCTCTCTGCAACCTATGGTGCTCAGACACTCTCTTCTCTCTACATTTTCATGGCTTTGCTTTCTGGTGGTTCTCTTTCTATCTGTCTGACACTTTCTTAGTTTTCTTTGTTGGTTCTTCATTCAGGCCATTCCCATTAACCATGTGTGTCTCTCAAAGTTCTGACCTGGACCTTCTTCTCTTCTCCTTTTCCACTATTTTATTTGGTAGTGATCTCATCAGATCGCATAGACTCAACTATCACCTCTATGCAAATGATTCTTAGATGTATGTCTAGCTCTAACTTATCTCCTGACCCCTACATGGCTCATCTCCAACTGTCTATTGGATATCTTGAACGGCATGTCTAGTAGAAGTCTTAAGCCATATCCAAAGCTGACCTCATTATCTCCCACCATCCACTGGTTCTCTCCCATCTTCCTAACTATCTTATTCCTGTTGAGGGTTACACCTCCCAAGTCACCTAGGCTAGTAACATCTTCCACTCTTTACTCTCCCACCATGAACATCCAATCAGCTGACACGTATGGCTTCTTATCATCACCTCACACCTAGCCTATGGCAATAGCCTGTTGCTTGGTCTCCTTGCTTTAAGGTTCTCTCCATTTTATTCAGCTCAAATGGATCATTCAAGAGTGCTAATCTGACCTTGTTGCCCTCCTGGCCAATCAGCTCCAGTGGTTCCCTATTGCCTCCAGGATCAAATATAAAATCCTGTGTTTGGCTTACGGAGCCCTTTCCTAACTTTCCAGTTTCCTTATAACTTACACCCTCCCTCCATCTTTCCCCCCTGCCCACACACACATACTCTTATGATTCAGTGATAGTGGCTTCCTTGTTGTTCCTTGAAAAACATTCCCATCTCCTGACTCTTGGCATTTTCGCAGTCTGTCCCCAATGCCTGGAACAATCTCCCTCCTCATTTCCACCTCCTAGCTTCCATGGCTTCCTTGAAGTTTCAGCCAAAGTTCCACTTTCTGTAAGAAGTCTTCCTTGATTGCACATGTATAACAGACATTGGATAGCTTATTGTCTCGAGGAGGGAGACAAAGGAATAGAATTTGGAACTTAAAACTTTAAAAAAAGTTAACAATTGTTTTAACATGTAATTGGGGGAAAATAAAATATTATTTTTAAAAAGTACGTTATAAATGTAAAAAAAAAGTCTTTCTCAATCCCCATTAATGCTAGTGACTTCTTTCTGTTATTTCCAGCTTATTCTGCATATAGCTTATTTGTACATAACTGTTTGGATATTGTCTTGTCCGTCACACAGGGAGGTCCTTTAGAGAAGGAAGTATCTTTTGCCTTTGTATTCCCAGAACTTAGCTCAGTGCCTGGAACATAACAGGTGCTGCTAGCTGACTGTCTGACATCAGTTGATGGCATTCAGTACCTTGATCCATGTTCAGGCTGCCAAAAAAAGACTGGAAAGCACCAGATTGCTGAGAATAGAAGGGTATGTGGTTTATTTGGAAAGAACCTCATGTCCCGTTTATTCCCTTAGCTCAGAGGAGGCTGCTTTTAAAGGAGGTTTATGAGTTCGACATAGGAAGCTATCCCCCTCACAGAAGTAAAATCCCAAACTATTTCAGGGGCCTGGAGTAGCGGCTGGCAAAAGAAAAGGTTTGGGAGGAGCAGTTTAATATCCTTCTTTGGAGCAGATCCCTGTCCATTGTAATTTCGGCCCATTTTCTCTCAGATCCTTTTAAAAACAACAGATGTTCTGTGCCTTCACAAATAACTGTATAAAAACACTGGGGAGTTAATTATGTTACTGCTAAGGATCTTCTACAAATTGGATACCATAAACTCCTTTTCACCTCTATTTACGTGGCTGCTCCCCATTCTTTCAGTCATATTGATTGGGTAGATCTTCTCCAGAGTCTACACGGGCAGAAAGATGGGCTTGGAGTCAGACGGGTCTGGCCTCAAATCCTTTCAGTGACGGTTACTGGCCTTGTGACCCAAGGCAAGTTGTGACCTCTAAATGCTCAGACAACTGCCTGAGACTTCTCCATTAAAACACGATGAGCTATGCTCTATGTGGGTGGGGAAAGTTCCCAACAATGAAATGTTCTTCAGGGTCTTGTGAATGATGTCCTGCGTATTTGTCTAAGTAGGAGATGGTTTCTCTTTCAAGGGTAAAGTTTTTCAGATGCTTCCACTGGCAAGATGGTATTTGTGTTAATTGTGTGGAACCCCAGACAACTATAAATCTGTCTTAATGGAATCCACAAGATTCTGTTTCTACTATGGATGTTTAGGCCAAAGGGAAAGAAAGACACGCACTGACAAGATTATAATATACACTTGTCTGGGCAGCCCATATTGAGTTGATCCTTCTGTACATTCATCTTGCATAGGTGTTGTTGATGGACCATGAATTGGGCCCAGGATTGACTAAGAGGGGACTGGACTGGATCACAGTTGGCAACTGAGCAGCCCTTTCAATGATGCTAATTCAATTCCATAAATTTATTTTTATCTCGGATTATTTTGCTGCTACAAAACTAAGTTTTTAACATCAATATTTTCTGGTGATGCTAAATGGCTACAAATGATGCACCACTACCATCTCAGAAGAGTAAAATATGAGGGTGATACAAAGGGTGATGGAAAGATGTGGACAGAAGCATGGCCCAATGGAAAACACACTCCTTTAGAAACAGAAGAATAGGGTTCAGATCATGGCCCCATCACTGTGGACCTTAAGCTAGTCACACACTCTCTGGGCTTTCATTTCCTCATCTATAAAATGAAAGGATTGGACAACCTCCTTTCCATCTCTAAATTTCCTATCTTAGAATGTGTGCTCATTTGATCTACTGCCCCATCATGCTGCCATCTTGTACCTCCACCCTTTTTCAGCCAAACTCCCAGGGAAAGTTGTCTATATTTGTTGCCTCCATTTTCTCTCCTCCCAACCTTTGGAAATCTGGCTTCCAAACTCATCCCTGAACTAAATCTTCTTTCTCTAAAGTTACCAATGATCTAATTACCAAATGCTGTGATTTTTTTTTTAGTTCTTATCATTTTTGACCTTTCTGCAAAACTTGATGCTGTTGACCAACCTCTCCTCTCTGGGTTTTCATTCTATTGCTCTTTCTTGGCTCTACTTCTACTTGGTCTGATCACTCCTTCTCAGTTATTTCTGCTGGGTCATCAGACATGATCTCTTCCAGACCCTTCTCTGGAAGACTTAACCTTTTTGGCTCTGGAACTTCTGGCTCGAGGACTTTGCTGTCCTGCTTGGTGAACACTTTATCTAGGAAGTGTCCAACCAGGCTTCACTTTCCTTCTTGGCTATCATCTCTCCGGCTGCCTTGCTACTTATCTGTGAACTCTGTACAATGCCATTCTCCTTCCTCTACCCCACCTTTTTCAGATCTGGAACCATAATTAAGTAAGTACAATCATTACGAACCTAAAGGGTGTGCCACTGTATTACCCTATGGTCAAACTGATAATTCCTGGAACGTTTCAGAATTGTCCTCCCTAGATACCACATTTATATCTCTGTAGTCTCTCTCTGTTAGAATGTAAATTACTTGAGGATAAAGAACATTTTTTTTGTATTCGTATCCTCAGTGATTAGTACAACTCTTGCCCTACAATAAGCATTTTGTAAATATGAATCCATTCATTCTTTCATTTATTAATTCATATACTGCCTCCTAAATGTGGAGGTAGACCAAAGCTCTGTCTTGGGAGCCATGTGGCTCCCAAGGCTATATACTCAGCCCTAATCTCTCTTCTGAGCTCAGGTCTTTCATCACCAACTAACTACCTGTTGGACATTTCTGAACTGCATGTCCTTTAGCATCTCTAAAACACAACCTGTTACCTTTCCTTTAAAACTCACAACTCTTTCAAATTTCTGTTTCTTTTGAGGGCACCATCATCTATCCAATAACTCAGGATTATAACCTTGACATCATCCTTGACTCCTCATTCTTCCTTATCCCACATAGCCAGTTTCTAGGTGTTGTCAATCTTATCTCCACAATACCTTTCCTCCCTGTTCCCTCTACTTACATGATGACTACCCTACTTTAGGCCCTCATCGTTCCTCAGCTGGCCTATTACAATGGTCACCCTGCCTCAAGTCTTGTCACTTTCCAATCCACCCCTCCATTGAGACAGCAGTGAGAGTCCTGAAGTGTAAGTATGACCATGCATGGCATTACCCTGTTCAATAAACTTCCTGAAGTTCCCTATTCCTCATGGGATCGAATACAACTCCTGTTTGGCATTTCAAGGCCCTCACAACCTCACAATCCACGTTTCCAGTCTCCTTGTAGTTCTCCTTCACTCACTCTATGGACCAGCCAAACTAGCATTCTCTCTGTTCCTCACACAGCTTCACACTCCCCCTCTCCATGGCTTTACATGGCTATTCCCTATACCTGGAAGACACTTCTTCACTTCTGTGTCTTCCAATCTCCAGTTTTCTTCATAGCTCAGCTTAAATGACCTCGAATGATTGTGGGTCCAAGTTGGTTGCAACATAGTACCAAGTATTTGTTGATAAGAAGTGCAAAAAACACTATTAGGGACAAGTATGATTGAAAAAAAGTGAGTGGGGTGGCTAGGTGGCGCAGTGAATAGAGTACCAGCCTTGGAATCAGGAGGACCTGAGTTCAAATCTGACCTCAGACACCTGACATATTTACTAGCTGTGTGACTTTGGGCAAGTCACTTAACCCCAATTGCCCTCCAAAAAGCAAGAAAAAAAAAGTGAGCTATGCATTAATGAAATATAAAATAACCAAAATATCCCATATCCCCATGAAACATTAAAAGGATCCAAAGAAGTTATCAAGTACATTAAGTTGATTCTCTATAGTGGGGCTGTAGAAAGATAAGGGCAAGAATTCCTTGGGGAGAGAAGTGGAGAGGTTGCTATCAGCAATACCAAAGAACCACATGAAAGAAGAATCTACTTAAGAACTGAACAATGAGACATCCCCACCCCCTTGAATTTTGTTCCTTATTCCAAGAAGCTTAGGATGCTTTCACAACAAAGCAGACTTAGTAGCCGACTTTAAAACATTGTTGAGGAAGATTACTCCCCATATTATAAATATGTTAGACAGGTAGAAACCAAAGTACAGAGATAGTAAATGATTTCCCAAAATCAAAAAGCCAGTAGTAACTGGTGGAGTCAGCATTTATACGGTGCTTAAAGTTTACAAAGTGCCTTACATAGAATACCTATTTGACTCTCTTGACAACTCTGTGAGTCAGGGGATGTTATTAGAATTATTTTACAGCTGAGAAAGCAAGGAGTTAAGTGACTTGCCCAGGGACACAAGTAGAGGCTGTCTGAGGCCAGTTTTGTACACAGTCTTTTCTGACTCTAGGTTTCTTGGCATGCAGTTAAGTGTTCTAATGGATTAAGCTACCACCTGCATTCAGTGTTACAACACGGCCAGGGCTGAGCTTTCCACCTTGGAGTTTCCAAAGTGAGTTCTCACATTTTCTACTACTTACCAGGTTGGGGATTTTATCTGGGAGAAATAAAAACAGGAAAATTAAATGGTAACTATCAGTTGGACAGAATTTTATCATCAGTGAAACCCTACATCATTTCTTCTTCCAAAGGGGCAAATAGAGAAGGGTAACATGGCTTCCTGAAATTTTCAACAGGCATAATGATGTCAGCTAATCTGATATTCTATAAATTCAGGGAGATAACTAACAGCAGCCTGCTATGGTGCAGCTGGAAGAGACTGCTTTGTTAAAAAAGGACCAATATGCAGTTTTCACTTACCAACTTTTTACTAGCGTCTCATTTTCAGTGATCTTTGACAATTGAAAGTACAACCAAAAAGAGCCAGACAAACTGGAGGCAGACTATCGTGTTAATAGTTGAGGTCTTTATTTAAATTTTTATATACAGTAAAAGTGCTGCCAAGAAACCTGCAGCAATCAGACAAAACAAATGTAAATCTCTCTCAACAATTAGCAGCTTAAGATCTAGCAACTACAGTGTTATGTTCACAAGTGTCATTTCTGAACTTTTCAACCCGTGCAAGTGAGTTTTTATTCTTTCACAATTCGAAAAAACACACTTACAGTCTAGTCAATGCCTACTACGGTACCACCCGGCATACACAACACGCAAACAGACACATCTTAACTCATTAGAGCCACATTCAGAAATTCCAGTTCCATTAAGGGAGAAGAGGCAACCACAGCTCTACCAACCTTGGCTTGTTTCATCACAATGTTTGATTTGGTTATTTAATGCATATATATTTTCTTTCCAAACTGGAAGGCAGCTTCTTTTAGGACCCAGTGCAACGACACACAGAATTCAGCATTTCATCAAACTGTACCCTACAGACACGCAAGACCGGCAACAAAACCGAAACACGGAGAGGACAACCTCGATGGAATTGTGTTCAACATCAAGAGATTAATGAGAAGACTCATTCCAGTTGTCTTCTTGAACTTCAGATTGTCTCTCAATTTGGGGCATGGGATGAGAAAGAGGGAACCCTAATCCCCCCAAATGGAGGTGTAGCTTATCTTACCTCACCCTTTTGGAGGTTATGGATTGCTAGAATGTGTTGAACACACACCAACTTGGGTCTGATCAGAAAGATTTGTCTTAGGTTTAACATAAACAACGTGAAATGTCAGGAAATCATTCTACAACCTGAATGCTATCACCCTCTCCAGACAGAGAACCCCTCCCCCACTACCCAGTACATCCAGAGCAACACATCCATACATTTGCCTCTGCAGTCACACACATACCAGGGTAGGCACCAACTCATACAAGTAATCCAGGAATACTCTTCCTTCAAAGAGAATGAACATAGCCTTTACAAGGAAAGTAGCTAGAGTCAAGTTTCCAACAATATAACAATTGTTAAACCATTTGGATGAAGTGGCAGAAGAGATTCCAATGAAGGGAAAAATCTGGGAAAAGCCACAATGCAGGGGAAATAATTAAGTCAGAAGAAAAAGCAGTGAGGTTGGGAAAGGGGGGAAAGCGGTGAGAGGTGTGTAAGTAAACAAATGCTGACAACATTTGGGAAGGGGAAAAGGATCAGCCAGCAAGGAGGACATAATTTTCTTAACTAGAATGACTTTCTTTTCTGTTGGAAAGAGAAAGGTAGAGAATTATCTATCCCTGCCTTGCCTGGGGCTCAGGGTTTAATGACCAATGGTTTTAGTAAGGGCCAAGTTCAGAGTGGAGAAGAGAAGAGAGAGCGAGGCCCAGCCTTCCTGTGCAGAACACTGACCTGAGGCGAATGGGGGGGAACCCTCTGGGACTCACAGGACCCTCCCAAGAGTTTCCAGTGTGCACTACAGTTAATAGTTTCCACACAACTTAAGAGACGTTCTGGCTTAAAGAGTGTCAAAGAGAATGGGCTTAAGAAAGACAATGTTTGTAGCATGTACTTGTATCTGAGAGGTCTCTTCCCTGTTTTCACAAAACCTATTAAAATGGACCACGGAGAAATGCATAACAGTGGAGGAAACTATTTCAGCTACATATGGGCATTACATTCTACGGCACTCCAGTTTTGTTTTGTTTTTGTTTTTAGCAATAATTATGTTTTTAGGCAGAATAAGACTTCCAAGTATTCAGACTTCCAAGTATTCAGACTTCATCTGTAATGCAGTGGAAAACAGGAATGATTTCATTTCAGTATAAACTTGGACGGGATACATCTCCTTTTTCTCTTTCTTAAAAAAATGAATCATTGCAGCTTCTCCTGGTTTGTGGGAAGGGAGAAGGAAGAACAAGTTAATGAGGGCCATAGAAGTGGCTGGCGAGCCGCCAGGGGGGGATCGGCAGGGCAAGGGCAGGAGTACCTGAGTTTTGTGATTACAGAGGTGATATGCTGAATCTCTTGGAAGAGGCACACAGGGGTTAACAGGGTTGGGAGGACTAGCTGGTCAAAGTTAAGCAAGGCTGGGGAAGCCATGGGAACCATACACCCTGCCTTCCTAGCAGAAGGGGCGATGCTAATCTCGTTCAGGGAAATTTCTGGGGATGAAGAAAATAAGGACAGCCTGGCTTCCTATTCTCCTCGGTGCATGGCATTATATCATTTGGTTGCACAGAACTGAAGCTAGGAGAACAGCAGGTACAGTTCAATACTGGGAATGGTGCAGAAACTCTGTGCCCTTTGTGGAGAGTCAAAAGCATGTCTTCCAATAGGATGAGGGAGTTAGTTACAGAAGAGAGGGGCTGGCTCAGCATCTCTCCACATTATGGAATTCATACTCAGAAAGGAAAAAAAAGGTAAATCAACCCAAACTGTAGGACCCAGATTGAGAATATTTCTGTTAAGAAAGCCAGTGCAGGACCACAGGTCACTGACAAAAATTCACACATATGCCTTAGGAACAACCTTAATCACTGACATATTTTCTTGTTCTCGCTCAAGGGAACCGTCTTTAGTTGCCGCAGTGAGACAGCCGGAATAAAGCTTTGAAAAGAAGGCTCCCAAGGCCACAGCGCTGATGCGAGGACAAATGATTTCCCTACTGTCAGCTAAAAAGGACAACTTTGGCTTCAGTTACTGGGGATGCTTTGTATTATAAATAAGAAGAAATACAAAAATGATTTTGGGTTGACTCTGTTTGTAGATAAAGTCTCCTTTGGGCTTTCCTAAAGAGTGCCCCAGTCCAGTTTAGGAAATGAAGTAAATTTTAAGGGAAATAATCCCTACTCCTATATGGCTGGTTTGAGACTCACAGAGCCGCCATCACTCCCCAACCAAACCAACTCCAATGAGGGGAAAAAAACACAATGGAGGGAGGTTTTTAAGATATTGCAACTCTAAGCATGAGGCAACAGAGGGCGGCATTTGCAAGGTCTCACTTTCCTCAAATTGTTTAGAGACAAGACAGAGCACATGTAATTATCCACACATTTCTTCATTTAAAAACATCACTTCTTTATTTCAAGAAAAAAAAACACCCTCCCAGCCCCTTCCAAAAAAACCCCAATAATTATAATAATAATAATAATAATAATTATAACAATAATAAAAAATCCTATTAGAAACCATAAGGAAGCACTGAGAGTGTGAGTATTACATTCTTCAAGTACGCTGTTCGGATTTTTTTATTTTTTAAATCTGTGACTATACACATATAAAAAAAAACCTTGAAAGTGCGGCCAAGGGCTTTTGCTTAAGATTCAGTGTTTAGAGGGCTACTTCAAAATACTGTAGCAGGACTGTGCAGTTACCCTGCAGGGCATGACACTCTGCATCCTCGCCAAAGGGCAAGAGGGCCCAGATATAAAAATGACCAGACCTCCAGATTAGCGTGACTGGCTGACTTGAGTGTGGACGCTGTCGGGCAGATCTGTGTGTTCTTCCATGTGTTTTCCGCAGCTAAGGAAAATCCACCCTGAATCTGTGAATTCAGACATGGAATGTGCTAGGGGGTTAGCCTGGGGAAGCAGGGCGCTGGGATGCTCCCAGAAAAGGCAGGTTGCTAGGCCTAACTGGTTTAATTGACTCATCTTTCTAATGGGTTTTAGTGCAGTAGTTCAAGCCAGAATTTAGAATGCCCATCACTGTGCTCCAGATTGTGTTGGTTCATGTTAAAGGATCTTTTTAAGATTTGCATCCCAGGAGAACCATGCTACATAAAAATGATCCAGGATTTTTGCCCAAAAAACTTCTTGGATAAAATCTAAAAAATACTATTGCAATCGCGTCTTTCAGAGAAAAAACGTTATTCTAAATGTAAACAGATTCACTCGACTCTTTCTTGTTGTTCAGAACTTCAGAGTAGTTAAGTTGCTGTCTAAATCTCTGCTGCATGCACACGCCAGGGGTTTGGGGAGCAGCTGCCTCAGCGTCATCATCTTGGGGATGAAAAGAACCGTTCCACATAGCCAAAGATGGCGTCCCAGTGCTTCCAGAGAAAGGCAATGAAAACCACGAGGAATAAAGTGCTGAACGTCCTGCTGCGTGTCTTCATGAGAGGAACCACACAGTTGGCCACAGTGGAGACGAAGACCAGGAGAACGGCCATCACGGCCAGGAGGATGTTGATGAGCTTGCCCAGGAGGTTCCGTGCGGTGGCGTTCTCCAGCCCTTCTAACTGCACCACCTGTTGCTGCTGCTGCTGCAGCTCCATCTTGGAGATCCGGGTCTGGCAAGCCTCCAGCGCTTCCTGTGGGCCAGAACAGGGACAGGTCAGTCTTCCAAACGCACCCAGGACTGACGCTCCTTGCCCATTACGAGAGATTGCGTCATACTCAAAACATGCTAGCTGGCGTATGGGAGATCTCCCAGGAAGTCAACTAAGTCACTGGCCACTCCAGAAATCATCCACAGACTGTGCTCCCTGTATCCCATTCTGCTAGCTCAGGAACACTTATCTGGAAGGCAAGGTTCCAATGACAGGAGAGAGCACTGCACACACCCATTAGCAGGCTCACAGTGGACACACTCAAAACCCATTTTTGACATTTACCCTTCAAAGCAAGGCTTGTTCCTTTTAATTCCAGCAAATTACGGACATGCAGCATTAACCCCACAGGATACAGAGATGAGGATGAGAGCCATCTCTGATTCTGTCGACTTTACAACTTCTTGATCTTCCTCTTTCTATGATCTCTGAAGGCACAAATGAATATTTCCAATTGTTTGTGGGACTGAAACAAATACTAAAATTGAAAATCTTTGCTAATGAGTTTATTTTAATCTGACCTTAAAGTTCAAGGGCCTAGATTTCTCCTAACTGCTTGTAGCAGAGGTCTTCAGCTCAGGTTTTATCTTAGTATTTCAAGCAGGACAGTTTTACCTGGCCACATACTCCCAGCTTTCTGGGAGCTTAGGTAAAGTCCCTAGCGGCTTTATCTGATGGACTGAATAATGAGGTTGAGGATAACCTCTTATTTTCTTGCATTTCTACAAGCTTAAGAGTCTGGCCAGGTAGGGCATAGGCTGAAAACAGATGCTTGCAAGAAAAACAGTAACATCCCAGAGAGCCTAGAAAAATATAGCAGCTGGGAGACATGCTCGGGGTCAGTGGTTTTAATCTCAAATAGACATATATCTCTGTGGGCCACATACTGACTTGGTCTACAACAAATCAACATTATCTGTATCATAGTACATGTTTATTTCTTTATTTTTAACCATTTCCCAGTGACATTTTGATCTGGTTCTGGCTGCACTGGGAGGTCTGAGGGCTGTGAATGGGCCACCAGCAAGGTAATTCCCCGACTCCTTTGGGCAGTTGTAGGAAAAGTTCTTTTGGAAGTTTCTATTCCCTAGCCTGAGGTCATGCCGTGGACAGAGCGCTGGACCTGGAACCAGGATGACCTGGATTCAAATCCAGTCCCACACATGTACCAGCCAGCACCACTTTGAGCATCAAATGAGATGATATTGTAAAGCACTCTGTCTACTGTAAAGAGTTATATAAATGCTGGCCATCACCACCATCATCAGTAGTAGTAGTAGCAGCAGCACAAGCTTGTTCCCACTTAGGAACACTTACTTGGGTAAGAAAGGTAGAATGAATGGTGTTTATCCCTGGGAGGTGGGAAGCAGGGCGGGGATAACCATGAAATGTTCTGCCCCTTCCCATCCGTCCTCTTCCAGAGGTGCCTGGTAACATTTCTGCGAAAGGTTATCTGTGTGCCCGGTTAAGGCAGCTGGCCACCTTTTGATCAAGGTCAATGGTCTCAGCTCATCATGGAAAATGTGAAACACGACAGCTTCCTGATTTGTTAAAAGAGGAAACTGTGAAGAGTATTTAGCCAGAGAGAATATACAGTGCTATCCCTTTACTGGGACTCCCCAATCTTCTGAAATAAACAATCTTTCCAATAAGTGATGAAATGAGTTTTTTCTCCAGAAAGAACGGGTACCCCCTTCTACATGAAAGTGCTCCCCATCCCACCCAGCTGCTAGTGTCCTTGTTCTGGCTTGTATTTAAGCACCCTGGACTGACTCTGTGTTCACTCTCCATCTGCTCACATACATACCTATGGTCTCCCTCAACAGAAGCTCCTTGAGCGTAGTGAGTGTTTTTCTTTTGTCTCTGTAATCCTAATGTCTGACTGAATGATTGGCCAACACTTGAGAGTTAGGAGATTTCTAGCCAACTCAGTCCAAGCTTAGCAGCTCCTCCAACCTGTCACCCAAGCCCTGATACAAACCTGGATGTCCCGAGCCCTCTCATAGGACTGATAGGCGATCTTCTCCTCCATGCTGGCCAACTCCTGCTTTAAGTTCAAGATCTCATTCTGATGGAGTTCAGTCAGGTCATTTAGTTGCTCCTCTAATCGCTCACATCTAAAAAGTGGGAGAAAGAAGCCAGAAAACATTATAAATTAGAATATTTTTGTTATTTTCAAATTGCCTTCATAGTATATTTATTCTCACAGTCAATGGGAAATGACAAGCAGGAGATTCCCAAACAAAAATTCTTACCAATGAACAAATTTACCTTGTTTCTAGCACCATTTATTTGCAATCAGCTATAACCAAAGTATCCCCATGATCTAGGTAAGAAGGATGCAATACATTTCTCAACTGAGGAAGAAAACTCATTAGCTGATTCTCTTACAGCCTCAGAGTTCCCATCCACAAAGTTCTACAGTGAGTCCAGCTGGAATGGGCCCAGGTAATACACTGGCTACTAATTATCAGCATTTGCTTCCCTCCTCAAGTCACAAGGACCTGGACAGAGAATGATGGCTTCTTCCAAGAAGAGAAAATTGCAGCTGTTATTTTGTAGCTGAAATCCTCTGATAGGGAGATAAACAATTGGGTCTGGATAACTCTGGTAAGAACAGCCCCAATCTACAGGAAACATCAGGGAGGAAACTGAGAAGAAGTAATAAACCAGGGGGCTTTAGGCAAATTCTGTGGAGCAAAGAGGCTGGCAACAAGCCTGCCATGTCCTGAAGTGCAGTGTGCCCAGAGCACACTCAAGTGAATCTTACTATCAAGACCACCATTTTCAGAACATTTTCTCCCAAGAGAACCACCCAAGCTGTGGAAGAGTGTATTGCTTTGCTGCCAAAAAGCCAAAGGCACAAGGATGCTTGTGCTCAGCACTGCCCAGTCACAAGGTCTTGGTGCCAGCAGCTGCCATGATCCAACACTTTTACAAAGCCTACACACCATCAAATTTATGTAAGGAAAAGAAGTAGAAAAGACATCAGTAAGTTATATTTTAAGAGCACACACAAGACTACTTTTACCTTGATTTATGTGGAGCACCTGGTTCCTTAAAGGACCTGACTCCACTCCCTTTACCCTCCTCCCCAGCCCCCAAGGATCTGTATGTGACAAATGAAGAATTCAAGGCGCAGAGAAGGGAGGTGATGGCCCAGGGCCATCAGGGAAAGAGCAGCAGATGCAGGGCCAGAGCACTCGCTCCACTGTTTGATAAAGGTAAAATCTACTTCTGGTCTGAATGACCAGAGTGCTGCCTAAGAGCAGAGAACCCAGAACTCACACTAACAACCCCTCAGGCTTCTTCTAGATCGCCACGTGCCACTTTCCCAAGTCTTTGTTTGCCCCCTTCCACTAACTAAGGGTTTCTTAAATCTGGGTCTGTGAAATTGTATTTTTAACATGTTCACAACTACTTTAACTGGTGTCCTGTGTAATCCTATGCATTTTTATTTTATGCATCTTAAACAATGATTCGGAGAAGGTGCACACAGGTGTCACTGGACTGACAAAAGGGGTTTGGGACACACAAAAAAGTTAAGAACCTGTTGAGGTCTTTAACCTTCTTCACAAACAAACTCCTCAACTGTATTCTCTGGGTACTGTTCCCACTAATTTCAAGGATAACTTTAAGTGCTGCTTTACACTCAACTTTGTTCTAAACACACAAGCATTTAGAATATTTTATTTTAGTCATTTTAGGTTATTTTAAAATGCCAACATGAATTTATTTTTCAAAATTTAATAGCTTGAGCTCAAACAGAAAACTGTCTTAGTTGGCTGTTTCAGCAGGGGAGAGGTGAAGTTACATTTTGGTTGGAGGATTCCTTTTAATTTTACAAAATTGGAAGCAAATCCCATATCATGTCTCAAGAATTAATGCATGATGCGTTTTTAGCCACGAAACACAGCATACACTGCACAATGATCTTGGAGAAACCTTAGCCCAGGTATAACTTCCCCTTTCCACTGAAAAGACAAAGTCATAGCTCTTTGTAGTTCAATTTCTGATGAATGAAAAGCTAGATAACTTTATAGGCTTGGAATTCCTCACGTGATGCATCACCTTCAGGGGAAAGGCTAAAACATCTGGGACCAACTCAGTGAGCCAATAGTTTCCCCTCCTTAAGTATTTGTAACCAGAATTGCTGAGGTAAGTGTTGCACAGGCTAGGAGAAACAGGAAAAACTAGAGCTTCAAGTCAAAAACAAAAACAAACAAATCCATCTCCCCCATACCTCAGGACAAAGGACTGGAAAGCAAATAAGTGATTGTGATCAGACTACTTTCATTATTTCACAAACTCTGCATCAGGACACTGGTACCTTTTAAATTAGTCTTGAGCTGCTCAACTCCCTTGTGCCAAATGTTGACCAGAAATAAGACAATACTGGAACATGAACAGTAGAACTAATGAAGACCTGAGGCTTCTGGTCAAGATGGCTCCCTGGACCACGGTAGGCAGTCCAGCTTACAAAGAACCCTCCCCAAACCCAAAACACCCTAAAATAGCACCAGGCCAAATAATGATCAACAAATCCAGTAAGAAACTACAATGAATTCTTCTGTCCCAAAACTAGAGAAAGAATTATTCAGAAATCCATCGCAAATAGGAAAGTGTGTCTGACTGAAAAATTCAGTGCCAATGCAGGCAAACAAGATAGAATCCTATCAGCATGAACTGAAATAGGTGGGTAGGAGATACCTCTTGTCCCTAAGTCTCTGTATACAGAAGCAGTAAGAGCAGAGGGCTCCTGTAAGAATGCTCCAAGGTAACTGGAAACCCACATTGTGGACCTTGGAAGCAAGTAGGAATAGCAGTACTCAATCCCAAATATATCCTAGTCCTAGGTCCCTAATGCTCTGAAGGACCTTGATAATATGTTGCTCTGAACATCAAAGATGGGGGTGGGGGTGGGGGGGGAAACCTACTAGTACTATTAGCGAAGACACATCCTGAGAAGTGGAGGTCATTGTAGGAACTCAAGGGACTCAGGTTGAGACCCAACGGGGTCAAATACCCCACTGGGGAGAAGAACC
The DNA here is from genome assembly GCA_028627135.1 of Pseudochirops cupreus. Taxonomy (NCBI): domain Eukaryota; kingdom Metazoa; phylum Chordata; class Mammalia; order Diprotodontia; family Pseudocheiridae; genus Pseudochirops; species Pseudochirops cupreus. Next base: position 377,466,919 of record CM053583.1, on the reverse strand, counting down.
TAGTCCTGGTACAAAGCCCCAGTGTAGTGCCATAGAGCTGGAGGGATGAGTAAACAGAAGAAGGTCCTAACCATTATGAAGAGTCCAGAAATGGCAAGAAATGCAATACAAGAGAGAATCACTCCATAATATGTTTAAGTAGAGACTCCAAGGAAAAAATGAATTTTTTATAAGGAGTATATGAATATCTAGAAGAAGTGAAATGAAAAAAAAAAAGAAATAAAAGCTCTCTAGGAAAGATTTGGAAAGAGAAAAAATAGCCTAGAACAAAAAGTGGTAAACCTTACTCAAATAATGAATGCCCTGGGAACTAGAACAGATCAGAGAGAAACAAATGACTCCATAAAACAATAAGAAATATTAGAATAAAATTAAAAAGACGGGGAGAGAAGAGAAAAAACCATAAGAGGTATCTGCTTTAAAAAATACCTGACTTGGAAAACAGGCCAAGGATAATTTAAGGTTCATTGGACTCTCTGAATATCAGAATTAAAAAAAAAATCCTAGACATTATATTTCAAGAAACTGTAAGTGAAAACTAGCTAGATTATTAAAATCAAGGGGCAATGTGAAGATAGAAAGAATCCACTGATCACTTCCTGAAAGGAATCCCAAAGGAAAAGTCCTAGAAAGCTCGTAGCCAAAATCCAGAGCTTCTATGTCAAAGAAGAAAAAAAAATTCTGCCATCAAACAGAAGGCATTCAAGTAACAAGGAGTCCGAGTCAGGATCACATGAGACCAGGCAACTTCTACTATAAGTAAATGGAGAGACTTGGAATAAAATATAAACCTGGAACACAATATTCCAAAAGGCAAAAGATGTAAGATTAACAGGGGGAGAAGAAATAGTTTCTTCTGAGTCTTAATGTCTTTAAGGAGCAACAGAGGGTGTTAAATATAAAAAACAGAAGACCCAGGAGGGTCTATTCTGAGGGTTTTAAGAGTTAAAAGAAAAGAGAGGTGAAAGGAATACACTGGCGTAGAAAGAAAGAAGAAAGGGTAGTGTTGGAAATGACTATTTCTTGTAATTGGGGTGAATGAGAAAGAAGTATACAGAAGGAGAAAGCTGTGGGAGAACATCGGATGGAATTCTCTCTAATCTGTACTAAACACATACATATTTAAACAAACACCAAGAGTTTGATCTATAAATAAAAACAAGTGTGTGGGTAGATGGGGGAGAGGCGTTAAATGAGAAGATAATACTGGGAGGGAATAACTGTAAGTAAAACAATTTCCTGATCCTGAATCTGAGATTAGAAGGAAAAGAAAAGATCTAGAGGCTCAGGGGGTGCATAAATTTGAATCTTTTTCTCTACCATCTGAGGAACTTTATGCAAGTCATAACTTTTCTGGGCTTCAAGGTCTTTCCATATGGAATGAAGGGGTTGGACTAGATAATCTCCATGAAATCATTCTGGCTTTAACTTCATAATATTCCCATATAATATTGGTCAAGTCACTTAACTGGACTTAATTTTCCTAATCTGTAAAATAAGGTCATTCTCAAACTTTGGTCTCAGTACCCCTTTATAATCTTAAAATTAGTGGAGCCCTCATTAAACTCTTAAAGATTATTAAGGACCCCAAAGTGCTTTTTGTTTATGTGGGTACATTTATTAATATTTACTGTATTAGAAATTAAAACCAAGAAAGTTTTAAAAAAATTATTAACTCATCTAAGTATAACAATAAGATACTCATATGCCAATATAAGTAACATTTTATGAGAAATAACTTCCAAAACAGATTCCAGATTCTCTGATCTGCTTCTGCATTCCAGTCTCTACCAGACATGGAGTTGGAAAAGGGAGGAATGTGATTTAAGAATAACACTTTGAAAGAAAATTTACAAGGAAGCAAAGAAAAGACAGACAGCTCTCAACACAATGCATAGTATTTATTATATAGGCTTCCTTGAAATGGAAATTTATTGTTATATATTTTGAATCCCTTCATGTTCTGCTGTGCACATGACATGCTTTTCCCCCCTTTTCTTATTTTTTTTACATTTCAATATTTAAGTTTATGTTTCTTTTTCTTTTCTTACTGTGTATTTAAATTTTAGTAGTACAAAAAATAAAATAAAATAAAATAAATAATACTTTGAGAACCTTTGGGCTAGATTGGCTATAAACGCTCTCAAGCAATTCTGGATCCTCTGATTCTAGAGGAGAAGGGTAGAGGGTTACAACATTTGCTATTCATGAGAGAGAGATAAGAGAAGACAGCTTGCATGCTTATATATAAATGAGGGTGGTGAAGAGTGAGACTCATGAATGAAAAGATACCTAAACTGGGCAGAGATTTCTCCTCCTGGCTTTCCTTATGAGCACAGTGGTAAGGACTGAAAAAGGTTAGAACATACTCAACTTGTCAAAAGTTGGGGGAAGGGAGCAGGGAAAGGAGGGCAGATTAATTCTGAAAAACCCAGAGGGCAAGCAATGTAAGAATATGGAGTAAAAAGATGACAGGCACCAAAATAGGCAGAGAAGACTTAGAAAGGTCAGGCTTTATGCCAGGCAACCCAAATGCCCTGAAGCCCCACAGGGAGAAGCTGTATTCTTAGCATATCTGAAACCCAGAGAGCTTATCCCACCAACTGGGACCAAGGTGAGGCAAAGAGCCAGAGTCCTTTAATAGTGGAAGATGAAAGGGCTCAGCTATAGCTGGTTTTTCTCTCTTGGAGCCTGCGCCCTTCACTAAGCACACCTAAATGTATTTTGGAACTTGAATCTGCCTTCCTAAGTTTCCTAATTTTTAATTTTCAGTTTCTAAAGCTATGTATGGATGCCTAACGTCTGGTGTAAGAAGCTAAAACAACGAATCTAAGCTTAACTGTGGTTTCCTTATGATTTCTCTACTGGGATATAAAATTCCTTTTAACAACTAAATTGTTTAGGTAGGATCCTGTTGGTCTGTTTCTAATAGAAAGTGTGAGGCCAGCACCCCATTGTCTCCCAGCAACTGGTTGACTGCTCACGGCTGACTTCTCCAAGGGTTCTGGCAGTTCCCAAGCCTCTCTTGGTTGTACATGAACATTCTTCCAACAAAGACATACCAATGACATCTGTGGTCAGTAGCACTGGGGGCCTTTTTGGTTGCTCTACTATAAGTAGTCTAAAAATGTTACCTGTCAGATCCTTTAGGGAAGAAAATTATGGACGGAACCTGCCACACTCACCATCAGTTTTCTCAGGTTTTCCTCCACTCTCAACACATTTCTATCAAGTGGGGGATTCTTCCTGAGGAAGCTGGTTCACGCAGCTTTGGTTATGCATCTCTGCACAGTTACACATGAAAAGTAAAGAAAAGGCGCACTGGAAAGAGCCTTGGGCTGGAAGACATCAGTTGTACGTCCAGCTCCACAGCTAACTAGCCATAGGTGGGATGATGGATGGGCAAGTCACTGCACTTGCCTGGCCCTCTGTAGCTTTCTGGTGTGAGAAATGAAGGAACTGGGAATACAGGACCTCGAAGGTCCTTTCTTGACCTAAAGTCCTAATTGGGGCTTTCGTGATCTAAAGTCCCATTTGATAAATTAATAAATAAGTAAATGAGATATGTCTGTAAGTCTAATAGGAAGGGAAGAATCTTGTGGCAGCAATACATTCTACTCTATGCCAGGCGCTGCACTAGGTGCTGGGGATGCAAACAGACGTTAAATGGCCCTCCCTATGAGCAGCAGAGGCCATTGACAGAGGGGATGCTCTCCCTTCTTTCCACACTCTCTTCAGTAGAAGCTTCCTTCCCTTTGATCAGAAAGAGTGAATCCTAGATTCTTTTTATTGATGAAGACTGAAAACAAACTGTATCGTGATCTTATATATACACCTGGCCCGTGGGGCAGGGCTCAGCCAGAGCCTGCTGTAACTGGTGTAACAGAGCAAGGGCAGCCTCTGACGGGTTAAGAAATACCAGTGAAGGGTGATGTTTCATGGAGGGACCCCAGAAGCCTTCTCTGACCAGCCTAGACAGAGCTGAGTGTAAATGCTTTGTTTCCTTCCATGTAAGTGACCTGCAAATGACAACAAATCCAGAGGGACTGTGAAAATGGAGCAGCAATACCCACTGTGACATGGGGCCAGGGACATGATGGGGAGAGGAAGCTTCACACTATGCTTTCTAACCAAGAACCTGCAAAGGCCACTCACTCAGGGGCTTGTTTTTAATCTAAGCATAGACTTTTCATGTTACACTGAGAAAAATAAGGCATCTACTTAGGGAGATGGACCTAATGCCTGAGATCCATAAATAATGTCCTACTGACCTTCATTGCAGGTTGTAGAGACTTTGTCCCCTAGAGAAGGACAGGAGTTTAGTAATATTTCACCCATCTGGCCACAGCAGAGAAATCAAAGGTGAGGAAAAAAGAGAAGTTTTGGGGCTAATACTGGTATTGTAAAATCCATGAACTAAAGAGCAGACTTACTTTAATAAGTCAAGTTTTTAGGAAGCACCAGTTACTGTTCTGGGCACTGCAGACACAAACACAAAGAATTAGAAAATCCTTTTCCTTAAGAAGTTTCCAACCTACTGGGGGAAATGATAGGTACACACAGACATATCAAATAAGTGTAGAAGGAAACTAAGGCTGAGGGATAAAATGACTTAGCTAGGGCTTCAGAGCTATCAGTGCTTGAGGGAGGATTTGAACTCGGGTCTTCCAGAGTCCAGGACCAATACCACCCACTGTGCTGTGTGGCTGCCTGGAGGGAAGAAGAGGGTGCTCATCCTCACTTGAGAGGGTGTGGGTAAGGAGAGGTGGGAGAAATTGGCAGAGAGAAGGGAAGCTTTGTACTCCCTTCTATGAGAGAAGGAATCAATCAGGGCCTGGTGAGAGGACTGCTTTGCTGGCAAAGACCAGATGAAGGTAGAGAATCTGATCATTTGAAGTACCTGAGCAGGAGCAGAGAACAGGTAGGGCAGAGCAGTAGTTAAGGGCCAAGGTTCAGCAAAGGATGATGGGTGACCAGAGGAAGGGTAGAGGAATTCTAGAGTAGAGAAGAATGTACTAGTTTGCTGGCAGAAAGGACAGAAAGCTAGAGTGGGAGCAGGGAAGATGTGAGTTCAAATCCTGCCTCTTTTGACACCAACTAGCAATCTGACCCTGGCAAATCACTTAACATCCCTTAGGCTTATTTTTCTCATCTGAAAAAATCAGAATAACAGTAGCATCGGGCTCACAGGGTTGTTACAGAGATCTAGCACATGTGAAGCAGCTAGCAAACCTCAAACCACTGTACAAACATCAGCGTTATTACCTAAGTTGTCAAGACTGGAAAGGGAAGAAAGGGAAGCCAGTGCAGGGGTGAGACCTGAGAAAGGCCTGAGGCATGGAGGGAAGGGAGTCACAGCCAAGGAAGGGAGAGGCCTAGGGAGAGACAGATTTCTGACAGGAGGTTACAATTAGATAGAGGAATGTCAGTGTTTCTGAAAAAGAAAGTAGAACACCTGTGGTAATGCTGAGATCTCCAGTGTGATCATCATCTCTGCATGTGGGGGTGGGGTGAGGTGCGGGTAGTGGAGGGGGAGGAAGGTAATGGGACCAGAGGAAATTAAGTGAATGGGAGATTAGGGACTTTGAAGGCGCACTGGCATGAACATTTAAGTTCCTTAGTATTAGGGAAAGAGCTGGGAGGGACAGGAAGAACAGGAGTGGGGAATTGAGTTTGAGAGAGTTGGGAGAATGACCTTCGGGCAGGAACACAATCACTATCATGATATGTATGGAATGAAAACATTCAATCAAGCGGAATTTCAAAAGAGGAAAGGTTGTTGCTGAGTAATTGTGGCCAACGGAGAGTCTAAGAAGTACAAGCTGGGAGCAGGGACTATTGTGATCCTCCTCCAGATGCAGGTGTGGGCTGGTGATGGTGACATGAGAAAGACTCCCCACAGCTTCCTAGGTTCTCCCCATCTAGAACCTATATATTTTTACTTCAGATTCAATTCTAATAAGCTTGGTCACCTATTGTGCTAAGCCCACAACAGACAAACAACAGACTGGAAATTCTTACCAGCAGGTCCACTGACAGTCATGGAAAATGACAACAAACAAAAACGTTCCAGCAAGAGTGGACACAGAACTCAAAATGCACAGCAGCACACTATGGACAAACAGCCCTTCACACCTCAACAGACCCTGAAGGCACATCCTCTTCTTAAAAGGTCAAATGATGTTCACTGTACTCTTAAAAAGCAGGAAAACAGGTTTGAGAAAGATTACTATTACAACTGGTTAAAATTTAATGATAGTTATCTGGAAAATTCATTTATTGGGAATACTTTATTCTCCAAAGGTGCTAGCTAAGGAGTTACTATGTTAGGCACTTTTAACAGTGCCTTGCATATAATGGCTTCTCAAAACATTGAGAATAAATGAATAAATGAATGGTTGTTCCTGGAGTGGTAACAGGAACAGGATCTAAGCTCCATTGGTCTTTAAAGGGGCTTATGGATAGAAAATGTACTGCAAAAATGATTTCTGCAACTACTTTTCTTCAGAAAAAAACTGCCTCAGTATTTTAAAAAAAGGAAATCCAAATCTAGAGCTGATATGGGATAAGAAAGTAAGTCAGTAGAGGCTACTGTCCTATTATTTTTAACTTAAAGTATTTCCTATCAGTTTAATAGATTTTAAATAGTCTCTTTCACCTGGATGATTATTCTGTAAAAGTGACCATTTTGCCTATCGTGAGCATAAAAACTGTCATGAAATAAATAGGTTTGGACTCCACTGTTCTAATGAGGAGATAATGGGGGGTTGGGAGGTAAGGGAAGAGGGGTGGAGATGCTCTCCCCTGTCTCTTCTCTTTTATACCGATACAAAGTGGGCCTTAGAAGCAATTTTTCTTTCTTAGCTCTTTTTTATCCAGGCCTAAATTTGACCTGAAGGCAGGTCAAATCAGAAGCTTGGATGGAAGAAGAAAAGGAAGCAGGGGATGACAAAGCCAGTCAGCATGGCTTCATGAGAACCAGTCAAGAGATGAAAAACTAATTTTTCTGAGTTACCAGAATAATAGATCACGTGAGTGCTACAGATTTAGTTTCTCTATATTTTAAGATACCATTTCACACAGTCTCTCATTTTATTCTTGTGGAAAAGATGGTGAGATGGGGGCTTTGTAAGAGGACAGAGGCAGATTAGGAAGGAGCTGAATGGCCTATGCAGAGTACTAATGAGCAGCTTCCTGTGACACTGGAAGGAGGTCTCTAGTGGAGTTCCCAGAGGCCCATCTTGCTTTCTCTGCTTATGAGTGACTTGTTCATCAGATTTGCAGAGGACACCAAGCTTGCAGGGAGAGCTCAATGAATGACAAGAATGGGTCAGAACACTGGTCCAGAGCACATCGGATGAAATTCAGTAGGGATAAATGTAAAAGTTCTACACTTGGACTCAAAGCAAAAACAAAACAAAACAAAAACATTCCCAGCACAAGTTGGAAGAGGCCTGGCTTGAAAGCGGTTCATCTGAAAAACACAGAAGGGTTTAGTGGACTCAAGCGAAAAATGAATCACTGGTGTGACGTGTTTGTGTTTGACTCTACACTGAAAGAGGGTGAGGGCAAAGGGCTAGGGAGGGGACAGTCCTCTGGCTGTGGTTTGCTCTGGGGACATCAAATGTGGAATATCACTTTTGGTGCTTGGTGCTACATTTTACAAAGGACACTGATAAAGCTGGAAAAAAACCAGAGGCAAGCAATCAGGACTGAGGAAGGGCTCTGAGAAAGAGCTTTGAGCAATCATGTCATGGGGATCCTTACAAAGGAAACAGAGATGGTTAGCTTGGAGAAATAGAAATGTTAGCTTGAAAATTTGCCATTTGGGTAAGTATGGTCCATAACAGGGATTTATGCTCACGGATATGAATGGCTGCATAGGGAAAAGGGATCGATTATGATTGTTTGGTTTGATTCCTGGAGGGCAGAACAAAGAGCAGGAGGTTGCAAAAGGGCAAATTTACAGTTATCATTAAGAAAATCTTCTTAATGATCTGAGCCATCCTAGAATGAAATGGACTGCTTTGGGAGGCAGTGGCTTTGTCCCCAGGCTAAACGGCAGTGTGTTGGGCATGTTGTAGAACTGCTCAGCTAGGAGCCTCTGAGGCCCACTGCAGCGCCGAGAGTTTGTGATTCTGTGACTCTGCATGTTTTGTTCCTTTTTCAAAAAGGGTCCCAAAAACTCATTTTTTGAGCAGTTTTACATGGAAATCGTAACCTAAATTTACGCTCCCTCTTGCAGAGGGGTTGGTTTTATTGTAGGAGCAAAGGCCTTTGTGTTCTATTTTTAAAACACTGGAAATGACTGTAATGCAACACAGGGTGCCATTGAACCTGCCCCTCCCAGGAATATCTAACCTCTAGACACAAAATGGTAACGTATCCACCTCGAAGCCTTTCTCTTTCATGTCCCTCTCTTGAACATTTATGAAAAAGCAGAAGGAGGACAGCAAAAGGGAGAGGCACAGCTATGCAACGGGTCACAAATCCCATTCCACCAAGCCTCCCTCAAGCAAGAGCGGGGTTCAGCTGGGGAGAAGACTGTGGCCACCACAGCAGCGTTTCTGCTCTCTTGCAGGAGGCTGTTTTGTCATCTCACCTCCACCAGCCCCTCGCTGCTCCAGGAAGGCAGTCATTTCATTCCTTCCTAAACAATCCCCTGCTTTCCTCTTGTCTTCTTTCCCCCAAGTCCGGACACTCCACCTCATGTTTATGGAGACAATAAAGGCCACTCACTGGGAACTCCCCTATTTTCCCCTTCTCAAAACACACCGATACCAATCTTTACTCTCTTCCTTCCCCCCATCTCTGACAATGCTGTGCCACTTCTTTCACCAAGAGAGCCTTCCACAGGTACCCTGATCCTATATCCCTTCCATCTTCTCCAAGAGACTGCCCCTTCTCCTTCGCCTTCTTTCTTCCCTTCCCTCCCTCCCTCCTCTTCAGCCTCTCCCCATCTACAGGTTCCTTTCTCCATTGCCTACAAACATTTCCAAGTCTCTCCTATTCTTTTTTTTTTTTGCTTTTTTTTAGAGGGGGCAATTGGGGTTAAGTGACTTGCCCAAGGCCACACAGCTAGTAAGTGTTAAGTGTTTGAGGCTGGATTTGAACTCAGGTCCTCCTGATTCCAGTGCCAGTGCTCTATTCACTGAGCCACCTGGCCGCCCCTCTCCTATTCTTTTTTTAAAAAGTTTTTACTACCCCCTACCATCACCTCCAGTCATTCTCTGTCTCTTCTATTTTACCACCAAACTCTTGGAAAAAAGTGACTCTACTGACTGCTTTCACTACCTTCTCCTCTCTCTTACTCCTTAACTCTTGTAAGCCTCATCTCTCAATAGAGAGTGATCTCTCCATAGTTACCAAGGATCTCTCAGTCTTCACCCTTCTTGACCCTTTTGCACTACTGGACACTGCTGATTACCCTCTGCCCGAGGTTTCATGACACTTCTCTCTCCGTCTGACTGCTCCTGTGCTGGATCATGCAAACCGTCACGGTATGGGTGCACCTCCAAGTCTCGTCTCAAGCATTATGTTCTTCTCTCTACACAATCTCACCAGGTGATCTCATCAGCTCTCACTGGCTTACTCATCACCTCCAGGCAGATGACTCACATGTCTATATATCCATCCAGTCTCTCTGGAACTCTCATCCCATATTACCAACTGCTTACTGGACATTTCAGGCTGGATGGCCCTGACACATCCTAAACTCAGCATGACCAAGGAATGCATGACCTTGCCCCTAGACCGCAACTCTCCTGAACCTCTCTGTTTCTGTGAAAGGCTCTAGCTTCTTATCTCCCAGGGTCATAACGTGAGCACACTCTCCTCATTCTCTTCCTCGCATGTCCAATCAGTTGCCAAATCCTGCCACTTCCATCTCCACCACAAAAGCTGTAGCCTTCTCTCTACTCACAAAGCCATCAGGTCCTCAGCACTTCCCATCTGGACTACTGCTGTGTCCTGGCTACAGTGGCCAAACAAGGTTCCTAAAGTGCCTATCTGACCCACTCAATGAACTTTGGCGGTTCCCTGCTGTCTGCAGGGTTCACAACTTGGTCCTGACCCACTTTCCCAGTCCTACTCCCCTTCCAACACATGCTATTCCGTTTCCCTCTTTACTTTTGCCTCAGAGAACCCCTTATTTCCTTCAAGACTTAGCTTAAGTCCCACATTCTACACAAAACTTTCCCTTAGCCCCAAGCCCCCTCCAAAGTGTTAGTGCCCTCCCTGTTTACACTATTTAATATTAATAGGTACTTAACTTTCTTCACATACAGACACTCCCTGCCCCCCAACATGTTGCCTCTTTGAAGAGAAGAGAAGCTCCCTGAAAGCAAGGGAGGGGCTGTTTCTGCATCTACAGCACTTGGCACAGTGCCTGCCTGTTTATTGATTAAGCACACAGTAGGTACTTAATAAATATTAGTTCACCAGTGGTTATTGAAATGTTGGTTGCTGTAGAAACCATAAACAGAAAGTTTCAACAATGTAAGGATTTCTGTTTCAATTTCACCATTTGAAAATGCAACTTGAAGATTAATTTCTTCTCAAGAAGGAAAGATTCTTCACTTTTTTAGATCTTTGAGATAATCAGATGAACAGAACACAGCTAGAATTTCAGAATTAGAAAGGATCTTAGACATCTCCTAGTCTAACCCTTTCATTTTCCAGATCAGGAAAATGAGGCACTGAGTGATTACGTGCCTCAGCCCAGGTTATAAAGGAAGTCAGCAGGGTGGCCAAACCCAGAACTAGGTCCTCTGGTTTCTTAGTTCAGGTGCCATGACCTCTGGTGCCCCTGCAGCACTTTCCACTCCATCCCACTGCCTCTGTGGGACCGTGCTCTGCCCTGGCCTCAGGACCAACACTCCACAAGGATGTTTCTCTTATTGAGAAAAGAAAACAGATGGAGGAGGACAACATACGGAAAACAGCTAAGAAATGAACAATGTGAAATACCAAAAGGCCTCTCGCTTCCACCTTTTACACAGTTATGCCTAAAAGAATCAGGTCCCCTGAGAACCTCAACTGCTATTGAACGACTTCCTGCTAAATTGGCTCCCATCCCCAAGTCCTGCCTGTATTTAATAAGGGTAACAGACATGTTTATCAGAACTGATTTCCGGCATGGCTTCTTTTCTCAGCCAGTTCTTTAATACCGTACTCAAGGACTAAACACTAACAGGACTTGATTATGGTTCAATTAGCTTTGATTCCTTTAACTGACTACTATATAGCAGAGATCTACCCTCACCATGACTAGTCTGTCCTCTTGAAAAATGTGTCCTTTAGTGACATGACTGCTAAAGAAAAAGGACTCAGACTGAAGCAATACA
>CM053583.1:377425198-377455074 GCA_028627135.1 Pseudochirops cupreus | reverse complement strand
AAAAAAAAAAGAAAAAGGACTCAGACTTTCTAATCCTTTGAACTGAGGGCACAAACCCGTAAGCAGAAGAACAGAGCCCACCTGAGCTCCCCTCTGACTGTAATGCCTCTTCCACAGGTGTCCCAGGAGAAGCAGCTTAACTTTCCCACATCCACTGGTTGCCCATCAAAGGGAAGAAGTGCCACCTAGCTCCCCTTCGCCTGACTTCCTAAGAAGCCTACCAAACATACAACATCAACACAGAACTGCCCAGCAGAACGTACCTGTACCGCTCCTCCTGTAACGCCTGCATTATTAAGGAATAGTCCCTCTGATAATGCTCCTTGAGGTTTTCAAAGGCTTCTTCCAGCCTGGCCTGTGTCTCTCGGATTTCCTGGATCTCGTGAAGTATTGCATCAAACCCTGAGCTCTGCATCTCCAGAGTGTTTGTTTTGGAGCTTGATGCTCCCACAGGGCCTCCCCCAGTGGTACTGTTGGCTCCCACCGAGCCCGAGGTAGCACTGGAACAGTCCTCCTCACTACCATACTTTGGACTCGACTGAAAGTTGGCAATCACTCCCAAAGGCTTCCCCCCAGGCCCATCCTCTATCTGCCCTTCCTCTAATGAGTCTTTCAGATTAGAGATGTTGTCAGCGCTGCCAAACTTGTTCCGAATTAATGAGGCAATCTCTCGAGGTTTTGAGACAACAGCTCCTGCAGCTGAATGGGTGGCCTGGGAGAAACTGGAAAGTCCACCTTTGACACTGTCCACTACACCCTCGCTGAAGCCAGTCACTTTTGCCCCCACATCCTTCAGTCCCTGGTGCATATCCCTGAAGACATCCTTGGGCTGCCGGGGGATCCCGTTCTGCTCAACCTCTCGGAGCTTCCGATGATAGTGTTCCAGTTTCTTCTGCAGCTGCAGGATAGTTTGGGCTGATTTCTGGTTTTTCTTCTCGAATACCTGCTTTATGCGGGCAGTCTGCTGCTTGTCTGCGTTGTTGGCAAGCTTCAAGTACTCTGCAACATTATCGTCTCTAGCTGTTTGCTCGATCTTTATCTGCTCTGTGAGTTTTAGGATCTTCTGCTGCAAGTGGGTGATGGCTGCTTTGGTGCGCTGTGGGTCTGGCGTCCCATCCACGGAGTCAGTGTTGATGCTGCCGTCAGTGCTAGAGGTCACCGCGCTGGAAGTCTGAGCAAGGCTGCTCACTTCCAAACGATCGATCTAGTATCAAAGGAAGAGAGGTGGACGTTAAAAGGATGCTGAAAGTAATAGCCTTCATTGGGAGCGGGGCAGGATGCACTACCCACCCCTGTCTCTGAAAAGGCACCTCCACGTGTGATTTCTGTTAAATGCTCTCCTTTCTGCCTTGTCGGTTCTCCCCACAGGTGGACTTTGTATTAACTGAATCACGTAGATTAAAAACAAGCAATTTTATACTAATGATGGATAAATTTGGCCGTAATTTTTTCTTTATAAAAAATTCATATGAACATCTTTTAAATAACAGGACTCAATGGTGCAGTTAAATATGGTTTGAATTATAAAAATTGACACAGCTTGTAAAAGGTGCACACCCACTGTGTAAAGCAAAGCCCACCTCCATTGTAATACCCCATTCTACAAAAATAATTTAGTGTGAAAAGATCAGCAGTTTATGGATGCACAGACACCTTAAAACAGTGATCCAGTTCACAGATTAGATAAAGTAAACTTTCATCATACCTGTGGTTTTTTACCCAAATAAAGTCAAAACTAACAGTTTTATTCTGTAAAACCATAAACAAAAGCTGGATATGATTTAATTTTCCCTTCCTGGTAGATTTGGATAAGTAAAAGTAGATGAAAAGACATGTTTAGAGGCTGGGAATAAATGAAAATCATTTGTAGTAATCCATTTAAAGCAGGCCTATTTTATGAGATTTGATTTTTCAAAAGTTTTTTTAAAATGAGCTACTAAATAAAAACAATGTTAAAAATGCATTTTCCCCCAACCAATGAGAATGTATAGCAAATTCTGGCATGATAAGAAACACATAGTAATAATAAACTACAAGCAGGTGACAATATGAAAATACTCAGATAATGAGAAATGCTCACAAGGGAGCTAAAACCTAAAGAGTCAAGTCAGCAATATGCTCAAAGTTAGGTCAAGTCTTCCATTGTGAACACATTTTCCTCTTCTGTGGGTAACCACATGTGGAAACCGAAGAGAAATTGGAGAGAGTCAATTCAAGCTCAAGAAAGTTAAATTACCCCCTCAAGGCTAGGAGTCCGAATAGGGGAGAGGACAGGGCCTATTTAGAAGAAAAACATCCATACTGATGTCTACTGCGGAGAGTGGTGACGGATGAGATAGCAGCAGGAGCAAAGGAGTCGTAGAAACTGTTCCCTATTAAGAAATCAATCATAAAAGAACTACTAGAACGCTCCAATAAACAATCTCCAAAGGGGATGTCAAATTAAGAAACGGACCACCTCCATCATGGACTCCTCCTCAGCCCGCGAGGGAAAGAGTCTGCTCTCCTTCACCCCCCCTCGCCCCACACATGTATGTGCGTACATTTCAAGATCTCGTACTTTCTGATACTTCAAGGAAAAAATCTGAAGTACTTCTTAGCAGCCACTGGAATATATTAAACTTGAAACAGTCCCAGCGCACGCCACTCAAGTTTAGTTTTTCCTTAGATGTGCACATTTCCTTTTCTCCTCAATCTGCCTTTTCTTTGAGTTCCAGGGGCAGGAGTTCAAGTTTAAATTCTTAAGAGCATTTAGTACTTTGTCGGGGTCAGTAGATTACTATTAGTAGAAATAAATGCAATTAAAACACACGTTTTAATATCTGAAGGCAACACCTAGAAAACCTAGACATTTCGGTATTATTTGGACCATCCTCCTCAATTTGACAAATGTGCAGCGTCAGTAGGTTTAGTCTCACTTCTTTGGGTCCTGTACGCCTTCTGTGGGAGTTCTTATAAACTGGGAAATGGCCAAAAGCTAGGTTGTAGCAGGAGGGAAGAGGAAGAGAAGCCAGTGTTCTGGATACTCCAGTTGCCTGGAATCACAAAGCAGTGGAGATGGGATTCCTCATGGCCCATGGATCTTCTTAGATTCTGTCTGGCTCCTTTGAGCCAGTCATCCGGGCTCTAGGTTCCACATGGAAGCTGATATTTTAAATGTTTCTATCTCTGGGGAAAAAGGAAGCCACAAAAGTCATGAAAAGGTCAGTGGGAGCCTAAAAGGGTTTGCCACTTTTCTGAGGGGCAAAAAGAAGTCAATGACTGATATGCTGCTGTAATCCCTCCCATATACCAGATGCCCTTCTTATCTTAGACTCTGAATATTTAAATGATCCAATGTAATGAATACCTCCTACATACATACAAACATATGTGTATATATATGTCATATGGGCAACAGGTGAAAGAATCAAAGTTTCTTACGCCCCTAATTCTCCTACAGAGATCTGGGAATTTGGGATTTTGTGCTCAACCCATCCAGTGACCTCCTAAAAAGGTAATTACAAATGGATGAAGACCTTGCTAGCTCCTCAGGGAAGAGCAGCATAATTTATATCAGTCCGCTTGGGTCACATTCGTGAGTAAAAAATGTAAGTGCTCTGGATAAACAAGCTTTGCTTATATCCCTCAAGTTTTAAAAAGTCTTTGCACAGGAGACCTTCATCGCCCTTTCCCAAGGGTGCATTTAGGGGTAGGCACAGGAAGGGGCCCCCACGGAATGTTCTCTCTGTCCTACCTGGGCTTTCCCGAGCCACAGCAACTTCTGCCAGTGCATGGTGCCCTCCACTCCCATCTGCTAACATGTCTGCAACAATCCAGCTGACAGCAGCTCTCCTCAGACTTCATTCTTTAACTAAAACTAACCCATTATTTTGTCAGGGAAGTAGTTTTAAAATACCTGAAACCATGAATCACCCCATTACTCAGTAACTCCTCCCCAGTAACAGGCTGGCACTAACTTTAAAAGACTTTGGGGTTGGGGGAGTGGCAGGGAAGAAGCAAGATGACATCATCTGCATCAGGAGCAGAGTCCTTAAAGGGAAAGTCTGTAATTTTTTTTAAAGAGCAAACTACATTAAAGTAGCAATACTGAATGAAGTAGCGGAAAGATCAAACTCCTCTCATTAAGAGCGGAGCAAGCTGAAGTAACTGGACCCTTTCAAACCTTTTCAAATCATTGTTATTGTTGCTGTTAGCACCATTGTACCCATCTCCCACGCTTTCCCTGATCTCCTGCTGTGTTAAGCATTGCTGGGTGGAATCTGTGTTGGGCACTCACTGGGTTACGTCTACACAAGACTCCGGAAGATAACACTCAAGGAAAAGTTTTCCTCAGCCTATAAATATTTACAATAACGATGATGATGATGATGATGATGATTTGAAAAGGTCAAATTACTTCAGAAATACAGTCTGATATTTACCGAATACCTGTCACGGGCTGAACGTTATCCAGACTATTCTCCTAGTTTCTCTAATTCACTCCTCACCCTATTGCACCCTATAAGGTAAAGAATGGGTCACCAGCAGTCTAATGCATTAATGAAGATTTTCTGGCCAAACCAAGCGCGCTTGCTCCAGCGCTCTCCTAAGAGGTCTACTCCCATGATCCACAGCTCTGTTAGAGTTGTACTGACTATCCTCGTTTCCAAAGAGGTCACGCTGATCCTAGATAAATTCTCCAGAAGTCTAAATTCTGTTCACTGACCTCAATTGTGTACCTTAAACCCAAACAAGGCGCAGGGCCGACGAGATGACAACTGGCATCTTAAAGGGGAAGTGATGTCAATGGCAGAAGACGGGT
The DNA here is from genome assembly GCA_028627135.1 of Pseudochirops cupreus. NCBI lineage: Eukaryota > Metazoa > Chordata > Mammalia > Diprotodontia > Pseudocheiridae > Pseudochirops > Pseudochirops cupreus. The sequence goes on along the minus strand of CM053583.1, from coordinate 377,450,270 downwards.
TGAGCTATGAACCAGAAAGCCGCAGGACTCATTGGAAAGAGCTCTAGCTCTCAACACTACTCACTGTGTGACCTTGGCAAAGTCACCTAACCTACATGGGCTCGGCTTCTTCGTCTGAAAAAACAAAGAGGCAGACCAGATGGCCTCTGAGGTCCCTTCCAGTCCTCTATCTACGATCCTACGCACTTTTTTTAGGGACCTTTTTGTTGTTGTTTAGTTGTTTCTCAGTCTTGTCTGACTCCTTGTGATCCCATTGGGGTTTTCTTAGCAAAGAAACTGGAGCAGTTTGCCATTTCCTTCTCTAGGTCATTTTATAGATGAAGACCTGAGGCCAACAGGGTAAAATGACTTGCCCAGGATCACACAGTTAATAAGTGTCTGAGGCCAGATTAGAACTCAGGAAGATGAGTGTTCCTGACTCCTGGCCTGGCACTGTATCCACTGTGCCACTTAACCTGAGGTCAAGGCACCCGGGGTCACTGCCCATGAGAACAGTTTGGATTAAGGTAAAGGTTTGGAACTCAACCAGATCAGCCTTTAGGAATAGGGTAAATTCTAAGACTATTCAACTTGTTTAATTTGGCTCCCTGTCAAGTCACAATGGGAAGATGTGATCTTGTGAAATAGAGAAAGAAACCTGAGCCCAGGCACATGTTGGTCAGAAGAACAGGGCTCCTCAGCTCTCCCTAATGAGTCTTACCAAATGTGCATTTATGATTCTGACTGTACAACAGACTTACTTTCAACACAATGAAACAGTGTTTGATTTGCATGTATCCTAAGCAATATATTCTAAGTTGCTCTACCTTTAAGTAAATCAGATTCATGGATGAAGGTCAGGAATAGTCACAAGTCTCAAGGCAGCCTGTTTATACTTTCTCCTCATTTCTAGTTCTAGGACTGATCTAATGGAGGCCAAAAGAAAATACAGTTCACTTCACAGGAATTAATTTTTCTGCTAACTTTAAGGAGCATACCTATTCTGTAAAGTTTTGTATAGTAAGTATTTAAACACATTTTCTAGTTTAAGAAGGTATTTGAATTCATGCCCAAATGATATATTCTAAAAAAATGAAACAACTCTTTCTCCATTATCTAAAACACAAAGTTGTCTTCCCCATGACAAGTTCGTTGGGCAGTTCTCTCAGAAATCTTGCTGAAGTGAAACTCTCTTATCCTGTATACTATTTATTATTCCCACTGCCTTAGGGATTTCCCTCCTAGCTTCTCTGAAGTATATCCCTATGTCATCTTGAGTCATTTGCACATTCTCTCTCACCACCAGATGGGGAAATACCCAAACACTGAGACTAGATTTGTGGAAGATCCTCCTTTTCTTATTCTGGAGTGGCAGACCTCAGTTAAAAAGACCTTCTCTCCTTCAACTGGGTTCTTCCAGAGTCCTTTTTGTCTGTTTGTAAAATTCCGACCGGTGTTTTTGCTTCTGACGTGATTTTACAAAGTAAGTGAGGAAGATCTTGGTAGTTCTTCACTACCTGGGCACTTAAAGTGTCAACAAATGACCAAAACAGATACTGGGGTGAAAGGACCTCCAAGGTTCTTTCCACTTCTAAGCCTCTATGATTCCATGTTTCCCAGTGACTATCTGTATGTAGCTTCTAGGGATTCAAATTACACCTGAAGACACTGACTCTCATTGCAGTGGAAGAAGCTCATTTCTAGAAGTAAACTATACAAATGTTTCCTACAGAAGTAACTGGCTTGCTGTAAATTCAGAAAGAAATGAAGTTAAATGACAGAATAATTTGTTGTCAGTTGATCAGGTTTCACATTGTATTTTAAAAACAGTATTATATTTACTGTTTACTAAGCCATCCAGTGGCTTCCTAACACTGGAAAAATGCATGAGCTGAAGCTCTAAAACTTGTGTTGGCAGCATGCAGCCAAATTCAGGGGTGAGGGGAAACATCTGGCTGGAGGAAGGTGACTGTAAGGCAGTGAAGAATCTTCTCCAGAAGTGAGATTTGTAGTCTAAGCATCAAATGTTGAGACATACAGCTATAAATGGGGATGAATCAAGATATTTAGTCATCTCAGGTCTTGTTGGACCTAGCTAAGAAACAGGGATGTTTCTTTCCCCCAATCTCTTTCCATGCTGGTATATGCTTCCTTTCCCTTACCTTCCCCCCCTTTCTCAGACCTTCAAATAATTATTTATCTCTTACCCAGTTTCTAAAACAAAACTCCTATCTATCTGGGATCCAAATTCTTCAAGAACAAGTAGTTATAACACATACTGATCTTTACCATCTGTCTCAAAACCCACTGGGTAAAGATTCCCAGGCATAATCGTTGTTAATGGAAAACTACAGGCAACGGTTTTCATTCAAATGTCATAGGTCTATGACATGATCCAAGAATGTGCTGGGCACGTATAGCGAATGCACTGCTCTCCTAGACTCCAAGTGTCCTCAGTCCAACTGAAAACAAAGTTGTTTTGGTTGTAGTGTCAAAGTGCTTGGTGGAAGGAAGCCTTGAAAAGATGGCAGTTACCTGCAAATCTATCCATTAAATTTATTATTTTTTTTTGAGGGATCATCAAATCTAACTTGATCGTTGGGATTCTGTGTAAGTCGCTCAATCAATAGATGAAGCAGCCTGATGTTCAAAGAGTGTGATACTACGGAAAAAATCAATTAAGGGAATAAGAATATTGCCAAAACACAAATACCCTGTCATTCTGCCTGTTTAGAATGTTTGCTTCCCAACCCTAGTCTCTCCTTTACCCTTTTTCATAATAACCAGCATTTGCAGCTTTTAAGGGTTAGACTTCTTATATACATTATCTCATTTGGATTGTACCCAACAGACCTAAGAGACAGATTCATTTTGCAGATTAGGAAACTGAGGCATAGTATGGTTTGCTAACATTGAGACTGGAATCTAGCCATGCCTAACTTCAAACTCTGCCCACTAACTCGTTTCTTCATCTGCCTCCACCTCATACAACTCATACCCAATTCAGAGAAAATATATCCAAGACGAGTCTGTAAATGTCAAGCTTCTTAGCTTTCCACAACTTTAATGGCTTCTCCATACCTTTACCCCTCAAAAGGGGTCAAGAAGACACAGAAGAAATAAATGAAATCATATTATTAGTTCTTCCCTTAGACAATTCATAAACTAACAAGTGAACAAGCATCCGTTATATGTTTACTACATGGTAGGCACTATCTTAAGTACTGGGGATGCACAGAAAGACAAATACAGCCCTCTCCCCCCAACCCCCAACCAGTCCCTGCTCTCAAGGAGCACACAGTCTAAGGTGGGAGGGAGTTGAGGGGAGAGGAGAGGGGGCAGGGAGATAACATGCAAATATGCCACATAAACTGGAGATAATTTCAGAGGGAAGATACTAAAATTAAGGAGAATAAAGCTGATAAAAATTAAATGGCAACAACAGTTAGGAGAGCTGGGTGCTGGTTAGTCTCCGGCCAGCTGCAATATTTTGGTAATCTGCTTTGGCTTTTAAGGAGCTGTGTACTTTACCAGGAACACACCAAAAGTGATTAGATCAGTGGTTCTCAACCTTCCTAATGCTGCAAACCTTTAATACTCACATGTGGGTGGACCTGCCTGGAGATGGATAGCGGTGTTTTGGTTCCTGAGACCATTGCAAATATGTGTTTTCCGATGGTTTTAGGCGACTCCTGTGAAAGGGTCTTTCAACCCCCAAAAGGGTCGCGACCCACAGGTTGAGACCATTGGATTAGATGGTTAAAAAAGGACACAGAATAAAGAAAAGAGAAATTATAAATGTTCTCCTACATTTTCCCCTTAAAACTATTTTTCATTACTGTTTGGTCAGTAATGATGAAAAATTCAGTGTGAGCATCTTTATTTTAGGGACGTTTATTCTTTTGTCCCGTATCACAGCACTTTGCCGGTATTTATACTGGTCCATTTGTTGACAGAAGAAAGGAAGTGTTCAGAGTTGAAACCACGTAAGAACCAGAGGAAAAGATTCTAGAGTCCACCGATGGTCTAACAACCAGAGCAAATTTCCTCCCCAAGTCACTTTCTTTTTTAGTGCTTTGTGTCTCTATTGAGAATCTGTTTGCTGAAATCAGATGACATGTCTGTTATTCAAGGCAGAAACTGGTTCCTGCTTATAGTACTCTATAAACAAAGATATGGGAAAAGGCTTGGCCCTAGAACACACTGAGAATGAGAACATGATAACGATTTGTAATTACTTAGAATCTGCAGACCAGATACCACTACAGCTCTAGCCACCTTCTCTGTCATAGCACTTGAACCTCAGAGATACTCAGTGACTTGCTCAGCCATGATAATACAGCCCCTAAGGGTTAGAAATGGAATTTGAAACCAGGTCCTCCTGACTCTGAAGAAACGGTTTCTGTGAGTAGGAGTCACTTAAACAACCTATCTCCATGATAGTATCAGACCGCAAGCATCAAGCTTTGAGAATAATAATCAATAACCTGTGGCACCCTTGAAAATACTCATCAGTACATATCCAGTGAAGTTTTTATAAACTAAAGCAGATCTAGAACTCTCCAAACAGCCTCCCGCCTTCTTAACCAGATCTGACATCAGAATTTTAAAGAAAGGCAAACAAACCTGTTTTGTTTACTCTCGGTGATGAAATGATCTTATCTCTGTTCCTTGTGGAGTTGGTTTTATAGTGCCCTGGCTGTTCTTGCAGGAAAGTTTCTGCACACTAAATGAATTACTTTGATAGCAAACAGATGAAAGAAGGCGACTCCACTCTCCTCCAGCTATCAAAGAGATCTGGGCCACAGGAAAAGGCAAATTTTTTTGCAGAAAAGGAAATTTTCTGCAAATTTCTCTGGAATACTTCATTTAATTCCACAAGCATTTATTAAGCACCTACAACCATAAGTTACTGCTCTTGGCGTCTTGTGCTCACACAGAAATATATGATAAACACACATACGCAAATTATAAAGTAAAGTGTGATAGAGGCAAAGAAGAGATCCAGCCAAAACTGTCCAGGAAAATTTACAAAGAGATGGGCCGCTTTCTGCTGGGGTAACTAGGGAAGACTTCACAGAGGAAGCAGTTCTGGGCTGAGGTTTGAAGAAAGAATTCTAATAGGCAGAGATGAGGTAGGAATACATTACAGGAATGAGGGATGGCCTATATGAATGCAAAGAAAAAAAAGGAAAATGCTATTAAGTCCAATTTTCCTGTGTTGTGAGTAAAGCACTGGTTTTAGAGTCAGTATGTGTTGATTTATAGGCCCCTTCAAAAGTTTAAAACTTACATGACCTTAGGCGAGTAATTCAGCTTTTCAGGTGCTCAGTGTCCTTGTCTGGAAAATAGGGGTACCCCTAGTTGCACTCTATCTCACAGGGGTTTTGAGGAAAGGCTTTTGTGAACCTCACAGCTCTCCACAAATGTGAATTATTTATTATGATCATTATTACTGCTCAATGTCTCAAGGAGGGTAACAGAAAATAAGACTAGAAAGGAAGGTTGGGACCAGATTGTGGAGGGTTTTAAATATCAGGTTAAGGAGTTTTCATCTTATTTCTGAAGTGGATAAATAGCTACACCATGGTTATAGCCGGGCAAATGAGAGATACAAAGAGAAAGATAGATTATTTCTCAACAACCGCAAGTTCCTAAAAGGAATATTTGTCCTCTCTTTACACCCTGAAATGTCTGGATTTTGCCTTTACACCAGGAAATCTTAGTGTAAAACCTTGATACAATGAAGGAAATTTTAAATAGACAATGTAGTGCCCCAAGCATTTTGGGGGGGGGGCATTGATAAAAATAAGGTTTCTTCTCCAGTTCTCTTCCTTTCTTCATGCATCAACCTGAAAAACAAATCCCTGGGTTTCACAGAAGGAAAGAAAATCAGGCAGGGAAAGAAAAGGTCTTGCTTTTTGCCAAGAGAAAGCATGATTCCCCTACAACAATTTGCAGGGATCATAATGATGATGAGGACAAAAAGTGAAATCTACATGGTACTTTACAGCTTTTGGAACTTTTCCAGCATCACATCACTTGAACCTCAGTGACTTGGTCAGTCATGATCACACAGTCACTAAGGGTTAGAAATGGAATTTGAAACCAGGCCCTCCTGACTCTGAAGAAATGGATTCTGTGAGTAGGAGTCAATTCCACAAGTATTCACTGAGCACCTGTCACGTACCAGGATCAAAGGAGGTCATGCTTATAAAATGTGCTTGGTACAGCCCCTGGCACACAGCAGGCATTGTGCTACACGGTGAGAAGACAAAGCAACAAGTGAAAATTTCTGCCCTTGAGGAGCTGATATTCTACTGGGAAGATGCAAGATGTATTTTGATTTCTATTCACAAACATATTTTCACTGGTGTTAGGAATTCTTTTTACCAAATGCTGAGAAGCAACTGTTCTTTGACTTACAGCTGAAGAGAGCTGCCTGGGATCCTGTGAATGGGCAGGGAGAGGGAAAGGGAGGCACTGGCAGCTGCACAGATCAGGAAAGATGAAGGGGAGCTTGATCAAGGCCAAGAAGGAAATGAAGAATTCCAACAAGTGGAGGTGAGGAGGGAGGCAGTGGGGAGACATCGAGCCTTAGAGTGCAAGAGGTGGGCTGGTATGTCAGTTTGGCTAAATGGAAAAGCATGTTAAGAGGAGTTAAACCAAACAAGGCTGGAAAGGTCTACTGAAGCCAGGGCTGTAAAGGACAGAAAAAGCTCTACTTCATCCTAGAGGCAACAGGGAGACCCTGGGATTTAATGAGCAGAAGAGTTTCATAGTCAGCTCTGTGTTTTGGGATTGTCACTTTGGGGACCATATGGAAGACGGACTACAGGGGACAGACCCAAGGCAGGGAAACCAACTGGGAGTTCATTTCAAGTTGGATCATATATGACCTGGGTCTGACTCCTGTTCATTAAACTTTGGTTACATAAGACTTATGGAGTTTATGGATTTATCTGAACCAGGGCTATGACTATATGTGTGATGAAAAGGGGACAGATGCGGGAAATTCTGTGGAGGCAGAACTGATAAGACTCAGTAACTCACTGGGTAAGGGGGTGAAGAAGAGTAAGCTAAAAAAAAGCAGTACCCAAGAAAGTGATCCATGAATTGAGCCCTGAAAGAAACTAAGTTTTTATTAATCACATTAATCATGATTCTGGTTGAAAATTTTTACAGGTACTGGTTTATATATTAACAAAAACAACCAACACTGGGGTCCAGAAGTACTATTATTTGAATAGGTAATTAATATTCTCTGAATGTCCATCCTCATCCTCTCACAGTAGAAGTGATACACAATCCTTTTCTACCAGCAGTGAACTTCCTGAAGGAGCAGTCAGGTTTGAGGAGGTGAAAACTGGCAACATCCAGGTTACACCTCATGTTCTCTTTACTAGTAGAAGAGATATGGAGTCAAATAACTAAGGAATAAAAACAAGCTGTCACATCTGCAGCAATGAGGCTTTTCTGTAAGGGCTCAGTATCTCTTCTACCTGGGAAAGGCCATCAAAGGCAGCCTTAATGCAATATCAACTGGCTAAGTTAGGCAATGAAGAGAGGGGACAATTATTCCAGTTCAGTGGAATAAAGTAAGAGAAATGAAAGCTTGAGTTTAGGCTTTGGAAACGCAGTCAGTTTGCATCTCAGTTTCTGTCCAGCATTATCTGAGAGCTTTTTATGAACCAGAATGGTTTCAATGGAAATGAATCCCAAAATAATCATGACAATTTATTGAAGATAAATAGCTTTCAATTAGTGGTAATGGTCCTTCCCAGATTACTGAAAAATTCTATATAAGTGAGATCTAAATGTAGAATATTAATAGCCAATTTAGAATGTTCCATTCCAACTCATTATAGTATCTATCAAGGAGCAAAATCAATCAACCAGCAAACATTTACTGTCTACCATATGCCAGGTATTATATTAGGTAACAGACATACAAAGACCAACATGAACACAGTCTCTGCCCTCATGGAGTTTATAGTCTGGCTGAGGAAGGCAACATGGAACAGATATAATAATGAGCTTGAAGGGGATATTCTAAACAGAAAGGATGCTAATATTCTGAATTCAGATAATCTGAGTTGAGTTTTTTCATTAGCTTGTTTGAAGGGGTATCTGGGGCTATTTTGGTTCAACCTTATGTTAAATCAATTCTTAGGGTCCAAAATGCTTCTTCTGGAGAGAGGGGGGTGAAGGCAGCAGCAAGTGGTAGGAAGCTAGTTGAGGAGCATCTCACCTGAGAACATGACACAGAGCACCAGATCACAGGATCCAAGATCTAGCAACGGAGCGAGCCCAGAAACCTTCACTTTGCCCTGAAGAAAATGGAGCGAAGTGCTCCATTCTGCACAGGCCAAATGGAGCAGAGGTGACAGTGGAAGTCAGGCTCTTTGCCTCCACAGCCAGGGTGCTTCACGCTGTCCCAGCAGGGCAGACTATCACCTTGGAAGAAGCATGTCTTAATTGTTCAGAACAGCTAGTGGAATTTCTCTCTGGTTCACAGAAAAATCAGATGTTATCTAATGAAGAGATCATACTCCTCATCCTAGGAAAGAAAGCAGGTGTCAAATCTTACGTTGCATATGCATCGATGTTAAATTTTGAGATGTCAACCAGGTAGGAGGTCTTATCTCTTGCCTATAGAAACCACCCAAAGAATTAGAAAAGAGATCTCAGGGGAGAACAAAGTATGATGATACAGCATACCTGTAGAAAGCCAGGAAAGGACAGTGGCAACAAGACTGGTTTTGTGAGCAGAAATCAGAGGCTTTTTTTTTTTTGAAAAAGCATCAGACCTATGAGGCATAAAGGTCAGATCCCACCCAGGTTTTGCAAACAGCAGACTCAACTCTCCACATGATAGCCATGAAATTATGGAATACTAGGGCTGTGAAAGGGACTTAGATATCATCTAGTTCAATTTTCTGATTTTATGACTAAAGAAACTAGGTCCAATGTAGAAAAGTGACTTGATCAAGGTCATGCAGAACTTGAGGTAGACTTTGGACCTGAGTAGGCCTGCTTCTCATGAATTTTGTCCACACAGGGTTTAGAAGTGACTCTGGGAATTATTATGTAATTATCAAAAGTATTTGCAACAACACCTCTACTTCTACTTCTCTTTGCCCTCCCTCCCCAAATCATCAAAGCAACTCTTCATTGCCCCATATATGGAATGAATGTCTGTCTATCTGACATGGACAACGCAATCAGAATATAGCTTGAGATGAGTACTGCTAAAGACTGCACCATGAGAGAGGGCACAGAGTGGGCCTCTGGGTCAAGGTCACTCTCAGGATGAGCAGACTTGCCCTAGGATTAAAGTATGCAAGGCAAAGTAATCAAGTCAGCAAGGAACCTGGGAGATTAAAGCAGACAAAGAAGCTGCTAGTGGGTTGAAGGAGGAAATTTTAAAGCAAGAACAAAAGGCTGTCCGAGACACTGTGCCCAATAAGAAGCAGCCTATTTTAGGGAAATTCTATACCAAGAATTCATGGAAGCCATCAAGTCGGGGAGGGCAGAGACAGCAGCAAAGAGAATAGCCTGCCCAGGACCTGCCGAGGTTGGGGGAGGTTCCAAGGACCAAAGAGTAAAAAGAGAATGCTGCTTCAGGACACAGAAAAGTTCTGGACTCCACTGCAGAAACAAAGAAAGGGAAATGCACCTGCAAACTCAAAACCCCAGGAAATATCTAGCAAGTTAAAGTGGCCTCAAAGCGGCAAGTTAAAGGGGCAACCTTTAAGTGGATGACTGTGAAAAAGACGTGTTTCATATTTTTGTATCTAAGAATGCTGTGTCTTTACGTGGAACACCAAAGGACAATATAACAGGATAGGCTGGAGTCTCAGGGGGAAGATCTGATTTCCTTGGCATGGTATAGTTATCAGCAAAACTACAAGTACCAGGGCTTTTCTGGGCCCTGTTTTATCCAAGTCACCTAGTGGTTGGGCCTTGGGATAGGGAACAGCTGCCTCTGCCGAAGCTGCTGGGCACTTGCTAGGAAGGTCAGTCTAAGAGAGCTGCCCGGAGCAGAGGCGTCCAAGTCAATTGGAAACAAGGCTACTTTTGTGTATGAAAGGATCCGGGCTGCCTAATGCTGACTGGTTTCTAACATGCCATATTATCCATATCATATTTTTACCTATTTTGGTAGACATTTCTTCATTACTTTTTAACCTGGTTCCAGAGGCCCTTGGAGCTGAAGGCAAAAGGTCTGCCCCTTCTGGCTTAGCACACTAACAGGTGACTTGCCCACGGTCACATGGCCAGTATGTTTCAGATGGAGAACCTGACCCTGACTGAACTGAGTTCTCTATTAATTCAAGTGGCCTTTTCATCTCTGAATTCTGAAAGAAAAAGTGAAAGTTTGAAACAGATTTTAGTGAGATTCTTACAGCATTTGTTTTAATTCAAAGAAGAGGATGAAGATATGGCTATAGGAGGAAATACAGGTACCCTAAATAACAATCTTTGTTGTGCAATGGTGATGGTGGTTACTTTAGGTCATCTTTAGCTTTCTATTAGTTAACAATGATGTTTTTGTTTTCTGGTGACCAGGAATGGAAAATGAAAGCAACAGAATCCCAGCCAAAAATGAAATTATGCTAAATTAACATGTGACTTTGACTCAACTCAAGAAAGGATCTTCTGACAAGGAGAGCTGTACCCAAATGTACACTCTGTGCGTGATCTCTAGACTTCCCTGTCTGTATGTTGTTTCACCCTAGTAGGTGGGGAGGTGACCTGGGGAGGAGGGTGACCTAGCCAGGCTTACCAGACTCAGGCTCAGCACTTAAGACATGTGCTCTATTGCTGCTGTGTTGGCAGTCTCACCCCTTAAGGTCAGGTGGATCCCCTTAGGAACTGACGCCCCTCCTTCTCCTTCATGAGCTGGGCCCTGCCACCTAATTCCTGGGCACTCACTCAGCCAACAGGCTTGCCTTGGGACTCATTTAAGCTTACTTAGAAAATGACTGAGTTGTGTCAGATGATCTCTCAGGCCCCCTGTGGTTCTAGAGCCACAATCCTCTCTCTGATACTTCCTTGGATACCTTTGTTTGACCTTAGGGCATTAAAAAGGAAAGTGGACACAGGGCTGAGAATCATGGATAGGTAGCACTCCACTCCAAGACTGGCACTCTAGCTGTGCCCAGAAGCCTCTAAGCCCACCCATTCTGAATATCATCTCTACTCTTCACTATAGCAATGGTTATTTTCTGTTCCAGAAGCCCCACCTCTGGTACTAATTTGTCTTGGTTCTTTAACATGTACTTAGGGTTCTGATACGGAATGTAATGAGCCAACACTTTCAAACTCAAGAAAGCATTTCTTAGGGACATATTCACATGTACCTACACATGGAAATATGAAATGACATCACTACAGTGCTTTAAACTTTACAAAATGCTTTATATACTTTATTTTATTTGAGCTTCTCAACACCCCTGGGAGGTAGGTACTATAGTTATCTCCATTTTACAAATGGGAAATCTAAGGTTAAGTGACTTGACCATGGTCACACTGCTAATAAGTATCAGAGGTGAAATCTGAACACAGATCGTCCTGATTCTAAGTCCAGTATCCTTTCTAACACCCAGCCCATGCAATAATACCAGGCATGTGGTATTAGAAAGCCACCAATACAACAGGGATGCCACCCACGTGACAATGAAAAGATGGAAAACCTTTCATTTAGCTCTGAAAAACTCGTGTGAGCATTGAAGACTGGGTGGTCTTCATCTGGGATTCTTGCACTCTGCTGGCCAGTGGCCTGTGGCTGAACGCCTCTACTGGGCCACTGGAGTTCTGTTCTTACTGTCCTCCTGGAGGCCATGGCAAAACCTGACTGGGCCTTTCACCCATCGTTCTTCAGCCATGCTCATGAACTTGTGCCAGTTACTTTTTATACACGGGTCTGTCTCAACCTTTCTGGGCCTAAGTTTACTCCTGTGGAAATTAAGGGAGCTGGTCCAAAATGGTCTCTGGGCTTCCTTTCAGCTCTAAATCTATGATGCTTTGAGGTCAAAAAAGCAAATGAGAGGATACCAATGCTTATAAAGTCGTATGTCTAGCCTGGAAGGAGGGAAGCTGTTTTGTGAGAGAAGAGCAATCTGTGAATTTGTCCTACATCTACTAGTTTTTGGGGGTGGGGTGGGAGAAGCGGTGTCACTGATGTTGTATTGTGTATTGTCCCACTCTTAATTGCAATGCACTGTTATAAAAGGGAGAATATAAAGGACATCCATGTCTACATCAATTAAATACAGCTGGAATGATTAAATTTGTTCTGCATAATATCTAGTATTGATCGGTACTGCTACGTGCATAATATAACGTCTGATTGCTTTGCTTTATAATGTTTATATATAATGTTTTATGTGTGTGCTAAGTGAGGGGTGCAATATATTGGGTTTGTGATAAATTGAGTTTGTAATACTTAATGTTTATCATATACATTCTTCTGTGGCTCTGCTCATAATATTCTAAAATTCAATTATGGGGGGGGGGGTTCTATTTCAGTATTTCCTGCTACCCCTTTGACTGGCTAGAGGCATCACTGAAAGTTTACTTAACTGACAGATCAGTTTTAACACAGACTGTTTTACAAACATGGCATGATCGGTGTCAATAAAAGGGTAGAGCACATCTGAAAGGATCAACGGATGCCATATTGACTCTGTGCAAGATCTCTGGATTTCCCTGTTTGTATGTTGTTTCACACCCCAGTAGAATATAAGCTCTTTGAGGACAGTTTTATTTTGTCTTTTATTTCTAGCACTCAGCACAGTGTCTAAGCAAACTAGATACTTAATAAATGCTTAATCAAAGACTGACTGGATTCCACAGCCTCCAAGACAGTGATAAGATCTGGGTTCCACAAATGCTCACCAAAGTGCTTTGGCCACAACAATTTTGCTGTATGGGACCTGGTCTTGAAATGTGACTTGACAGAAAACTAAGGGTCCAACAAAGTGGAGTCTTGGGTGGCTGAGCAAGCATCATGGGGGAAATCCAGACAAGACACTGACAACATAGATACAAAAGCACCTATAAGGACTCTTTTGGTTCTGGCAACCTGTGATCTTACTATCTGGGACTTGATCAGTTTGGACACCTCCTCCAAAGATCACAATCCCTCCTTACTTTAATAGATGGTTTCATGAATTGTTACGATCAAAATATTTCATCAGTTAAAGTCTAAATTTTCATGATGAGCATCTCTTAACTTAGCTAGTCATTTAAACTCTAGGAACCTCTGTTTTCTCATTTTGTAAAATGGGAACTGCCATACTTGAGGTATTTATTGAAAAAGGCTCTTGTGAGGATCCAATGAGATAAGGCATAAAAAAGTGCTTTTCAAAGCTTGAGGCACCATATAAATGCCAGCTTATACTTTGTTACCCCAGCTGCCCAAAATCCACAGTCATCTTCATATTATGGTGAGGCAGTGAAGTAAGACTTTAATACAGGTTTCCATCTCATAACTGTAACACATATGCCTAATATCAAAGACACGATGTGCCCCAAATATGTACTAGAGACTCAGGAAAGTCCAGGTTTTCTCCCATGCACCCTTCCTTATCCATTTTATGTGGGGCTGGCTGATAACAACCTAGGGTTTCTTGAACAATCCTATTCAGTTTCTTCATATATTACTTGGGGATTAAGACAAATAAGGAGAATCTGGGATGCTCTGACAACATATAAATAAGCAAGTAATATTTATTTTGACAGGGGATATCATTTGCATGTCTGAGGAGAACTTCATCAAGATTTGTTACTGATACACCCTAACTGTCTGCTGGTGACTGGGACTCTCGGAACAAAAAAGAATGGTTCTCATCCAGCTTTCTGAACAAGCCTTTGAGGCCACGGTCAGCAGAGACAGTAGCAAAGGGGAACTCAATGGATAGGTTCCTAGTTTGACAGAATCACAAAAGCAGGGAAAACAGTGTCCTTTGACTTACAGGGATGGAGGGAGAATGTGTCAGTGAGGAAAGATCTGTTCGAGTACAGGGCAGATGTTACAGAGAGGAGCCAAAAGGGAAATGATGCCCGACACCATCTGTCATGAGCTGTGCAGAATTGTAGGAGAAACCTCAATATAGAAAAAAGCCTCAAGTGACAGCTGAGAAACAACAGTAGGTGAAGCTGCCAGGAACCTGCTTGAGGCCTGAGGATGACCAACTCTACCAATCTCAGGACAGGGCTATTAATTGAAAGATATCTTTATTTTTCAAAAGGCTTCTTAAGTTTTCTTTGACTTTTCTTCATTAATTTTGTGATATGTGTTTGCATGAGGAATTAGTGTCAGCGTGCTGTGTGGTGTCTGGGAGTGATTTTCCTAGGTTTTCGGGGAGGAGATGTGAGTGTGGGGGTTGGGGGGACGGAAGGGAGGGTAAGGTACCTAATAGGTACTTAAGTCCTTTGTATTATAAAAGCGTAAGACATATAGGAATATGTATAGATGTTAGACAAGGCATACAGTTTCTTAATTCTCCTAAAGACAACTAAAAGCAAATGTATTTGAGCAGTCAAACCATTATCAATACTATTAACCAATTATATAAATAGTCTTCATGCATCTGTGCTGTAGGTCACAGAATGTCCAAACTGGAAGGGCCCTCAAGTTTGTTTCTATAACTCACGTTTTCCATTTACTCTGAACAAGGCTAAAATTTATTTTACTTGATGAAAAGTATGATGATTTTTCAGTCTAGAAGACAGGTAGAATTCACAAGAATACGTTCGACTCAGTGAACAATTTCTGCACATTTTTATACAGTGTTCAGTGTAGTACTTAAGATAATTTAATCCTTTGAGAATACCCCTAATGTAACTTTTGTGATAAATTCTACAAAAGCTTGGTAGAGATTCTCTGCCGCATGGCTACGGTCAGTAGAAAAATGAAGTCCTACTGTGCCTATCAGTTAGTCAACTGACCAACAAATATTTATTAGGTACCTCCAAATGCCAGGCACTGGCAATAGGAGCAAACAGAATGAAATAACCCCCCTCCCCCTTAAAGGTGCTTACATTCAAACATGGAAAATAACAAGTACATATGTAAACTACATATGGCATAAACATAAAGTTTATAAGTAACAAATATATACAAAGCAGTTCCATGCAAGTTAGTTTGGAGAGAAGACACTAGCAGCTGGGGGGGTCAGGAAATGGTTCCTGAAGAAGAGGGTGCTACTGTGAGGAGGTGAATGGTGGGAGTAATCCAAGAGATGAACGTAAAAAGGATAAGGGAAAAAGGGATTTGAGGGCAAGGAACAAGGTTGGGTTGAAATGGCTAATTACTAGGTTGAGCTTAGAAGGGGAGGAAAGTAGAAGGACTGGAGGGTTCAATGAGAGCAAAGAGTAAGTATGGCAGGGCTGAGGCATGAAGAGTCTTAGAATGATTGGAGATTATGGTCAACATTTTAAATTAGGAAAGTGGAACAGTCACAGATAATGACAAGTTCTACTATGTGAACACTTGTATGTGCAGATAAGATAGAATGGAGAGGTATGTCATGGGATTAAGGAGGCTGAGGAACTGGGAGGTCAGGGAGCTTGAGGGAGCACCTATATGAATATTAAAGTTCCTTCACATCAGGGCAGGTGTTGAGAAGAAGAGGAAGACGGTGACCTTGGTGCTGAACTCTTTGAGGACTGAGTAGAATGACCTGGCAGCAGATGTTCTAATTCTACTATAATTTGGACAAGGTGCAAACTTTCGGTTGAGCGAACTTTAAAGGAGGAAAGCTTGCCGAGCAGAGGAGGAAAAGGAGAGTCTAGAAGAGGAGAAAAGATGTAATTCTAGGGAGAAAAGATGTAATTCGAATCTCTCCAGGTTCTATGTGTTAGAAAATGTGAGAAAAGATATATAGCCAGCCAGTGCTGGAGACAGAGGGATGACAGAGGAGCTAGTTTTCAATGAGGGGTAATATATATGGAAGGAGTATAATTAGAAAGATTTATAATGAAGAGGAGTTCATTCATTACGGGATTGGAATGCGAGAGGGCCCAATGAAAGAAGGGCTGGGGGGGTGGCTAGGTGGCGCAGTGAATACAGCACCAGCCCTGGAGTCAGGAGGACCTGAGTTCAAATCCAGCCTCAGACACTTAACACAAAACTAGCTGTGTGACCTTGGGCAAGTCACTTAACCCCAACTGCCCTACCTTACCCCCTCCAAAAAGCAAAGAAAAGAAAAAGAAAAAAAGAAAAAGAAAGAAAGAAGGGCTAGGCAGGATTCAGTGGGACATAGGTGGAATAGGGTTGAGAACAGTGTAATTTTCTCCAAATGACCTGTGGTTGATCAGTATAGGGACAGAGAAAGAAACAATGGAAGCCTTAAGGGAAATAGTTAGTGGCAGATGAACAGGGTTATTCAAATCTCCAAGGGATACTGAAGGGGGAAAGGGAATTTACATGCCAGGCTGGGCTAAATCAGAAGTCACAAATCCTTAGTTTTCCCATACCTGCTTTGCCTATTATTATTATTATTATTATTATTATTATTAAAGTACTGTCATAAAAATTTTAAGTAGGGAATCAAAGGGAAAAAATGTATTTTCCCCAAGGACTACATAAGCAACTAGAAGAAATTAAGCAAGAAATTAAAAAAAAAAAGGAAAAAGAAAAATCTCGGAAAGAAAGAACTGGAAGGAAAATAAACTACGTAGAACAGAAAGTGGTTACACATACACAAGTAATGGACTCCTTGAAAATCAAAATAAAACAAACAGAAATCAGTGATTCCATAAAATAGCACAAATATTGGAATAAAATCAAAAGGCTGCAAAAAATAGAAGAAAATGTAAGCTATCTGATATCAAAAACAACTGACCTGGGAAATAGTTTAAGTACTCAAGTCTTTGAAAATAATGGTTTTTTAAAAACATACTAGACCACTAGACTTCCTGAAATCATAAATGAAAATTGCCCAGCAACCAGAGAGCAACTCACATTGATAAAGGAACCCCAAAGGAAAAGTTCTAGGAAGGTCCTAACCAATGAGAATCCAGACTTTCCATGTCAAAGAAAAAGCACTATAAACTGTTAGAAACAAAGAATTCAAGTACTAAGGAACCAAGTTAAGGACCATGACAGACCTGACAGTTAATATGGTAAATGAGAGGAAAGCTTAGAATATTTCAAAAGGCAGAAAAAAGTTTACAATCTGAAAAGCTGAGCATAACACTACAGGGAAAAAATGGGACCTTTAATGAAAAGGACTTTCAAGTATTCTTGAGTAACACATCAGAGGTGACAAAGAACTTGGAAATATGAACACAAGAGTCTAAGAAACTGAAAAAAAGTCAGTTTATTTGAGCACCCAGAAGGAGGCATATTATGAGGTACTATTGACATTCTAAGAGGGTGAGAAGAAATCTTAATATTTTAAGCACATTGAAGGAGTTAAATAAAAGAAAACTTCAGAGCAGAGTAATTCTATTCTGAGGGTTTTAAAAAGGGAACATGAAAGGAGGAATAAACTAATGCAGAGACAGAGGAAAAAGGGGTAGAGATTGCTGTTTCTTATAATTGGGACATGTAAAAAGTAGCATTTACAAACATGGAGGAAGAGGTAAGATAAGTTGGCACCAGATGAATCTTACACTTATCTTACTTGGACAGAGGACAGTTGAACTCACACAAACATAGTCATTTTGGAGTAGAAATGCAAGAAATTCAACAGGGAAACAAGTGAGAAGAGGTGGGGGGGGTATTATGAAGAGGCAGGAAGAAGGGAGGGTGGAAATAAGCAATTATTGAGCACCTACTATGGGCTGGGCACTGTGCTAAGTGCTTTACAAATAAGATCTTGTTTGATAATTACAACAACCCTATAAAATACATGCTATTATTATTTCCATTTTGCGGATGAAGAAACTCAGGGAGGCAGAAGTTAGAAGGCTTGCTCAGGGTCACACAGCTCGGCTAGTCACCGTCTGGGGCTGGCTCTGAACTCACATCTTCCTGGACCCAGGCTGAAGGCTTTATCCACTGTACTGCCTAGCTGCCTAGAGGAAGGACAATACCAGTCAGGAATAAGCAAAACAAACTTCCTGATTATGAAAGGGTTGGAGGATTAAAAGGAAAAGTGGCATATAGGAGAATAGCCAACTGAAGAATCACAAAATGCTGTCTGTTGGCAGTACTTCTCAACCTTCCTAATGCCCACAACCCTTTAATACTCGTATGTGGCCGTATCTGCATGTAGGCGGACCCGCCTGGGGACGGATAGAGGAGCCGTGTTTTGGTTCCTAAGACCACAGGAAATATGTCTTTTCCGATGGTCTTAGACGACCCCTGTGACCCTGTGAAAGGGTCATTTGAGCCCCAAAAAGGTCGCGATCTACAGGTTGAGAACTGCTGGTTTAGAGGAACATTACTGGGCCATCATGGATGATAAAAGAGAGCACTGCAGAGAATCCTGGGGACTATGACGGGATGCAGAGTGAAGTTCCACAGAGCTCGAGGAATGCAAAGACAGCAACAGTACAAAGAAAAGCCAAGTTGGCAAGACTTCAGAATTGTACTCAACGCAATGAGCATCAGCGTCTTCAGACAGCCGGTAAGGGGTCACGGAGCCCCCTCCTGACAAGAAGGCGACGGACGGACTCAGGCATGGAGAGAGCCGCAACGGCCCCTGGGTGTTCCTTTATTTGTTACAAAGGTTTTCTTTTTTTCTCTCATTTTTTATTTACTTGGGGGGCAGTGAGGTGGGGTGGGCCAAAACAGGGCCACTGGAACATTTTTAAAACGCACAGAAGAGAGCAGAAGGAAGTTTAGCAGGAAGCAAGGGAATGTAGGGCAGTTTCTAAAGTAAAATACAGAGTGAGAACCTATTTAGTTTTGTAAAAATTTATTTAATACCCACTATTAGCCAAAAACTATTTTAGACAGTAGGGATACAAAGGCTAAACAACACCACTAAACTTGTCTCCTCGAGAACCATCATCTAATGAAATTAAAGACATCTATACGCATATGAAAAAGTGTTCCAAATCACTAGTGATCAGAGAAATGTAAACCAAAACAACTCTGAGGTGCCACATCTCACAGGCCAGACTCGCTAAGATGACAAATGCTGGAGAGGACGTGCAAAAATCAGAACACTAATGCATTGTTGGTGGAGCTGCGAACTGATCCAGCCATTCTGGAGAGGAATCTGGAACCATGCCCAAAGGGCTATAAATAAGTGCATACCCTTTGACCCAACAATACCACTTTTAGGATTATATCCCAAAAAGATCAGAAAAGTGGGAGGAGGACCCATATGTACAAAAATATTTATAGCAGCTCTTTTTGTGGTGGCAAAAAATTGGAAAACAAGGGGATGCCCATCAACTGGGGAATGGCTGAACAAGTTGTGGTATACGAATGTAATGGAACACTACTGTGCCATAAGAAATGAGGAGCAGACGGACTTCATAATGACCTGGAGAGACTTATACAAACTGATGCTGAGCGAGAAGAGCAAAACCAGGAGAAATTTGTACACGATCACAGACACGACGTATGTGTGACAACTAACTTCAATAGACTAGGCTCCTCTTGGCATTATCCTTTTCACATAGGACAATTCCAAAAGACTCATGATTGAAGGAGATATCCACATCCAGAGAAAGAGATGCAGAGTCTGAGTGCAGATTAAAACAAACTACTTGCTCTGTTTCTTTTTCTTATTTTGTTCTTTTCCTCTTTCCCAATGATCATTCCATCAATTACAATACTTCTTTACAACCTGACTAATGATTAATGGGAAGATATTTGTAGATCCTATATCTGCGTGCATGCCACCATGATGGGGGGGTGACGGAGGGGGAGAAAATCTGAAACTCAAGGGATTGTGGAACTGACTGTTGTAAACTAAAAGTAAATAAACCAATTAAAAAAAAAGAAACATCATCTAAGGAGGAAAGGGGTAATGTGACATGTATACCAATGGTGCCTAATAGAAAGCTAGGAAGAGAAAATGTAGAGACCTTAGAAGAGAAATGACAGATGGTCAGCTTTGGTTGTCGTACCTTTAAACCTTGGGGACTCCCTCATATATGGACAACAATTACAGATTTTGAACTGCCTGATCAAGCTATTGGTAAATCTATTATCAGTGGCCTTAAAGAACAGATAATAAAAGGGAAAAGTGGGGACAGCTTTGTTTCAATTATTCCTCAGGACTCATAGAAACTAAAGAATGGGAGTATAACTAAAGAAGCTTAAGATGAAATACGGCCAACCTAATTCTACTCAGACAGGAGTATTTTCAAATCAAGAGAAAGTAAGCAGAGCCTGAGAGTTCCAGAAACAATACAAATGAATAAAAAAGCATTAAGACTAAGGGTTTACTATTGATACAAATACAAAAATTCAGGCAGTCCTGTCTTCTCCTTGCCTTCAAGAAACTTACATTCCAATACTGGGTACAATTTATATAGGGGAGTAGTGGCTAGGGAAGTGTGTCTTTGGGAATATTAAAATGACCCATTGGACAGTTAACTAACATTTTTTTTTTAGTAGCAATGGTTATAGCATCAATTGGATTACTATATCCAGAGTGAGGTCAAAAGGGGAGAAGTTTTGCCTGCTCAGGAACATGGCATGTGGCAAGATGGTGCTGGCAGATGGCTGGATGGGTTGTGAAACATGGTCTGGGGCTACCTATGTACAGTGGGTTAGGTAAATTTGAACTCACTTAGTCACCAAAGAAGACAATTCAGTCCCAAGGGAGGAGTTCCAGAGTGGATTAACTTCTCAAAGGACTGAAAGCATAGATGTTGAAGATTTACTGTGGAGGTACCAAGTCCAGGGAAAGAGTCATAAGGCAGTAAAGCCAGGCATAGGGCAAATCCAACCTTAGGTTGGTTATTAGCTGGACTCAGAAATCTAACTTTTAAAGACTGGAATCAGAGATTTAGAGCTGAAGGGGATCTTAGAAGGCTCCAATCGATACATTTTATTTTCCAGATGGAAAAACTAAAGCCTAGAAACACTGACTTGCTCAAGGTCACAGGCCTACTGTCTATCCGAAGCGGTGCCTAAACTAAGGTACTGTGACACCACAGCCAGCACAGCTGGTTTCTTTCCTGTGGTGCCATGCTACCTCTTAAATTTATTTGCTTTTTAATATTTATTTGGGTTTTTTTGTGCTAGTTCTATCCTCTCAGTTTTCTAGCAAAAATTTCTTTTGAAAAAGTCTCAATCTGTCTGTCTGGACAAAAAAGAAAAAAGATTATTACATATCTTGGTCAGAATTGGAAGATGAGGATGGTGACAATGCCACCAATGTAGAAGGTGGTCCAGAGCTTGGGAACAGTTGGGGGAGCTGGGATAAGTCACAGGATCAGAAGATAATAGATTCAGAGCTGAGAGGGACCTTTAGACGGCACTAAGAACAAACAACTATCATTTTACAAATAAGGCACAGAGAAACGAAGTGACTTCCCCCAATGTTACGGCTGGTTAGAGCCTTGTAAGAAGCAGGAACTGGACAAGGCAAGTCTTTCTGATTCTGGGCTCTGTCTGCTGCACCGGACCACCAAATTTACCAGGGATGCAAAGAACCAGAGCAGATCCTAATCAGCAGGTACTTTAGATATCATCAAAGGCCAATTCCAGTAATGAGACTCAGGGATCTTCCTAACTGGGCTACTCTCCTAAAGACTATTCAAATACACAAAGGAGGTTCTTTATTTAATCTGGTCGTAAAGAAGCAGATTTCTTCAGATATGTACAACAGGCTTCAGAAATAATTGGCAAGAGAAGGATGATTTTGATGCTTAATCTTCAACAACACAGAAGTGCATAGTTTAAGAATACAGACCATACAAAATTATTTGTGTATTAGTTGCCAGTTGGTGTTTACCTGGCCTAAATTCAAATGGAAAGTAGTGGCTTATAAAGAATGAATACAGAATAGAGATGTGACCTGACTTGCAAAATTATGAGATAAATGAGCAGGAAAGGTTCAGTGAATCCTGCACACCCACTCTTAAATCCCCCCCTACCAAAGATAGCATTCACTGGAAGGGAGTATTTGCCCAGCAGTCTTACTGAGTTTGTGGGTACCACTATTTGCAGGGCTTATATAACCAATGAATCAGCAAAAGGAAGATTTCAACTGATATTTTTTCATATCAAGCTAGGGAACTTGAATGCATCTTCTTCTTCCCCCTTCTTTGTTTCCCCAGAAAAGGCTGATGAAGAATAAATTCTGAGCTGGTGCTAGACCATTTTAATAGGACAAGAATGTCCTATTAAAAATGATTTTTTCAATCAATACTTTCCTTGGATAGGGTAGGAAAAATTAAATTTCATCCTTAAAAAAAAGAAATTGAAACCAATTTAAGTGGTAGAGTTTTTTCATATTCTAATATATTCTATTTTCTTCTCATCACAAATTTGGTAAGGACTAAGAAGTCCCAATCTGCTGCAATATTTGTCAAATAAAATCAAACCTTTCATCTTATCTGACTTTCAGGAGAGGCAGACCTTCATCTCACTGCTTACTCTCTTCAATTATCTTTCCTTTAATGGAATCTGATCAACTTTTGGTTTCAAGGGAAAAAAGGCTTAATTTTAGGATAGTGAGATCTTAAAAAAACAAACAAAGTGAAAGCCACAACTGGGGCTGCTGAAAGCAGAGCATATAAAAGTACTGACTATAGTACAGGTCAAATAAAAGCAACACTAACAACCACTTAATACTAAACAGTACTGATAAGAATTCTATTGCAAATATCCACCAACACACAGCTCCCAAAATAGCAGGTTCCAGCATTTTGTCTTCCTCCACCTCAACACTTGTGTTCTCTGCCTACTAGCTGTTCCAACGGCAAGAGCTTTGAGAAAAAAAGCATCATTTTTCCTCCCTCACGTCAGACCAAAATGAAGGCTAGGAGAAAGGGAAGCAATTATTATTCTTCATGGGAGGAAAAGAAATGGGTAATTATGAACTGACATCCTCCATTATGGTAATTCCTGGCTACTGTCTGTTCACTGAACTCAGAGAAAACTTTGTTTATTTCTGAAGGTCACAAGTACAAAACAGTAATGGTTCTCCTCTGCCCCTCCCAAATGTACCATTATCCTTGTCAAACACAGTCTGCAAAATGCTTTTAGAAGCAGAACATGCACTAGAGACAGAAAAGAAAAAAAAAACAAAACAGTTAACACATTTTTCTTACCCCAAACCCCTGCAGGACAGTCAGCTGCTTTTGTCAGCCACAAGGCTCATCCTTCCTTTGCGTATTGTCAGAGCATACTTGTATCTTGAACACAAATCACAACCTTTGCTTGGATATAAATGCCCCTCTCCATATGTCCCAGCTTCCAGACTGCGGAATAGCTGTGATACAGCTGTACCCAGAGGACCTCACGCTTGGTCTCTGAGAATAATGCTGCAAATGAGGGCAGGAACTACTGGGAATGCATCCCCAACCAAATCAGACGCAGTGAAGCTTCTCCTAGGGGCTCCCTTTTCTTCTCACCTTCCCAGGCTCAGAGACATGCCTTTCACAGCACATGTAGGTACAGCCACACCACGTGAACATTCCGGCATGGCCAATCCGTACTGCTCATCTATGTGCTAAGTACAGCTTAGATTCTCTCTCTTGCACCACCTCTTTTGCTGGCTGTTACATCTGGGAGCTTGAGAGGGCTCTGGGCGCTTGCTGTATAAACAGAAGGCTTTTGCCAAAACCAGCATCCCTGTGTGAGCGCAGCTCTCTGGAGTTGCTAATGCAAATGAGCAGTTCAATTGGAAGGCAGACAGTATCTGCTTATTTTTTTTCCAGCTGTGAGCATCTTTATTTATTTATTTTAAAATAATAAAGAGCTTTGGTCTGGTTAGATTTAAAGGTACAGAGCATTCAAATTTAATAATCACATCATCCTCTCATTAGATAGATTTCAAAGGGTTGAGGGGATGGCAAGAAGGCAAAAATTCTCCCCTAGTCCTAAAATGATGCGGTTTTAGGAAGCTGAGTTTAAACAAGGATTGAGGTGGTGGGAGATAAGGAGAAAGGTACATTTCTTTATAGGATTAAGATATTAAACAAAACAAAGCTGAATAGTTCTACTTATATTCTATCTTATATTCATGTTTTACTTATATTTCATCTTCCTTTTCTCCTTGCTGTTTGCAAAATCATTCCAAAGAGGGGGAAAAAAAAACAGAACAAAACGACTCTCTATTCCATCTCAAGCTTCTCATTCAAGATTCAGTCCAAAATTTTGTTCCCTGTGGAAAGGAGGGAAAACACTTCTGAATGGAAGGAAGTGGTTGTGAAGTCTTAGCCCAAAGTGAAAAACACCTGATTGTGAACTGAAGCCCTGGCCCTGCATTATCACCAGATCCTATTTACTCTTTATTCTACAGAAAGCTTGAACAACTTAAAGAGACTTTCTGCTCTTTAGGACTACCCAGGGAACAAACCCAAGGCAACCAGAGTTAGCAAGAGAACAAGAAAGTTAGCAAGATCCCCATTAAACAAGCAACGAGAGCTGATTTTTCAATGAAGACTCCTATCTAATTGTTGTCATTTCACAGAAATAAATCCCTTCCTACCTGGGCCTCAGACTCTCCATCTGTAAAATTAGAGGGCTGGTCTAGATCAGGGTGGGGAACAGGTGGCCCCAGGGCTACATGTGGCCTTCTAGGTCCTCAAGTGCAGCCCTCTGACTGAATCTGAAGCGGTGCCTCTATCATTCTGGGAGGGCTTTTGTACCCCAGTTTGTAAAAATCTCACTTGTGGTTGGGTAACTGTGTATGTCACATCAGTTTGTAAAAAGCCTGTGCCATTAAGCTGTAAAAGTCGCACTTTCCTTCAGCCATAAAGGCATTAACTCTGCCTCTCCAGTACCCCCAGCCTCAAAGTCTTTTCCCAAGCTAGCAGTCAGTCTGCTAGATAGTTTCCCATGAATCAATCACTCAAGTATTCTTAGAGAAATACATAACCCCTTTGTTCTCAGTGGCCAGCTGCCTTTAAAAACCGTGAACAACATTATCAAGGAGATAACTCCCTCCTAAGATGGTCCCTAATCAGTCTAGCTCCCAAACTTGGCACCTCCTTTTTT
>CM053583.1:377373834-377424698 GCA_028627135.1 Pseudochirops cupreus | reverse complement strand
TGTGTGCGTGTGTGTGTGTGTGTGTGTGTGTGTGTGTGTGTGTGTGTGTGTGTGTACAGGTATACATAGACAGAGGGCACAGGATCAACTGAATAGGAAGGGATGATATTTAAACAATAAAATTAAGAGGTGAGAGAAAAATATAATGAGAGGAGATATGGAGAGACAGAAGGTAAATTATCTCATATAAAAGAGGCAAGGGAAAACTGTTACAATGGAGGGGAAGAACAGGAAGGCAAAAGGGAATGGGTCAACCTTACTCTCATTGAATTTGGCTTAATGAGGAAATAACATACACACTAGATTGGGTATCTTACCTTATCTTACCCTACAGGAAAGTAGGGGGAAAGGGGTCAAAAGCAGGGATGACAGAAGGGAGAGAAGATTGGGAGGGGGAGGATAGTTAGAAGCACACATTTTTGAAAAGGGACAGAGTCAAAGTAGAAAATAGAACAAGTGGGGGGCAGGATGGGATGGAGGGAAATATAGTCAATCTTCCACAATATATCCACCATGGAAATATTTTGCATAACTACACATGTACAACCTATATTGAATTGCTTATCTTCTCAGTAAGGGTGGGTGATGAGGGAAGAAGGGAAAGAATCTGTAATTCAAAGTTTTAAAATCAAATGTTTAAAAAACCATTATTATTATTATTTACATGCATATGGGTAATAAGATATACAGGCACTGGGGTATGGAGATCCATCTTGTCCTACCAGAAAGTTGGAGGGGGATGGAGGAGGATATAGGAGGGAACAGATCGGGGGAGGGGGTATATAGTGGGATTGCTGTTTTGGGGTGGTGGGTAGAAGAAAGATGGGGAGAAAATTTGTAACTCAAAATCTCATGGAAATGAATGATGTAAACTAAAAATAAACATAAAATTTAATTATTAAAAAAAGGATTATATTCAGTTTTACTGGGTAGGTTATTCTTGGTTATAATCCTAGTTCCTCTGCCTTCCAGAATATCTTATTACAAGCCCTTTACTCCCTTAACATGGCAGCTGCTAAGTCTTATGTGATCGTGACTGTAACTCTACAGTATTTCAATGGTTTCTTTTTGGCTGCTTTCATATTTTCTCTTTGACCTAGTTCTGGAAATTTGTTATGATATTCCTGGGAGTTTGAATTCAGGGTTCTATTTCAGGAGGTGACTTTCAATTTCAATTTTACCCTCTAGTTCTAAGATATTAGTACTAGTTTCCTTTATAATTTCTTGAAATATGACACCTAGGCTCTTCTTTTGATCATGGTTTTCAGGTAGTCTAATAATTCTTAAATTAACTTTCCTCAATCTATTTTCCAGGTCAGCTATTTTCCCCCCAATGCAATATTTCACATTTTATTCTATTTTTTTCATCCTTGTGACTTTATTGTTTCTTGATGTCTTATGAAATACTTCCCAATTATAAATATTAAGGAATTTTTTTAGTAACCCTTTGTACCTCTTTTTCCATTTTTGCCAATTCTAATTTTTAAGGTGTTATTTTCAGCCATGAAGTTTTGTTCCCCTTCTGCTATTTGGCAAAGGTATTTTTGGTGCCTCTTTTACAAGCTATTAATTCTCTTTTCATACTTTTCTTGTATTGCTCCCATTCCCAATTTTCCCTCTACCATTCTTATTTGATTTTAAAATAAATTTTTGGCTCTTTGTTTAGCTCTTCCAGGAATTCTTGTTGGACTTCTATCCAGTCTGAATATTTTCTTTGAGGCTTTGTTTGGAACTTTTTTCCCATTCCTGTTTTCTTATGAATTTGTCTCTTGATATTCTCTGTCATAACAGTAGTTTTGTTATGGTCAAGTTCTTTTTGTTGTTGCTGTTTGCTTATTTTTCCAGTCTATTTCTTGACTTTGAACTTTATGTTAAAGTTGGGCTCAGATTATCACATCAAGGACAGAGGGGAGGGCTATTATCCCAAGCTTCAGGCTTTTTAAAGCTGTTCTTTTCATAGCTAGTTCTAGGGGAGGAGCTGTAAGTCTGCAGTGTTTTTAAGTGGTGTGATCTGTGGAGAGGTATAGCTATTGTTCTGGTCTGCCTCTGATCCTCACCCCCATAGGAGCCCTGTTCCCCTGAAGGGGCAAGCCTAGTGATCCTTTCTACACTGGAACTGCAATCAGGGTTACTCCTCTTTTGCAACTGCAACACTTCTCTTCCTCCTGGAACTGCAATCTGGAACTGGGTGTGGGCAATGGAGTTGCAAACAGCACGTGGTCTTGCACCCAATGCTAACACATGGGTTTCCTGTAAACTCTTTATGACCAGTTGTCCAATTCCCTTACCTCTCCAGGCTGAGAGCTACTGAAGCTGACCCTGCTGCCTCCAAGGGAGATGTTTTTTGTGTAGTGTGTGCTCTGGTCAGTTCCCACCTTAGTGTCAGAGAACTTTCCCTCTTACTTCCTAAGTTGCCTTGGACTGGAAAAATGTCTTACCCCAATCATTTGTTAGCTATGCTGCTCTAGAATTCTATTTTAGGCATTATTTTAAAGTTGTTTGGAGGGGAATGTTGGGAGGGCTTGGTTATAAAACTTCCTCTACTAGACCATCTTAGAACTCTTCCTTTTTCCTAGTTGACATGCATGGTATCTGTATTCCAATTATTTTCAGTATATGGAAATTCTCTGAAGTAGCCAAAGTCCATAGGTTTTACAGAGAGGGGGCAGATTCTTATTTAATTGCATCTGACTGATTTCTACAACTCTGATGTCACAGGTAGGGGTGTCACTAGAGATAGTAAAACAAATCAAAGAGAGAGAAAGCAAGCAAGAGGGGTATGGGCGTTTTCAGAAAAGGGCAAGGTTGGAGCATGACCAAAGTTGAAGCAGTCTGCTGCAAATGACTCTAGTGGCATGGAAGGGTTTTCTGGATTATAACATCACACTTTAAAATTTCAAGTACCCTAAATTTTAACTCTTTCCATTCATTCTATCCTGCCTAACCAATAAAGGAGATAGGTATTAGTTACTTGGCATTACCAAAGAAAAGAAATGGCTAAAATAGTATTTTGTGATATTAGTAATAATAATTATAATAATAGCTAATATTTTAATAGGTTTGTGAAGCCTTCTACAAAGATGTCACAAAAGGTAAAAAAAATTCAGTTACAGAAGTGTTATAAATCTTGTTATTCATAAGAACTGCTTAAGGAAAAGGACTAATGGTATCAAGAGTAAATTGCTTGTGGTGGTGTTTTGGAAAGGTATGAATTTTTCTCCTTCCTTTCCTTTTTGAATTTCCAATGGATTTGGTGGCTACTTTTGGTGACTAGTTCGGAGGAAGCTAATTAAGAAAATTTAGTCAAAACCAGCTGTGCAGTCACAGTTTCAAATTACACTAAATGTTCTATTTGGTACTAGCACAAAGATTCTAACGGTAATCCTCTACTCAGATCGAGAGGAATAGTCAAGAGACAGAGATAGCTATAAAAGATCAACATTTTAGTAGGAAAGTTCAATTAGGCTACAAATGAGAAAAATAGGGGCTACCATTTTTCAGACTCCTCACAGCCCTGGGCTGGAGATGGCACTTGGATGACGCAACTTACTTTGTTTTGTTTTTTTAAAAAACATTTTGGGAACAAAGAAGAAATAAATGTAACTGAAAAAAAGATTTCATTAAGAACCAAATCCAAGAAATTTAATCTATTCTTACTTTTCCAGATTAGCTGAGGAAAATAAAGTTTAATCAACAAGAAATAATCAAGACTTTTGCGTCCCATGAGTAACAAGATAGAGGACTAGACATTTTATCTGATCCTCACAACCTCTCAAAAATCTCCAAAACAGAAATTATTTGCCAAAAATAAAGCAACTTTTATGTCACATAGTTTACAACATCTAGAATAAAAAAAAATTAAAAGAAATAAAATAAAAATTAAAAAAACAATGAAAAACCCAAACCCCATGAACTGATGTTTACTGATCCTAAGCTCAATCAGCACTTGTCCCCCACTTCTCATGCTATAGCAAGGCTGCTCTAGCAGACCTAAGGATGCAACACAGGCTTACAACAAAGCCTACACCCAAACTCATTCCCTTCTCCCTCTTTCCAGTGCCTCTGAGACAGTGGCCACAGCCCCTGAGGAGCAAAAGCCTGTCAGCAGCCACAACCCTATAGTATCACTCCTCTGAACCACTGATTCCAGGACAGACAACTGTAACTCCAGCAGAGCTGCAGCCAGGCCAACAACCTTGCAACCCTGTAGCAGAGCCAGTGCCAGGACAGACAACCCTGTAGCATCAACACTGCAAAGCTCCAAACTGCTAGTACAAGGCCAAAAGAACTAAAACTAAAGGGAAAAGGATAGGAAACCAGGATAGGTACATGTAGGGGCCTGTCAGTACCTGAGGGAAAGGGTGTAGCATCTAGCAAGGGCCAGTACTGACTACCTGAAAGTCATTTGGGATAAAAACCTAGGTTGGTGAATCATAAATTTCTCATCATGGAAAGAAGACTGTGATGCATTAAGATCCAGTCCCCACAGAAACCACAGACCAGTGGTTCTCAACCTTCCTAATGCTGCGACCCTTTAATACTCATATGTGGGTGTATCTGCATGTGGATCCGCCTAGAGATGGATAGAGGAGTGGTGTCTCGGTTCCTAAGACCATCGGAAATATGTGTTTTCCAATGGTCTTAGGCAACCCCTGTGAAAGGGTCGTTTGACCCCCAAAGGGGTTGTGACCCACAGTTTGAGAGCTGCTGCCATAGACAGAGGGCAGGGAGTCAGAAAGAGATTGATAAGGAAAATAAAGGGAAAAAAAGAGACTGAAATTACCAAAGACTATAGGCAGAAGAAAACTCAAACATTAACAGATAAATCAACAGGGGGGAAAAAAAAACAAGAGAAGGAAATATGCCTCCAGATCCAAAAAATGAGGTCTGTCATCTATGAATAAATACTACAAAACAAACAAAATGACCAACATTTGATGAGATAGAAGATCCTGTAGAATTTGAAGAGATCACGGAACTGTAACATGCTATTCCTGAGTGATTCAAAAGAGAAATGAGAATTATGAGAGTACTATTTGTGGTGTACACAGCAAGAATAATGGGCAAAATAGAAAATTTTCCATCTATGATGGCAAGCCTTGCCAAAGAAATGAAAGAGAAGAATAGACTGGGAATACAAATACACAAGGGGAATCTAAAAGAGAAGCAAAAAATGAGAACATTAAAAGAAAATATGTTCACTGTGCAAGCAAAACATATGGATCTTTTGAAATGTGTAAAGAGAGCCTAAGGATCATAGGTCTCCCAGAAGAATACGACAGGACCAAAATACCTTAACTCCATAACGAAGGAAATAATAGAGAAGAATTGCCACCATTTCCGAGCACAGAAGATGAAATTCCAGTTGAAAGAATTCACAGCTTGGCTCCAGAAAAAAGTCCAAAGTTGTGCACTCCAAGAGACACAGTAGCTGAATTTAACAATGCAATTCAGAAACAACCAGCCCTGCACGTGATCAGGAGAAATACCTTTAAATACAAGGAAAAGCCATCTGGATGACACAAGACTACATCTACTAAGAAGTGTAGGTGGGGACGGAGTCTGTTCAAAGTACAACAGAGCTCAGGACGCAGCCCAGGGCGACCTGCCCTGCAACTCTGAGCTTAATCATGTATGGGGGAAAAAGATGAAAATTCAATAATAAAGAAGAGTTTGAAACATTTTCTTTAAGAAAGAAAACCAGAACTGAAGAGATCATTTGCTCCTGAAATACTCCAAACAACAGAAATGCAAAACAAATAAACAAACGCAGCAGGCACAGACAGCAGCAGCAACAGAGTGACACCAGAGAGACCGGTCGGAGACTTACTTCTGAATGTCCATAAGGAGACAGGGGTGAAGGCAGAAATCTGGCAGAGGTAACAGCAAAGAGCGGGGCAGAAGGCATTGCGGACAAAACCTGGTGGCACTCTGTCTACAAGCGAATCCATTTTTTGCTTTGTGGGGTGATGTTACAACATGGGAGGGTACACGGAAGGAAGAGAAGGGAACAGGGATACAGAGAGGAGTGTGTGATGCGATAGGATTAATTTAAGGGGATGGTACTCTCTGTGGTCTCAGAAAGCAAAGAGCCTACAGGGGAGTGGGTGAATTGAAGGAGGAATTACTTTGGTGGTAGAAAGGGGTTTCCACAGATGAATGGTCCTATGGGTAAAGAGAAATGGTTTTTGAGGGGATATGGGGACCCTACACTGGTATGAAATGGGAAGTTTAGTCCCTAACAAGTCTACCTGTCCTACAGAGTAGACAGAGAAGATGGATAATGAAGAAAGTGAGAAAAATCCTTTTTGAAAAGTGGGGCAAAAATGATATTAAAAATAAAACTAATGAATAGGACTAAATGAAGGGGAGGAGAGGAAGGTGGAATCTATTTGACTAGCTAAGGAAAAAGTGTGCGCGAGAGCGCGCGCGCGCGTGTGTGTGTGTGTGTGTGTGTGTGTGTGTGTGTGTGTGTGTGTGTGTAGCCTTATATAAGCAGATAAAAGCAGGTGAGATAAAAGAACTAATAAACAAAACACCAAAGGGAAAGGGCAACAAATGAGAGAAGGGAATCGAGGATGATGGAAAGAAAGTTAGTGGGGACAGTGTAACTTTAAACAAATATTTAAAGTAAATGAAGGAACATAATACTGTGTTTACAGCAAAAGGAGGGAAAAATCATAATCTGAAAAAAAACAATATTAGAGATAGATGGAAGAAAACATAAACCTAATTCTCATAACTTTGAATGGATTAAACAATCCAATAAAACAAAAAAAGAGTAACAGATTGAATAAGAAAACAAAACTCTACCATCTGTTACTTACAAGAAACACATTTAAAAAAAACAAAAGCATACACAAAATAAAACTGAGGGGATGGAATTTTTTTTTTTTTACTATGCATCAAGTGAATCCAAATAAGCAGGTTGCCATCATCCTAACTGACAAAGCAAAAACATTCAAAAGATAAAAAGGGATAACCAAGTAAACTATATTATGGTGAAAGGAACCACAGACAAGAAACCAGTATCAGTAATATACTCAGGTGCTCCAAATGCCTTAGCATCCAAATTCATAAAGAGAACGTCTGAATTTTAAGAAAATGCAGACAGTAGCCCAATAGTGACAGGAGACTTCAATATCCCTCTATCAGTTTTGGATAAGTCTAATGGAAAGAAAAACAAAACAGAAAATATGGAACTGAATAAATTGCTGGATAGAGTTAAAAGATATCACATCTTCTAAATGAGACATCAAAGGAACATATATTTCTCTGCACCATATAGATCTTTTACAAAAAATGACCATGTATTATGGTGCAGAGGTACTACAAACAAATTAAGAAGGCAGAAACAGTTAATATATCCTTTACAGATTATGACTCAATAAAAATAGAAACTGTCTCAGGGACTACAAACAAAAGATACAGAGACCCGATATGAAGACTTTAACAATGAAATATTAAATGAGTGCATCAAAGAACAAGAAAGCGATAATGATAAAACAACATACCAAAATAGAAAAAGAGGATATATGAACTGAATATACATTTTAAGTAGTTAGAAAACCACAAAATAGAACCAAAATAAGCACAAAAGATATTAAAAATTAGAGAGTAGATTAATTGGAAACACTCCTCAGCCCCATGGAAATGGCAAATAAAACTAAAAGGTAATTCTTTGAAAAGACTAATAAAATTAATAAATAAAATTGACAAACTCACTGCTAATCTGATTAAATAAGAAAAAAAAGTAAAAATAACCTAAAATGCTTGGAATTGTATCCACCAAGAAAAGCCTTTCTACCACAAAACAACAGACTACCAAATCTGTCTTTGTCTGACATAATTGTGTTTAGGAAAGGAGAAGATAGGCCTGTAAAATTTTGCTGAAAATGAACTAACTCAGTTTTTTTGTGCTGCTGATACTTAAATATAGAAATCAAAGTAAGAAGCTTAACAATCCTTTAGTGGCAACTTTTCCAAATGTGAAAAATGCTCTGCCTACTTTAGATCAGAGTAATAAATGCCATTACAACACTGAAGAACCACTTCTAGAGCAATACACATATTGTCTTACAGCTATGTAACAACCATAAAGTGCACATTTACAATAAGGACTGAACAAAAATTAATTCCCTACTTTCACTAAATGGGCAGATGATCAAGTACTTAACTAGAGGTGGCACTGTACCAAATGCAGTAAAAAGAGGATTATGGAGACCTAGGTCTTGTGATCTAACACTTTATTTTATAAACTGAAAGAAAACCACCTAAAGGTACAACTTTGGTTTCACGACAAATAACATAGGAAAACAAATTAAACTTTAGGTTTTCTATACAAAGCATTATATTTCCTGTGCAAAGAAATTCCAAATGATGCTTTGAGGCACGAAATACCGGGTTTTTAAAAGTGGAATCCAAGGGTCTGTGGATAGATTTCTTTATATTTCCAGCACTTAGATGCTAAATAAATGCTTACTGACTCTGTGCTGGGCACTGTGCTATACACTGAGGATACACGTACAACGTGAAGCAGTCTGTGAAGAAGCTTATATTCTATCAGGAAGGCATGTGAGAGACAGTGTGCCACTGCACAGAGTGCTTAACTTAAAGTAAGACTTTTAGGTTCCAATCCTGCCTCAGATACTATGCGACACTGGTCCTCGTGGAGACTGCTTCTTCACCTGTAAAATGAGAAGGCTAGTTTATGATGACTTCTAAGTCTCTTCCAGCTCTAAATCTATGAGCCTATGTACATAACAAATATAAAATAAACACAAGGTGATTTCTGGAGACAGCACCAGCAGTTGGGGGATCAGGAAGGGCTTCACATCGACGGCAGCGCTCGAGCTGAGCACGGAAAGAAACTAGATGTTCTCAGAGATGGAGGCCCGGAGGGAGTGCACTCTGAGAAGATGTCAGGGGCAAAAGCTGCGTAACACCTAGTTGTGAAATGCAAACAAACAGGGAATGGAGTGCTGTACGTGAGGAACAGCAGAAAGACCAGTTTGGAAGGGGGAGAAATGCTAATAAGGCTGGTGAGGCAGGCTGGGTTCAGGTTATGTAGTATTTCAAATGCCAACACAGCAGTCTGAATTTGATTCCAGAAATAATAGTGAATAATTGGGAGTTTTTGAGTATTAGAGTGATACAATCAGACTTGAATTTTAAGAAAGTCATGTTGGTAATTATGTTGAGTGGGATAAGACTTGAGACAGAAAGACCAATAAGAAATCTATCAGTGTTTTCCAAGAAATAAGAGGTGAGAATCAGACCTAGCTGTGTGAGCCAAGAGAATGGGAGGGATGAGACAGATTCTGCAGAGGCAGAAATAACATGATTGGCAGTTGACTGGATCAAGCTGGAGCGATGATTCAAGAATAACAAGGAGATTGTGAACCTGGGTGACCAGAAGAATGGTGATGCTGTCAGAAATGGAGAAGTTGAGGAGAAAGATGAGCTTTAGGGGTAAAGAAATGAATTCTGTTCTAGTCATGTTGACATAGGGCATACTTAGCTACTCAAGGAATGATGGGCTCTTCTCTAAGAATTTCATTTAAATTCAGCTCTAACAGTAGACATTAGAATAAGTGGGTTCAAAGAAAAATCTTTAGAATAAACGATGTATTTATTAGGGCAGGATTTTCAAAACTGTGTGTTAAGCAAAGGCGAAGTATAAGACATTTTCAAGTATAACTCTGGCATAAGCATTCTGCCTTTTCCAACAAAAACAAAGTTTAAATGAATGTTAACAAAAGTAAAACCAAAATGGTAAAATAACTCTAAGTACAGTGAATACAGCACTGCAAGTATTTAACACAAACAAGGTCAAATCTGAGTTTGTGCTTGTCAAATCAATGGAGTTAAGCTCTTTCATCAGCCCTTCCATATGGTACATACTCCTGATGCAGATAAGTTGTGTGGGCATACCACTTTACTAAAAAAATGTGAAGTGTATAAATTTGAAGTTAAAAAACAACGTATTACTGTCTGTTATATTTCTCAGTGTCATTCAGTTAAGTATTGTGGAATAAGAGCACTATGCTTGTCTTTTTTGTTGTGCTTCTAGAGTGCTTGATACAATAGCAAAGGACTATGCATAAGTTACAAACTCAAGAAGGATCATGAGAATTTTTTTCCCCATGAGAAACTTTGCTACCTCTAGGCAGAACAATAGGAAACGCCTGTTCAACTTGCAATCAATTATCCTTCAATAGCTTACCTTTCTCAGAACATATTACAAAATTTCCCACTTGACCGAAATGCCTCACTGACTCTCCAGTACTGTACACCCACAACAATTTCTGAACTTTCTCCTTGCCACTCTCATTTTGTACCACATGCATTTAATTTTCTATAACCTTAAAAGATTACAGTTTGATTATTAGTATGGAACCCTGACAAAGAATTTAGCAATATGGTACTAGCTTAGTATGTGTCTGTAGTCTGGCCCTTCTCTTATAGGAGAAATAAAAATGTCTTGATTAAGCCAAAATTGCAGTGCTCTGGGTTAACTCTACTACAGTAAAATATGCTGTTTCCCCCAAGTAGTAATTTAAAAATGGAAATAATTTGAAAATGGTTATAAATAATTAGAAACCTTAACATTAAATTTAATTGAATTAAATTGTTTTGTTTCCAATTTTTTTTCTTTTTGGGGGGGGGGAAGGCAAGGCAATTAGGGTTAAGTGACATGCCCAAGGTCACACAGCTAGTAAGTATCAAGTGTCTGAGGTCACATTTGAACTCGGGTCCTCCTGTCTCCAGGGTCGGTATTCTATTCACTGCGTCACCTAGCTGCCCCTATTTCAAAAGAGAAATAACATCCCTTTATGGAGGAATACATAGCCATTCTGAATTTTAAAAAACCCAAAACCTAGTACAAGTCAATACAACAGAGTCTAAATAGCACAAAGCAAAAAGTCCAAATTAAGAAAATACCATCCATCCATTATATTTATCAATGGATTCACAAGTACTACAGACAATTAGCTATCAGACTATAGTAGTAATCATAGGATCTAAAGACTTAGAGATATGCGTGTCCTTAGACATCTAATCCGAGACTCCTTCTTGTGACCCATAAATGTTAACCGAAAAACCCCAGGTCACACATAATTCACAAAGTGGGATTCAAACTTAGCTTTTCTGACTCTTTGCACTATATCACTGAAATTTTTTTTTAAAAAGAACATCATGACTAGGATGCTGAAAAATAGATAAGATTGTGAAAGAATCAATAATGATGGCTGGTTGTATACATAGGATAAAGGAAAGGAGTGAATC
Source organism: Pseudochirops cupreus (assembly GCA_028627135.1). NCBI lineage: Eukaryota > Metazoa > Chordata > Mammalia > Diprotodontia > Pseudocheiridae > Pseudochirops > Pseudochirops cupreus. The sequence goes on along the minus strand of CM053583.1, from coordinate 377,413,409 downwards.
AATGATAACTAAAATTTCAAGGCTGGGAAAATGTTGACATCACTAATGAAACAGGGAAAATAGTACAATTTTGATTATACTGAGTTTAAAGTGAAAAAAACAAAGATGTGTCCAGAAGGCAGCTGGAAATGCATATCATTTTATCTAAATGTAAATGTCTCCAAGTGCAATATGTCACAACTACAACTTGTGTTAATATTTAATATAAGCTACCACACATGTGAAATTATGTAAATTATGTAAAATTATATTTACAATAATTGGGATGTTAAGGAACAACTCAGCTAGATCTTTTGAATTCCAAGCTAATATTAGTATCATGTAAGCCCTAATAGTTGAAAAATAGATTTCACTTAAGTGAAAAAACTATAAAATTTAGAGTCTTAGCTAGCAATCAGGAGACTCCTGTAATATTTCAATTATTAGTACAATATATCTCTGTAGAATCAGATCGGCATAAATACTATCTGAAAACTAATAAAACACTTCAGAATTACCAAAGATGACATACAGACATGAGATTTTAGAGACAGAAGAATCTGTGGCAGTACTGATCCTCAGGGGGAAAAAGGCAGAAAAAAAAGAAAATGTAATGACATTTATTGAGATGAACAAATCTAATCAAAAGTAGGGAACTAGCATCACTCTGGCTTAGTTTTCAGTGTCTTCTCCAAGAATAAAAAGGTGTGTGTGGTAGGGGAGAGGCTACAGTGAGAATGAAATGTTGCAAAATGAAGGAAAGAGAAATTGCATCAGGCAGGGTTATGAGCCAACAGCCAAGAAACATTTTTAAGCGCCTACTGCGTGCCAGGTGCTCGGCGTATAAATAAGAACAAAGGAAGCCAGTTCCTGACTCAAAGAAGTTATAATCTGATGGGAGAAGACAATATACACCTGGAAGCTGAGCTTGGGGCTTAGAGCAGAAGGCCCTTAACAATGGAGGCATCTGGAGTTCCTGGCTCCATCTTCCAATCAGATGGCCTGAGAGGTGTGAGCAATGAAGGAGCGTCCTGGAGCACGGTGGAGACATCAGAGAAGTTCCGAAGTGAGGAAGAAATGGGTAGATGAGTAGGGAAGAGAGGCAAGAGAGGGAAAAGGGAGGCTGACTGGGAAATTACAAACAATACATCCTCCTGAGGATATCTGAAACAGTAGTAAGTTATGTATAGTACCTGTTACTATACATAGTAACAGGAGATGGGGAGAGGTCGGAGGAGGGAAGAGGATGCGATTCCCCAGTGGACGAGGTCTTGCTTTATCACTTACTTATTGTGAAACCTTGATTACAGATTTTGTCTAATAATAACTGACATTTATGTAAGTTCTTTAGGGTTACAAAACACTTTACATATATTATCTCATTTGAACCTCAAACCTTGTGAGGCAGGTGCTATAGGTGTTACTATTCCCATTTTATAGATAAGAAAACAGGGTCAGGTTAAGTGACTTGCCCAAGGTCAGAATGACTTCAAGTCCAGCACTGTCCACTATGATCTCAAAGATACCACTTTAATTTTTTTTATTTGGCCTGTTTTGTTTTGTTTTTTAATAATTTGATGAGAAGAAATACAATGAGAAATTGAGGCCAGGACATGGTAATCAAGAAGGGAATTCAGTCCAAAGAATGAACAGTGTCAATGACTTACAAGTGTGCGTACATATATGTATTCAAGTGTGTATATATGCATATACACATGTAGATAGACTGACAGTTAGATGAACAATGTCATACAAGTGTGGTGGTAAGTAGCTTCTGACAGCAAAGCCAGGAAACGGGCAGTGCTGGGAATGGCAGTCAGAGCTTGAGCCAAAAGAAAATAACCAACTGCACCCAGAGAGCTGAATTAACTACAATTTTGTAAGAGGATGCCAAGCTTTGCTGATGTCAACTACCAGCAGTACAGCCCATTATCCAGCTCAGTCTCCTGTTAAAAGTCATGCCAATATCTAAAGTGATATCAGGAGGGGGTTGAAAGCTATGCCCTCCCACCTCTCCCCGAGCTCCTCCACTCCACCCCACGCATAGAGGAACACCTCTATTTCCCTGAGGAATTATGCCTTACTTAAAAGACTGGGGCATGACACTTCAATGCATAAACAATGGCTCTCATTAGCTGTTTCTTCTTTTGATAATCATGCTGCCTTAGGCCATCTCCTTGTTGTTTTAATGATTACAAGCACCTTGGAGGTCAGCACTTACACTGCGTGATTCCATAGCCTTAGCAGATGCCTTGCATATAGTGGGTGGTCAATAAATATTTGATTTAATTTTGCAAACTCTGACTGGCTGTAATCATTAAGTTGGATTGCCGAGCATTTTTCATGTTTCTTGGAATAAAATGACTTTTAAAAACTGAACGAACTCTTCTTAGTTTCCATAAATTAATACTATAAAAGAGGTATGAATTCATAATGGCTAACCAGATGTACATGACTTTACTACTCTTATCACATTTTTTATTTCCTTCACTTTTGTGTAGTATAGAAAGAACAGGTATTAACTTCTTGTGGGGGGGTGGGGAAATCAGGAGACTTTATTAAACAACTTGCTTAAGGTGCTGGTTTCTAACCACTTATACAATGAATTTAGATACTGTAACAAAGACAATTAAATCTGTGTATACCACCATCTACCTAAAATAGAAAGACCAAATTAAAAGGCATTTCATTTGTTACATTATAACAAATTTGAAGCATTTGGACTACCCAGAAACAATGTAATGCTCTTCAACATTAAATGAAAATGCCAGGAAGAAACAATTACTAATATTTTTATAATGGAAATGGTTCTTTAAAAGACCCCAAAACCTTCAATAATAACATTTGCTTAATACTACATAATAGAGAGCATGTTTAAATACATGATTTTCTTAGGACTAGCCATTTTAAAAGACTCTGAAAATGATTAAGATTACTTGCTTCATGGAATCAATGATACCAACACTCTGCAATACCTGGAATAGGGACTAGAATACAAGTCAGAAGATTAGGGCTCAAATTACAGCTGTCACTGTCAGTCTGAGCCTGGCCAAATCACCACCTCCTTTGGCTTCAGCTTCATCTGGTAAATTAGGGGGCTGGCCTAAAAGGGCTCTAAGGCCTATTCTAGGGAACATCGCAGGACCTCTTCAGATACCATCCAGCTCTCAAATCAATGAGTTTGTGGTTATTTTGTCTCTTCCATCTCTGAATCTTGTACTGAGTTTCTGGCCAGAGAGGTGATTTTGGAAGAGTTCTTATTAGCATTCAATAAGGTCATTAAATTCAGGCAATTGCTTAACTGTTAAATATAAAAGCCAAAGCCGAAGTCCAAGTTTCCATGGCCCTGCTGGAATCCAGGTGAAATAGGAGATCACTGAAAGTAGTGACAGAACACTGGATAAGGCTATTTTCATTCTTAATAAAGGGGAAAGTGGGTAGCCAAGCAGGCAAGAGATGGAGCTGATGATGATGACGATGACGACGATGAGAATGAACATTTAAATAATGCTTTCAGGCCTGCAATGTATTTTACAAATACTATTTTATCACTTTATCCTCACAACTCTGTGAGGAAAGAGCTATTATCATCCCTATTTTGTAACTGAGGAAACAGGCAGTCACGAGTAAAGTGACTTGCCCATGGTCACACAACTAGTGATGCCTGAGGTCAAATTTGAACTCCTGTCTTCCTGATCTACATGCAACTAACATTTGCATTGTAAACACTGAGCCGTAGAACCCAGTGATAGAAGGAATAAAATAAATTATGTCCCAGCAAAAACATATTTTGCATTCATTAGGCCTATAGACGTGTTTGATTGTAGGGACTGGAATGTTCTTAATCTCCTTACTCATATTTATTTATTTACTGGGAACATGGCACTGTTCCAGTGTCTTACAGGTATATTCATTACAGAACTATTTCAATTTCCCAGGAAAGTTTCTACAGCTTCTACCATTCCCCATCCTCCTCCCAAAAGAACCCAAAAAATCAAATCACAGATCTGAGCTGAAAGTGACCTTACACATCATTTAGTCCAATTGTCCCCACTGTTAGATGGAGAAAATGAGGCCTGGATAAGGGAACATCACACATATTTAGCGGTAGAACCAATCTCTAACTCCAAAGCTAGTTAGTGTTCATTCCAATGTAACATGCATTTGATTCAATTCAATGAACTTGCTAGATTAATGAGCAAATCTTGAATTTCTGTTGATAGGATGAATTAGCACCAAATAAAGAGCACTAAAGTACTGAGACTAAGGCTTTGAAAATAACACTGAAGCTCTTTATTACGGTAAAAACTTGTGCTAACTGAAATATTAGATACTATTAATTACATGAGCTAGAAACAATATTTAGGTATGGTTAATGTTAAATCCTACAAGAACTGAAAGAAATTTGCAGTATCATCACATAATTAATACATGCTTGACATCAGGCAAATTAGATTCAGAAGGTAAAAAGGTTTACATAAAAGAGAAAGACAAAAAAGCCAAGTATACTTTATAAACTCTATATTCTTAGCATGGTATAAAAAATTAACAAGGAAACTTTTGTTACTTACTCTTTTCTGACTCCATTCTGACTTTAGTCTTTTAGGTAATATTGGGGGAAAATATCTCTCTGCCCTTATTCTCCCACTCCACAATAACAACAGCTTGGCAAAATCACCTTTTTGCTTTTGATTTTTTAATAAAAATTATTCTATAAAACATATCCTAATCCCAAGAATTGTGTTCCATTTGAAAAACCTTTTGACAGAATCAAAACTTTGCACCTAGATAATGGCTTGATCTATTTGATACCAAGTTAATCTGTATGCCACTTATCTTTAGAGTTGGAAAAGGACAGTACTAATCAAAGTTCATGTTAGTTGAGATAACACTTTTTTTAAAAGGAAAAATAAAACAAAAGTACAAACCTCTTAATGTTTAACAGTCCCAACAGATTTTTCCAGCACTGACTGATGACATATCTTTTCAGGTTTCCCTTTTTTTGGGGGGTGGGGATAAGGGAGATGGAGGGGGAACAGAATTGAAAAGATACTGTTAATTGTATTTATTCTTTTTAGCTATCGAGAATTCTGCTTCCTCTATGGGCATTATTAATATTTTCCCCATTATTTTTAGTCTAGAAATCAACAAAACAACAAATCAAGCCAGGATTACAGTATTTGCTGGTTTCCCAATTACAAATGCTTACACTGAAAATTTAACAACTGGTTCTCATGAGCCCATATGAGCTGGTTCCAGCATATCCCTGATTATCTGCAAATCTGAAGAATGTATCTTTTATATACTCATCCAGCTCTTTTGACTAAATGTTAAACAGCACAGAGCCAAGAAAACATCGTGCCAAGGTGACACTGAAGCACAAACTACTACTCTTTGAGTGTGGCCACCTGACTGTTCTGAATCCGTTTGACGATTTTATCGTCTAATACATTTCTCTATATCTTCTCCAAAGGAAGAACTGGAAATGTTTTATCAAAAGCTTCGTTAAAACCTAGGCACGCTATATCCACAGTCATTTCCCTTGTCTTCTTGCTCTAGTCATCCTGTAGTAAAAGGAGATGAGATTAATTTGGCTTGAATCTGTTCTTGACGAAGCTATGTTGGCTCTTTGAAATTATCGCTTCCTTTTCTAGATGTTAATTAACCATCTCTTTCATGATTCGTTCTACAATTTTTCTAGGAATCAAAGTCAAAATCAACAGCCTGAAGTTTGCAGACATTATTCTTTTCCTCGTTTTGAAAACTGACGTAACATCCTATCTTGTGGCTCCATTCCCGTTTTCCGTGATTTTTCCCATATCACTGAGTGGCTCAGCAATCACATCTACCAACTCTTCGAGATCTAAGGTTAGAGTACGTATGGGTCAGGCCACTAAGTGGTCTCTCCCCATCTCCTTATTTATCCTGGGTATCCACCACTTGATAGTCATTTTTGGCCTTTGCAGAGAAAACAGACACAAGGTAAGAATCAGACAGCTCTACTTCTTTCTCTGTTGTCAGTCATTAGTTCCTATTCATTCTAAACAAAGGTCCTATCACCTCCTAATCCTCCATTTTCTCCCATTATACTAGATTTTATCACTTTGCACTTATTTTCTTCATATTTATTCTGTCCCTCTTTCTCCTATTAGATCCCAAGAAGGGATTGACTCATTCTTTGAATGATAAGCCCAGCACCTAGCCCAAGTGCCTCATATCTGCCTGAGGGGCTGACATAGCTTAAAACCAACCAACCTCAGCTGTCTTTTTGTTGTGCTTAGCTGTTCTTACCAGCTTCAACTCATCCTGAGCTTTAGCATTCCTGACATCACTTTTATAGGACCATGACAAGCTTTCATATTGTTCCATGACCTGACCTTGCTGCTTCTATTTTCTGTACATTTTTAAAACTTAAGTAGGTTGGCAAGTTCCCAGTGCATCTACATTGGCTTCTTAAGGTAAATCCTAGGTTTTTTTTTCCTTTGTTGAAATTGTTTCCCTTAGTGTCTTCAAAATTTTACTTGTGTTTTTCTCCTTCTTTCTAGACCAGTGGTTCTCAACCTGTGGGGTTGCGATCCCTTTGGGGGTCGAATGACCTTTTCACAGGGGCTAAGACCATCAGAAAACACATATTTCCGATGGTCTTAGGAACCAAGACACGGCTCCTCTATCTGTCCCCAGGCAGGTCCGCCTACATGCAGATACGCCCACATACAAGTATTAAAGGGTCATGGCATTAGGAAGGTTGAGAACCACTGTTCTAGACTGACCTACCCTGAAGCCTCTTATTCCATCATTTTGAAACCTGCTCTCCCACAGATGAGGAAGCATGTTAGAGGCTTTCTCTCCTCTATTACAACATGGTACAGTACCTGGCTTGCTTAAGCCCCACCTCCAACACCTACAGGTTGTGTGATCTCTGGGAAAGTCATGTAGCCACTCTGCGCTCTAGGCAGCAGCTAGGACTGTAAGTTCCCACCTGCATTGGCAGAAGGAGTGTCCTTGACAAGGAGTTCCTTATATTCATGAGATCACAAGTCCAGTCCTTCTCTTTCTCCCTTTTTTTATAAACTCCAGAATAGAGTGGTAAGGTATACCCAAAGATCACATTGTTTCCATGAGGACAAGGACTGTTTCATTTTTCTTTATTTCCCCAGAACCTAGCACAGTATCTAGCACAGAGTAAGCAATTAATAAATGCTTGTTGATTGATTACAAAGGAATAAAACAACCTATGTGAAACATACTGTAATTTCCTTTGGAGAAAGGTTTAAGTTATAATATTATTATTTCAATATCTTGGTGAGCCATAGTGAATTCATCACTCTCTCTATGGATATACATACATACACATATCTACATATATGCACACATACAAATATATATGCACACACATATCACATACACACACACCATGAAAACTAGGAAAAAATAAATAAGCCTACATGTAAGGAAATAATTTATTGTTAAGGAAAACAAATTCTAAGTACAACCACAGGCTTAGATTTTAAGTCCAAACTCAGAACTACAGGTAAGATCAGCTAAATACCCATATGTATGTGCCATATACAAATATAGCTAATCTTAGATTAGGCAGAGGGCTCCGACAAGGTTGAATTTTTAGAAGACTGGTCAGTTGGCAAGGCAACTAGCACTTATTAAGTGACTATTGTGTGTCAAATACTATGCCACTTGCACTTCTGGAAGATGGATTAGTACTGTACTGTAGACAGAGCACTTTGCAAACCCTGAAGTATTAATATTAACGATAAGAGCAACATATCCACACCTTCACATCCTATATGACTCTTATCCATGCTCTCCCATAAATTTTTCACCAGACCAACGCTCTAAGCTGAGTGGTCTTCCTCTAGCACTCTTAACGTTGTGCACATAAAAAGTGCAACCCACAGGTCACTGGGGTTATCCCACCTACTTCTCAGGTCATTCTTCTCTTCAATGCTCCTCATGTACACTTATTGTTGGTGATGTGCTACAATCAACTTATGTTTCTAAATGTTTCTCCACTGACCTTTGAGTGCTCCATAAATTTTATTCTTTATTCTTTGGATATTATGATATTACATGATTATAAAGTGGAATTACATGTTATATGTTATATGTTATACATATTACATGTTATAAAGTGGAATTGTAAAAATAATGGTGTTAAAGGGATGAGTTCTTCCTCCTTCCCCCCAAATAGCAAAAAGCAGCTAGGTAACTCAGTAGATAAAACACTGACTCTGGAGTCAGGAGGACCTGAGTTCAAATTTGGCCTCTTACTTAGTAGCTGTGTGACCCTAGACAAGTCAGTTAACCCTGACTGCCTCCTCCCACCAAAAAAAAAATATTTTCTAAAAATTTAATGTTTAAATTAAATTTTAATTTTTCAATTAAGGGAGAAAACTTGGTAGTTGCTGAAAACACAGCATCACCTTAAATGCAATCCAGCCTACTCTGTTCCCTACTGTTTTGGGCCCAGTTTACTGTACATCTAGAGCAGAGGTTCTTAACAATATGGGCAGGGTCCACAGCAAAAGATCCATGGTTATATCTCAGAGGGTCCATGAACTTGGATGAGAAAAAAAATTACATCTTTATTTCAATTTGTTTTCTTTTGTAATCCTACATATTTTATTTTATACATTTAAAACCATTATTCCATAGGCTTTATCAGACTGTTTGAAACAATGACACCAAAAAAAAGTTATGAACCCTTGATTTACAGCATCTGCCCCAAAGGGAAGTTCAGCAAAAGGGATTGTTAATCCAACTCTGAATCAAGCCTGAACAATGAGAATTCCTTATCAACTTGTTTTCCTATTTGGAATATTGAGCTTTAAACTTGTGAGTAGTTGTGACTCTTATTTAGGGGAAGAGTCTATGATTCTGGGGATTTATACAATCTGCATGTCATCCACAAAGAAGTATCTGGAGGACCTCAAAATCTAGAGGGGATCTTCTTCCATGTACACTCTCCTCTGGACAACTTCTATGACAGTGGCTCTATTGATATTTTTAAAATTGAAATTACAATTAAAGGGTACACAGGGAGTGTGAATAGGCAAAAAAAAATAGGGATGGGAGAGTGGACCAATTTAATCCAAAACCAGTAACAACAGCAACAATTATATTTCCTAGCAAGCTGCATGCGAACCATTCTGCTGAGCTGCCACAGCAACTTAAAGAAAATCAACCTAGCTACAATCTATTTCAATGTTCTTTGTGCCTATTTCCTCTTTCCCTTGTGCTAATAAAGTAGGAAGGAGCTAAGGTTAAGGTTTCATAGCATTTGTTTGTTGCTTTTTCTCCTAGGGATTGTCTATGAAAAGCCTGGCTGTGACGCCCAAACACATGTGGTCAGTAGACTGACCTTTTAGAGCCCAGAACAAAGATGTGCAGAGTCTAAGAACAACAAAGAGTAGGAGAGGGAGGGGCCCTGCAAAGAGCCCAGAGGCATGAGGAGAGAAAAGGTTAGGCATTAAAAAAAATAAATTTTACATTAAATTTTGTGGGAAAAGATCCATAAAAATTCCAAATCAAACTGTTCAATAGCAGTAACATTTTCATGACCAGGAATTAGGAGTAGGTCAAAGGTGTTCAGTCTCCACTAAGCTTTAAGTTGACTAGAACCTGCCATCTAGAAAAAGGCACTTTAATCATTTAAGAAACCAATTTTAAAAAACTATATTAAAATTAAAATATTGATTAGTCCATAATTCGAAAAACAGCAATGGTGAGGTGAGACCAATATCTTATGTGTTGGCACAGACAGGGTTGGATTCATCTCAACTTATGCCAGGTAGGAGAGCTTCCTTCCTGTTCGATAATTGCTGTATAAATCTGCCAGTTGTATTTCAGGCTCACGTTCTGCTGATATTAACACCAAGCTCAGCACTGCAGGGTACACATTCTACTTTAGAAATCAGTGTGTCCCCAGGTTCTTGTAAAATTACACTTCTCTAAATGTTTTTAAAAATTAGAAATATTATTTCAAATAACTCCATCTCAAATATCTATTGGTTATGCCTGCCTGCTATTTTTAAAATGAACCCAAGTACTTCTCAAATAGTTGAAGGCAAACTTTTCTAGATCCAATATTTATTGGGGCGAGCAGTCTGATTACCTATGGTTTTTAAATAACTCTTCACCCAGAGACTAACATTTATCTTGTATCTAAACAGTCCATCATCGGGGAGAGTTGAAAAAAATCCAGGGAAAGAGACGAAGTGTGATCTGATAGTGACCATGCACTCTTCAGAAAATAAGGATGTTTCGGGAACCCGTCAACCAGGAGAAAAAACACATACTTCTTCATTTCATAGTTAGCATAGTCCCCAAGAGAAAAAATAAAACAAAAAGACAAAAAAAAAATTCAGAATAGCAAATGCCAGTGCTCTGAACTGTTCACTAAAAAAAAAGTGCTGAGTTTCACCTACTCAGCTCATGTCACATGTGTCTGTTAAGCCAACCCCTACTTGAAATGACAGAACTATAGGATTGAAGAAAAGATCAAAGAAGACAGATACACACACATACACAACATACGGTTTCCGAGGAAAGCGAGGGTTCCATGCTTGAGAGGAGGAATGTGCCGAATAACCGTCCGGCTTCTCTGGGATTTGAACATGCTGTACTATGATGTGAGGTCAGCAGAGACTGACTCCAACCCTGTGAGGCTGAATTCTACCCTGACAAAGCAGTATCAATGTAATATGAAGCAAGGGAACCCAGGGCACATTGGCAGGAGCACAGAGTGGCTGTTCTAGAAAGTAATGGCAATTCCAAAACAAGAGACTTGTGTTGTCACATGCAACAATCTTAAACCCAGTTAAGCAAGATGACTAATATTATTTTAAACTCAAACAACTAGGAGATTCAGGGAAAGTAGGTGGCTCAAAGGCTTTTTCTTTCTCTTGTTTGGAGTAACCGGTCAGACAAAGAATCAATGGAGTGTCTTGACAAGGAGCCAACTATTTAACCTGTTTTAAATCAATTAAACAGAATCCTGATTGGGATTTGGGATTAAGAATTACATTCTACCTATATCCAACAGTTTTAATACAAAAACAGATATTCCTTTGGCTTTCTGGTTTCTTCAATGTCATGCAAATTCTACCTTGAGGCTAGAATGAGTTGATATACTGAACAAATTTAATTCAACCAGGAAACAGCAATAGAAGGATGTGTATACAAAGTGACACAGTTCAAACGTTGTCATTATGCCAAATAAGGTAATATAGTAAACAAGAAATCAGTAAGAAAACATCACTCAAAGAGTAGATATTAGCATAAAAGAATAGTGATTCAGTTATGAGCTCCTTGAGGTCAGGGACTGCTTTTTGCCTTTTTTTGTATCCCCAGGACTTAGCAAAGTGCTTGGCACATAGTAGGCACGTAATAAATGGTTACTTAATTGAATATGGGGTTAAAATTTACAATAACACTACCAAAAGCATTTATATAGAGCTTTTAAAGTTCGTAAAGTGCTTCACAACCCTTCGCTCATTTGATCCCTACAATATCCCTAAGAGGTAGGGGCTATTATTACCTACATTTTACAGGTGAGGAAACTGAGGCTGAGAGAGCTTAAGTGACTTGTCTAGGATCACATAGCTGGTAAGTGACTGAGGTAGGATTTGAACTCATGTCTTTGTACATCTAAGTCCAGCCTTCTAGCCACCGAACACCAAAGCTTATCCATCCTAATAAACTGAACAAGTGGACAAAAGCAAACAAAATGAATGACAACAGCAAGCTACATCAACAAAAGCCGGGCATAAAGTTTTTTTTAAACTAGGTCTCCCAATCTCACTCAGTCTAGAAATGCAAGAATGAAGCACAGGCCCGATCCCATTCCTGTTCAACCCAAGAGTTTTGACTCATTCCATTTCCACTCTGGGCTGGTGCATCCCTCCTGGCAACCCAAAGACCTCCCACTCCTAAGGGCTCAGCACACTGACACCAAATTTAGTAATGGGCATAGTCCATTGCAGCTTGTTAACCCTCAAGCTCAAGAAATCCATCAGCCTGAGCTCTGCTGGTTTCTGGGATTACCCTTATGCCACTATATATAACAACAGTACATTTAATAGAATATATAGGAAATATGAGTTACTGCTCTAGGGATTAAAAAACTGAACATTGACACTAGATGGAGTAAATGAGACACTTTCTTTTACTCCCTCAAATGCCTTGCTCTTTCCAGAACTCACACCAGTCAGTAAGACCAGAAAGAAACAAGTCTCAAAAGACCCTACATTTGACTTATAGGAAGAATGGACTATGGTTACTTCAGAGTAATTGTGAATAAACCACTAGCCCTTTGTCAAGTTTTTACTGAAGCACACAGAGTTGGAAGGGACCTTAGAGGTCAACTGGGCTATCCTCTTATTTGACGCAATAGGTAACTAGAGTCTAGAGAGGTAAGGGATTTGCCCCAGGTCATCTAGTTAGTGGTAGATTCTCATTAGAACCCAGGCTTCATAAATCCCAATCTAGTGTCTTTTAACTTTCTCAAAGTGAATCCCACGGGATGTAATTTTCAGAAGTAAAAGCAGGGAATTTATAAAAGGATCTGGATCCAAATCCTCCTTCTGTTATTTCTTGACCCAGGTGATCTTGAACAAGGTACCAAACCTCTCTGATCACAATGTCCTCCTCAGTAAAACGGAAGGGTCAGTCTACATGATCTTCATGGTCCCTCCAAACTCTGAATCCTGTTTACAAGTTAGATATTAATAGCTTTCAATCAACAAAAGAGCAGAGATATAAGCATAAAAGGGAATATCCACTTAGACAGCTCAGAGACCTTGGATCTTTTGAACCTAAAACAGACAACAAGATTGTACATGTGGAGCTGAACGGGACCTCGGAGGTGATTTAGCCCACCTCTCTCATTTTACAGATGAGGAAAACAAGGTCCAGATATGTTAAGTGAACAATGATTAGCCCAAATTCAAACAGAATTCAGGTCCTCTGACTCCAAGGTAGCTAGGTGGCTTACTGGGTAGACAGCTGGGGCTGGAGTCAAGAAGATCTGAGTTCAAATCCAGCCTCAGACACTTACTAGCTGTGTGACCCGGGGCAAGTCACTTAACTTTTGTTTTCCTTACTCTACCAGAGAAGGAAATGGCAGACCATTCCAGAATCTTTGCCAAGCAAACATCATGGACATTACTGGAGTGCTATGGCCCACGGAGTCACAAAGAGTAAGACAAGACTGAATGACTGAACTAACAAACCTTTGTCTGACTTCAAATGCAGTGTTCTTTCCTATATAACACACGTGGAAGCAGAATGAGGAGCACTTTAAAATATTAATTTCTGTAAGTACACATACTATAAGTGTAAGAATTCTTCTGAATATTGTGCTAAGTGGCATCAAACTACAATGAAAGTTCAAATGCTCAGTAAACAGCAACACTGAAGAACACGTAGTCTTCGAATATGGCCTATGGAACAAAAATACCTTGAGATAGCACTGGTGAGAATAACTTAGGAACCCGCTGCCTAATTACAGAGGCAAAACTAATGAGAACAGATAAATGGGTACTCCCTTTGGGGACCAAATTAATGGTAAAATAACTGCAGTTTAATTAACTGAATATTGTTAGAAGAAACAGGCACCTAAGTTAACATAATTTTTTAGAACACAAACTATTTGAGAATAGGGATTATTTCATTCTTTACATTTCTATCACTATTGTCCAGCACAGTGCCAGGCACATAGTGGATGCTTAAAAATATATGTGAAACAGAAAAAGGAATTGTCCCTTTAGGGAATCTGTGTATTGGATAGAACAATTAGAGGGGCAGTCGCATAGTATAAAACCTAATCCAATTTATCAATATACCAAACATGTTACCCTATGTGGTAGGGGCTGAGAACACAAATATACAGCCCCCTGGGGTGGTATCCTTGTGAAATCTGTGATTACACAAACTGGAGAGGGAGGTGAAACAGCAGAAGTAGATGATGGAGTTTGGAGCCTATCAAAACCACAACCATTCTGGAAAGGTAGGTCGGATCCAATAAGACAATGTTTAGGAAGGGTACGTGTCTAGTCAACTACAGAAGCACTGGTTGGGGCCGGGGGGCACCAATTTGGCTAGATTCATGTGAGGTATGACTGGGAGCTTTAGTAGATCAACAACTTGCTAGGAGTCAATACTGAAGCCTGGCAACTGGAAAAACCAGAACTATCTAAGAATATATTAGTAAAGATTTAACCATCTAAGAGGAGGGTGATTAAGATGGTGAAAGGACAAAAAAATCCCTAATGCTGAAGGGCTGGTTCAGGAACTGGAGGTGTTTAGTCTGGAGAAGAGAAGAATTAAGGGGAACATAAACAGTGTCTTGTAGTTTTGAAAGACTCACAGCAAAGAGACACCAGATTTTTCTGACTGGTCCCACGGTAAAGAACCAGAATTTATAGAGGCAGATTCTAGCTTTATGTAAGGAAAAGCTTTCAAACAATCAGAGCTATCCTAAAATGGGCCACTTCAGGGGTCTGCCCATCTATATCTCTATAAGTCATTAGATCACTAGTTCTCAAACATTTTTAGTTCAGGGACCACTTTATGCTCTTAAAATGACCAAGGCCCCCAACTAGCTTTTGTTCATGTGAGTTATATCTATTGATACTTACCATGATGGAAATTAGAACATCTTTGTATTATTGTGACAACAGTGTTGAGCTCAAAGACCTCCTTGAAAGGGTCTTGGAGAACCCTAGAACTACTGGGTTAGACGACCACTTGGTAATACTGAAGAAGAGTTGTCTGTTTGGGCATGTGTTGGAGTAGATGACCTCGGAGGTTCCTTCCAACTCGGAGATTCTATGAGACCCTGAATTCATTTCATATCATGTGTAACAGAAATGCAAATGGTCATGTTAACACTATAATACCACTGCTTCCAGGAGAAGTCAGCTAGGGGAAGTATGGTCATAGAACTACAGATTTACAACTGGAAGGTACATCTGAAGACACCAGATCCAGCCCTTTCATTTTACAGAAGAGAGACCTGAGGCTAAGAGATGTTAAAGAATTTGCCAGGGGTCACTAAGTTAGCTAGCAAGTGTTTGAAACAGGATCTGAACCCAGGTCTTCCTGAGGCCAAAGCTTAGTGCTCTCTCTGCTGTGACATTTAGTTCTCAAGAACAGAATTAAGAATGTTCAGACACAAAACAATTAGAGGAAAAAGGAGAACTAGATGGAAAGATCAATGTCAGTGAAAAAGGACCTCACTAACCAACTTCAGTTTGAAAAGATGCACAGAGAAAACAGAATAGTCACTTTTGGGAAGTACCACAGCATTGTAGACTTGTGCCAGAAGTGCTAACGCCTACTAGGGATAACCCAAAGTTCTGTTGGGGAAAACAGGCAGAATGCAGAAAGGAGAGGAATCCTCTTTGTCATGGAAGGGTTCCATTTTCTCCGCCAAGGAGAATAATCTTAGGGCTAAAAAAGGACAGAAAAGAAATGACTAATAGGGACTATAAGGAGAGCTACATGCCTGCCTTTGCTTTGTTCCTAAAACCAGGCCTAAATGAATACCTCACTCAGTTACTAAAGAACCAGGAGATAATGTTACTGATCCTCAGTTGGCGACACACGCTCTTCTTTCACTCTCTATGATCTTTCAAGGACCACCTCATGTTAGTCACTTTTTGTTCTGTCCTTTATATCCAAAGTCACAAGGTAAGAGCAACTATCTAGACATATTGCCCCTTCTCTGGATTATAATTTTGACATTTTGGAAAGAGGTCCATTTCCTTTATTAGTGCTGATCAAAGCGATACCTTAAGTGATTAAAGATAGGCATTGCTGTCATCACCCTAGAGCCCATCATCCTAAAGTGCTAGAGAAAAGTCAGTATTTCCTAGAGCTAAAAAGGAGTCAGAGGTCTGATAAACATACTCAGAAAGTCAAAACCCATAGAAATACTTTAGGAACCAGCATATATTATTTCACTGAGTAATAATAAAGGTACATAACACTAGATATGTTAACTCAACCAATAAGCACCTAATTGCCAGGCACTATACTAAGTGCTCTGTACAAAGACAAAAGCAAAAGAGATCCTGTCCCCAAGGAACTTGTATTCTACTGAGGGAGATTACATGTACATACACACACATATTAACATGTATATACATACACTATATACACACAATATAAACTACATACCAACATTAAACTATGTATATGTAAATATACATATATATCATGTGCGTGTCTCTATCTATATTTTTTTTACCTACATGGAACATGTACAAAATGAACACAAGGTGGTTTTGGGAGAACACATACCATCGCTGTGGGTAACGGCACAAACTTCACGAACAAGATGATAGTTACGCTAAGTCACGAAGGAAGGAGGAGGTGAGGGGAGGGCGTTCTGAGCACGAAGGGTGACCAGCACATAGGCGCTGTGACTGAAGACAGGGTACTACTGCACGTGCAGAACGAACGCGGAAGTACGGCTGGGAATCGGAGTACGTGGAGGGGAGTAACAGCTAAGAAAAAAGGCAGGAAAGCAGAAGACTGTGAAGAGATTTAAATGCTAAGGAGGTCTGCATCTGATTCTAGAGGTAACATGGAGTCACAAGAGTTGACTAAATAGGGGGGGTAACAATCAGATGTACACTTTAGGAAAGTCCCTTTTGCAGTGACATGAATGGATTGAAATAAGGAGAGATTTGAGATAAGGAGATCAAAGAGGAGGCTATTTATAAAATCAAAGGCCACAAATGATTACCAGGTAAAATAGGCCAGTGGCTTTGTGAATATAAAACAGGAAACATATAAAACAGTTATAGCAATAGAGGCTACAAGACTAGTTAACTGTTTGGATATGTGAGATGAATGAGAGTGAGGAATTAAGAATGACACAGAGCCGAAGAACCTTGGTGACTAGAAGGATTTCAGTGCCCTTGTTCACAAGCAGTGGTGTTCGTAAGGGGAGCAGGTTTGGAATAAGGATAAAAATGTTTTTGACATGTGGAGTTTAAGGGGGAGGGAGAGGGGAAGAGGAGAAGGACGAGGGAAGAGAAAAGATAGAGGAAGAGGAGGAGAGTCAGAGACAAGGAGAGAAGGGGAGGGAGAGAGGAAGGGGGAAGGGAGACAGAAATGGAGAGGGAGAGGGGATGGAATAGTGCAAAGAAAATTTAATTATGCCATGTCAAAAAGAATTTTCTAATGTACCAAGGCAGAGGTTTTGGTTTTCTAATTGTCCATTTCCCAACTCAGTGGTTTACTGTATTATGCCTCCTTGCGTTAGTTGAAGAATTTGATCAGTAGCCCAAATCACTAAGAAAACTGTGAAGAGGAAAGGTGTTGAGGGAACTTACTATCAGGGCCAAAGTTAGAAGGTTCAAGTGGTAGTTTTTCATACAGTTGTAAACAAGTTATTTTATTGACATTTTTCATTTAAAAAACAACAACTATTATTCTGTTTATAATAATTAAGCAGTAGTTTTCCACAGAGGGGAGGGGACACTGAAAAACAACGATGTCCATAAACTACTGGAAAACTGAGTTCAGGGCAGGCAGGGGAACTTATAGCAGTCGGATGAGGAAGAAGTAACAACAACAATCCTCATAAAACAGAGGGATACCAGGATTTACCGGCTGCCATGTAAGTGCACCCCCATATTCACTAGGCCGTATTATCTGATCTACTGCTACACTGCTGGGATCCCAGTCTTGCCTTCTGACCTACGGATGCCCTTAAGAACGCGGAGGCCTTTCCTTCTGCCTGCAGTTGAACCTGCCTGGAACCGTCATGATGTCCAATTAGAATAGCAGCTCCTTGAGGGCAAAGATGGCCTCGGTTTTTCCATTTGTAGCCCCAGCACTCAGATTAACACAGTGTGGCCTCACAGCAAGCACTTAATACATGTTCTTTCCTTGCTTCTTTCCTTCTTTTTGGTGATGAGATGGTGGGTAAAACTCATCTTACAATTAACATACTAATTTAACAGTCCACTAGATTTCCTAGGCTAATTTAGTCTCCTTGGGGCAGATTTCATTTGTTTGAATCTCCCTACCCCAGCACCATTACATTCAACATAAATGTCAAACTCATTTATTATTCTGTTTCCTCATTCTGTGCTATCACTACATGTTTGTACACTAGATAGTTATAACTATTAAAGATGGAAAAGCCTATAGAAATAACTTCATCATACACTCTACTTAGTAGTTTACTTAGTTACTTTCTTATAATAGAACACTGCTTTACCCTATAAATTGGATTTTCTTAACAAGAAAGCAGGGGCAGTTGAAGCAGTTAAACTACAATAACTCAAAACTTCCCATGACTTTGGTTAGAAGGTAGGGAGAGAAATAGGGTAAAGAAATTTAGAATTCGGTGTTGCCTGTTAAGTGTTAAATTAATACTGAATGACTCATTTTTATATGAAATGACATCTATCTTCATTGCCACGAAAACCTCTAAATTTCCAAGTACCAAACAGTATTATTAGAGGCACTGCAAATTTTGAGCAAGATTCCTTGGTCCAGTGATGGAAAGGAAGGAACCAAAAATAACCCTCGAAACAATTCCACACTGTTTTGGAGACTATCCATTCAGATACACTTCAACTTACTGTCACCTTCTCCTGTGCCTGCGTTGTGAAACATTTCGCTGCTGCTTCCTTCACCTCCTCAATCTGCCCATTCCTTTCTCCTCGATTTATTTTCAGAATGGCACCAACTGCTTCTTCACTGGTATCATGGCACGGAGCTAAAGCAGCAGACTTCATCGTGCAGCTCCTGCCTATGCTAACTAAAGCCTCACAACGCTTCTAAGACTCGTCCTTACCTTTTCGAGACAAATAACCTAGTGAGACATTTCTGTAGTAGTGATACTCCGCCTCTAGGGCAGTTACCAAACAGACGGGATCCCATGGGTATTATAGTCTCTATCTGTTGTTCCTCCACGATTATCACACAAAGCACACACATTATAATGGAGCACAAAGCTCATAGTATCAAAAAGGTGAGTTCCCTTTTCTTTTCTTCTTCTGTTAAAAATTACAGAGAAGAAAGTCAAGTTAAGAATTCTCAGCTCAAAAAAAAATTCTTAGCAAGGATTTAGTAAATATGTGTGCATATATTTACATATATACTTACACACAATTTTAAAAAAATTTGTTGAATTTTATCTACTGGAGAGTCTGATGTGTAATGATCGTGAGACGAGGGGCTCTAATTTTAGCTTCATTGCAGGCAGGTCACACTTATACTCTGCTTCAAGCTGCTCCATATGTAAAACAATATCCTCCTGCAGATTTAGTTTTAGAGAAGTAAATGCTACAAAGCACTGATTAGTTTCTCTTTGGGAAAGGCCTGGAGAAACACAAACGCTCATAAAAATTTCATAGATCACTAGTTTTAAGATTAAAAAGCAAAATAAAATCCCATATATGAAAAGTGTGATCTAAAGGTCTTCCAGGGCTTGCTCTCTCTCTCTCTGCCAAAAGCAAAGCAGCTAATAAATTCTAAATGATAATTTCATCCTTCAAATGGTCAAGGAACCAACAACGATAACGGCTATTCTGGAACTGATTCTAACCAACACGGAAAACCTGGTTTCTAAAGTAGAAATGAATAGAAGGCTCAGGAGGAAGCTAACCATTCTATCTTAGAATCTGTGATACAGGAGAGGAAAGTTAGGCATAGTATAATATATACCCTTGATTTTTAAAAGAGCAAAAGGTCTAAAGATATGTATGAATCCATGGAGTAAAATTCTATGGGGAAACTCGGTTCTAGAAGGATAGGAAGCTCTCAAGAATAAAATTTGATTGGATGTAAAGAGGAAACACTGCTGGTAAGGAATAAAGAGGGGAGTTTGGCTAAACAAACCAATGTTGATGCCCAACAAAAGAATGGTGTCAAGCATGCCAAAAGCTCAGGAGGAGATGAGAACTTGGCAAAGAAATTCCAAGAACAAATCTCTCTCTCCTTCCCTCCCTCCCTCTCTCTCTCTCTCTTTCTCTCTTCTCTATCTTTATCTCTGTCTCTTCTCTCTCTCAACTGAATACCTGCTGGAGCTCTCTCTGCCAAAAGCAGAGGAGTTAATAAATTCTAAATAATAATTTCATCCTTCAAAAGGTCAAGGAACCAACAAGGATAATTGCCATTCTCTACCTGATTCCAATCAACAATGAAGAACTGGTTTCTCAAGCAGAAATGATGGGTACCTCAGGAAGAAGTTAGCTACTCTATCTTGGAATTTACAATATGCATGTGTGAGCTCACACAAATGTGTACATAGAATAGGGCTGCCATTGCTGTCACTCAAGACAGATGAGATAATAATAATGGAAACAGAAAAAAATTATTCAATTCCTATTTTACTTTTATTCTCTCTGCCAAGATGAAAGATCTTTTTGGACTGGAAAGCCCTGAAGCTAAATGACTACACTAAAAAACTGAAACCCAAGATAAACAAATGAATGATTGGAAATCACCATGCTCAAACAAATTTCATCCTATGGTTCCAAACGTTGATATGAATTCTGAGCCACTGTTGGGGTTGTACCAAGAAAATGAAGCAAATATTATCTCATTTTTTTTAAAAAGGAAGTTCAGTTGAGTCTGCAAACTATAAGCCTATGAATATAATTTTAATTTCCTTAAGAATCTTAGAACATAATTTCAAAGAGCTATCCTGTAAACACTAATAAAAGTAATTGGTGATAACAAAGAGCTAGATGACTTAATTAAGAACAGGTCATACCAGGCTAACTTTATTTCCTTATTTTGACAAGGTTACTAGATTAGTAAATCATAGATCCAGAGCTAGAAGCAAGCCTAGAGGCATCAAAGCCATCCCTCCCTTTTCCAGATCAGGAAATAAGGTCCAGAATGGCTCAGTGATTTGCCCAGGGTCACAGAGCTAGTGCACATCTGAGCTGGGATCTGAATGACAGTCTTTCCAACTTCCCAAAGCTCCATCCTGCATGCCATGCTGCCTCTCTGGGCATGTATCAATTCACATAAATCTTTCAAAGTTTCTCTGAATTTTTCATATTCATTATTTCTTACAGAATAGTAATTATTCCATTGCATCCATATGCCAGAATCTGCTTAGCCATTCCTCAATAAACGGATAGGGTACTTTCTTTGTTTCCAACTCTCTGCTACCACAAAAAAAAAGACCTGTTAATGGATATTTTCCTATGGGACCTGTTTTCTCTTTATTTTTTAAAACTTCTTTGGCATATGTGATTAGAAATGGAATTTCCTAGTCTGGCATGGCTGAACATTTCAGCCATCTTTTAAAAGAATAATACTAAATGATTTTTCAGAGTGGTCAGACAAATTCAAGCTCAACTAACAGCATATTAGTGTGCCTGTCTGCCTGATGTCTCTGGATGATATTCTTTTCTCTGGTTGTAAAAAATAATCTTTGAGATTCTTTCCAACTCTGAGATTCTGTGATTTTTGTATTTAATGTTTTGCTGCAAAATTCTATCAGTGTTGCCAGCAAAGAGGTCCAAAAAAATAAATTCCACATAGAAGTTGAATTGCCTTCACCCACTGCTTCTATAGTTACAGATTCTTTATATACTTGTCAGAAGAGTAGCTCACAAGACCCCTTCTGGCAAGCAGTACAGAACAAGAATATTGTCTAAGACAGACAAAAATCCTTGTAAAATCAAGGTGGGTGTGTCACATTGGGAGGTTTGGTTAAATGGTAACCAGTAAAAGGTCACCTTGTTTGCTTGTTTATGGTTCTATACAAACTAGAACACATCAGGACAGACCATAGCAGCCTGGAATCCCCAAAAGCTTTCTCTTTGGGGGAGTGAGGGATAGGGCTTAATATAATAATGTACTAAATGAGGGATGATGTGATCCAGATGATCAAAATATCTCTAATCCTCGAGAATTGTCTATTAGTATTTATTGAGACTTAAGTTTTTTTCTTTTTTAATGTTTTATTGATGCTCTTTTCTCTACATCACTTCTCAGTGACTTTTGTCTTTCCACCCTCACTGCCCAAAAGAATTCTGCCTTATGACAAATCAGTAGAGTGAGGCAAAACAAATAAATACATTGGTTATGTCTGAAAATTTATGCCACACTGCACATCTAAAGTCCATTACCTTTTTATGGAGACATCAAAGGCAAGCTTTAGATTCAGTCTTCTGAATTCAGAACTGTATACTACATTGATCATTGTTCTGAAGCCTTTCAATGTTGTTTTCCTGTATATTATTGTGGTCATTGTGTAAACTGTTCTCTTTGTTTGGCTTACTTTATCCCCCGAGAGCTTCTGACGGCAGCAATGCTGCCTTTGGTCCCCACAGAGACCTTACTCTATGGAGCAAAGGGAAAGAAAAGACTATGAAAGTTTACTTATCCACCTGCTCAGGTGGAAGAACTGGAGTAGGTCTAGGGCATGGAAACACAGATATCATTACTCACTGAGAGAAAGCAAAAGAGCTAGAAAGATACCACTGCTACTGGAGACTTATTCAAGAACACTGGATACAGAGTAAAAACCCAAGGCTTTCATTCTTTCTGCCTTGAGGAAAGTATTAGCATGTGATTTCTTATATGCTTTCTTTCTCTGTTGGTGAATGGACTTCTTATTAAGAAGAGAGGGGTGGGGTGGGGGTGGAAACCACAAGGTGCTCAGCCTATTCAGAGCAAGGGACTTCACATTTCTGTTCTTCTGGGAAGTTTCACACAGAATTCAAAGTTGGAAGGAACCTCAGAGGTCATACTGTCCTATGCATAAATGAATGATAATCCCTTCTACATCAAACCCAATAAATGGAGGTCCCTTTGCTTATGGGCCTCCAACAAGAGAGAACTTTTTACACTTCCTGAGACAGTCCACTCCACTTTGAATAACTTTGTCAAGAAATTTTTCCTTATGCCAAGTCCAAATTTTCCTCTTTGCAACTTCTACCCACTGATTCTGGTTCTGCTATTTAGGGTCAGGAAGAATATATCTAATATTCTCTAATAATACCTCTTACATATCACCACATTTCATGTACTTGAAGACAGTTATCAGGTGTCCCCCTCCCCCTGACATCTTCTCAAAGTTCAACACTCCCAAATTCTTCAACTGAGTGACGTATGACATGAGCCTAACAACTTTTGCCATCATTGCTGCCCTTCTCTGGATGTACTCCATCCAGAGCACCTGGCACTTTTGAACGCAAGAGTACAGAATTCAAGAGTTTCTGAAAACAGACAGCAAACTTATCGACATCACCTAGTTTAACACATAGAAAAGGCCCAAGGAGCAAAGCTGCCTTGCTTAGAGTATCTGTGGTGCCAGGACAGAGCAGGGGTGGAAACAGACCCCACAGAACTAGAATTCCAATTTCCTGACCTTTTTCCAAATCTATAACTCTACTCATCCCAAAGGGACTCTTCCTGTGGTGAGCAGGCTTACTCGAATGAAGAATTGCCTCATATGAATGTTACAAGCAACTGGACCTCCATCCAGCCCACCAGTGGCTCCGATGCTGTAACTCTAATCATCCCAAGGAAGGCATCTTACTTTTGGATGAGTGACAGCAGCCTTCCAGGATCATGATTCAAAAACAGCAAACAGCTCACGTTTCTATAACATTTCAAGGTTTTCAAAGAGCTCTAGGTATCATCTCATTTGATCCTCACAAAATTCCTGAAAAGCAGATACTATTATTATCACCATTTTACAGGTAAGGAAATTGAAGACCAGCAAGATCAAATAATTTGTCCATGGTTACACAGCTAATAAATTTTTGAGGCTGGATTTGAACCCAGGTATTTCTGACTCCAAGTTTAGCACTCTATACATTACACTAAGAACCCAAAGCCATAGGAATACAAAACAAGACTCTATCTAACAGAAGAAATACAGGGAAAATAGATTTTTCTTATTTTAAAAGAATATAGAGAGACATATATACTTTAAAATACTTCTCAGAAGTACAGGAAGGAAAAAACATTTTTTAAATACAGCACTCACTTTTAGGACAGACTCAAGTCTCTAGTTCCTTATGTCAGAACTGAACACTTAAACAAATTGCTAAAGGACATACATTACTCAGTATCAAAAATAAAATCAAGATCCATGAATTCTGATTCCCAGGACACTATTCTATTTGACATTAAACCATACTTCTTCTTAGGCATCAACTTAGAAACTGCCACATTCAGCCTGAGACCCAAGCTACTTTCTATCCCCATCCCACCCAGGAGCTGTCTTAAGTCTGATATAAGTTGATAAAGATGTTTTATATACTACAAACTTGCTTTTTCTCTGTTGCTGTAGCCTGTAAAAACATACAGCACAAGCTAGAAATCTAAGCAAATTTCAATTTATTTCAACAACTGCTCAAAAGGGGTGGGGAGGGAAAGGCTTTTGTAATAAGGGTCTCAAATCTCTGAAATGTAACATAAGTTTTGTTGAAACCCCAAAGAGACAATCTATTGTCTATCAATAATTAAATGGCATCTATCAGAAAAAAAATTAATGACTATATACATTGCAAAAACAAAGCTTACAGAAGCTGAACTGTGTCAGCCTGTTTGCCCAAGTTATTTGGAAAGAGGGATTGATCTCTGTGAGGAGGTCATGTGAAGATGTGAGAAGAGTATTTAATCAAATACGGCAATTTTGTGTTGCCTGGAGTTCTTTTTTTTTTTTTAAAGTTCTAGAGAAATTCAAAACAATATTACAGTTTAAGAGAACTAAAAAGTAAAATTTTAACCTAAAACTGAGACTTAATTTGATTTTATTGTTCTCAGTTTGCAGTTTGATTAAAAACTTAGTTTACCATCCCTTTCTTGGATATGATATATTCACATGTTTTCAGACTTTTTCATGATATTGATCAGTTGTGCTGATTTTTTCCCCTCTTTTTTGGGGGGGAAGGGGTTTCTTTAAAATACCATTAAACAGGTGGGATATTGGAGCTAACTATGATCACATAAGAAACAGAAGACAGCAATATAATCTTATTTATTACTAACAAAACCACACCAAACCTTAGTTTACCCACCGGATATAAGATTTCCTTAGTATGGAGTTGAGATTTTAACCCTTGGTAACAAGAGAAAATCCTAGGGAATCAGGAGTGGATTGGGGGAAGGTAGGTAAAAAGGACTAGTTTTTAGATAAGATCACTTGTGTTCTTTTGATTTCTCCGTAAGAACCGGGCATGTAGTGCTCTTTACTGACTTACTGAGGTGAATTATACAGTGAGTGACATTTATACAAAACTTTAAAGTTTTCAATACACGTTCTATCTACTCATTTCTGCTTCACAATGAATGGCTTGTAGGTAGAAGATCATATGGGAAATTTCTAGATAATGGAAACTCCCTCTACCAGTGCTGGTCTCTGCCTCCTACGCAATTTAATCTCAGAGAGTTTCCTGGGGAAATACTTAAGTGATTTGCTCAGTCACATACTTAGCATGTGTCAGAGCAGAATTTACCTGGGTCTTCCCAGTTCTGAGACCTACTCTAGCTACTAAGCCATAATGCTGCTCCTTGAGGGTGAAGCCACCAGTACTCTTATCCCCATTTTAGGCTCAGAGATTAAGTGATTTGCCCATAGTCACACATCAAAGTTTAAGTGTTGGCTATGAAATTCAAACCCATGAGATTTTCTAACTTTTCAAGCACTCCACCCATTTACTCACTGCCATTAGGAGAACAAACATAAGGAGTGGAAAAGATCCCAAATTAAGCAAAAGGAAAAAGTTAACAAAGTATGAAACACTATGCTATGAGAAAAATCAGGAAGCCTTGTTTTGACCAATAAAAAATTACTTTGTAACTCTGATGTGTCTATCAGTTGATCTCAAAGTGTTTTTATACTGAAGAAAGTCATTCTTTAAAAATAAAAAAATCTTGATATATCATGTGATCATCAAGCATTTCCATTTAGTAACTCTAAATTATTCAATTTTTTTCCTTAGATTCCCTACTTCATGACAATAAAGGACCCCAATTATAGAGGATGCTTTATTCATTCTACTCTTTAAGTACATTGTCAAGCAATAATTTTTAAGTCCTTGTTCCTCCACAAACCAAAAGCCTGCTGGAGAAGATATGGACAGGGACAGGAGAGCAACATAAACTGGATCATCTTCAAGTGTAAGTATAACTTCAAAGGGAGGTTACTTTGATTCTTAATGACCAAATTAACTCTAACTTCCCACACAGATACACACACACACACACACACACACACACACACCACACACACACACACACACACACACACACACACAGGCTGAATGGATATATCAAAATAAAACCTTAACTCAAATGGAA
Organism: Pseudochirops cupreus; assembly: GCA_028627135.1. Lineage (NCBI taxonomy): Eukaryota > Metazoa > Chordata > Mammalia > Diprotodontia > Pseudocheiridae > Pseudochirops > Pseudochirops cupreus. The sequence continues at coordinate 377,387,114 of CM053583.1, read as the reverse complement.
ATACACACTTTCTTTTCTTTTAAAGAAATCTTCAGACTGGGTTATTTACTAATAAGCTAAGACTTGGTTAAGTGACATACATTGCCAAGGCCTTAGTGTCCCTCATTTGGAAAGTGAGTAGGTTGGCCTAGATGATCTTTACTCTCCCTTCCTGCTCTGAAAATGTTTGCCATTAAAAATGCTCTAAATACACATTTACCAAATTTCAAGTACTCAATGTCCACAGACTGTCCTGGTGAAGGGAAGAGGCCCAGTTTCTCGATAGCTGCTATCCTTCACACAGAGGACTGTTTTTGCTTTAGTTAAAGTGAAGACTCTTTCAAACCTTAATATCAAGGATTCAGCAAGACTTTAATCTTTATAATCTCTTTTCCTTGCCATAATGACTCCTTGATGCCTGTTTAGCTGATACCTCTTTGATCACTACTATCTTAGAGTTAAAATAAACTTTTGCAGGGAGGGAAACACACTTTGGTTTATTCCTAATTAAAACACCCTACAAAAGGTCAGAGTGATCTGAATAATTCAACCTAGAAGGTTCATCTTAATTCCAATGAAAAAAAAAAAAGCAAGTTCTGTCTTTGAGCCCAGGGCATGGTAATTTTATACTAAACAGCTGTCAGCTGAAACCAATCCCAGTCCACTGGCACAGAGACAGTATGGTGAACTTGGCAGTGACCATTCTGGAGGAAGAGATGATCACGTCAGCACAGAATTCCTGTGAGCGCTTTATGTGGCCCATTCTCCTCTAAAATTGAGTGCTGAGTTTGTATATAGTTATATCCTTTACTCATGATATTACAGGACCCACTTTCTCTGGAGAAAGATCATGGGGGATTCATTACACATGCCCGTTTGTAAGGGAAACCCAAACTGATATACCCTGCTCTTGCCAAGATTTTATTTTTTAAAACTATAATTCTGGATTAAATATACTCCAATTCTAAAGAGTTTCTTAGAAAACATCAGTGAAAGCTCTCTTTGAGTACCACCTCTGGAAGGCATATTCAATCTACTTAAGACATCAGACTCCGAAAGCTTTAATGAGAAAGACCATATAAAATGATTAAGGCATTTATTAAGCACATGAACACACACATGTGTACTCACCCATCCCATAACTAACAAACCAATCTCCCCTGAAAATGGGGTGTGGGGCAGGCACAGAGAGGCTTCCTTCATTTGCCTTTGTGAGGAATCCACCAGAACAAGACTAAAATATACAATAAACAATTTTCAGATGAAAGTTTCCCCCCACCTTTTTCTGTTGTTGTTGGTGGTGGTTTTGAAAAGCTAAATCCTAACTGTTACATTCTAATTTCTTAGGTGCTATCAAAGCACTATATGAGTTTGGGGCACAGGAGCTGGAACTGAAGAAAGGCAGAGAAAAAAATAAAAGTAAAAAACTACAATTCACAAGCAAACACAATTTGAACTTAGGTTTAAAGTTAAGTTATGGGAGAAATTCAATCACTGAGTCATACAAATGGTACTGACTCACAACAGAGGTAGGAAATGGAATCCTGTTTAACCTGGACCAGAGGTACAAGATATAAGCAATGATGTCAGTGCTCCCTGATACACACTAAGGCACTGTGCATGGCTCTCTATGTCAGAAGCAGTGCACGTGAGGCATTTCTGATGGCTTGTTCAGATTGTTTTTCTAAGATCTATCAATCTCAGCAATTTATAGTTTTGTAAATATTCACCCATTTCATTTAGATTGTCAGTTTTATTGGCATATAATTGGGAAAAATAGCTTCTAATAACTGCTTTAATTTTCATTCCACTGGTAGTTCACTCAATATTTTTCATTTTTGAGACTGGCAATTTGGTAAAATGAGGCCCCCACTAGTGTGGTTTCACTATTTCCTCCTGTAGCTCATTTAACTTTTTCTTCAAGAACCTGAATGCTGTGCAATTTGGTGCCTATGTTTATATTACTTCACTGCCTATGGTATCTTTTAATAAAATGTCATTTTCTTGATGATGTCTTTTAATTAGGTCTATTTTTGATTTTGTTTTGTGTGAAATTATGATTGCTAACCCTGCCTTTTTTTTAAACTGCAGTTGAAGCAAAATAGCTTCTGCTCCAGCCCCTTATTTTACTGTGTCTTTCTGTTTCAAGTGTGTTTCTTGTAAAGAAAACATATTTTTTGGATTCTAGGTCTAATCCACTCTCCCACCTGCTTCTGTTTCATGTGTGAGTTCATCTATTCGTATTTGCAGCTATGACTACCAGCTTTGTATTTCCCTCCATCCTCTTTTCTTGTTTATCCTGTTCTTTTTTTTAACCATCTCACTCCTAAAAATCTGTTTTGCTTCTGACCACTATCTCCCTTCCCTCTTATTAATCCCCCCTTTCTTTTTATCCTCTTTTCTCCTACACTTACCTGTTGGGTAAGATAAATTTCTATACCCAACTGGGTGTGTATGTCTGTGCGCGCGCGCGCGCACACACACACACACACACACACACACACACACACCACCTTCAAACCAGTTCAGAAGAGCAAGGTTCAAGCATTTCCTGCATCCCACCCCCACCTCACTTAGCCTAAAAACCTCTTTCTTGTGCACCTTATTTGATAATTTTTGCCATTCTGCCTCTTCCTTCCCCCTTCTCCCAATACAACTGTCTTTTTCACTCCTTCCATTTTCTTTTGATATCATCTCAACATAAAAGAGTTATATCCCAGCCCTCCTTCTAACTTCCCTAACAATGACAAAGTTCTTAGGAGTTACATGTATCATCTTCCCATTTGGGAATATACACAGTTTAACCTTATTAAGTGCCTTATACTTTCTCATTCATGCTTACCTTTTCATTCTTTTGTGGAGTCTTGTGTTTGAACATCAAATTTTCCACTCAGCTTTGGCTTCTTCATCAGGAATGCTTGAAAGTCTTCTATTTCATTAAATATTATTTTTCCCTCTTGTAGCATTCAGCTTTGCTGGATAGGTTATTCTTGTATTCTAGTTCCTTTGCCTTCCAGAGTATCATATTCTTAGGCCTTACTCCTTTAACAAGGTAGCTGCTAAATCTGCTAAACTGCGATCCTGATTGTGACTCCAGAGTATCTGAACTGTTTCTCTCTGGCTGCTTGTAATATTTTCTCTTAGACCTGGGAGATCTGGAATTCAGCTATAACATTCTTGGGAATTTTCAGTTTGGGATCTCTTGCAGGAGGTGATTAGTAGATTCTTTCAACTTCTGTTTTGCCCTTTGGTTCTAAGATCCCAGGGCATTTTTCCTTTTCCTTTATATTTTCTTGAAATGTGATGTACAGGCTCTTTTTCTGACCATACCTTTCAGGTAGTCCAATAGTTCTTATACTATCTCTCCTTGATCTGTTTTCTAGATCAGTTGTTTTTCCTGAGATATTTCATATTTTCTTCTATTTTCAAAAACATTCTTTTGACTTTGTTTTATTTTTTCTTGATTGTCTCATGGAATCATTAGTTTCCACTCACCTAATTCTGATTTCTAAGGAATTATTTTCTTCAGTATTTTTCTTTGCCTTTTTTTTTTTACCAAGCTGTTAATTCTCTTTCCATAATTTTCTTGTATCACTTTCATTTCTTTTCTAATTGTTCTTCTACTGATATTATTTTTCTCTTTAAAAAGAATCTATTTCTTCTAGGAATTCTTGTGGGCTTATATCCAATTTGCATTTTTTCTTCTAAGTTTTGCTTGTAGATGTTTTCAAGTCATGGCTTTCTTCTGAGTTTGTGTCTTGTGCTTCTTTGTCACCAAAGTAGCTTTTCACAATCAGGTACTTTTACTTTTTGGCTAATTTCTTCAGTCTATTTCTTAACTTTGGATTTTATGTTAGAGTTGGGTTCGGCTTACCTGCTTGGAGTGGGAAGGGGGAAGAGGAGAGCATGGAAGAGTCGGTATGACTGTCTTGAGCTTCAGGCTTTTATGCCCTGTTCTTTTCACAGCTACCACCTTAGTTCAGGCCCTCATCACATCTCATCTATATTATTACAATAATATACTAACTGGTCCTCCTACTCAAGTTTTTCACTACTTCTGTACCTCCTAAAAACTGTTGCCAAAGTAATTTTCCTAAAAAACATATCTGACCATATCATTCCCCTATTCAATAAACTCAATGTATCTTTATTTTCTCTAGGATCAAATACAAACTTGTCTGTTTGGTATCTAAAACCCATTATAATCTGGCCCCAATCAACCTTTCCAGTCTTACTATTATTAATGGCAGAGAAAAAGGTAAGGAGATGGCAGGGATAGACAGACTGATGGTATATGATGGAAAGTCTGGGGTCTAGATCCTAGTTAGTGGGCAATGTACAGTTGTACTAATTGCCTCACTGAACTGGAAATGACAACACAGTCCTACGTCAATGGGTTCAAAATTAAGTGGATAAGGTCACTCAGGAATTTATCTCAGGAGGTCCTGAGGAAACAGTGCCTCAAGATGCCAAGACAAGAAGGATTTTCAAGATACCACGGTGACGAGAGCCTCAAAACAATAATGAGATGGCCCAGGTGAAGAGCCCCATTTTTGTGGAGGAAAGAAATCTGTTAGCTAAATTATTATGCAGTGGAATATTCAAAACACATTAGAACATTTCCTCATTAAATGAAAGGAAATCTAGGATTGCAGAATGGACTAATAAGTTGAAAACTTGTACCCAGATGGGTCAAACCCCAAATAAGCAAGGGGCATTCTAGTGGGGAAATACCATTCTTTTCAGGAAAGCCACAGATGATGGACACTGATCCAAGATCTCGAAAGCTGAGCTGAGTCTGGAAATCTTCAAAGTTTATATTAGCTTGGGTACCAGTTCAGTCTTAGGTTGGGTATTCCTTTTTAAATGCACCTATAATTATATACTATGGTGAATTATTATCTGAATTTGCACTTCTCTTTTCCTTGCTTTTCCTAGAAACACACAATCTCGGGGTTGCTTTTCCTAGAAACACACAATCTCGGGGTTCAAGAACCTCAGACACCAGACATCTAGTCCAACCCAACTCTAAAGAAGAATTTCCTCTATGACATACCAGACAAGTGGTCACCCTGAGGGAGGGCCAGCCACTTCCTTCAGAGACAGGCCCTTTTGATTTCCCCCCTTAAACTGATCCTAAGTCTGCTTCTCTGCCACTTTTTCCTATTGCTTCTTCCCTCTGGCCAAGAAAAGCAAAATGTCCCTCTTTTGTGTGACCAACACTTAAAAATCTGAGGGCAGCTGACCCATCTTTTCTAAGTTTGATCTCCAGATAAAACATTTTCAGTTCCTTCAGTTAATCCTTTTAAGACTGGTTTTTCAGTACTTTCACCATGCTGATCCACCAACTCTGGATGTTCTGAGTGTGCAGTGGAAGAGGGGCAGAATGGCACAAGGGTACTGATGCCAAAGGTGGATTCTGGTGTCAGCAGCAGGAAGCAAAGCACTCAGGAATCCACTGCAGCAGAATTCTGGACCCAACGAGCCTGACAGACTTAGGGAGGTTCAATGCCTTGAGTTAAGGACCTAATGAAGTCATGAAAAATGAAAACCCAGGAGAGAAGGCAAAGATTCTTGGGATGTCGGAGAGAAGTTGGAACCTCCAGCAAACTGGGGGATAGCCAAATCCTTAAAGTTAACCAGTGCTACTAGAAGGATAGTTAGCTTAAGAAAGAGATATCTTGATATTCTCACAGTGATTATCATACAGCTGAGTACATATAAGTTACTCAATAAATAATAGGTGATTGACTCATATGGCAAGAGGCAGGTCACCCATTCCAAACCATAGTCCTGGTTTGTTTGTTTTTTAGTCTTGAAATTATAGGCCAGGATAGGTATAATTCACTTTCATTCCTATGGTCCTGGTTAGAAGCAAGGAATTTTTTTTTTTAATGAATGTGTAAGATTATGTTTTCTGCTTTCTGTATTCATTTTTCTTGAGCAAGTTAGAAAAAAATCTTTGGATAATATCAATAATAATGAAATGTTATTCCATTTCTGAAATAAAATAGTACCTCCTTCCTTTATAACAGGTATACTACACTGTGAACAAATTAAAACTTATGCACACAAAAGTGATTTTTAACTATCTAGATATCAAAAGTTACAGATAAATCCAAGATTAGGCTGTAGTAGGAAAAAATTTCACATGGAACACCCACATCTCAGAATAATTCAGGCTACATAGAGTTCACTAGGATCAACTAAGTTTGCATCCATCTCACTTTAATAGCAAGTTTTCTATAACACTAATAACAGCAAATAAATTAATAACAAGATCCCCTTATTCTTCAAAAAAGGGACAAAATACAACCATTTTCTCAGTTGTTCTCCATTCCCTCACCCTCTACGACCTTTGATACAAAAAAGATCTCCAAGAACATGAAAACACAAAAGCATCCTTTCACTCTTCTGCCCTTTGGCATCTAACACAAGTTCGTTTGTGTTTGGAATTCACCCGGGCACCAATGTTGTCCTCCTCATGTAATACACAAAGGGCAAAGGGAAGAGCAGAGATGTTGCCTAGATAACTAAAGCTTACAAAGAGGTAGGGATGACTGGGCATCACCTCCACACGTCTATGAATGAGGAGGAAAGATGCAGATTCTCAGCAGCACTTGACATTCTAGTCAAGCGGAATTCTGGTAGCACAGAGTCTGGACTGACTCTCCCAAGCCCCACTTGGACTAGCAGGTTTGTTGGGTCTCAAGAATAAGTCTACTTGTACTTCAGGGTACTGGGGGTAACACCTGGAGGGACAAGATGGTTTCTCTAGTACCTTAGCTCATAAGCTCTCCTACCCATCTGTTTTTTCCATTGATTATCTATTGATATAAATGAGCCAGACATAATTAGCTTTTAGAAACGGGTACAATTAAAAAAAAAGAAAAGAAAAAAAAGAAAAGGAACAAAGGAGTGGCTAGGTGGCACAGTTAACAGAGCATCGGCCCTGGAGTCAGGAGGATGTGACTTCAAATCTGGCCTCAGACATTTAACACAAAAGGCTAGCCGTGTGACCTTGGGCAAGTCACTTCACCCCAATTGCCCTCCGGGGGAAAAAAAAAGAAATGAAAAGAAAAGAAAAAAAAGAAATGGGTACAATTACTTAATAAGGTAGTACGGTATAAATAGCTGGTTGGAACAAAACATCCCCCTCTCTGGGGGCACTGTCTAGAGGAAAGAGGATTCAAGCTTGGAACATATAATGAGGGAAAGGAGGTAACTCAAAGCTCCCTGAGATCCTTCTCTCTCCTTTCTGGGGCCTACATGAAATTCTCCTTACATATAGGCAGAGTTTTCTGCTGGGCTCTCTGCAGAAACATCTGAAGTTACTTTGTGTCAGTGTGTTCAGGTTGTCTTTAGTTCCTGAAGAGACACCATTTGGGTGATGCTACTAGGAAGCCTATGAGAAATCCAAATCCTCTCCAAGTGTCCAAGCTCCTGGGGAGGTGGGCAGTGAGAGTGGCAAACAAAAACTCCTCTCTGCTCCTCCCTTGCAATGCTTGGGTTCTACACTAATTTGCTATATCACTTCTAGGGCTATTTGGGCTAAAGCTGAGTGTTTTATGTAAGACCCAAGAGACATGACTAAGTTTCTTCATAGCTCCCAAGCAGTTACTCCGCTTCATTAGCTGGAGAGCACAGTGGATAGAAAGCTGGATAGGAAGTCAGGAAAATCTGAATTCAAATCTAGCTTAAGACAATGATTAGCAGGGTGACCTTGAATGCAGTATTTAACCTCTGCCTGCCTCCATTTTCTCAGCTATAAAATGGGGATAATAACAGCACCTACTTCCCAGGGTTGTAAGGATCAAATGAGAATTTACAAACTTGAAGGCTCTAAGTAAAAAGCTAGCTACTTGTTACTCCTCCTAGTCTACATCCTCCTCCTCCCTACTCCTTCCAAACTGATCAAGGACTTGTCACATTTAGTCTAACAGCCTTTATTGCTGACTCAATAGAAATGTCTTAAGCCTTGTACACGCCCTGGTTCCTATCTCCAATTGATTGATTTCATCAAGAAATCACTGACTGGAACACTTTCCTTACATTAGCCAAAAGGCAATGTGCTACAGTGGAAAGAGCACTGATACTGGAGTCGGAAAAGGCTGGAGTCTTAGACCTGCCATCGGTGATCTACTTAACATGAGCAAGTCACTTTCCTCACTTGGGCCTCAGTCTCTTTTCTGTAAAACTAGGATGCTGGACCAGACAACTAACTCCATGATTCAGTTCTAACATTCATTCCATGGCTCTGAATCGCTCTGCTCTGCCTGCATGCAGAGAGAGGCCGTCATTCATACCTGCAATGCACTCATCCTCCAAGTCTTTGCCTACTGAAATTACTTGCTTTCTTCAAGCTCATGTGTCATCTCTCCCATGAAGCCTTCCCTGATGTCACCAGCTGAGAGCAGTCGAGCCTTCAGATGTTCTTTGTAAAGTATAAATGTGCTTTATTGAAGTTCTCCTTCGTATTGATCTCATGCTACCTTGTAACATACATACCTATTCTCTCTCCCATACTTGCTAGATTGTAAACTTTATAGGAACAGGAAGCATTCATGTTTACATCCACAAACTAGTGCCTAGCATAGACTAGCTGCTATATACGTGTTTGATAAGTTTATCAGAATTCAATCAAAGATAAAGTTAACAGTTTCAATCCCTCCCTGAAGCCCATTTAAAATAGCCTCCAACTTGATGTATACATGGAAAGCTAAAAGTCAAACTTGTTTAAAAATCAAATAATTTCTCGTATCAACTTTGTTAATCAAGTTAACTTTTTATATCAAGTAAAGTAGTTTCTCTTACAATGAGACTTTCTAAACATTACTTAAAGTCACTTGCATTATGAATTACATAAATCTTATATTTCCTAGGAGGCCCTTAGTCAACAGGTAGAGAACAACACCTGCTTGGGAGAACTCTTCTAAGGTATTAAATCACAAATAGGAAAACAATACATTTACAAAAGGGCTACAAGAAAGACCTTCTTTTCTACTATCCTTAAAGACAGTTTGAATGCCCATGATCCATGATAACCTCCAGTCACCTCTTAGACCACTGTGAATTTCTTTTATTTAACAATTTTATATTATAGCTGCTTGTGTATATACTATGGATTATAAACTGCATAAAGACAAGGGCCATATTTTGATTATTTACTAAGCACAGTGTTATACAAGGTTCTATATAAAGCCCAGTTCTATATAAACAACCAACAATTATAATATTTTGCTAACAGGATTTTTGGTCAGGGTAATTCACTATCTGTGTCAAGTTTTCTATTAGATTCTGAATCAATATTTCCTAGTATGAAATATAAGAAGTATAAACACATTTATGAGATAACAGCATACTTTCATGGCATAACCTAGTTCTTTAACAATTATGCTAAAGTAGAAGGATAAGTATAATAAAAATCTCTGTCAATTGATCTTTCTATAATACATATATTTCCTAGAGTTCTCAACATGAATTTTTAAAAACTATATTATATTTTATTTTCATGAAGATCTGCCTTCTTTCCCACTTTCTCCCACTCCCACTGAGAAAACAAGAAAAACAAAACCTCTGTTACAAATATAGTCAAGCAAAACAAATTCCCAGGTTCGCCATGTCTTTCCCTAAAAAAAAAAAAAATTCTCAACCAGCACACCTAGTCCATCAACATGTTTCATCATGATATTCTGGAACTGTGCTTGGTCATTAACACTATGGTGTTAATCAGAGTTCCTAAGTCTTTTAAAATCATGTTTGTCTTTACGATACTTTATTATTCTTTGTGTATAAATTGTTCTCAATTCACTCGGCATAAGATCATTTAAGTCTTCCCAGATTTCTATGAAACCGTGCCCTGCATTATATTTTATAGCACAATATTATTCCATCACATTCCTATGCCATAACTTGTTCAGTCATTCGTTAAGTGATGGGCATTCAGGCAATTTTCAATTCTTGCCACCACAAAATAAGCTGCTAGAAATATTTCTGTACATGTGTGTCTTTTCCCTTTATCTTTGATAGCTTTGAGGCACAGAAACAGTAGCAAGATTGCTGATTAACATGAATTTTAAAAATGACAAATGTTACTCAGAGTTTATATCAGGTCTAGACCTAGGGGATCCTCAAAAGTTTTTAAATAATGGACTTGGAGAAAAGGAAATCTAAACTGAAAGTTCTATGTGCCAGTTTGCTTGTAGATGCACTAACACAACAAATAAATCAAACGTTGGCTTTTCTAATCATAAAACAAACACGAGAACCAAACAATATGCTATTGGCTCCTTTTCCTTTTAGAAAACTGTTGGCATGTTTGCATTTACTTTTCACAGGAAGTCTGTTAGGTGGGCAATACAAAAAGAAAAAATTTTCTCTATTTTACTGTTGTGTAGAGTCACCATGGATGTGGCTAACTGAAATAGTTTGCAGTAGGATCACCTTTAGATTGCAATTTTCTTTTTATTAGACAATAAAGAATAACAAAGTCTGCCATACCAACATGGAATAGTAGAAAGGCACTGGATTTGGAATCAGAGAAACTTGTTTCCAATAAATGCAGAAATAAAAAAAATTTATAGTGACTCCTCCTCCTCAATCCTGATTCTACCTCCCCCCAACCCCCAAACTTTCATCCCATCAGCTTTATTTTTGGTTCAAAAGAGTAACTCCTGTGGTGAGGTAAGCTGGCAACTACATTGGCAGGAGCTGTGGCCCACGTTTTCTTAGAAGCCACAGCTACTGAAAACCTAGAAAAACAAAGTTCTCACCAACAAAGTCCATAGCAAAAAGAGATATGGTTTTATCAATGGAAATTAGTTTAATGGAGATACATCAGCATCTGCTTGGCTAATGTACCCTATGGACCACTAGACCTTTCCATTTACAATGCATTCTCTATGTGCTGTCTAGCTTCCTACTAGAAAATGAGGTCCTTGAGAGTAGCGGCTCTGTCTCACCTAGGACAGTGCTTTGCACATAACAAGATTAAATATATTCTTTTTCAACCATTCATTCATTCATTAAACAAGCCATTCTGACCTTTATTTCATGACTAAGTGACTGCTATCTACACTCAAAGGGCAAGCTGATCTGCCTAGAAGAGAAGAGAAAGTGGTTCAGTGATGCATTTTTACTTTCCAATTTGTCAAGGAGAATGAAACTGTAACAATAAAGAAAAATTATCTGAAAAAGCAGAGAGAAATACTGACTGGTGTCAGGAAGTCAGACAGTGGAAGATCATCAGACAGAAGAAAAAGGAAAGAAGGAGCACTGAGAACTAAGTATCACATACTTGGCTCTTCCTGAAGGAGGAGGAGCTGTACTCTCTGAGAAGTCAAAGAGAAGGTGACTAGCAGTGGTTGGTGAAGCTGTACCTATGACTAAGGAAGCACAGTCACCTGCTGACTTGATAAGAACAAAAAAGAAGTCTACTGTTTTTCCAGAGCATGTACCTAGGACATGAGGGAGAAACTTCCAAGACTTATCCAATCCAATGACTATTCTCCACAGTGGGCAAGCAATAAGTACCCATATAAAAGATATGGTGAGATAGTAATCCTTGTACAAAGTCTCAAGCAAGAAAGGCACATGTGGTGTTGTCATTACCATGACAATCAAAGGTCAGGCCTTCATAAGAGAAGAGTAGATTTGGAAAGTGAACAGCTGGTTAGAAAGATGATGTCTGAAGGCTTTCAGCAAGATGACTAAGTGAGAGTATGTATGGGACCCTTGTTCTCTCTGACACCACCTCAAAACAACTAGAAATGTGTCTTTAAAAGTAATGAATACATAAGAAGAGGAAGAGAAGAAAAATGCAAACTGATCAAAATTTTAATTTATTAGAACCCCCTAGAAAAAAGCTTGATTAAAATATCTGGGAGCAAAATAAGAGTTAAAATGAGGTTTCTGGATTATCTTTGATAACCTCAGATCAGGTGTCATCCTTCATATAATGAATAAAAATGACACTAACTATTAGCTGGGATTCTATATCAAGCTGTTTTTCAGTTGTCAATGTATATTTTCAGAAATAAAATTTTTGTTCTGAGGACTGACAATCACAATCTCAGAAATCTGGTATTCTCTCTGACTGCTGTCGTAGTTGTTTGCTTTTCTGACTGGTAGGGCACAGGAGATAGACTGTTGGACTTAGAAATCAAAAAGGTCTATGAGCCTAAGCCTAACAGAACTAAATATGCTCTCTCCCATAAAACTATCTACATCTTTTTCCAAATTTCCCCTAATTCTTTTCAAAGAATCACTATCTTTGCAATCATGGAAGTGTCTCTTTTTAGGCACTAAAAGTTTAGATTTATAATTCATAACTCAGTAACTGTAAGAGTACTTCCCACCATTTTAGGAGGAATTATACAACTGCAGTATTTTATTTCTGACCCTAACTAAAAGTTATAAATGAATACAATCATATGAAATTTTATTTTTTAAAAACAAAAGTAACTTGAAATGAAAAAATAAATAAGTTTCATAAATAAGAGGGGCAGCTAGGTGGTGAATAGAGCACCAGCCTTGGAGTCAGGACCTGAGCTCAAATTTGACCTCAGACACTTAACACTTACTAGCCGTGTGACTTGGGCAAGTCACTTAACCCCAAATGCCCTGCTTTCCCCCCTCTAAAAAGCAAAAATAATTAAATAAATGAATGAATGAATAAGATGCCTTGGAACAAGGATTGTATGTGCAAAACCTATGTATGGTCAATCTTAAGAAATTAGTTACGAATCTCATAATACAACAGGAAATAGCTGTTTTCAGTCACTCTATGCTGGGAAACAAGGAAAAAGAAAAGTGAGAAAAAGTAATTAATTTTCCATCTTTAACTTTAGAAAGTAAAAGTTCTAATAATGCAACTACTAAGGTCAAGAGATATATGGTTGAATGAAAATAAAATATCTCTGTGTAAAGAGCTGGGGGGGAGCTCTTCTTCCCCATCCCCTAGTTACTTAAGGACTATATTCATCAAATTATCTTAACTTAATCATCCCCCTTTCTTTCGAATTGAGAGATCTTTGGTTCTTTCAGAAACAGGAAAATGGTTTCCTGAAAGAATTTTTGTTAACAGCTCCCACATTTTTTTTTTAAATGCTCCAACAGTCAATACCTTTATTTTTATAGTCATGATACAAATATAAGCTGCATTTCTGCCCCACTCTTCCTGTTTAAATTGCTTCTTCTTTGACAGGAAGTGGGAAGTCTTCTTACACATTTGGAAACTACCCCCGGGGCAGTTTGCAAAAAAAAGCAAACTGCAAGCTAGTTAACAATCACAACCAAATACT
>CM053583.1:377337224-377373334 GCA_028627135.1 Pseudochirops cupreus | reverse complement strand
GCGCCCAGCGAGCTCTTGGAAAAGACGGCTGCAGCTGCAGAACTTCCGCTACCTCGCAGTTCCAACAGCTCCCACATTTAACCAATTACAGAAAAAAGGTAATAACACGGAGATTTTCTTTTTGTTCCCCATTCTTCAACTGAAAACCAAATTTACAAGACCCTCCTGAATAGGATATAAACACTGTAACTTAGTTATATTAAGAAGCCAACTTGGACCATAGCCAATGTTTCCCTAGGCCCACACAAAGGTTAAGAAGAAACCTAGGAACAGCGAGGGAGCAGCTAAGGACAAATGGCTTCAAATATAGGAGGAGAAAGTGATCACACCTCCTTTTGCTTTTTGTTTGTTTTGTTTTGTTTTTTACTGTTACTGGGAAGGGCAAATAAAGTCACAGAAAATGAACGACAACTAAAAACAAAAAACAAAAAAATCCCAAACTTCCACAATTGTGCTATTTAAGTCCAGAAAAAGACTAAAAAGTACCAATAATAAATGTACCTATAATAAATGTGATCTTGAAAATCTTTTATATCCTCTAAGGCTGCATGATATGTCAAGAAGCACCACATAATGAATCTCTTTAATAAATAAAGGATCTTTTTAAATAAAGAAATACTTTTTTAAATTAAAATTTTCATAGGAGGTTTGCCTTCAAGTATTGTGCATCTCTAATAAAAGACATGATGCAGGCCTTCTCAAAATCAGGCAGAAAGGCTTTTTGAAAGAGAAGTAAGAAATAAAACTCCAAATGCCTTAAAACTTCAAAAAATCTGTTTAAGTATTCTTCTATTTAGGCATAAAAAATCCTAACATCTGTATAGGTATCAATAAATTTTTTTTTAATGAGAAGTGATTTAAGCACTGAGGTTTGGGAATTTTTGTATCTCATTTCCCTTCCTATTGTATTGACCCTGGGAAAATTCAGCCATCCATTCTTTTTCTAAGTTAGTAAAGAACTGGATTATAACACAAAGTCTACTTTAAAAAAATGCCAAAAAGCAAACTATAGGACCATTTTACAAGACTGAATACCATAATTCCACATAAAACAGCTCACTCTAACTAAAGAAAATACAAGTTTAAATACACCACAACTTGTTATTTTTGTCAATAAATCCAAGACCAGTGATTATGTTGGGATCTTATTTACCCAGAGATCCCCTTAACAATGTCCATAAAAGGAAGGTAAGGCCCTAGAATCCCAAGCTCAAAGATACAGATCTGGAAAGGATCTCAAAGGTCATCTTAGTCAACCCTTACTCCTCCATTTTACAGGAGAGGAAATGGAGGTGAGGAGGTTAAGTGACTTGCTAAAAGTTACAGAGGCAGTGAGTTCCAGGTGAGATCTGAACCCAGGATCTGGGATTCCAGAGCCCATAATACTCTTTTTATTGTACCACTTTCTCATCATCAAAAATTAAGGGGTTATATTAAATTCCTAATATTCCTTTCAGCTTTAAAATTCTAGGACTGTCTCTCTTTTTGATTATGAAGAAAAGGAAAGCACAGAAGACCACAGTGTCCCTTGCCCAAGCACATGAAATAAAGTCCTTCTTTGTTCTAAGGGATTGGACATGGTAAGTGCAAGAGAAGGAAATAGAAGTCTAAATGTTTCCCTCCATCAGAGTGGGAGAGAAGGAAGAAAACTCTTTTAAAAATGTATCTGAGGCATCTAAATATACCAAATGAGAAAATTTTATAAGAAAATCCAATTAAAGGAGAAGCCAAGACAAGAAAGTAGCAGGAAGAGAAGTACAGCTGAGCTCTCCTCCACAATTCTTCCAAAAAGAACCAGAAACACATCAGAATGTATCCTAACCAGGAAATCTGAGAAAACATCACAATGATTCATTCTTCTAGGCTAGGTCTGCATAAGGGCACAGAAATACAGGTCTGAGGATAAACTAGGGAACAGCCCCACAGAGCATCCCGGCACAAGGAGTAAAGAGGGATAAGATACCAGACACTGAATTGTTTGTTCTGTTGCTGTGCAACAGGCAAGAAGGTTTTGTTTCTAGATCCAAAGGGGAGGACTTGGGCTTGCACAATGCAAGAATGAGTACCAACTGGTAATTCTGACACTCACTACCCAGTTCCAAGTCACAGATCTGGAGTGGAATAAGAAGAAGACCTGTATGTATGAATAGCATTCCGAGGTGAGTAGAGGTGGTAAGCTCTAGGCTGTATACAGAGTGAAGAACCCATTGGGGAAGCAAGCAGCAGCTTTGTGGTTCTGATTCCAGGAATAAAGAAGAATGGCAGTGTCAGTTCCAGCTTCCAGCCCAGGGTCGAGGTCGTAGCAGAATAACTGGGGCAAGAAACATGGTCTAAAAGTGGGTTTTCAGTTCTGTCACTTCGATACTACAGAGCTGGTTGACTGTGGCTGAATATAACCACAATCTACTGGAAATCCAAATAGGATCAAGTGCCCAAGTGTACTGTTCAAATCCAAACCTAAGTCAGGGCCTTGAAGAACTTAGAGGGGAGGTGGGAAAGTGATCATACTTTGCCCTTGGCCACATCACTTTGGGAGTACTGAAAACATGCAGGTCCCCAGCTTGCATTGTCCCTGAGATTATGTAATAACACAACATTCAATGCTCCAAGAAAGCAGCAGCAAAAGTCAAGCCCAGTCAGGATCTTCCTCTAACAATGCACAGAACTTGACCCTAAGATAAAAATCCAAAGTCAAGAAGAAGGTTGAAACAATGAGCCACCAAAAAAGTATCTCACTATAAAGAAATATTATTATGATGACAGGAATGTTCACCACAGACCCAAAAGAGATTTACTTCAAAACATTTACAAGCAAAGCCTCAAAAGAAAACATAGTTCTATATAAGTACAACTAAAATTCATGGAAAAGATAAAGCAAAAGTTTTAAAAAGAGCTAATTTTTAAAAATTTTAAGTAAAAATGAGAGTGCTAGAGAAAAAAATGGGAAAAGAAATGAGAGCTATGAAAAAAAGAATTAGAAATAGAATTAACAGCTTGGCATAAAAAGTATAAAATTTCACTCAAGCAACAAAGTCTTGAAGATTAGAATAGACGAAATTAGAAGTGAATAATGCTAAGAGAAGGCAATATTAAAACAAAATCCAAATATTAAAAATAAAAAGAATATATAAAATATAGTTTAAAAAAACTGAACAGGAAAAAAGACAGAGGAGGAAAAAAAAAATAAGAATCACTGGAAAATGAGAACTGCCATGAACAAAAAAAGCCTGAACATCATTATTTCATAAAAAAAATCTTAAAGGAAAATTGCCCAGATCTCTTGGAATTAGAGAACAAAATGAAAGCAAAAAGAATCCACTGCTCACCTCCCAAAAGGAAAATTTCCAGGAATATTAAAGCCAAATCCAAAATTGCAGGTCAGAGAACAAGTACTGCAAGCAACCAGAAAAAAAAATACAAGTACTGAGGCGCCATGTTTAGGATTGCACAAGATTTAGCCACCACCATTATAAAGGAGTGGAAAGCTTAGAATACGGTGTTACACAAGGCAAAGAGATATAGGCTTACAACCAAGAATGATTTACCCAGGAAAACCAAGTGTAATACTACAAAGGAAAAATTGGACCTCTAATGAAATGGACCTTTAATTAAACCGTCAGTCAATAAACATTTATTAAGCACCTACTATCTGCTGGGCACTATGCTAAGTGACAGGGTCACAGTGGGAGTCTAATAAGACAGAGTGTATAAGAGTGTTATAGGCTTGGGTTCTGAAGAATGGAAAGGAAGTGAAAAGGGAAAACACTAGGAGGGTTGAGGAGGGAGAGAAGGGCTAGAAAAGGAAGGGTGGGGAAAATTATTTCACATTATTGAGATATACAAAGAGATAACTATATGCTTCTTTTGAGCTACTTCAATTTTGCTTTGCTCACAGAGCACAGCACTTTCTCTGATGTGGGCACGCCATGCCAGGTGGTCCTGTGCCAGCCAGTGTCTCCCATGTCACACAATAAATTCCAAAGTTCTTGAGACTTTGAAACTGTCCTTATATTGCTTTTTCTGACCACCATGTAAGTGCTTGCCCTATATGAATTCTCCATAAAAAAAAGTCTTTTTGGCAAGCATACATTTAGCATTCAAACAACGTGGCCAGCCCACTGGAGGTGCACCCTCTGCAGTGGAGTCTGAATGCTTGGCAGTTTTAATCCAAGAAGGACATAAGTGTCTGGTATCTGATCCTGCCAGATGATCTTCAGAATCTTCCTAAGACAATTCAAACAGAAGTGATTCAGTTTCCCTGCATGGCACTGGTATACTGTCCATCAAATGAGGAATGGCTCGACAAGTTATGATTGTGATGAAATACTAGCTGCTAGTCTGTTGCTCCAGGACTCTTAGCAGTTGCTATAAAATAAACACTCTTTATTCCTTCTTCTAAGGGTTTCCACAATCTGGTTCCAAATTACCTTTCCAGCATTCTTTCACATTACCTCACTTCATGCATGCTACCTTCTAGTCAAACTGGATTACTGGCTGTTTTCCAATATCACTTTGTCTCTATGCATTTACATAAGCTGTACCCTCTACCTAAACTTAATCCCTCTGAACTCCCACCTTCTGGCCTCCTGCCTGCCCATGCCTGGAATACATTCTTTCTCCTTATCTCTACCAGTTAAAATCCTTTCTTCCAAGTTCAGTTCGGGTGCCACCTCTTCCATGAACCTATCATGGAACTAACTTTATTAGATCAGTTTTAAATATTCTTTTTGAGATACTTTTCTGTCCCTGTCACACTTTTCTCACACTTATCTGAGTACATGTTTCTTCACTTTAGTAGACTATAAGCTGCTTAAAAGCAGAGGTTTTATCATTTTGCATCTTTCCAAAATGTCCTTTTGCATCCTAGTGCCTGACATTGCACCTAGAGCACAATGCATATGATGAATATTTTGTGAACTGAAGATATAGATCCTGCCCTAATGGAGAATACAATCTAGTCAGGGGATCAAAAATATATAAAAACCTGAATACAAAATAGATCATAATTCTGTAATATAGGTGTTCAATAATTTTTTGCATACCACTTAACTATTTGCTAAATGACCACTGTGGTTAATTTAAGAAAGTGTTGAACATCAGGAGGGTGACTACCAGGTGACAAATAATTTTCTACTGCAGTAACCAAAGAAGGTTTATAAGGCAACGGTTTCATAGTAGAGATGACCAGCATCAGTGAAAATCATGGATCTTGTAAGACTGAAGAATATGCAAAGTGCCATTACAGGCTTTGAAAAAGAATACAAAGATAATTGCGTCTCTATTCTTAGAAAGTTCACAATCTGTGGAGGGTCCTGGGGGGATGGGGCAGGGAAGTTAAGGAACAAGACACATGCACACGTACACTGTAACTATACAGTAACGACGATGCAATGTTACAGGAAAATCTGACATTTCTCTGGATGGAATTTTTGGTCTTATATCCAAGGCTGCACCTTACAGTTCAGCTGACTTTCTAAATACGAGTCTGATGATTTTTTGTGTTTCTGTCAAAACCTCCTATCCTGTTGTTGCTATTAATCACACACCTTGGCTTCAAGGTTTGAAAAGCATCTTGGGGCACTGTCCACACACTACCTTCATTTATTTTTTTCCATGACGTTGGGGTTATAGTAATGTTATCAACAGGTTCAAACCTTGTGTTTTCTTAGTGTCCATTTCTTTATCTTTACTCGGGTAACCACTAAGCCAATCTGATGATGAAAAGCTTTTAAATTAGTTCTCTCTAATACTTCTGTAAACTGATGATTAACAAAGGGCTAAAGTTTCAGCCAATGCATCCATTATTCTGCTCTGGTTCTATCAGTTATTTAAGAAGAACATGTACTCAAATGGGCCCTGCCCTGCATTGAATTTGGGGTGCAAAATCAAACTTTGTTTTCTTTCATTTTACTAAGGGTGGAGCTCTCTTTGTTCTTAGCAACCAAGTTATTTTGTTCCTGAGGTTGACAAATACTTGAAGTTGCCAAGGAAGCTGTGATCACCACAGGTCTCATATGAAATTAAAAGTCAAATAATCCAATCAAATATATTAATAATAATAACTATTATAACTAACATTTATATAGCGACTTGAAGTTTGCCGAGCGCTTAAAACATTCTATGTTCTCAATAACCCTAAGAAGTGTCTTCTGAAAGATGAGGAAACTAAGTAAGAAAAAGATTAAATGACTAGTCCAGGGTTGTACAGCTACTAAGTATCTGAAACTGGGTTTGATCACAGGTCATCCTGACTTCAGGTCTGGCATTCTACTCTCTATGCTACCAAGGAGCCAATTATAAATGTACTTTATTGAATCACAGGAGAAAATTGATGGGCATCATAACAACGAGTTGTTAATGACTCCCAATAATTTAAATCCTTTAGATCATAGAAGAAGGAATGGAACTTTATTTCCCAACTCTCTCAATGTTCTTAGCACGTAATAATACAAATTATGACTATCGGTGTTGGCATCTTATCCCCTGACTAAACTGTAGGCTCCTTGAGGGCAGTTCCCTTATCTAGGCTTGATATCTGTAAGTTGTAAGCATTTAATAAATGCTACCTCATGTTGTATTAAGAATATGAAATACTGGCATTTTCCTCATTTCTCACCTAGCTACATGATTTTGGGACTTCTTTGTCTTCTCCACTGAGCTCCAAGAAACTCATCACTGGGATATCCTCATCATCCTAGATCTCACCAGCCTTGGTGCTCCACCTCATCCCTCACCTCGGGCTCTCTGACTGGAGGGTGGGGTCATGAACTCCAAACCCCAGACTTCTCATTTCTCACTGGGCTGCACTACTTTGGGATTTCTCTGGCTCAGTTCTCTACCACACCCTTGCATCTGGTACCTTCTCTTCAACCTCCCCAAGCTCCTTAAGGGCAGGAACTGTCCTTCTTTTTTCATATTTATATCCCCAGTCCTTAGTACAATGTCTGGTATATAGCACATGCTTAATAAAAGTTTGTTGATTGACTGATTGATTTTTTGCACCTAGAAAGTTCCCACTTACTCACAGAAGGCTGACAATTGAAAAAGAAATCTAAGGTCTTATGTCGAAGTGTTATCAAAAGACACCTGAAAAACCAAACATTGCAATAGGAAGTCTGAAAATGCAGTAGTCTACCATATGGTTCTTTTTATATAATTTCCTCTTCTAATTATGAATTTGACAAACATCAACAATGATGAACATGTCCACATACAAAGACAAACAGAAAAAGAAGACTATGTGCAGTTGTGAATCTCTAAACCACAGGTTCTTAACATTTTGTGTCAAGGAGCCCTTTGCCACTCTGGCAAAGCCTATGGCTTCCTCAAAATGTTAATAAAAGCATAAAATACATACGATTACAAAGAAAGTAAAAAATGTTGAAATACAGTTTAAAGTATTTTTTTTTTAAAAAACATCACAAGCCCAGGTTAAGAACTCTAGCTCTACACAGTGTGGTCCTAGTTTTCACTATAAATATGGAGTAAAGACATAGATAAATATTGGCTGAACTGCCAACACAAAGATTCTAAAAGACATTGTCCACTGGAATAGTCTACTAATAAATGGAAGGATAAATGTATGAATGTTACTGTTCACTTGCAGTAAAACACTGTACCAAGTAGGTACTTGGTTTTAATAAGGGCTTGTCTCTCTCCCCTCCATCTCTTTCCCAAATCTATTCTTCTGGATGGATATGGTGAAAGAAGCAGGCCTCCCTATAAAATCTTAAAACAAGTACACAAGCATGTTGAAAAAATCCCCTCAAATACTTTTCAAATGCAGCATCTGAGAACCCTTCCCCTCACAATGGACCCCAAGAAAGGCATCTCTGCTTCATGTCACTTCATAGATCTACATCCACTCTAACTACATCTTGCAAGCTGCACCCAACGTGCTTGGGTTTTATTAAGCAAACCAGAAAGGATACATTAGGTCAAAGCAAAATAATAAATCAGTTAGCATGGCATATTAAGTGACAAGAAAAGATACCACCACCACCACCCCAACCCCCACAGGCTACCACCTCATCAGAGGGGGAAATGTCCACACACAGAAAAAACAGAAAACTAGGAAATCCCTGTGACCCATTCACAGCTTCACCTACTGTGTATCTACCTTCTTGTTGTTCAGTCGTTTTTCAGTCATGTCTGACTCTTCGTGAGCCCATTTTGAGATTTTGCTATTTCCTTCTCTAGCTCATTTTATGGATGAGGAAACTAAGGCAAACAAGGTGAAATGACTTGTCTATGGTCACATAGCTGTCCAAATGATTATATTTAAATAACTGAAATAGGTACCAACCACAAAGGTCTTTCTCAAATTATAATGGAGCTGACGGGGCACCTGGGTGCCCCAGTTTGTAAAATCATATTTCTTCCTAGCCTCACATCTCCCTAGTCTCAGAGCATTATCTCTGCCCACTTCTCCCCATGCCAGTACTCTGCCTAGCAACCATTCATGATCAAGCCCCAGCTAAATGTTTATCTCCTCTTGGTACAATAACAAGCTACACCTATGAATCCTTCACTAGATTATCTATAAGTAACTCCCTAGCTGATTATATACATCCTGAATCCCTTGTTATGTAGGCTTAGGCTTGGGATATACTAAATTCCCAACATCCATCTTGTCAAACATGACATTGATGGGTGGCAGTGTGGTCAGCCCTGACCACTAGCTGACTGAGTGACGTTTCAAGCCAAAAATTACACCTCCATGTGCTCCCCCACCCCCTGACCTTGGGCTATTTCCCTGTGAATTCTAGGCAATATGCCCACTCAGTAGATATTAAAAGTGCATGTTCCTTTAAGAACTGATCACTCCTTAACTCCTCCCTAATTCCACCCCGACTCACCTAGTTAGCATATTTTGTACAGGTTCTACTATAGATTATCCTATATAAACTTTATTTACTTACTTATTTTTGCTTTTTGGAGGGCAATTGGGGTTAAGTGACTTGCCCAAAGTCACACAGCTAATAAGTATGAGGCTGGATTTGAACTCAGGTCCTCCTGACTCCAGGGCCAGTGCTCTATTCACTGTACAACCTAGCCGCCCCCTATATAAACTTTAACTGTATCCCTCTAAGGTTGCAGGTTCCCTAAGAACTCTTGCCCACTATATAGCGTAACAATAAATCTTTGCCACCTTGACTTAAAGAATGCTTGAGTCCATGAATTCATTCCAGACTGATTTCCAGGGACTCTGGTTATTGGGGTTCCTGGATTCCCTGAGCCCCATCAGAGCTACATGTAGATTATTTATAATCTTTCTCTTGACATTAATAGCTATCCTGAGCTTTAATTTTAGCATTGAATCCATCCCATATGAACTATTCAATAAAAAGCAGGCTTCCTGTAGAAATTTATCAGTGTAGGTTCAAAATAAATTGTCAATGTTATTTCCTTTCCATCCTATGATATGTTACATTCCTATTACTCTTATTAATTTCTAAATGTGCATGTATAATATCAATGGCAAGATTTGGTGTTTATTGACTTAATCTTGTGATTTACATTAAGATCAATCAATCTGTGTATGGAGAAAAATACTAAAAACAATTAATTTTTTCAAATTTCCTTAATTGTGACGTGGTTACTTCTTCTCAAGCACAAGTAGTCTCCTATTTTTATCATAATTAAGAGGAATAACTACTGAGTTTTGAGTCATGGGATCTAGATTTGAATTCTGGCTCATCCACTTGCTATCTGTGTGACCTGAGGTAGGATACAACTTCTATGGATCTCACATTCCTTTCTTTTTATAAGGAGAAGAGTGGACTAAATGACCTGGAAGGTCCCTTCCAGTTCTAAAACCCAATCCTATACAAAGGCAACTTCACTGGTGTCAAGAGTATAGAAGGAGAGGCAAAGGAGAAAAAAAACTAGACCATAAGTTCACAGAAAGAATTGGTCCCCTGCTTTTGAAAATGAGCACAAGTCAAAAAAAATGGCTTGATAATATAGTTAGTTATCAATCAGGATTCCTGTTTTAAGTTAATAATGACAACTTGGCTTCAATTTAATACCTGAGGAATTCCCAAATACAGACTTTTTGGAGATCTAGTAAGGCCACAAATGTGTCAAAGAAGGAGAAAATTTCATCCCCTACCATTCCCAAAGATTATCAGAGTTTAACTTTATAACCCATTTTGATTTAAGAATAACTTTCCAAGATAAAACTAATCCATTATTGGTTTAAAACTTTTTCTCCACAATAATATGCATGCTTCATTTAAATTTTAAGCCTTAAGAGCTAGAACAAAACGCTCCACTTCTAGTTACTACCCTTTGCTTATAAAACACAGAAATAAAAGTAAAAACAAAAGGAACACAATCACAGGATTTATTTCTGTGTTTCTTGCTCTTCCCATTTTCTTTGAAAAAAGTGATATTTAATATTCTCAAAGTCTTAATCGCATTATACTCTTAGGGAAGCATTCTAGCCACAACTGTTAACCCTCTCTTGTACCATATGAAGTCATTAAAGCAATGTGTCTCTCTAGGTCTACTTCTAGTAGATCAGAAACGATCCTTTTTTAAGCTGTTCTTCATCCTTTCTTGCTACATTTATTCAACATTTGCTAATTGTATGTTTTTGTAAGTACTCTTTGTCTTAAGACTGTCCTTCAGTGGAGGCCGCATCTCTGTGTCCTTTGTATAGTGCCTAATCCATAGGTGTACACACAGATCTTTAAAAAAAGTTTTTGTTTTGCTTTTGTTTTACTGGAGAGGGGAAGACAGGGCAATTGGGGTTAAGTGACTTGCCCAAGATCACACAGCTAGTAAGTGTTAAATGTCCAAGGTTGGATTTGAACTCAGGTCCTCCTGAGTCCAGGGCCAGTGCTCTATTCACTGTGCCGCCTAGCTGCCTTTTTTTTTAAACTGTGTTTTCCTTTATTTTACTTTACAGATGTTGCTTTAAGATTTTTTTTTAACAAAGGCAAGCCTGCCTTTAGCAAGTCTATTGGTGCCATTTTTCCAACAGCATGTGCTCACATTGTGTCTCTGTGTCACATTTTGATGATTCTTGCAATAATTCAAACTCTTTCATTATTATTATCTGTAATGGTGATCAGTGATCTTTGACGTTCCTACTGTAACTGTTTTGGAGTGTGCCCAAATAAGACAGTGAACTTAATGGATAAATGCAGGTGTGTTCTGACTGCTCCACCAATCAGTCCTTCCTCTGTGTCTCTCCCTCTCCTCCAGTCACGCTATTCCTTAAGACACAACAATATTTAAATTTGGCCAGTTAATAACTCTACTATGGTCTCTAAGGGTTTGAGTAAAGGGAAGAGTTAACTGATGAGACAAATTTCATTACTGTCTTATTTCAAGAAATTGCCACAGTCACCTCAACTTTCAGCAACCATCACCCTAATCAGAACATAATTTCTATACACACTGGGAAACAAAAAATTAATGTTATTCTCTTTATTGTGATATCTGTCTTACTGGTCTAGAGCCAAATCTGCAGTATCTCGGAGGTACGGCTGTATGTGGGAGAAAACACTTTTTAGAATAATGATAATGATAAATCAAGGACAGTATAAGGTGAACCACCTAGCAATATTGATAGACACCTGGTTGTTTGATTATTCTCCTTACTAAAAAACAGGCCAAGGCCCAGTTCTGTGACTAGTAGGTGTCACAGGATTAATCAGGAAGGGAGCATAGTTACAACTGGAATGCAATGAATCCTTCAATGCTCTACCAACTCTCCAGAGAAACAATGGAGATGTTGTAGATTGTTCAGACACTCACTCTTTTGAATAGGCATTCTGTTATTTATCTAGCCCTAATCTCTCCCTTTGAACTCCAGTCTCGCATTTTCAAGTCCTCCTGAAAGTTTTTTCCTGGATGTCTTGTTGTTATCTTCAACTGAACATGTCAGTAGAACTTATCTTCATCTCCAGCAGCACCCCAACAACTTGTACCTCTTATAATCTTCCCTATGAGATCTTGAGTTCTTACATCATTGTCATTAATAGATATGGTCCATCCTTCCTACTGAATCCATCCTGCAACACTGAGTCTTCCCTTCCCAGAATCACAGCATTTCAGAGACTATAGGCCCTCAACAGTCACCTCATACAATCCACACCCCAAACAGAACCAGTATGAAACCTGCCCAACAAGTGGTCACCCAGACTTAGTATGAAGTTATGCAATGAGCAGAAAGAAGTTCACATACAGACTCTGCAAACAGCCTGCTCCACTTTCGAAGAGATCCAAGGATTAATAAGCTTTTCCCGACACCAAATCTACATTTGCCTCTCTGTAACTTTCATCTACTGTTCTTATACTGGACCTCTGGGGCCAAACAGAACAAATCTTTATCTCTCTTTCACAGAACAGTCCTTCATGTCCCCAGTGATCATGGAGCCTACATCTCTCCATCTTTTCCATAAGAATAGGATGAAATACTCTATCAAGTGCTTAACCAACTTAACTATCATCAAATTTCCCTGATCTATCAATTTAGTAAACTTGTCAAATAAAGGAAATAAGATTAGTAGCTCATCACTTCTTTGTCTAAATAGTCACAACTAAGGCAGCATGATACCGTGAAAAGAGCTATAGATTTGGAGGCAGAAGCCCTGAGTTCAAATCTTAGTCTTGCACATGCATGACTGGGCAAGTTACTTTGTATTTCTAAGTCTCAATTTCTGATGTATGAGATCAAGGGTTTGGAGTAGACTAGATAGCCTTTCAAGTCTCTTCCAGCTCTAAATGTATAATCCAGTGATCCTGCTGAAATGGGAACAGGAAGGCCTAACTCTACTCCAATCAAATACAGAGTGACCCAGGCTACTCTGCTCAGTGAATCACTGTGATGCCAATTCCTGTTACATAACAAAACGTCACATGCTCTGATACCTTTATCAACTAAGAATATCTCTTTGAGTTACAGTATCAGATGTATAAACAATTCCTAAATACCTCTATTGAATCAATCAAAGGTATAAACTAAGAAAGAATAATGCAGTTAATCACATTTGGAATGGGTAAAATGCTTCTACCCACTGGATAAAATGAGATAGCTACACTTAAAATATATTGGGATTAACTGAAATAATTAAAAATACTTCTCAGACTAGGTACAGAAAGAGTTTCCAGAAACTTCTTTGAGAGTCAAGCTTCAGTAGCTTGTACTGGAAGGCAGCAAGGGAGAAGGAGGCATGAGTTTGGAGGAAGGGTTCCCACCTGTTTGATAATATCAAAAGGGAGAATGGACCAATAAAATCCAAGCATTCTGTGGGGAGCTGGGAGAAGGAAAACTAAACAAACAAAATGCAGCTAAAGACCATAACAAGGATCCTGACCTTTGGGTCCCAGGAGGGAACACATCCAATGTGCTCTTAAAGCTTGAGCCCACTTGCCCCTGAATTCTCCATGTACCTGTGGGAAAATATATCATAAACTTCTTTTTTTTAATTTTTAAAGTAAATGTTTACTGATATCTTCTGTTTCTCACATCATCATACTAACTCCCTGTATTTCTCCCCTCTCCTTCTCAGAGAGCCAACCCATATAATGAATGACATTTTAAGAGAGGAAAAAAAATTCACTACATAGATTAATACATTGAAAAAGTCCCCAAAACACATCGTTTGTGATGCCTGTGGACCTCCCACATCCTCATCTCTTTTTATTTGAATCCTGCTTGAGCTTTATTGCTAGATTTGCTCTTATGTTTGTTTGTGTAGTGGGTTTCTTTCTTCCCATTTACATTTTTGTAGTTACTGTGCAAATTATTTCCTCAGTTCTTCTTAATTCACTCTGCATCAATTCATAAAGATTTTTTCATGCTTCTCTGTATCTGTCACATGTGCCATTTCTTATAGTAGTCATATTCCATTACATTCATAAACCACTTGTTTAGCATTCTCCAACTGATTGACATCTACTTGTTCTTTGCTACCATAAAAAGTGCTGCCACAAATATTTGGTGTATATGGGATCTTTCTCCTCATTAATGGCTTCCCTGAAGCATATGCCCAATAATGGAGTCTTCTGGTTAAAAAGGTATGGACATTTGACTCATTTTATTTACATAATTCCAAATTGCTTTCCAAAATTCTTGTACCATTAATAGCTCCACCAACAATCTGTTAGTGTGCTTATCCTTCCACAACCCCTCTGATATTGATTATTGCCATTCTTCATTATCTCTGCCAATTTGTAGGATATGAGATAAAGGGTGTGACAGACCTCTGAGGGAATGTTTTTGTGATAACTGTTTTTGCTATAATATAAAGACAAATATAGAGTAAATATTAATTTGTGAAAGTTAATTAACCCTGGCTGATTGATATCAATTGGTAATCAATTAGAAGCACAATGGCAGGAATTCATCAAGACGGGACTAGACTCTCCCAAGCCCTCACGGTCACCCCAAGAACACTGAAAGGAGCAGTACCCAGCCTCCTCTGGCTATTTAATAATCTAGCCATTGTAAAAGTGGCGGTAGTAAGCACAGAGCCTGTGCCACACTATAATCTTTAATAATCCAGTCCAGAACTACTGTAGGAATTGCGTTCAAGCTCACCGACCTGGAGTTTACAGCAGAGGTGTCAAATTCAAACAGAAACAATCCATGCAGGCCACACGCTAACTTAGAAAACCACAAATCAACATTACCTATGTGGTACTGTATTTTTATTTATTTCATTAAATATTTACCAATTACATTTTAATCTGGTTCAGCCTCATTGACCCTCTTTCCCTTCTAAAAAGGGAGACAGTTGCTTTTCTCTAATCCTGTAGAAATTCCTCCATTCTCCTCTATCTTTCAAATAGTATGGCAATGACATCCACAACTTTTCAGTACCTAAGGAGGCAGTCCATCTGTACCAGACAAAATAAGACAAGGTACAAGGCCTCATCTATTGAAATGATACAAGAATGATTATGAAATAACATGCCAATAAACATAAAATGACATATAGGCAGTATGAACTGAACATACAGATGATGAAAGAATATAAATTCAGGACTGGTCTCCCACAAAAGCAGCCTTGTAACAAAGGAAAACAGTTAAACAAAAACAGTTGTTATAGCCACAGTGTCTGGTACGGTATATCACATTCTTCTCCTATAGTCTTCCCCTTCAAGAGCAGAGAGAGGCACTTTTCTGTCACCAAGACTGGTTTATCTAGATTGCAGCAAAGCATTTGAAAAAAATCTTCCCTGATATTCTCGTGGAGAAGATTTAAAGGAACAGGCTAGATAATAGCACAGTGTGGTGCATTTGGAATGGATTGAATGGTACCTTCCAAAGTAGCCATTAATAGTTATATATCATCTTGAAAGAAGGTATTTAATAGAATGTCCTAGGAATTTGCTACGTGATTTATTAATAGGCATAATAAATGGGGTCAAATGACTTCCCAGTAACTCCAAAGATCCTGAATCTGACTTCTGAATGGAGGAAAGATTAGGTACTTTCCAAGTTGGGAGGGGAAGAGCAAACAGGTACAATTTTCTAAAATCAGGAAAAGAGGTGTCCCACTCCTCCTAAGGATCTGTATTCAGTCAAATAGAAGATGGAAACTATAACTTATAGATTAGTATGGGGTCAGTTTTCCGATAAGACACATGGGTGGTCCGAGATGTATAACTGTGAGAATGCATCTTGAATTAATCTTCATATCTAACTGGGTTTCTGATCAGTGTAATCTAAATCTTTAGTTAAGGTCTCTGAGCAACACGCAAGGGTGGTCCAGCTTCCTCAGTTTCCTATGCACGTAGGGCTAAGTTCAAACAATGTAATAAAGTTTTCTCGCAATTTCTATAACTGAATAAAGTTTTCTCACAAGACAGAAACTGGATTAGATGCATAACTGAATAGAAAGGGAACTGAGCTAGCTCCAGAACTGAGTCACAAGATGGAGACAGTGCAGTTCACTCAATTCCCACAATTCCCTCAGTACCCTGTAGTTTAAATATTTTCATCAATTATGGAATGTTTATCAAATCTGCAGATGACATAAAGTTTTTAAAAAACAAGACAGATGACAGAATCACAATCCAAAAATATCTCAGTAGACTAGAATAAATGGGCTAGAACTATAAAAGATGATAAGATAATATAAGGTCATAAGTTGAATTTTAAAAATCAACTTCATAAGTAAAAGATTAGGTAATCATGGCTAAAAAACAGTCCTTCTGAAAAAGATCTCAGGGTTTTAGTGGTTTGAAAACTCGTTATGAACTATCACGTGTGTATGATGTGAAAGCCAAAAAAAAGCCAATTCAGTATTAGGCCACCAAAAGAGGCATGATGTTCAGAATAAGAAAGGTGATGTTTCTGTTGTGTTCTGCCCTACTTAGATCACATCTGGGACACTGTGGTTTTAGGAGGGTCGTTGATGAGCTGAGATCATCTAGACCAGCGGTTCTCAACCTGTGGGTTATGTTCAATTTGTAACAATGAAAATATATCTTGCATTATCAGATATTTACATTACAATTCATAACAGTAGTAAAATTACAGTTATAAAGTAGCAACGAAAATAATTTTATGGTTGGGGGTCACCACAACATGAGGAACTGTATTAAAGGGTCGTGGCATTAGGAAGGTTGAGAACCACTGATCTAGACAAAGGAGACCCAAATTAATGAGTGACAAGTCTCAAGACCATGCTATTTGAGATTGATTGAAGGAACTGGAGGTAATTAAGCACAGAAAAACAAAGACTAGGGGTTAGGAGACGGTTGGGGGTTGAAAGAAGCTGGGAAGAAGATTATAGTTGTCTTCAAGTACTTTAAAGGGATACCCAAAAGCAATTTTAGATTTGGCATAAGGTAAAATGTCTTAACAGTCAGCTCCATCCCAAAGGGCAATGGTTTTTCTTAGGAGGTAATGGGTTCCCTGTGAGAGAAGTGTGCTTGCTATAGGAAGAAAATACTTATTATGAAGCCAGGAAAGTTCTCATTACATTTATTTTACATTTGTTGTGAATGGGTAACTCCCTAATGGAATACACTTGCTCAGATAAATGCAAGGCTTTTTATACCCTGTTCCCTATTCAAATTTCCTCCTTTGTTCCTCATTGGCTAGATGCGACTTCCTGGACCACCTCTTTCATGTTCTCCTTAATATGCTCCCCCTCAAACAGTTTGTTAAACATGTGTATAGGGTTCTGATCTTTTACTTAATCAGAAGCCTGGTTCTGCTAGGTCACAGCTCTGATTAGAACGAGTTACCTCTGACTTACATCCTGTTACCACTCAAAGCTGGGAGTAGTTTTAATCCTGTGGAAACAGAATTCCTTCCTTTGTTTCTCACACCTGTCACTGGAGGTCTTCAAGTCAAGACTGAATGACCACTTGCTCACTTGGGGATGTTGTAGAAGGAATTCTTGTACACACTGGACTATTTGGTTTCAGAAGTCCCTTTCAATTCCATAATTCTATGATGCTGTAAATGAGAGGAATTTGCAAAAATTGGGTAAAGAGAGAATTCTGTCTTAAAAGTTCTCATCCAGGGGCAGTTAGGTGGCATAGTGAATCGAGCATCAGCCCTGGAGTCAGGAGGAACTAAGTTCAAATTCGGCCTCAGACATTGACCTTTGGCAAGTCACTCAACCCCAACTGCCCTTGCCTTCTCCCCTCCAAAAAGAAAAAAACAAACCAAAACCAATAGTTCTCATCCAATTAGAGAATAGTCAATTCATATGAATGCTGACTCAAAAGAGGAGCCAAATGAGAAGAATGCCAGGGGAAGAGTGATGGTGAAGCCTCAGACCAGAAGAATCGTCTGTTTTGGTACAGATAAATGAACACTGACGAGGGCAATCTGGAAGCTGTCAAGTGGCCTTATGACCTAGTTCTATTACTGGGAGGAAAAAAAAAAGCCTCTACTATGGCTGCCAACCAGTCAGAATTTAACTAGTTTAGTTGGCATTTTACCATAGAGTCATCTGATTATTATAGAACTGAAGACAGCCAGAGGTGTGCTCCAGGGATACAACAGATTTCTCCAGACTCTGAAAGAGAAGAGGCCTAGGCCTATTCAGAAACACATCCCCCTAGGGTTAGTCTGGAACTCTACTGTATTCCACATAAGCTGTTGTTTTTGAAGAGGGCCAATGACAATATGGGGTGATATCCTGACTTGTGTGTGAATTGGATTTAAATGTTCCAGAGACAGGTCGTAGAAGCATATATGCCTTTTTGAATTTTTAGTACTTTTTCAGATCCTATCCTATCCAGAGCTCAATAGGAATAGAAGAAAACAAACTAAATAATTCCAGCAGGAAGACTATAAACTCCTCAAGAAAAGCAAATTTAACACCCCCTCCCCCCTACACATACACACACACACACACACACACACACACACGCACGCACGCACACAGGCACACATGCACACACTGGGATGTTTCTCAATTTAAGTTCCTGTTGACAAAGGGAAGCTGAAATACTGGTGACCAATGGGATGTTTTCATTAATATTCTGCATGCCAAGCAATCCAATCCCAAACTCAACTGCCTTCTCCCTTACAATACCCGGCTTTTCATTTAATTTCCCTAACGTATATAGTTCCTTGTATTTGAGTGACCATGACTTGAGTGTTATCTGCTTGCTGAAGGGAAGTTATGTTCCCTCATCCTTTTTTTTTGTTCTCCTCTAACAGACTCTTGGTTCTTCTGTCCAGACCAAGTGGGCAGTAAGAGCGAATGCCCTTGCCAAATCCCACATGCTTAGCAAGCAAAAAAATAAACAAACTAACATTTTTCCCCCCTAGGCTGAAATGCTTCTAAAGTAAATTACATTAACTCAGGTATCTGAGTATAATGTTACTCACAAATTTTAAAACATACTGTTTGACTCACTGGCTATAAGGGAGTCTTTTTTATCCAATTTCCTACCTAAAAGTATATATAAGGGGTGGCACAGGGAATAGAGCACCGGCCCTGGAGTCAGGAGGACCTGAATTCAAATCCGATCTCAGACACCTGACATACTTACTAGCCCTATGACCTTGGGCAAGTCCCTTAACCCCAATTGCCTGCCTTCCCCCCTGTAAAACCAAAAATAAATAAATAAATAAAAGTATATATAAAAGAAAAATCCAAGATTCATTTTCCTAGGAAAGAGGGCCAGTGATGTGGTATAGACTGGACACTAAACTAGGAATCAAAAAACCTGAATTCTACCACCAAAGCATAACCATTAAAACAAAAACCATAGTTTGTCCTTTATAAAATGGAAAATACGTTTCCATTTTTGTCACTGTTGCCTTAATTTTAAAACACAGTCTCTGTAAACACTTTGATTTCCTTGAGTTCAATGCAATATAAACATACTATATATTATTATTTAGGCAACACAACACTTTTAAAATTACTATACAAAAACTTCACAACATTTAAATACATAATGATTTCTGTTCTAAAACCCCTCTGGGAAAACTACTATGTTTTGACTTGAAAACTAGGACACCACAGGTTTGGAGCAAGGAGACTTATCCCCTTATTTTTCAGAGAAGAAGAATGAGGCCCAGAGAAGTAGTTACCTGCCCCAGGTTACAAAAGGTTCAAAGTGAGGTCTTCTAACTCCTGACACAGTACTTTCTACTACAAATTCATTCAGAACTCAGTTGTTTTTACGACACACAGGTAACATTCTCTGTTTTAACATACATGTAGATTTCTTAGGATCAGCAAAAAGACTGGGAGTGAGAAGATCACATGTTTTAAGCCATAAATTGAAGGTAGAAATCAAACACCAGGATAATATTCCAGCTCTAAAGTTCCATCATATCTGGTTTCAAAGACAGAGATCATTACAACACTAACGGGTGTTTCAGCTTTCAAATTTCCACATGAGATCAAGTCAAGGAACGTATCTTATTTCAGACTAATTTTATGTAAATAAATGTGATAAAGTAGTATGGAGGTGACCCCAGGCCCTCAAAGGCTATGCCAAAGGAAGGCTAACTGGCAGTTATGCCCCAACTACAATGATTAATTGCCAGTATGAAAACCAGGGATGTCTGACAACTAAATCTAAGGTTAGAAAAGCTAATAAGCAGGTTGGCTGCAGGGTGATGCCACGCCAGCTCTTGAAGACAATGGACTAAAATATGAAGGGCGTATAATGTTTGGATTAGGGAGTATTCCCACTGATGAAGTTACAGGTCCCAGGTACTATAAAGTGATCCCATTCTCACCATCTTCTGAGTCTCAATATATCAAAGCATCCAGTAGGATGTTCCTGCCTCTCTAGGCTGTAGTTTCTCTCTCTTTTTGTAAAGAAATACAATACATTTATTTACTACTTACCACAGTAATCTGCTAGTCAGGCTTTAAAACGTATGTGAAACACAACAAAATTCAAGACATCTGGTTTTTATATGAGTACATATTTTCTGGTCCAAATTAATTTTTAAGGCATTCTCAGGACAACTGAACACAAGTACAAAAGCCAGATGAAAACACTGCTAACTAAAATAAAAAAAAAAACCTGCTTCATTTTAGATGAAAAGTTGAAAAATTCAATGAAAAATATTTTTTAAAATACATCAATATTTACCAGGCATCAAATCATGAATTGAAAGGTCTTTAGTAAATGTTTCCTATGTGCCAAGCACTGCACCAGCTGCTGGGGACACAAATACAAAAGCAGACTGTCTTTGCCCATAAGGAGTTTACAGGACATGGTCACTATTCCATGGTGGACAGACAACACTGGACTTGAGAGTCATGAAGGTCTAATTTTGAATCCTGCCTTGAGAAACTTACTGGTTGTGTGACCTTAGGTAAATAACTAAAACTCTCTTCCCGTTTTAGAAGAAAATAATCGTACTTACCTCACAGGATCACATGAGGTAACATATGCAAAGTTTAATGCACTACAGAAATGCTATCTATTACTGTAGCTGTTATGATGATTCAGATGAAGGAGTCAACAAACTTGAGGGAATAGGGGCCAGAGTGGGCACTCTGATCCATGAAGTGAAGGGGTGGGAATGGGAGCAGAAACTCACTCACCATCTTCTCTTCAGAACAATAGGGATGATTTGATCAAGCCTGAATAAATGAAGGGAAGGAGAAGGAGCTCTCCAAGATACGCTCCTTGGTAAGAAGATGGCCTTGGAAGGGTCTAGGAAGCAAAGTAAAGCTTGTCTCTGACCTGCCCAAACAGTGGGCCAGGTGAAGTGAGCCAATGACCAATCAATCAAGACAGTGAGAACAGCAACTGGTATGATCATTTGGATTTGGAAGTTTACCATAAGATGTATTATCTTCACTTATATTTATTAAGTCACTAAAAGCTTTCCACTTCCATTGCTGTATTATTTCTTTTTCAAAGGTTACCAAAAACCCAAATGTAGCACTTACTTGATAATCATTAAAAAGAAATATTCTATCATTAATGTCCTTATTAATGAAATGGCATACTGAGTATAACATTTAAATAATTGGAAGAAACAAGACATTTATGAAGTCAAACTATTTTTCCAAGTAGTTCTATTTCATACCAAAGCCCAAATCTAATAGCAGGATGCAGACATGAAAAAGGAACTTTCTGCATCTACAAGCAGCAAATACGGCCATTTCATAGTAGTGGGGTCTATGGGGATACTGCAGCAGATACAGACAGAAGTGGTTATCAGCTCTATTCCAGGAAGCACTACTGGCATTTACTGTATTATCCCGGTTCTCTGCAAATTGAAGGTATTTGTCATTTTTCTCAAAGTGAAGAAGACCTGAGTTTTAATCTCCTGTCTGATACTTATTAGTTGTTGAACCATGGGAAAGTCACTCAACCGATTTAAGCCTCAGTTTTCTCGTGTCAAACGGGTATAATAATTCCCGTAGTACCTACCTCACAGGGTTTTCGTAAAGTTTCAATGAGAGAATGTATGTTCTAAGTAAATACCAGTTCTCTCCTTCCTCATTATCAGAGAGCCATGCTATCTGAGCTCCTGTGAAAAAGGGATGGGGGAGGGGAAGAGCATTAGTAAGGTAGCTAAATTCTGCTTCTGAAATCTATATTGTCCTTTCCAAAAGTAATCCCTTCAGTACTCAGCAGTCCTTTACAAGGTATCAGTTGTAAAATTACTCACAGATGCACTCCTTCCTGACTCCTGACACAGGTGTGCATCCCATACATATTCTGCCCTCCAGATTTTCAATCTCATTTTCTCCCTGGCCCCTTTCTGCTTTCAGTCAGTCAGTATTTATTAAGAGCTAGGCACTGTGTTTGCTCTAGGGAAACAAAGACATACAGGTCTATCTGGGGAAAGAAAACTTGACAACTCTAGCTACCATCCTGCTTCTTCCCTTCTTTCCACTTCCAGACTCATAACGTTTTTGGAGTGGGAGCAGAGCAGTCTGTACTTACTTCCTCCAAAACATGTGTAAATCTCACTTCCATTCCAAGCACTCCATGGACATTGCTCTCAGAAGTCTGGCTACCAGGTTGTCAATGAAGAGTAAAGAATAATGGACTAGGAACCAGAGGACTCCCAGTTCTCTTAACTGCCACTAACTAGTTCTATGACATCTCTGAAAACTCAGGAGGCTTCTAGGTGGTGCAGTGGATAAAGTGCTAGACCTGGAGTCAGGAAGACTTGAGTTCAAATTTAACCTCAGAGACTCAAACAGCTGCACGATGCTGGGCAAGTCACTTTCACCTCTGTCTCAGTTCCCTCAATTGTAACATGGGGACAATAATATCACCCATCTCTCAGGTTTGTTGTGAGGATCAAGTGAGATCATATTTGCTTGGCACATAGTAAGCAATATTTAAAGGCTATTTCTTCTCTCCACCCCTTCCTCCCTTTATATTCTGTAAGGTCTCATCTAGCTCTAAAATGCTGATTCTGAACAAAATGACCTTTTTTTACAAAAAATAAAAGTTCTTCTTCTCCTTGATTCTCCTTTGTCATTTGATAGTTAATTATTGAACAGCTTCATGAGTATCTCACCAAACTTGGCTTCCATGGGACATAATTAATTTCCAGTTTCCCTTCTACTTCTCCAGCCACTCGTTT
Source organism: Pseudochirops cupreus (assembly GCA_028627135.1). Lineage (NCBI taxonomy): Eukaryota > Metazoa > Chordata > Mammalia > Diprotodontia > Pseudocheiridae > Pseudochirops > Pseudochirops cupreus. Next base: position 377,350,317 of record CM053583.1, on the reverse strand, counting down.
TCTGCTGCTGATGTGTCTTCCTTCTGACACTCTGTCTCTGACAAAGCGGCAGCCCTTTTCCTTACTGAGACCAAGCTAACCTTTCACATGTGCACGTGATCCTATCCCTTCCCCTTCCTATTTTTCCCAGAAAACTGTATCCTCAATACCATTCCTCCCCCAGTCCTCTTCTCCCTTTCCACTTTCTCTCTTTCCCTCATTCCTCTTCCTTCTCATTTCCCTCAATGTGTTTGTATAAAATGACCTGAAAACATGAATACTTTTATTATGAGTGAGTGCTATCTTACCAAAATTGAAACCAACTCTAGTCAAAGGCTTCATCCTGCTTTTGGTCAACAGTTCAATGTGGTGTTGAGCTGTACGTGGCAATCATAATCATAATAATAGTCATAACTTCTTCCTCAAGCCTGAACTGGATGAAATAACAGGTGAAATAAAGGATCTTCTAAAATCTCAAGAGGGAAAAGCTGCATATGCCAAGAACATTAAAAACCATCACTTAATGCAAACTCCAGAAGTCATACCTAATTAAAAAATGACAAAACATTTCATTTATTTATTTTAAAAAATTCTATTCATTTTGAACATAAATACAAAATGACAAAAAGAGAATATTTCTACATACATAGCATAACATAAAAAGAGGATTCAATACAAAACCATGAATTTCCATTTCACACTGTTTACTTTTTTTGAAAATCTATGTAATAAATACTACACATAGTTTTCAAAGCTACCCTGCTTTTCGATATTTCCTTCTAATTTTTCTTTGGTTCTCTGCTGTGCACTTTTTATTTTTTTCTCCATCCCTCGCCAGTGGACCTGAAGCAAGGGAAAACCATACCATACATACTTCCATTCACCAGCTCTTTCTCTGGAGGTGGATAGTATCTTCCTTCATAGGGTCCTTTGTAGTCGATTTGAGTATTTATGATACTCAAAAAGACTCAGTCATCAAAAGTTGTTCTTAGAACAATATTGTTACTATGCACAATGTTCTCTTGGTTCTACTCATTTTACTCTTAATTATTTCATACAAGTCTTTCTATGTTTTTCTAAAATCAACAAGCTCAGCATTTCTTAAAATGCAATAGCATTCCATCATAATCATATACCACGACTTGTTCCAGCATTCCATAATTGATGGGCATCCTCACAATTTCCAGTTCTTTGCCATCACAGACAGAGCTGCTATACATATTTTAGAACATTTAAGTTCTTTTCCATTTTCCCTAATCACTCTGGGAAACAGACCTAATAGCGGCATTGCTGGGTCAAAGGATATACAAGTTTTATAACTGTTTGGGTAGTTCCATATTGCTCTCCAAAATGGTTGGATCAGTTCACAACTCCACCAAGAGTACATTAGGGTCCCAATTTTTCCATATTGCCTCCAACATTTGTTTCTTTCCCCTTCTATCATTTTAGCCAATCTGATAGATGTAAGATGGTATCTCAAAGCTGTTTTAATTTGCATTTCTATATTCAATAGTGATTTAAAGCATTTTTTCAAATGACTAATATAGTTTTGATTCAACATGAATATTTCAAAGAATTTCAAAAAGGGGATGGGCATACTTGGACTGGAATTTCAAAATGCTTTTGATTTTCCCAAATAACTCACTCATTTTTTGGACCCAAATTTTGACAACAGTTGCACAAAAGGAACCATACATTGGTACCCCTGTGATTCTATAATAACGAGCTTTGTAGTGCATTAAGTAGGTCTCCTATGGTGGCTTTCTGGGAAAATGTGGTCAATAAATCTCATAGAGAAAATGTGTAGGTGTTGTGATCTGCTCTGGGTGAGGGAAGAGTCCCAGTAATGAAATCATGGGCAATTCAAAGTATCAAAACAAAGAATCTGTTGTAGGATGCCCAGCTGCTAAGGAAAAGAGTTTGCCTCTGCCCTCTCAGCACCCAGGTCCACATAACTTATTAAGTGAACCTGCTATTTTTCACCCAAATCTTAAGAGGATAAATTGAAACTAAATTGAGCCCTGTCTTTATTTTTGGTCATGAACACACAACATAGAAATGATAAGATCAGTCCAGCTGGTACATAATTTGATGCTTTCTTGATTGACGGTTTTCTTAGAATTATCCCTCAGATAATTTACCTTTGCCTTCTAAATAACTTAGAGTATTTAAGCAAGTCTATGAAATGCTCTTTTTGCACATGCCATCTCTGGGATCTTCAAGTTTTATTGTACTACTTTATATGAAAAATCCACACAAAACAGTAAGTTTCCTTAAGAACAGAAGAAATGAATTGCTTTTATAAAGCTTGAGTTGAAATAAAACTAGGAAACAGACTAGGAAAACTGCTCATGCTAACACTAAGCAAGCTCCATTTACTCTGTTTTGCTCAAATTCTCCACGCTTTGCAATGGGATCCAGTTACAGTTCATTTTATACAGAGGTATTAGGTACCACCTAATTCAGTATGTCAAAAAGGAGGAAAAAAAAATCTTCTTTACTTATTTTCCCATGTGAGCCAAAGCAACATAAGAACCAATTTAAATGATGTACAGTAGTCAAAGCAATAGATTTATATGCACATAGAAAAATTGCTTTTATTTACCCAATTCTTCCAACACACTTTCCTGGTCAGAGAAATCTAACCAAGAGAAATTCAGTGAACTTTTAAAAAGAGGACATAATCAGCATTGCAGGAATATTTATTAAACACAAAGGCAAACAATCTTTTATCATAGCAAAATATTTGCAAATGGGTGGTCACTAAGTCCTGCTCCAAACCTAGACAGGCATTCCCCTCAAAGGCTGTCCCAACAAATGTAGTTTCACAATAACATTTTTAATATATTATAATCAAAGTTCACTGATGTCATGAAATGACTGAACACTAACCCTATGAAACTACAGACTTACCACCTAACATTTCACATGAAAACAATGAATGAAAGTAGGCCAATATACCTGTATGTAATTGATCTTAAGTTGTCTCATTTAAAGAAAGGGGAAAAAATAGCATCAGACTCCCTATTTTTACAAAGCAGCAGGGCATTAAAGTAGTTCTATGCTATACTGATGTCATATGAGTAATAGTTCTTTCTGGTAATCAGTTATAACTGAATATTGGTCAATGACAAGAGCATATGATTTAATTCAGTGATAAAAATACAATAAACATTTATTATTTATTATGTGCAAAAGCCTGGCAATTAGGAACTTGCGATATAAAGGGGAAAAGTATATTCTACTAGAGGCAGGGTACAATATATACACAGTTAAGTATAATACAAAATAATATGAGGAGGGTCCAAATACTAACAACTGAGGTGGCCAAGGGTAAGAGAAGGTTTCTCAGAACAAATGCAATAGATCTTGCTGAAGGCAATACAATTCTCTGAGTACAGAAATGTGCTCTTATACTGATACTTATACTTGCAACATGACCTTACATTATTTAAAAGTACCTATTCTGACTCCCCCTATATTTGGGGGAGATAATTATTTATTATAATATTTTGCTATTTATGTAATATTCATCTTTAAAGAATTCAAAATAACTGATTCAGTCTTGCTCTCAAAAGTGAAAAAAGGTTTATTTTATCTCCTTAAGGAAAAAAAAAAGCCCCAAATAAAGCTTTAAAAATGTCATTTAATTAAAAACAGGAAGCAGGTATAATTATTCCTATTTTACTAATCAGAATTTAGTCACAGGATGGTCAAGTTACAGTCTAGATGACTGATCCAAAAGAAGTAATATAGACATGAAAATAATTTGGAGATTAATGAGCAGCTGATGACCAATAAATAGCACCATCATTTAAATCGGCGTCACAACCCTGTATTGCGTAACTGAATGTGGGGGTCATGAAAAATTTGGCAACAATAAAAGGTTTCTGAATGTGCAACAACCAAAAATTAATTCCAAATCAAACACATAATGAATCTTAGGTGTTTCTGGCAGCACTTGTATTGCGTCACACAACTTCACTGCCGCCTTGGTTCTGAGCACACAGCAGGTGCCATCATGCACATACACACCGATGAACGCCGCCAGAAACACCTTGGCTCAGAATTGAGACCACTGTATGCTATGAATTGTGGTTTGGGTTTTTTTTTTTAACTGTATATACAAAATTGTTAAATGAATTTTGGCTTGGTTTTAAGGCAGAATTTCCAACAATTTCTGAAATGGCCTAAACACACTTCTGCCATTTTATAGTATGTATGTATGCAAAGCAGTGTTCTCAGTGCTGACAATTATAAAATCAAAATGTCAATCAACTCTGAAAAACACTGAAGAGCTCTGAGTCCTGCAATACCAAATATTCCATCAGGATTTAATTCTTTATGTAAAAATAAACAAGCATATCCACCTTATTAGTATGCAAATTTGTTTTTGTCTTTAATAAATGGTAAAGTTATATGTATACCAAAGATTGTTTTAAAATAAATTTCTTTATGATTTTTCAGTAAATGTTTGATTTTATACCTATTTTATATACCCAGGGTCATGTAAAAATTTCTTGGGTGAAAAAGGGTCTCGAGTGGAAAGAAGTCGTGCTTTAAACTACCTGACATCAGTGGAAGAAGCCTAACATATTGGGGAAAGCATTAACTCTACAGGTAGAGGGCCTGTGTTCAAATTCTGTCGTTGACCCATACTATCTGTGGGAGGCAAGCAGTTCTTTTATTCTCCTGGGCCTCAATTTCTTCATTTATAAAATAAGTTTAGTTGTATTAGATTATGGCCTCTGAGGTCCCTTCTAGCTCTAAATCTATGATCATGGGTTCCTGTGAGAGAAAAATAATTTTAAAATTATAAAGTATTATACAAATGTGAGCTGCTATCATGATTACAATTAATGGCTTGGGCTATGGCTGGCATTACAAAGGGAAAGCATAAAATTATGAGGCTACTATATTTTTGGTTTGTTTATGAGACCAAATCCAAGGTCAGTGAACAAACAGTGAACTAGGAAAAGATCCCCAACACATTTCCTGTTTCTCTTTTTAATCATACAATCTGGGATATAGTGCTTTGATTTTTAATATGTGAAATTTCAAAGAAATAAAATACTAAACGAAAAAATCTCAAATGAAATAACATCTAAATGGGGTAAAGTCTGGTTAAAAGAATCCGTAAAAGGCATATTTCAACATCATTATAATGATGACTTCAAGGGTTTCCTTTTTTTTTACTTCAAACTTTGCAAAGAAAAAGTAGGAATGCGTAGATCCTGAAGAAACCTCTAGCAAAAAACATAAAAAGGATAAAAACCCAATCCAGATGAGAATCAACACTATCAGGTCATCTTTGATGAATTAAAAGCATCCTGTTACTTTGGCTGGGTAGGAGAAGCACGCAGCACGTTAATGACACAGACATAGCTGGGGATGTGTTCTCATGCCCCACCAGCTAGAGAACCATAGACCCTGGAAAAAGGTCCGGTGGGTGGACAGCACCAAGAAAATTACTCTGGTCAGATGGATTTTTTGGAGGACCTTATGTTGAAACAAACTTAGTCAACATTTAAAAACCGGTTCTTAAAGTGACATTTCTAGACCTAAGAAGATGATCCTTTCTAATAGGAACTCTTTAAAAGGCCACTCGTTTTAGGGTTTAACTATAGTTTGTTGTATTTTATTCTATTGAAGCATAAATGTCTACTTCAAACTGACTCTTCCCTAACCAAAGAAAATAATGTAGTTATAGATGATCAGGACTACCTCTTCTGTTTACTATAAATGCTACAGTATTAACAGCCTCAAATACTTACTGGCTGTAATCCTGGGCAAGTCACAACCACTGCCTCCATTTCCTCAATTCTAAACTAGGGATACTAAGGCCACCTCACCCCCAGGCTTGTTGTAACAATCAAGGAGATAACATTTGTAGAACTCTTTCCTCCAGTGCCTGGCATACCTATAAGAAAAGGCTCCCCTAAAAGAAGTTACAAAAGTTGGAGATGATCCCGCATAGCATCAACATAGAAGAAAATATGCAAAATTGTTGGATCAAATGATGAAGTTGAATGATCCATCATTTAAAAAAAAAACAAACCATTCTTTGAAAGCCAGGAATATTTACCATACTTTTTATTCTTATGGGAGGCACAATGTGGGAGGAAAAAATGGAACAAATCTTAACTCACTAGGTAGTTCTGTGAAACTAGAGAAAAACACACCAAGAACAGTCTTGTAGAAATGTGTAGAAAAGTAAAGAGTGACTAAAACCTGAGGCGCTCGTCTGGCAGTCAACCTGTTACTACCTAAGCAAATTCATAAGATCTGAATGTCTGCACCAAAAAAAGCTGAAACTTCACACTGGCCTCTTCTTCCTTCTCAGGACAGATGTGAAGATTAGTTATTGACTATCAACCACTGGCTGCTTGAGGAAAAATGTAAAACTGATACAAATATGAAAACCATGACATTAAGGTGATACACCAAGGTGGACCCCCGCTTTCCAGTGCCGTGCAAACTGTAAATCTTTGTATTGTCCTTCAAAAACGTTTCCAACAGAATTTAAAGCAGTGCACACGCAACTCTGCTAATGAAGGAGCCTTCACTTAAAAACACCTACCACAAGCATAGCTCGTGTGCACTACCTTTTCATCTACGATAAGCAACCTGAGACACACTTCTCAACACAGCACTGTTTCTGCCAATAAACTTTACTGATGTCTTCTTTGCTATAAACTTGAGCAAAATGCACATGCTAACGTGTTAGCCCCTTGGCTCCTGCTTTAGCAGACCTGATATCATGACTAATCAGTTTCTCATGATTAAATATCACTGAGTTGACCTGGCACTAGCGAAGTAAACAAGCATTTATTAAGTGCTTACTATGTTCCAAGATGTGCTCAGTGCTTCACAAATATTATCTCATTTGACGTGAGAGACAAAACAGAGTAAATTCATGCTAGCCCCTAGAGCAGTGATTCTCAACCTTCCTAATACTCGTATGTGGGTGTATCTGCATGTGGGCGGACCCGCCTGGAGACAGATAGAGGAGAGGTGTCTTGATTCCTAAGACCACAAGAAATATGTGTTTTCCAATGGTCTTAGGCGACCCCTGTGACATGGTCGTTCAACCCCCCAAAGGAGTCGCGATCCACAGGTTGAGAACCACTGCCCTAAAGGGACCCATATAACTTTTCAACACATTATACCTACACCAGTGTTCTGTGTTCCTTCCAAATCACTTTGCTGCTGTTTCTTGTACTCAATGTGTCATCTCTCACTTCTGTGCATTTTTACAGAGCATGGAATTCACCCACCATATCCGCCTATCAAAATCCTTCTCGTCCTTCAAGATCAATTCCCTGATGAAGTGCTCTCTTTCTCAAGCAGCCAGCTTCAATCTTTCTTCTGTCCTCATCATGCTCTGCCTTGTGTCTCTTCATTACATGCATCTTCACAAGTTACTGCACCACCAGCAGAACAGAAGGTCTTTCAAGACAAATTCTCTCATATAATTTTTAATTCCTCTGTTTAATTGCTCACCTCCCACCTTTATATTTCAATTTTTTATATGCTTAAGATTCTAATAATACTTGAAATACTACTTAGTCCATAAGTTCACTGAACAAATATTTATCGAATCCCTATAGGAGGTGCATCATGGAAGTATGACTTCAATCAAGGATGTTTGTGCTTGTGAATACGCATACATATATATATGTGTGTATATATGTGTGTGTGTGTGTGTGTGTGTGTGTGTGTATACACACACACACACACACACACATATGTTAAGGTCTAGAAACTATTTTATGCCAGCTAGAGAACAGACAGAAAGATGAAGGGGGATTATCCTTTTTTAATCCCAACTGGGCCAAAAACTGCTTTTCCCCAAATAGTTATACTGCCTCTTATTCAGTCTAAATACAGTAATAAAATAGGTGACTGAGCTCAATAGATTACTGGGAAAGAAAACTGAAAGAAGGGTCTAAGAATCAAAATTTAATTCTTGGTCATTTTCTGCTGAGAAAAAAACATCACCTGGTTGACAACCAGGTAATTCATCTATCAGCATGTAGTAGATTGCTGTATTTTTGTTTTGTTTTTAAAGTGTCTCAGCCTGGGAATTTAGATTGTTTTTTTTGGAGGGGGGGATTGTAAGGTACCTTCCAGGTTTTGAAAATATCTGCAAAACAGATATAACAGCATTAGTGGCCTAAATGAACAATGACTCCTTTTAGTACCTGGCAGATATGTGTAGGCATAGCTTCCAGGATTGGGGGTGTGGAAGAAGATGGAAAGGGCAGATAGAAGTAACTCACCTAATCATCCCCTGAAAAGTTCAGGAGCTCCTGAAAGGTAGGTGAACTTAATTGGAGAATGAAGGGAGTCTTTATAAAATTTTGTCCAGAGGTCCAACTGGTGAAGGGCTAACTGCTTTGTCCCCAGGATAATAACACAGTTCAGGATTTAACAATTCTGACTAACAACTAGGGATGTGAAGAATGCCTGCTGAATTGCAACACAAGTATTTGCCTGAATTGCTGCTTGCAGGGAATGAACTGTAACACATTTTAGCTGCCAACTGCTGCATTTCTGAAATAGGGTATTTCAAGTACAAGACAGTTGGGGGAGGGGGGGGGTGTTGCTGACTCTTTCATGCCTCTTTCCCAAACTGGTTTCTGCTTATGCTGAAGTGCTAGTCCTCTTATTGTATTAAAAAAGGAGGCAGGCTGTTACTGTTGATTCAAAAAAACCAAATCCTTCCTAAAAAGGTATTTTACAACTTTTTTATTCTTAGTATGATTTACTCTGAAATATATGGACAATAGTGTTTTCCCCCCAAAAGTTATATATATGGGGTCTATTTCTCAATTATTTTTCAACAGTAAAAAATGAATGATACATACTAGTTCCATGAGCCTCTCTTCTTAATTGTTTTTATACATGTATCCAGTTGTTAAATAAGCTTATTTCTTAATGGAACTATTCTTTGTTGTATTTATATATAGCTCAAAATGCTTTTCAGATAGCTTTTCCCAGCCCCCTAGTAAAACGTATTGTAATCCTAGTGTCCACTAAGCATTTCCCTTCTGGGTCCACAAGCTAGAATGTTTGCTAAATGTACACATGAATCCCACCCCCCCTTCCCACACCTCAACTCTCCCTCTCACTCATACACACACCTCTGAAAATTTCACTATGAGAGGAAGTTATCACCTCCCCTGATTCCCCCCTAGTTTAGGGGAACAAAACAGGAGCCTGCCAGCAATCAGCCTTAAACCTTTGTGTCTGTCAGATGAAAGAACAAAAGGCAGAGAGCTCCATCCCCATCATCCCCACACCTCCTCCCCTTGTACACACATACCTCTGTATGAACAGACACTTCACAGAACTGTTCAGGGAAAAAAGGAAACCTTGCTGCAGTCAGCCAGACACAGACACAGACATATATACACACACAGACACACACACAGACACACACATACACGCAAGTGCCGACGCAAAAGACCCACCTTGGAGAGCTGCCTCCTGAGGCTAAAGCGCTGAACCATGGTCAGGAACCCTGGGTCGTCACACAAAGCAATCCAAAAGGAGGGAGGGGGAAGGATTTTGACAGCTTCTTAGGAAAGTCTGAGGTAAAACATCGTGAAGATTGTCAGAGGACAAGTCCAAGGGATTTCCCTGAGAGTCTTGGCAAACTTAGAAGCACTTCATTGTTCTGTCAAGACACACTGCAAAGCCTCCATCCAGTAAGGGAAGGAGAGAGGGAGGGAGGGAGGGAGGAAGGGAGGAAGGGAGGGGCAGAATCCTGGAGCTGAGCGCCCTGTGCCAAGCTCTTTTAGCATTTCCTGTGAGTCAGCTGTGAGGGTCCGGCAGATGGACCACCCCTCCCTCCCCTTCCTTGGAGTCATTAGCCAAAGATGCTGCCTTGATGCCACCTGAGCCTGGCTTCAAAGGGGGGCAGCACAGGGACTGGAAGAGGGTAGAGGCTATAAAGCATCTGCCTCCCGTGAAGAGGTTAACCGGCAACTGCACAGCTCCTCCTCTTCCTCCTCCCCCCAGCCTCAACGCCTCCCAGCTGAGTGTCAGCTTAAGGAAGCAGCACCCTCTTCCCGCCTTCCCCGAAAAACCAACTGGAGAAGCCTTTTGAATGAAAGGGGAGGGTGCTAAAAGGGACACTAACAGTGTATATGTTTTGCTCATAGGAATAAACTGCTCCCAGTTGGGCTGAGAAGCCTGAAGGCTTTGTCTGACCCAAGTGACCACGTCTGTTGTCTTCCTCACAGGGAGGAGTCGCAGGCACCTCAGGAATGAATGTCAGGTGCTCAGAGGAATACTCTGTCACTGACTTCAACTTGCAGTAAGTACTAGAATCTAAGTTGCCTCCAGAGATGTTTGCTTGGTCCTTTGGAACAGCTAAGTAATTTTTTTAAAAGCAGAAAGGAGTGAATATGATTAAGAGGGATAAAAAAATCACAACCAGATGGGCACTATCAAAGACTGGCAAAATATGGCGGTATCGTGTTTTCTTTATTAGACCAATGTGCTTTTGGACAACATCACTGAAGGAAGGAGAGGATTTGCTCCCTTATGGGCCCCTCACCTAACTGCTCTATGGTTCCTTCCACAGCACAAACACAACTACACAGGTAACATACACTCACAGGCAGGTCAAAGACTTGCCTTTGGTTGCCTTTTCCTGACCAATGAACCTAACGCCACTTGGCTGCCTGACTCTGGACAAGTCAAGTCACTTAATCACTCTAAACCTTGACTTTTTCTTTTCTCTTATGTGAAATGGAGCTAAAAATACTCACAAGACACAGACAGAAAGCCCTGTTCAATGACCCTCAGGTTATTACTGACAGTTAAGCAAAGCATAAAAAATGGGGACAGAACAGAACACCATCATGAGCAGAGGCCGGGACCCAAAGATCTGGGTCCAGGCTCTGCCTCTGACCCACATCAGCCATGTCACCAACCTCTCAGTGCCCCAGGTGATTGACAAAACATTCAAGAGCAGCTGAGGAACTATATACATAAACAAGAGCCCTAGTGGAAGGACTTTCCACACAAGGAGTTGCCTACACCAATGAAATCACAGGTCTAGTCCACTGGGTCCTGTGAGACTCCAGTGATGTCACCTATACCTACCATTCTGTGATTATCAAAGTGCCATATACACACGAGCTATTCTCATCCCTCCATTATCCAATCCATCTCACACATGGTTACACAACTGAAGATCCCAAAGCGTATGTCCAACCACACTACTCTCCTGCTCAAAAAGCTCGGTGGCTCCTGCTGGCCCTGGTTCCAGCCCACCTTTGCAGACTGACAACTCTGCTTCACCCATTTTGTGTTCCAGCCAAACTGGCCACATCTCCATACACCACACTTTGTACAGATTTCCTCAGGACCAGAATTTACTTTCCTCTCACCTCTACCTTTTAGAATCTCAGCTCCCTCCAGTGCTGCCTCCAAGAGAAAGACAGCCTAGCCAGGTGGTCTGCACCCCTTCTCTGTATACCTTGTTTCCCCAAGTAGAATGTTTTTTGAGGGCAAGGATTCCTTTATCTTTGTATCTCCAGCCCCAAGCACACTGTCCATAGTACATTTGTTGTCATTCAGTTGTTTCAGTCATGTCCAACTCTTTGTGACCCCATTAGGGATGATCCTGGCAGAGACCCTGGAGTGGTCTGCCTTTTCCTTCTCATTATACAAATGAGAAAGCTGAAGCAAATAGGGGGAAGTGACTCGCTTGAGGTCACACAACTCGTAAGTGTCTGAGGATCTGAACTCAAGAAGAGGAGTCCTTCCTGATTCCAAGCCCAGCACTGGGTGCCACTGGGTGCCACTGGGTGCTCCTAGAGGCCCTTTTACAATACGCGACAGCGCTTAGTACAGGCTTATTGAACGCATGATCACCGCTACCCGCTTCTCTAGTTCCCTAGTCACCCAGCGTAAGAACAGAGTAGGGGCTTAAATAATGAATCGTTTAATGGATGATCCACAGACAAGTAAGTATAAAGTGGGATATTTCTCTTCTCAATCCTCAATATTTTGTGTCATTAACTTATTTTCTGCTGAGGTAGAGTCCTCTAATTTGAAAAAAAGAAGTGAGAACTCAATTTAACTTGTCTGCAAGTATTGCCCTAAATTGTCTCCAGCTATCTCCAAGAATTTTATAAAACTCTCAAAGCGAAAGTAATTTAAAATATGTTCAATGTATGGCTTTTCTAGGAAGAAAGAAGACACTGAACGCTTAAGTAAATAACAATTTAAAAACAATATTCTCACTACACCCACTTTGCCGAGTTCTCCCCAGAAAAGTTTAAGGAGAATGAGAAAGTGCAGGCTGGTGTGCGCATGTTTTCCACACTGAATAAAGCACAAAGAGGGTAAAACATAAAAATAATGCCGGTCAGATATTCACATCATCTAGTACAGGTTCTCCAACCCTAGAACACAGAAATTTATTTTTAAAAAATGATAAAGAGAATATTTAGCAAAAAACAACATTATCTTATTGAAATGCTGCAGAAACTTATAGACAATTTCTACATCAATAAAGTTACAAAATACTGGGTGTATCTCTGGGTAAGAAAAAATAATCTTGACCTTTCTGTGTATGAGCAGGGTAAACGCTAGAGTTTACTTCCTTTCATAACGAATAGGGGGAACAGGAAGGTGTACACATGAGGCAGAAAGGGGCAGTAAAGGACGGGACACGTATCTAACACTGTACATGAAGAAACTGAAGACGACAGAGACAGATCAACCAAACAAGCATTTACTGAGCACTTATGCACCAGGCATTAGGAAGTGACTTGTTCACCAGCACACAGGTATTAAGTAGAGAGAGCTATAAGTCAAATCCAGATCCTCTTACTGAAAACCCAGCAATTTTTCCCGCTGCATCAAGAAACAGAGTAAGAACTTGGCATCAAATATCACTGGTTTTTTTTAATTTTTTTATTTTTTAAAGACAGTGCATTTATTTTTTTTTGAAACGGTAAATATCTTTTTTTAAAATTTTATTTTAGTTTGCATCATTCATTTCCACAAGATTTTGAGTTACATATTTTCTCCCCCTCTTTCCCCCACCCACCGCCCCAAAACAGCCATCCCAGTGTGTCCCCCATCCCCC
>CM053583.1:377305796-377336724 GCA_028627135.1 Pseudochirops cupreus | reverse complement strand
ATCACAGACACATCGTATGTGTGATGACCAGCCTTGATAAACAGGACTCTTCTCAGCAACGCATAGTTACAAGACAACTCTACAAGTCTCAGGATGGAAGGAGGTATCTACATTCAGAGAAAGATCTAGAAAGACCAGAGTTTAAATGGAGACTGAAGCAATACATGCTATCGTTCTTTTTCATGTTTGCTTTTGTTTCTTTTTTTCCAGTGTTCACTCATTGGTTACAACTCTTCTATACAACCAGACTATTATACAGCGTAACAGTATTTGCAGATCCTATACCTGATTGCACGCCACCATAGGGGTGGGGGGTAAGGAAGGGGAGAAAATCTGAAACTCAAGGGATTGTAGAACTGAATCTTGTAAACTAAAAGTAAATAAACAAGTCAATGAAAAAAAATTTAAAAAATTAAATGAGAATTACTTCTATAACTTATCAAGTAATTAATAAGCTGGTGTTTCCTTTCTTCTATTTCATCTGCTAAATAGGTATTTTTGAAATAAATCAATCAGAATATAATTTTGTAAAATTTATCCCCCATTCTTTTCATAATTGTAATCACTTTATCTTCCTGAATCAGAGTACAAATTAAATAAGGAACTTGTATTGATATACAGTAATAGGCCTTATAAAATATCTACAAAGACCCTAGTTTCAGTAGGATATTTTTTAACCAAAAAATTGTTTTAATCACTAAGGAAAACAATGGCCATTTCTTCTTTCAACTTTAGAGAGTCAGGAGACAGAGTAGCCAGGGAGCCAGTACACAAAAGTCTGAAAGATCTAGGTTCAATTCCTGCCTTTAATATAAACTGTCTAAGTGATCCTGGGCAAAGTTACTGAATTTCTCAGGGTCATAGGCAAGTCAATTTACAATTTGTAAGACTATCAATTTCAGAGTGATTTCCGATCTTCACTTATAGACCAGGAATTCTCTGCATCAAAGAACTTAAAAGATGTGGTACAAAGTAGGAAAATAAAACAATTTCTTCCTTTAGCTCAAACACCATTGGAAAAACTCTGGCACAAGAAAGTCCACATATTTCACAATAAGATGCTTCTGCTCTGTACCTATACGGTAGAGAATTATGAAAGGAAAAAAAAGCCTTTGATTTAGTCAATTAAAAAAATTAAATTAATTCTTATAACAGTTTAGAAAAGTGATACAAATGTTAAGTCTGTGAAGCACACAACACTTCAAAATTGTACAAGGGTGCACACTATTAAATGCTTGTATACCTGCATTTTACCTTGATGGCAACTAAGCTTCATCAGGGCAAAGTTTGATAAAATTCTCTCACATTATACAAGTTTCAATTTTAAAAGGCCATCAATATATTAGACATTTCACAATTTGCTTGCTATCAAAGATTTTGAAAGTAACAAACTTTTCTAACACTGCACAATTATAATACTAGAGTTGTAAGTGACCTGAGAGGCTGTCTAATCCAGAGGTGTCAACCTCATGGCCCACTGGAAGCTGAGAAAACTCTCAAATAAAACTAACTCCCAGTGCTGCTGGAACCAAATTAAAATTACCCGGAAAATTTTTGTTTAGCAAAACAAATACTGTATTTCACTGCATAAATCATTGCCACTGCATACTCGCTGCACCCACTTTTTTTTCAGTCCAAAAACTGGTTTATAACCTTCCATTGCATAATTGTAGCATGGTATAATTCTGTTCATCACACAGTAGCATACGGATATGCATTTATTTCTCGAGTATTATGAGTCACCGAGCCTAGAATTCTCAGCACACTCACACTGTCAGTATATTTCCAAAAGCTGACTTGCATGGTTTGTTTAGACTGCTGCAGTACTAATGGTTTTGTCACTCAACCCAATGGGGAGCCACAGTGGCAAAGGGAGCAAAAGGGCAGGCAAAGCTGCCACTGGTAAGTCATGTGATAGGGTTAAGACTTGCATCTTCCCAATTTTAACGTATATTCGCAAGTATTCCATGTATCCTAATCTCACACCCAAAGGCTGTTTAGTAATAAATGATTCTTAAGTAATCCTGGCACAATTTTTTAAAGCTTTACATAATGGTCACGCCCCACTTTAAAAAAAAATTTGTCATAAAGTCTGTAATGATTATTCAGTAAAATATGGTAAAAATGCAATCCAATATAATATTAATTTGTGGTTTCCTAAAACCATCTACAGGAGGGATTGGGTTTTATCTGTCTACTTGACAAATTAATTTAGTCCAAAGCCCTCATTTTACAAAGAAAGAAGTGAGGGGACTTGAACCTGGGATCCAGAGCCAGGGCTACCTTCCTTTCAACAATACACTGCATCTATGGAATCAAATAAGCATCTTTCGCATTTGCTGTTTCATCTACCTCAAATACAAAACAGAAAGTTTTGGCTTCTCTGTTAACTGACACATTCAAAGCTGCTTTGCAAAAGATTTATCAAGTATAATTTCAACCATATTAATAGCTTGAGGTAGTAACACTATTTTTCCTGCTGAATAAAGTTTTTCACATTTAACACTTCTCTTAACTTTATACAATGCAATGATGTAACAGACATGGTGTTTTTGTTTAAAGTTTGGGTTTTGTTAAAAAACAGCCCTCTGGAGATTTTCTCTGGAAAAATTCTATTCTGACAACGTATTTGCATGTATACTTTCAAGTTGTTATTTCGATTTATTTGGTTACATAGAATCTGTAGCAAAAACATCCACACAAAAAAACCAAAATGGTCTTTCCTCTCCATAAACAACAGTGCTTGTGAATCACAATGATAAATGTAATGGGCAATATTATTTGGATTAAGACATTTTACTCTTGTATTTCTGTGTTCTGGGTACTTAAGCTTTCCCTACTGTCTTTACTTTTATTTGTTCCAATTGCTAGATTATATTTTCTCTTCAAACTAATTTGAATTTGATTTGTTAATTACAAAGGAATATTGTTTTTTTTATTTTTTAAAATTAGAAACAAGAATTTAATGCAATTGAATTCAAATTCATTGTTGAAAATTTCAAATTATCTATAACTATTTTCAAGTTATTTCAATTTCAGTTGCAAGCGTTTCGTATTGTCTTTACCAAAAGGAACTGCATGAAGAAATACAACAAAAGAAATATAATTTTTTATTTCCACACAAAGATTATTTAAAGTTATGCACTCAATGTTTAACTGCCACATATAACACAATTCAAACTTTTGGGCATACGCTATTACATAATCAGTGTGCACACTGTGTTCACTCTCCAGGCGGGGTAAATAAATGCCTTGTTAGTTTCACTTTGGTTGACACTGATTCAAACTTTGTTTTCATTTTTAAAAATGAATGTATTTATATGGGAACTGAACTTTAAAACATTGAGTAATTCTGGCTATTGCTTCACATCTCCAAAGAAAGTCTCCTTATCCCCACCATCCACCCACCTAAAGGAGCTAACTTCATAGTCTCGAAAACCACGAAAGTAAAATTAGCCTGAGAAACTCTGTACTTGAGTGTTTACCCTTCTACAATCATTTTGTAAACTACTCTTCTATATTTTACATAGTGAACTAAGTACATACACACTTACATATATCTGTATGCATAGATAATACAAGCACTACTTTTTTTTTTGCTTTCAGGGGGGGGTGCAATTGGGGTTAAATGACTTGCCCAAGGTCACACTGCTGGTACGTGTTATGTTTGAGGCCTATTTTGAACTCAGGTCCCCCTGACTCCAGGGCTGGTGCTCTATTCACTGCGCCACCTATCCACCTCCTACAAGTACTACTTTATATAAAATCTACTTTATAAAAAGTTCAGGAAAGTTTCATTTTCTGGAGAAAATTTAGCTTTTTTTATTGAATGCAGCTTGCCTAAATCAACAAGCAATAAACTTTGATGGCTTAGTTTTAATTTCTTGAAATGGGCTATATAATAGACTGAAAAGGTGGAGTACTGTAAGTGACGCTGCTAATGCCTCCTTAGGTGGTTCTCTCTTTCTCCTGTCCAGACCAGGTAATTCCTTTTTCTTTCTCTATGTTGCATATGAACAAGAACCCTTCTGCTCTGTGGAATCTGTCTATATAGTATACTAGGGATCTCTAAATACTTGGGCCTCTCTGTTTTAAGGGCCACATTTGGGGACAAGCAAAGACTGGAAGCTTAAGAGAAGCTTGTTTTTGATAAAATCCAGCTTGGGTAGCAGTTAGCAAAAAAAGACTTAGATCTGAATTACTTATTTCTGAGCACAGACTTAGAAAGTAGTGGGATGCAAAAAAGCTACTAGACTCTAGGAAGAAACTACACCTACAAGTTTCAAACGCATATATTCTTTGTAGAAAACAATGTTTTCTGGATTGACTTGAAAAGTATAGCATGCTAAAGCGTTTTTTCCCAGCTTCATATCTAAGAGTTAGTAAAAAGGGGTCTGTTAATTGATGCTTGTTAATATGTTAATAAGCAGCCCAGCAAGTGTTGAGCCATCATGTCCTTAGTCTGAACTAAGCAGAGAAAAATGTAATATTATATTTTTCCATCTTGTAACAAAGTGTTATTTGACTTAAGTAAAAGCAGCTTCAAAGAACAGATGTGGTTTCATTTTTTCCTTAAGCATTAGCCCTCCTTTCACCAATCAGCTCACAACTAGTCTTTGACTTTGTATATAAATCCCACTTGCCAAGGGTCAAATAACTATTAAGTGCCAGAGGTGAAAAATAAACTCAGATTTCTCTGGCTCTAAGCTCAGCATTCTATTTAATTCTATATTCTACAGAATGCTACCTTTTCCCATGCAAGAACACAGAGAAAAAGTTTTTCATAAATAACAAGTCACTTAGGTATGGAGTAGTTTCTTAAGAATCTTACAATAAGATGCCTTAGGTCCACTCAGGTTAAATAAGGAACACAGAACACACGCAGGATGGTGAGGCAGTAGGAAGATCTAACTCCCCCCCCCCCCCCCATCATAAGCACCCTTCTCTCTCCCCTCCTTGCCTTATCCCTTTTAGGCTCACCTTGGGCTAGTCTCCTCATCAGAGTGGGCTGGTCTACTTCTGGGACACTTTCACTTCCTCCTTTTTTTCCTCAACTCCTCTCATAAGGCCAGTCAGAATCCAACTTGCTTCCCTGTTCACATAGCTTAGATGATACAGGAGTTAATTCAATTCCATCTGCCCCTTTCCACAGTCTCCTAAAATCATCCAGGCCTTACCATTTGTCCTGCATATCCTTAGAACCATCCTCTGACTGAGTGACTTAACCTAAGGAACCCTGGGTCATGCCATCCACACTGTTGCTGTATCATTAGGGCTTCCAGGACTCCACATCCTCCCTAGAAGTAAATTTTCTTTTAAGTGGTATCTTGCCCAATTGAATAGGATTTTCCCAAGAACAGGAACTGCCCAGAACTTATCATAGTGCCTGGCACTTAGTAATCTCTTTATAATTCATCTTTGATTCTTCCCAGTTACTAATAGAAGGCATGAATCATTCTTTCGAATATACTTGTAGGTTTAAGAGATATTTTTTCATAAAAAGAAAACTAAGCGATAGTAATAAGGAATGTATTTTGTCATGAAATAAGGGCAGTCAAGAACCTGCCCATTAGTCAAACCATGAGTTGGCTCTGATAACATGTATCAGAAGCAATAGTCCGATATGCCCAAATGCTGTCTGTAGAGTCTAGAGATATAGTACACACTTGCAAACACAGTGGGCAATAACACAAGCCAGAGTCAATTTCCAATATGGCTGGGTAAGGCTCCCAAATGATCTGGCCCATCTTAGTCCATATGTCAGGTGCATTTTTGTTTTCTAAAAGAGAAATACTTCTCAAATGGAGTGGGCTACCTAAAGAGTTAGTGGGCTCCTCACCACAGAAAGTAATTAAATGCAATGTGGAGTCTCCATTTCTTGATTTGTAGAATGAAGGCAATGAATTAGATGTCTAATTTCCCTTTTTTGCTCAACAGTCTAGTCACTTCTAGCTCTAACAGTCTATAGGTCCATTATTCTAGATGAATGAACAACTATAATATTTGGTCTTACTCCCTCTAAACAAGAAAAGTTGACAGACAGATCTACCTTGAGATAGTACGTTGAAACAAGCATTTGAACTTGAAAAATATTTTCTGTCTACAAGGGAATACAGATTTCTCTGGCTTATCAAAGAAAACAATACAAATCTTATTATCACTCATAATACCTTAATTGTGTGAAATGAAGTTTTTTGCTGTAACTGTTACAGAGGAAAAGTACCAATCTCAGGTAAAGATAAAAAAATTATATACAGCAATATGAATGACGCATTTTATAAAGGTATGCACGGAAAACACATCAACCCATAGGAACGTTATACAGAATATATTAATAAACATCAGTGGGGATCACATTTGTTTATCACACATTTAAGACTGTAGGAAAATTACGTCGTAATCTGAGTAAACTTTTATGAAAAGTGCAGTGGGAGGGTCTGTAAAAGTTTTTTCTTTATTTCTGCTGCTTTATTTTGTTTGTGCTTTCTTTTACAACATGGCTAATATGGAAATATGTTTGGTGTGACCTCACATATAAAATCAATATCAAATTGTTTGCCTTCTCAAGGTGGGAGGGAGAGAATTTGGAACTCAAAAAAGAAATTTTAAATGATTGTTGACATTTTTACATGTAACTGGGAAATATCTAATGAAATAAACAAATTTTTTTTTACACATTTAAAAAATTAAAAATGGGGGGAGGCATCACTGTATAAAGCTTGGAAACCATTGGTACAAGCCACAAGAAGTCTTATGGCCACTGACCACTCTTTTTACTTACCTTCTAATACTGTTTATAGCCCAGGAAGAGTCCTCCATCCCCAGAGAAAGCATAAGAGTCAGAAAAAAGTATTTTAAAAATGTTTTTCAGGGCCAGGTAGCCCTGAAGGTGGCACAGTGAATAGGACACTGGTTCTGGAGTCAGGAGGACCTGAGATCAAAGCTGGTCTCAGACATTTGACACTTACTACCTGAGTGACCTTAGGCAAGTCACTTAACCCCAACTACCTTGCCTTTTCCCCTCCAAAAAAAAAATATTGTTCAGCTAAGGTACTTTTCTATCAGTTTGAGAGGTGACAGTGTCTCTGTTCTCTATAGATTATAACAGTAGGAAGAAGTTCTTATAACTTAGAAGTTCTAATAGCTTTGAGAAGATGTACAACTCTCCAGTTCCTTCTGAGTTAAGTTCTAGTAACAAGGCTTCATTTTTAGTTTTACACACAAATCCTGTGGAGGGCTAAACATGTCATGTTCAAATACAAGTGTATTTTAATATGCATATACCAGAATTTTAAAAAAAAAACCTACCAGAGGGGATAGAGCATTAACTAAATTCCCCCAAATTTATACTATTTATTTTAGATTTAAAATTACTTAAAAGTGTCTTACTTTTGTGAATGTTGTGTGAAGGGTAGAAAATACCATAGGCACATAGTACATATTAAATAGTCATCATCATCAATATTTCATTAACAACATGAACTTTTGGTATATAGTCTATTAATAGCAGTTGGTAACCTTTTAAAAATGTCACTCAATTCTAAATGGAGATGTTTATTTTAACAAAAGGGTCCAGTCAGCAGCATAGAAACATTTTTTCCATCCCTCAAGATAAACACTTAAAGGACACAAATTATCCAGGGAGCTGCATGCATACACACACACACACACACACACACACACACACACACACACACACACACACACACATACATATGTATATATACATATGTGTGTATATATACACAGATACATATATACATATATATACACACACACACATATATACATATATATGTTTGTAAACCTAGGACATAAGAAAAATTTCCCTCTAGTTATATTCATACCATTTTGGGTAATTAAAACCCACATAAATTTTTCTTATGTCCTAGGTTTACAAATAAAATCCTGGGGTCAGGAAGACTCATCTTCCTGAATTCAAATTTGACCTCAGGCACTTACTAGTTGTGTGACCCTGGGCAAGTCACTTCATTCTGTTTGCCTCAGTTTCCTCATCTTAAAAATGAGCTGGAGGAGGAAATAGCAAAACATTCCAGCATCTCTGCCAAGAAAACCCCACATGGGGTAAGAAGAGTTGGACAAGACTGAAACAACCAATAAAACGCTTTTACTATTAATCTATTTATCTCCAAGGTTTAGTTTGGAAACTACATAGACACAGAACTTTAGATGTGCACAAGATTCTTATCTGGTAAACATAATTCCTTTCACATGAAAACACAGCATTATCTTTCAAATTCTCTTTTTATTTAGTTTAAAATGTTTCAACTGTTGTCCCAGGAAGCAGTTACATGAAATGATTTCAGCTCTTATTGTAGAATTATTAATAATATTCTAAGGCAAAGGAAGGAAATGAATGAGGTACAAGAAAGCTGGGGTGCGCTCAAGGCCATTATTAAGGACAATACTTTTAAATTCAAGTGGACCTCACTGGGAAAAGGAGGAAAAAGGAAATATACTTGGAAGCAAATGTGATTGATATAAAATGTTGAAATAAAAACAAATTTTAAACCCAAAAGGTCAATTCTGAAGTCACCTCATCCATTTCATTTCTGTCACATATTCCATCATTTCAACCAATTATTCACTAAACATCACTCCTAATATCAAAGGCGCTGTCTTCTTAACTTTCCATTTGAGAGCAAAGAGCACCATATATGTCAATAAGTATCTTAATACACACACGCGCGCACACACACAAACACATACACACACACATACTATATCAAATATTTCCCAATTACATGTAAAAAATTTTTAACAATCTTTTTTAAAATTCCGAGTTTCAAATTCTCTCCTTCCTGTTCCACTCCCTGCCTTGAGAAGGCAAGCAATGATATCAACTTTACATGTGAAGTCATGCAAAACATATTTCTATATTAGCTATAATGCAAAAGAAAACACGTGCAAAAAAAATTTACAAAAATAAAGTTGTTTTTTTTTTAAAGCATGCATCAATCTGTATTCAAAGTGCATCAGTTCTCTCTTTGGAGGGGGAAAGCACTGTTATCATAGGTCCTTTGTAACTGTTTTGGATCACTGTATTGACTAAAATAGCTAAGTCTTTCACAGGTGATCATCCATACAATATTACTATTACCATGTACAATGTTCTGGTTCTGTTCACTCCACTTTCCATCAATTCATATAAGTCCTCCCAGTTTTTTCTAAACCTATCCCTCTCATCATTTCTTACAGTACTACAGTATTCCATCACAATCATCTACCATAACTTGTTTAGCCATTCCCCAATTAATGGGCAACTCCTCAACTTCACTTCTTTGGAAAGCAAAAAGAGCTGCTATAAATATTTTAGTAAAAGTAGGTCCTTTTCCCTTTTCTTTGATCGCTTTGTGATACAAACCTAGCAGAGGGATTGCTGGATCAAATGGTATGTACCCACAGTTTTACAACTCTTTCAGCATAGTTCCACAGTGTTCTCCAGAATAGATGGGACAGTTCACAACTCTACCGACAATGCATTAGTGTCCCAATTTTTTCACATCACTTCTAGCATTTGTAATTTTCCTTTTAGCTTTTTAATTTGCATTTATCCAATCAATAGTGATTCTGAGCATTTTTCATGTAACTATTGATAGCTTTGATTTTTTTTCTTCTTGAAAACTGCCTTATAAACCTTTAACCTAACTGGGAAATGGTTCTTATTTTTGTAAATTTGGCTCCCTTCTCTACATATTTGAGAGAAAGTTTTTTTTTAATCTGAAAAACATGCTGCAAAATCTTTTCCCAGTTTTCTGGTTCTGCTTCTAATTTTGGCTGTTTTACTTTTTTTATACAAAAGCTTTTTAGTTTCATGTAATCAAAATGATCTATTTTACTTCTCAAGTTCCTCTTACCTTTTGTTTGGTCATATCCATATAACAGGTACGTTTTTCCATGTTTCTCTAAGTTACTTATGAAATCATTCTTTATCCATTTTAACCTTATCTTGGCATATGGTGTAAGATATTAGTCTATGCCTAATTTCTTCCAAATTGCTTTCCAATTTTCCCAGCAATTTCTGTCAAATGGCAATTTCTTGCCCCCAAAATTTGGATATCTGGGTGTCTAATCTATGTCACTGATGCATCACTCTCTTTTTTTTTTAAGTTTGTAAAAGGCTTTAAGTTTTCAACATTTATTTTTTATAAGATTTTAAGTTACAAATTTTTCTCTCTCCCTCTGTCGCCTTCCCCCTCCCCAAGGGAGCAAGTAATCTGATATAGGTTATACATGTACAATCATATGAAACACATTTACACATTAGTCATGTTGTGAAAAAAAAAAAGAATCAAAACAAAAGGTAAAAACCATGAGAAAGAAAAACAAAAAATTTAAAAAGTGAAAATAGTATGCTTCAATCTGCATCCAGACTCTGTAATTCTTTTCTCTGCAGGAACCACTCTATTTCTTAGTTAGTATAAGATTATTTTCATGACTACCTCTTTGTAAAATAGTTTGAAATTTGGAACTGTGAGAATTCCTTCCTCAACATTTTTTCATTGATTTTCCTGATATTCTTGACCTTTTGTTCTTCCAGATGAATTTTGTTATGTTTTTCCAGCTCTATAAAAGAATTCCTTGATAGTTTGATTAGCATGTCATTCAATAAGTACATTAACTTATGTACATTGGCTTGGCCTACCTATGAGCAATTAATATTTCTCCAATTGTTTAGATCTGACTTTACTTGGGTGAAAAGTGTTTTACATTGTGTTCGTGTAATCCCTGGGTTTGTATTGGAAGGCAGATGTCCAAGTATTTTCTATTAACTGCAGCTATTTTAAAAGGCATTTCTCTTTCTATCTCTTGCCGTTTTAAGTTTTAAGAAGTCTTGCTCTGGAGTTCTCTAAGTATGCTATCGTATCTACAAAGAGTGACAGTTTCGTTTCTTCATTTTCTATTTTTATTCCCTCAATTTCTTTTTCTTATTACTATAGCTAGCATTTCCAATACCATATTGAATAATAGTGGTAATAATGGATAACCTTGCTTCCCCTCTGATCTTACTGGCAAGGCTTCAAATTTATCACCATTACAGATAATGCTCGCTCTTGACTGACAGATACTACTTATCATTTTAAGAAAGGCTCCATTGATTTCTATGCTTCCTCGTGTTTTTTTTTTCTTTTTTGGAGGGGGGAAGGTAGGGCAATTGGGGTTAAGTGACTTGCCCAAGGTCACAGAGCTAGTCTTTGTGTTAAGTGTCTGAGAGCACATTTGAACTCAAGTCCTCCTGACTCCAGGGCTGGTGCTCTATTCATTGCACCACCTAGCCATCCCTAGTGATTTTTTAAATAGTAATGGGTATTCTATTTTGTCAAAGTACCAATGCTATCTCAATAAGAACTGTTTTTACCCCACTGAAAGGTAATGAACATTACCATTTGAGATTGTGACCTCCTTGAGGGCAAGAACTTTTTGACAGAGTTTTTGAGTTTTTTTTACTTCTTTTTTTTAATCACTGCACTCAGCACAGTGGCTGGCACATAGAAGGCACTTAAGAAATGTTTACTGAGGGCTGGCTAGGTAGCAAAGTGAATAGAGCAGGGCTCTGGAGTCAGGAGGACTTGAGTTCAAATCTGACCTCAGACACTTAACACTTACTAGCCATATGACCTTGGGCAAGTCATTTAACCCCAATTGCCCAGCCTTCCCCCCTCCAAGAAGAAAAAAAAAGAAATGTTTATTGCCTGACAGACTGGATTCTTTAAATTCAAAGAAAGCACCATAAGCAGCAATCATATAGAGTATATTCATCAGTATTATCAAGCATGGCCCATCTTTAAAAAAATAAATAAAAATCCCTCAGCAAATCCAAAAGATATCAGACAAGAATCTTGGGAAAACAACTTGCTAAAGTCTTCAAAAGCTTAAAATAACTTATTCTTCCTGACCTAGAGAAGTAATTAACAGAATATCAAAACTGTCAGAAATTGTCAAAGTTTGATAAATATCTTATTTCTCAAATATATAAAATCTGTAAAAATATGAGCCATTCCCCAATTGATAAGTGGTCAAAGGATATAAACAGATGGTTTTCAGAACAAGAAATCAAGCTATCAACAGTCGTGAGAAAAAAATGCTCTAAATCATTAACAATTAAAGAAACATAAATGAAAACAGCTATTAAATACCACCTCACACCCCTCAGACTGGCTAATACATTGAAAGGAAAGCAGCAGAAGGGATGTGGAGAAACAGGGGCACTACTACACGGCGGGCAGAGTTGTGAGCTGCTTCAACTACTCTGGAGAATCATCTGGAACTACGCCCAAAGGGCTATCAAACTGCGCGTACCTTCTGACCTGGCAATACAACTGGTAGGTTTGTATCCCAGAGATCAAAGAAAAAGGGAAAGGATATAAATGTACAAAAATGTTTATAGCAGCTCTTTTTGTGGTGGCAAAGAATCAAAAACTGTGAGGATACCCATCAATTAGGGAATGACTAAACAAGTTATAGTATATGACTGTGACAGAATATTATTTTGCTTCAAGAAATGATGAGGGGTATACGTTTAGAAGATTTATATGAACTGATGCAAATGAAGTAAGAAAAAACACGAGAACATTGTACATAGTAATAACACCATTCTCATAACAATGATCAACTGTGAACAACTTGACTACTCTGATCAATACTGTAATTCATGACAATTCTAAAGGACTCATGATAAAAAATGCTATTTCACCTTCAGAGAGAGGACTGATGAACTCTGAGTACAGACTGAGGCATATTTTTTACGTTATTTTATTGTCTTTTTTTTTTGAGTGGTAGGTAGGCAACATAGCTAATATGCAAATGGGTTTTATGTGACTTCACACATACAAAGGGTATGATATTTCTTGCCCTCTCAATGAGAGGTGGGAAGAACCAAAATGAGGGACAGAATTTGGAACTCAAAAAAAGAGTGCTAAAATAAACAAAAATTGATTTTAAAAACTGTTTAAAAGAAAGAAACCATCACAGTTCATCTAGTATGACTCATATACCAGCAGGAAACTCATCCTAAGAAATCAACAACAAGTACTCATCCACATTCTTGTACTGAAAGACAGACAAGTAGGTTGAATACAAGCTTCCTGAGAACAGAAGCTGTTTCAGTTTTGCTTGTGTGCCTAGCATTTAGTATATTCTTATTAAATGAATCAACACTTCCTCCATGAGCCTTCAATGATATCCTCAGGCAACAAGTCATCTCTCCCTCTTCTGTACTCCTATAGCACTTTAAGTATCTCTTATGAAACTTATTTCATGTTATAATTAATATTATATACATCTTCCCGAAGACACTGGAAGCTCCTTAAGGGCTGAACCTATACTGTATTTTTTGTAATGTTCAAGAAAATGTACCTTTAATATAACACATGCTCAAAAAATATTTGAGCAATGAATAAATAAACCCTCAGCTTCTTTTCCCAGGGAAAAACAGTTGCCTCAAAATGAGGCAACTGAGCAGTATGAGCAGGAAGGCAATTATTGCCTATATCCTCTAAAATGTCAACATTTGATGTTTGCTTCTTAAATTGAAGAGTAAACTATTTTTTTTTAATTTATTTAAAATGTCATTTATTAAACCAAATTAATGTTCTGATTGATAGCTAAGATCATGAAAGAACTCATCTGGAGCTGGAAGGGATCTCAATGATTATATCTAAAGCCCTCATTTTACAAATGGGGAAATGGGAAGCCAAGGAGGTAAATAACTTGCCACTGGGTTCATACAAGAGGCAAGCCCATAATATCAGCTCTCGTGTCTTTCCTTTGTGGCCCACTACACTCTAGATACTGAGAGCCCTTTCACAGCCTCCGCCACTGCACTGAGTAAGTAGGATTCTAACAATGCCATTTACTTGAACTCTAATGATGATCTTATTAGATGCCAAATATATGTATTGTCAGACACAGACTCAAAGATAGGATGCTCACTAACATAAAGGAAATTAATTTTAAATGGGAATTTCTTTCTCTTTGCCTTCTTGTATACTTTTTGAATCTCCATTTTTTATTTTTCAAAGAGAAATATAATTCTTATGACCCTAGAGGTTGAAAGAACTATGTCTATTTTTCTCCAGCAGCTTAAGATTCCTATTATTTTTGCTGGGAGTTATTTCAAAGAAAAAAAGAGGAACAAGATCATTATGCATAAAGACAGACCATTTCCATGCTTCCTTCACTGAATTTCATAGTTCACTAACCTACAGGCATTAAGAGGGCACTTTAAAGGGAGAAAAAAGGTAATTTTTTTAAAAGAGTGACTCAAGATAAAGCTTTAATACATTATCAGATTCAGTCATACTATGGAAATATTTCTTAATTTTTTAAGTTCGCTGCAACACATAGTAGAAATCGAAATTCATTATTAAACATTCAAAATCATGGAAATTAACTTAAGACATCCAATGGTATAGTTCTAAAGTAATATTTTACTTTCCCTTCAACAACTCATTGAAAGAAAGTGATTCATCTTAACATACTTTAAACCAGAGAAATTACTTCTTTCAGCTCTAAGATACCATGCCTATAATGGAAAAGATCATTGCCCCCAATATTCTCAAAAGTCTTAAATATTCTTATCTTTCAGAATTCAACTAACTGCGAACATTTCCATTTTTTTGAATTAAGGTTACTGTAGCTTTTAGTCATCATCTACTTTTATTTTATTTTCTAGTCTTTTAATTGTATGTCCTATTCTATGACATGATCTTTTTCTATTTTGTTAGTGACAAATTTTCCTTTGAGGGTTGCTTTAGCAGTGTCCTATAAATTTTGGTATTTTTTTCATTGTTACTATCTTTAGCATAATTATTTATTATTTCTATAATCTCTTCTTTGACACATTCATTATTCATGCTATCATAACTTAGCCTCCATTTAAGTCTGTATCTTAGCTCATATTTCCTTTACTCATTACTATTTTAATTGCACTAAGGTCTATAAATGATACATTTATTGTAACTGTTTTTCTACATTTGTTTATGATTCTCTTGTAAACTAACATACTATAAATGTTTGTAAAGGTACCATAGGATGCTGAAAAATATGTATTCTTAATAATCGCATTTACAAGCTGCCATTATTCAGTCAGATCTAGTTTATCTAACAATTGGTTCAGTTCTACATTTTCTTACCTGTTTAAAAAATTTTCCATCTATTCTTTTTTTCAGTTTACAAGCATTTTAAAAAATTAATTTATCTTTCCACCTCCTTCACAAACTGAACAAATTAAAACACAAACAAAAAAATCCCTCAATACAAATCTGTGGAGTCTAGCCAAACAAATTCCCACATTAGCCCTGTCCAAAAATGGATATCTCTGCATTTTAAGTATATCATCTCTCTGTCAAGAGGGGAGTGGTTTATTTCATTCTTACCCTCCTGATTTATCACTGTGTTGATCAGAGTTCTAAAGTTTTTCAGAGTTGTTTTCCTCCTATGGTGGTGTCATTGCACAAATTATTCTCCCTAGTTCTACTCATTTTACTTTTCATCAGCTGATGGGCATCTTCCCAGTTTCCTCTCAAATCGTCCATTTCATCATTTCTTATGGCATCAAAATATTCTATTGCATTCGCATGTCACAATTTGTTTAGCCATTCTCCAAGAAGGATAGCCTCAAAGCTTCCAATTTTTGGCTACCACAAAATGAGGTGCTATAAAAATTTTTGTACACATGGATCCTTTTCTCTTTTCCCTTGATTTCTTTAGGGTATAGGCCTAGCAGAGGTAAAGCTGGGTCAAAGGGTATACATAGTTCGATAACTTTCTGACTAGTTCAAAACTGCTTTCCAGAATGGTTGGGTCAATTCACTACCTACTTTTTCATAGTGCCTCCAATATTTCTTCCTCAACCCAGCTTGTCAGAAATGTCCCTTCCCATTTTCTCCATAAATGAAAAGCAACTTTGTCAACAATCTATTTCTCTAAACACATAAAAAGCCATGTAGCAAAGATAATCTATTTTCCCTTGACCTAGTCCACTTTACATTATGGATTCATGTATCTTTCAAGACCTTTAGTGTTCTTTGGCCAAATTAGAAAATTGCCCCCTCCCCCAAAATATAATTTCTTTCATCTTTCCTTCCCAGCTACTCATTATTGAATTGAATTGAACTGAATTAAATTAAGAGGAATTGGCAACAATGAAAACAGTTCAGGAGTGGACAAAAGATAAGCTTTCAGAGTATATAGATAGACCATCAGGAATTTACTATATTCTTTTTACTGAGTGTGAGGAATAAACACTGAGAAATATGTCATTGATCTGTCTGTAGAGGAAGATTTTTCTGTCTCTCTACCTCTTCCTCTGAAATCTACTACTACAGCCCAGGGAGTTGGAATGAATATATGTAGCAGAATATGGGCAGAAGCCAAATTATGAGCAAGTCACTCAAGCACTCTGAGACCAAAGCAATGTGTTAAAATTCTTAAGTTACACAAAAGGTTGTGATCTAGATATAACGTGTGTATTCTTAAACTTGACAAAGTCAATAGTCAAACATTTATCAAATTTCTATAACACGCCAGGCACACTGATGAGTACTACGAATACAAACAAGAAAAAGTCATCCCCTTCCTTCCAGACGCTTACAATGTAAGGGGTGTGGGTGGAGGACAACACACCAAAGGAAGGGGTAGCGTGACATACAGTATGGAATCTAAACCAAGCAGAGAAGCCTCTGGAAAGCTCTGAGCCCGCTATAAAGGAAGGCTTTGAGAAGATTTCTGGCTCTGCCCTCCAGCCCTCCCACAGGCTTGTGCCCTGCATTTGCACGGCTGGTGTCCTATGGCCAGGATGCACTGTCTCCTCCTCACTTCTGTCTCAGAGTCCTTTTCCTTCAAGGCTCAGCTTGGGTGACACCTTCTGTGAAACCTCCCGTGACTTTCTGCTACACTCCGAGTGTTAGAGCTCTACACTTCCTAAAATATTCCTAAATGACTTTATCTGATTTTCTCTTGCTCCCTTCATTGTCTACATAGTAACATACTTACCTACAGGCACATAATATCCCCTCCCTTCCCTTGCCCTCAAGTGAAGTGAGCATGAGCTCCTTGAAAACGAAGGCTTTGGGGTTTTATCTTCTGTACCCTGCATACCTACAACACTGTTTTACAAAGAGTAAGTCCTTAATTAACACTGAATTGAATAATCTACCCATAATGATTAAAGACATTCCAAGTACACTTGACAATATGGAGCATAAACACCCTTCACACAATATTAAGAGTAGGGAAACCCCAAATTTGGATCTGTATTACTTGAAACTCGGAAAACTGAGGGGAAAGGAGAGCCTCATCAAGATCAATCACAAACCATTACATTCCAGTGCTATGAGACAGGCTAAGATTTCCATAGACCCTGTTGCTATTGTTTAGTCACGTCCAATTCTTTGTGACCCCATCCGGTATTTTCCAGCAAAGATCCTGGAATGGTTTGCCATTTCCTTTTCCAGTTCATTTTACAGATGAGGAAACTGAGGCCAACAGGTTAAGTGATTTGCACAGGGCCACACAGCTAGTAAGTGCCTGAGGCCAAATCTGAACTCAGGAAGAAGAGTCTTCTTGATCCCAGGCCCATTGCTCTATCTACTGAATCACCTAGCTGTGCCACTGAGCAGAGCCTACTTTGATGAGTAAGTGCTTTGGGGGACTAGCAAAGCAACAGATCTTAATACCTGATGTTTCATTTCCATTCCATTCCCATATAACCAAAGCCTATGGCCTATTATCTAGTTGACCATTTTTTTACTACCTGACAAAGAACTATATTTCATTAAAGAGGACCACTATTATTCTGCTGGTCCCAGAGGTTGAAAGTCTTAAAATTATTTTTTTCTCTGCCTTCATTTTGTCATTTGACAAAGGCACTCAATTTTGTAATTTCTTTTTCCATATCTACTGAGAGTTAGTTTAGACAATCATTACACTGTAACTGTATGGATACTCAGAATCATAGAAAATTCCTTAAGAGTTGGAAAGGATCTCAAGAAACCTTCTACTTATTCCAACTGGTAGAGGGGTAAGAATTCACCCCACAGCATTCCCAACAAGCAGTCACACTGCCTTTGCCTGAAGATCTCTTGAAGGAAAGGAGCCCAGTACCTGTTATGCTGTGGGATCTTTTCAAAACCTCAATTCAATTTGTTAAAGATTTGTTAAGCATCTATGTAGGCAAGCCAACAGACATAATGGAAAACAGCACTTGTACTCAAGAAGCTTACATTTTATGAGGGTGGATGGAACATTAACAAATAAGTAAATATGAAATAATTTAAAGATGAAAAGAACACTAACAACTAGGAGAATCCAGACCCAGGAGACCTCTGCATTATGCCTTATAGGAGTTTAAGGATTCTACATCAAAACTAAATTTACTTCTGTAATATTTAGGCGCTGTTCCCAATTCCATACTGCAAGACTCTGCTGAACAAGTCTGATACCCTTTCCACACAACAATCTTTGAAATATTTTAAGATTGCTATTATACCTCTTCCCCCACCCCACAAAAAGTCTTCCTTGGACTAAACATCCCCAGCTCCTTCCAATGCTCCTCAAAGCCCTTCCCCATCCCATTGACCTTCTTCTGGACTCTTCAAGTTACAAATACTTATATCTAGCCTACAAAGAAAGCCCCCCCAGCCTCTCCTGTTCTGACGCCCCCCTCCCAACAACACACACTCATGTCCTGGTCTGATGCTGCCACCTGGTGGCCAGCACTGGGCTCTGTCAGACCCATACTTTCATCACCTTTGTGTTTTCCCACTTGAGGCGTATTTTCCCATTCAGAATTTAAATGAATTTCACTTCAAGAAACATATTTTTAAATATAGAGACTCCTCCTCCCCTTAACTCCCTTTGTCTCTTTTTCCAACTATCCTCCAGTTATCTAGTGGAAAAAATTCTCCCCCTTTTAATCTTTTTGTAAGCTAAAGATGACTAAAATCAGTTGATAAATGTAACTACAATGCTGAAGGTCATACTTATATCAAAGAAAAGGAATGTCTTAAGTTTTAAAACAAAATTAAGGAGGCCGTATAAGCGGTAGAGAGGGGGCTTGAAGTCAGGAAGAAAGACCTGCGTTCTCTTCCCTTTGCAAGGTTCTCCATCTCATTACGCGTGGAGCTCCCCCCAAGCCTCAAGTCCTGGATTCCCCTCCTCTCTCCTTTCCTCTTTTCTTCTGTGTGCGTGTGCGTGTGTGCGTGCATGTGTGCGTGTGTGTGTATGTGTGTGCGTGTGTGTGTGTGCGTGTGTGTGCATGTGTGTGTGCGTGTGTGTGTGTGTGTGTGTGTGTGTGTGTGTGCGTGTGTCTCTGTCTGTCTCTTTCCCCTAAAGAAATGTCATCAGCACCAGTAGATTCAGTGGTCCCCTCTATTTGGGTGACCCAGATCTATTCATTCAATTCTAATTTCTCTACTGAATTCCATTCCCACATTACCAACTACCCGTCAGATATCTCTACAGGATGTCCCACAGACAGCTTGAACTAAACATGTTAAGAAAGGAATTTAATATATTTTCCCCACAACCAATCTCCGTTTCCAAATTTCCCTATTTCTATCAAGGACACCTATACCCTACCAGTCAATCAGAGTGATTCATCCCTCATCTTCAACCCACAAATCCAATCAGCTGATAAATCTTGTGAATTTTACTTCCACAATATCCTTCAGACATCTGTCTTTCTCTTCAGTCACACTGTCTCCCCCCAGTTATGGCACTCATCTCCTCTCACACAGGCTATTGAAAAAGCCTCCTAATCAATCTTGCTGCCTACAGTCCTTGAACAAACCAGATTCCAAATAGCTGTCAAATTGCTATTCCTAAAACACAACTCTTTTTATATGTCATCGCCCCACTTAAAACTCTTCAATGTTCTTCCCCCCATCTGAGGTAGAGTACAAAAATCACAGATTTTAAAGCATCCCACGATCCCACTCCCACTGACTAGGGTCATTTCCTATTCTTTTTCACAAACTCTGTTCTAGTCAAACTGGCCTGCCCACTAGTCCTCTTGTACAAGAGTCTGTCTGCTACCTGGGTCTTTTACACAAGGAATCACACTTGTCTGGAATGGAATCTTTCATTATCTCTGCTTTGTGGAATTGCTAGCTTCCTTCAAAGTCCAGCTGGGTACCACTTCCTACAGGAGACCTTTCCGGATCACTCTACTCCCTACCAATTATTAGTACTCTCTCCCTGTTTAAATTGCATATAACTTTGCATATACTTTGCAGGCTTTCCACCTACCCAGTAAAATGTAAGTTCATTTTTATCTTTGTATTTTCCCATCCTCAGAGTTTCTACTCAGCAAATGTAACTTTTTCAGCCTTACCTTCAAAGTCTTCATCAACCAGCTTCTCCCCTCCTCAATCTCCAGCATCCCTCAAAAGCCAGACTCACAGACCTTTGTAACCTTAACTTTCACCATTTCCCAAAAGAGGCCCTGGCACTGGCATTTACTTGCTTATCCTGACTGTGCTATCTCCATTTTTATGTCTTTGCTTATATTCTCTACCTGTAAAATCCTCCAGTCTCTAGCCGCTACTTCCTTCAAAGTCAGAGCTCAGAAGGAATCTCCTCCAAGAACTCTCTCCCTTCCAATTTCTGTGTTTGGTTATAAAACTCTCCCCAGGTAACCCAGTCCTATTACGTAGCACTGCAACTGCTTTCCCGTTAATGATGTGCATGTTTCCTTCTCTCCTAAGCATGAGCTGTATCTTCTGCATACCTCTCTATCACAGAACCAATACAGTAGTGAACTCAGAACAGGCCTTCAATAAATGCCTACTGCAGGAAAGAATGAAACCGTATCATTACCAAGTATCCTGATTTTCATTTCACTGAATTATAGTGCTTTGGCTCTTTATTATTACTCAAAAAAAAAAAACCAAACAAACTTCATATATCTACTTTCCTTTCTTTTCCTTGATTTCTACCAATCACTTCATGCAAAGATGTATTTGCTTTAGTCACTATACACTTCCCTACCAACACTCCCAATGATGCCCTCCCCTACAAAAGAGAAGTCAAATTGAATGTTCAGAGGGTCTCTCATGGAAGTTCATCCTTCAACAACTGCCTGTCAGTAACTATCTAAACACAGATAAACGGTAGGGTAGAAAGGGCAACTGATTTAGGTTCAATAGTCAGCTGGGCTATTTATTAGCCATGTAACCAAAGCCAACTAACTTCTCTTGAATCTCAGTTTTCTTGTGTGCAAAACAGGGATAATGATAATAATGGTGATGTACCACTTACCTCAAAGGGCTGTTTTGAGGATCAAAGATGAATAACCACAGACTAACATACAAATACAAGTTATTCTTATGTGCAAATATAAAATGTAAACTCTATAAGAAAAATATTTAATGGAAATGTGAGTTTAGGGTAAAGAATTAATGTTCAGTGAATTGGATTTTTCTGGGTCATGTGAGCAACAAGATGGAAGACCAGACATTTTCTCTAATCCCCATAATGTTTCAAACCTCTCCAAAATAGAAATTATGTGCCAAAAATAAAGCCATTTCAATTGCATCCATGGTCTAGGACACCAAGAATCTAAAAAGAAGGTTTAAAAAGAAACCTATGAACATCAGTTCACAGACTCTAAGCTTAGAGAGCATCCTTCCCTACCTGCCACACACCTGGCAGTAAGGCTGCATCAGCAGACCCAATGACACGAAGGCTTGAAACAAAACAGCTCCACACCAAAGGCTCTGCCTTCCTTCTTTCCAGGGCTGTGGAGACCCTGGCCCTAGTCTTTGTAAGTGTATTCTCCAACAGCTCTTCAGGAGCAAAAGTGAAGCAGACAACCTCATAGAATCAGTGCTGCAAAGTCTTTAATTGCCTGGGCTGGGGCAGACAACCCAAACACTGCAAAGCTCTGAACTACTGCTGCCAGGGTAGACAACCCAGTGGCACCAATGCTGCAAAGCCTTGACTGCTGGTGTACAAGGGTGAACAACCATACAGTACCAACTCTGTAACTAGCTAACAATGAGTTGCTCAGCATGAGAGGAGGCTCATGAGAAGAGCCTGCAGCGGAATGAGTGCAATGAAAAAAGGCAAAAGGAAAGAGATTCTGCTTCAGTCACCACTGAAAGAAGATCCATTGATGAATGAACTTATGGATGAAGAGACATGGTCTTTGAAAGGATATGGGGACCTTGTGCTAGGTGTGGCCTGGGGAATTTGGTGCTTGGAAAATCCACTCAACTTACCTGACAAGGAGTAAGCTGAGACTCCTAAGAGTAACTGGCACCTAGGAGAATGGGGAAAGCATGGACCCAGGCAGGAGATTCTGAGGCACATGGTGGGGGAAGTAACTAATAAAAAGGTACATAATCAGGGGTATGGTGGGAGAGGGTCACTGCCATGGGGCAGTGTCTTCTCTGACACCTGCAATAACTGGCTTTGTTTTGGGAGTGAGGAACAATGGAAAAGAAGATTCCACAGGGCAAACTCTACAAGGTAGTAGCAGAAACTATCTAAAAAAGGAATGGGGAACCTACGTCCTTGAGGAGACATCTGGCCTTCTAGGTCCTTGGGTGCAGCCTTTGGACTGAGTCCAAGTTTTACAGAACAAATACTTTTATCAAAGGGATTTGTTCAGTCAAATTGCCACACCTGAGGACCTAGAAGGCCACGTGTGGCCTCAACGAGGCCACAGGGTCCCCTGTGGGGGGGAAGCAAGGATCTAGAATAGATACCCTTGAAGTTTTGACTACATGAGGAATATAGAGACTAGAGAGATTAGATGATTATCAGAGTCATAAATCAGAGAATGAGGATTTACAGTAGACAGAAGGAAAATAAAGCCCACAACACATAGCTACAAAGTCTGGCAAAACAAATTCCCACATTAGCCATTTCAAAAAATGTGTCTCTCTGCATTCTAAATTTATCATGTCTTGTTTTTTGCTCTGTGATGGTCTTTGTTGTTCAGTCATTTCAGTCATGTCCTACTCTTCATGACCCCTTCTGGGTCTTTCTTGGCAAAGATACTAGAAAGGTTTGCCTTTTCCTTCTCCAGCTCATTTTATAGATAAAGAACTGAGGAAAAACGTGAAGTGATTTTCCAAGGGTCATACAGCTAGTAAGTATCTGAGGCTGGATTTGAACTCAGGTCCTCCTGACTCCAGGGCCTGGTGCTCTATCCACTAAGCCACCTAGCTGTCCTATGATGGCATCAATGTACAAACTATTTTTCTCTCAGTCAAACAGATTTCCCTTTCTTCTCTTCTCCTTCAACTAGTACTGTTGCTTAGTTTTTAAAATTTCATTTTTGTGCCCGTTTCCAAAAAGAATTTCTCTCATTCTCTTCATTATCTATCCTCTTTCTCAACTGCCTGTCCACATTACTAGTGGGCAAAATTTTTAGTACCAAAGGTTTTTACTTCTTAAAACCTAAAAATGTATGTATCCCATGTAACCTGTTCCTCCGACAGGACAAGTTAAATCTTAAGAACTTCTCTTAAATGACAATTTATATGACTCATATGTACTCTCATCCAGGGCTCAAGAGCTGAATATGGCTCATTCCTAAGTGTTTCCTTCAATTTTCCCATAAGCTTCTGAATAGATATAAAATTTATTATAATGTATGAAAAAAAGAGAAAAGGGATTCATATCTGAGACTAGTTTAGCAAGGGAAAAATGCTGTTTCCTTCACCCATCCCCCAGAATGCTTATCCTCTCAGGAATAAGCTCCCATCACTACCCTGAGAACCTAAGTGAAAGCAGGGTGTCTCTCATTGCTCATTCACTAAGAATGGTAGCCATGCATCCAGTCTGCAGAACACTTTCAGCTGCCAGCCCTGGCAGTTTTATACTCTACACTGGGTTGTCAGGGATCCCACAGGCCCTGCTTTACTGGGAAATTCTTTCCTACCTAGCTGGTAAAACATTGACACTCCCTAGTCAGCTCTACACTCCTCCTCACCTCTCTGGCCCCATGGAAGGCCCTGTCTGTCACAAATCTCCTATCATCTTCTATTTTATACATTTACTCTGGGCCTGTGGCATCATAAGAGTTTCTCTTCTTTTATAAGGAATCCATCACCAATTCTTTCCTATAACCATGTGTCCAATATACTTTACAAAACCTCCTTGTGTCTTACTCCCTCTACCCCGGGCTCCCACATATTCCTCTAGAGAACTAAGATATCTTCATCTGTTAATAATGTTGTTTAGGTTATGAAATGATGGCTCCATGCACCCTTGAAAGGGACATACTTTTGAGACAGTTATCAATAGTCAGTAAGCATTTATTAAGTGTCTACCATGTGTCAGTGGACAATGTGGTAAGTGTTGGGACTACAAAAAGGCAACAAAAATTTCTATTCTCAAGAAGCTCACAGTTTAATGGGGTAGAAAACTTAAAATATTTATGGAGAAACAAGATATATACAGTTTAAATTGGATATTATCAACAGAAGGAAGACACTAGAGTTAAGGGGAATCAGGAAACGCTTCCTGAAGAACTCGGGGTTCTAGCTGGGATTTGAAGGAAGTCAGAAAAGCTAAGGGGGAGAGATGAAAAAGGAGAGAAGTCTAGGCATGGAGGACAATCAGTGAAAACACCCTAAGTCAGAAGGTAAGAGTGTCTCATGGCAGGGGTGGGGGACATCAAAGAAGGGAAGTGGTAATAGGTCACAGAATACATGGGGATGAGGTAGGTAGAGGCCAGGTTACAAAGGGCCTTGAATGCCAAACAGGATTTTATATGTGATGCCAGAAGTGATTGGGGAGAGGGACATGACTGGACTGATCATTTAGGAAAATAAATGTAATAGCTGAGTGGAAGATGGACTAGAATGAGGAGAGACTTGAGGTAGGCAAAACAACAAACAGGCTCTTGCAAGAGGAAAAGCATGAAGTGATAAGGGCTTTCACCAGGATGGTGGCAGTATCAGAGGAGAGAAGGAGACACATTCCAGAGATGTTACAAAGGTAAAATCAACAGACCTTGGCAACAAATTGGATATGGAAGGTGAGAGATAGTGAGGATTCAAGGATAAGGTTACTATCCTTGGGGATTGGGGGTGGTTGGTAGAACTTCAACAGTAATATGGATGTTAGGAAGAGAGAGCTTGGGGGAAAGGATAACAAGTTCTATGTAGATGTCTATGGGACATCGATTTCAAGATGTTTAATAACAGGCAGCTAGAGATGAGAGACTGGAGGTCAGCAGAGAGGTCAGGGCTAGAGAAGAATATTTGAGAACCACCAGCATAAAGATGGTAATTCAATCTATGAGAGCTGATGAGCTCAACTAGGAAAAGAGTATAAGAGAAGAGACCCCAGGAGAGAGCCCTTGGGGATGCCCACACTTAGTGGGTGTGATCTGGATGGAGATCAGAAAAAGAGACTGAGGAAGATCTGTCAAACAGGTAGGAAGAAAATCAACATAAAGCAGTGACACAAAAATTTAGAGAGAAAAGAATACCAAGGAGAAGAGGGTGATTGACAAGAAGGCAAAGGGATGGGAAGAAACCTGTATGTAGAGCCTACTACGTTGTCAGGCACTGTGCTAAGAACTTTTAGAAATCTTTCATCTAACCCTCACAACAGCCCTAAGAGGGGCTGTCCCCATTTTACAGCTGAGCAAACAGAGGCAATCAGTAGTTAGGTAACTTGTTCACTGTCACACAGCTAGTAAGAGGGCAAATTTGAACCCATGTCTTCCTTATACCAGACCTGGTGTCCAATCAAAAGATAAGGGATGACAATGGGACCTGAGGGATGGATGAATCAAGGGAGGTTTTTAAGGATAAGCATTTTTGTAGGTAGCAGGGAAGCTACTACTAAGGAAGATGAAATCAAAGTAATTATAAGGAGTTATTTCATCCAATCACATGCCAATAAATTTAACAATGTAAGTGAAATGGAAGAAATATTTACAAAAATATAAACTATCTAGATTAGCAGAGGAGGAAATACAATATCTAAATAGGCCTATTTCAGAAAAAGAAATTGAACAGGCCACAAATGAGCCTCCTAAGGAAGAAGCACCAGGACCAGACAGATTTACATGTGAATTCTATCAAACCTTTAAAGATCAACTAATTCCAATATTAAATAAATTATTTGGAATAATAGGTCAAAAACAGAATCCTAACAAACTCCTTTTATGAAACAGATATGATATTGATACCTAAACCAGGAAGCGGAAAAACAGAGAAAAAATTATAGACCAATTTCATTAATGAACATGGATGCAAAAATCCTTAAGATTATATATACTGTAACCAAGTAGGATTTATACCAGGAATGCAAGGATGGTTTAACATAAAGAAAACAATGTAATTTATTTTACCAACAATAAAAGTAACAAAAATCATATGATTATATCAATAGACACAGAAAAAGTTTTTGATAAAGTATAACACTCATTTCTATTAAAAACACTTGAAGTGTAGGTATAAATGGATTTTTCCTTAAATTGATAGGAAGCATTTGCTTAAAAACATCAGCAAGTACTATCTGTAATGGGGATAAGCTAGAAGCCTTTGCAATAAGATCAGGTCTGAAACAAGGATGCCCACTGTTACCAATATTATTCAACATTGTATTGGAAATCCTAGCAATAGCAATAAGAGAAGAAAAAGAAATTGAAGGAATCAGAATGGACAATAAGGTAATAAAACGATCTCTTTTTGCAGATGATAGGATGATATACTGGGAAAACTCTTAAGACTTAACCAAAAAGTTAGCTGAAACAATTAATTTTAGCAAAGTATCAGGATATAAAGTAAACTCATCAGGAAAATCATCAGCATTCCTACATATCACAAAACCCTGAAAGAAGGATAGTTAAGAGATACCCCATCTAAAATAACTAGACCAGTGGTTCTCAACCTTCCTAATCCTGCGACCCTTTAATATTCGTATGTGGGTGCATCTGCATTGGGCAGACCCGCCTGGAGACGGATAGAGGAGCAGTGTCTTGGCTCCTAAGACCATCAGAAATATGTGTTTTCCGATGGTCTTAGGCAACCCCATTCGACCCTCAAAGGGGTCGCGACCCACAGGTTGAGAACCACTGTTCTAGACAGTATAAAATACCTGGGAGTATGTGTGCCAAAACAAACCCAAGAAATATATGAACACAATTATGTTAAAAACTGTTTAGACAAATTAAAATCAGTTTAAAATAATTGGAGAAATATTAACTGTTCATAGGTAGGCAGGGCCAATATAAAAAAATTACAATTTTACCTAAATTAATCTATATATTCAATGCCATCCCAATTAAATTGCCAGAAAAAATGTTTTACTGAGTTAGAAAAAATAACAAAATTCATTTGGAGAACAAAAGGTCAAGATTATCAAAAGAACTAATAAAGAAATGTAAAGGAAGGAGATTTAGCAATACCAGATCTTAAACTATATTATATTATGATATAGGCTTTATAAAAAAAAAACCAATGTAGCCAAGATTAGAAGGAAAGCAAAAAACTGTGAAAAAAAATTTATAGACAGTTTCTCAGATAAAGGTCTCATATCTCAAATATACAAAGAACTTTGTTAAATCTATAAGAATATGAGTCATTTCCCAACTGATAAATGGTCAAAGGATATGAATAGGTAGTTTTCTGAAGAAGAAATCAAAACAAATTATAGTCATGTAAAAATGCTCTAAATCACTATTGATTAGAGAAATGCAAATTAAAACAACATTGAGATAGATTAGGTAAAATGACAGAAAGGGAAAGAGACAAATGCTGGAAGGGATGTGGAAAAATTAGGTCATTAATTCACCATTTGTGGAACTATGAACTAATCCAAACATTTTGGAGAGCAATCTGGAATTATGGCTAACAAGTTATAAAACTGCCTGTAACTTTTGACCCAATAATACCACCATTAGGTTTGTTTCTCAAGATGATTAGGGGAAAAAGGAAAAGAACCTATAATGTTCTAAAGCAGCAGTTCTCAACCTGTGGGTTATGTTCAGTTTGTAACAATGAAAATACATCCTGCATATCAGATATTTACATTACGATTCATAACAGTAGCAAAATTACAGTTATGAAGTAGCAACAAAAATAATTTTATGGTTGGGGGGTCACCACAACATGAGGAACTGTATTAAAGGGTAGTGGCATTAGGAAGGTTGAGAACCACTGTTCTAAAGTATTTATAGCAGTGCTCTATGGTAGCAAAGAACTGGAAATTCTGGGAATGCCCATCAATTGCAGGAATGGCAAACAAGTTATGGTATATGATTGAGATGGAATACTACTATGCTAATAAGAAATTTTGATTTTAGAAAATTATTTTAGAAAAACATAGAAAGAACTGCACAAAATAACGAATGTTGTACACAGTAACAGCAGTATTGTTTTAAGAACAACTCTGAGCAACCAAGTAAATTTTGACTATTATAAATACTCAACTGGTAAATAGAAGAATGTATAGTATGGCTTTACATATTTATACATATTTGTATCTAATGGTAGCCATGGGATGGTGGGGAGACAAAAAAAGAAAGCTACAGAATTTTAGTATATATTTAAAAGGAAAAGCAAGCTGTACAGTCACCTTTTTTCTATCAAATTTTATTATGGACTTAAGTACAAAACAAACAGAGAAAAAGAAAAAAGAAAAAAAGAATTATTGGATTACCTGAACACCATGGCCAAAAAGAAAGCCTAGATAAAAATTTTTAAGAAATCTTAAAACCTCTCGGAACTCTTTGAACCAAAGGACAAAGGAGAAATAGAAACAATTCATTGCTCATTTCCTGAAAGAAATTTCCAAAAAGAAGCTCCTAGGAACAGTGCTGCCAAAATCCTGAG
The DNA here is from genome assembly GCA_028627135.1 of Pseudochirops cupreus. NCBI lineage: Eukaryota > Metazoa > Chordata > Mammalia > Diprotodontia > Pseudocheiridae > Pseudochirops > Pseudochirops cupreus. The sequence goes on along the minus strand of CM053583.1, from coordinate 377,307,898 downwards.
CTTCCAGGTCAAAGGAAAAAATACTGTAGTTAGCCAAAAAGAAAAAATTCAATTACTCAAGAGCCACAGACAAGATCATACCTGATTTATCAGCCACCTCAGTAAAGGAGTGGAGAACTTGGAATATGATTTTCCAGAAAAGCAAAAGATCTAGGCTTAACAACCAAGAACGATTTACCCAGCAAAACTATGTAATCCTTAAGGGAGACAACAGACCATTACTAAAATAGAGGACTCCCAAGCATTCCCAACGAAAAGACCAGAGTTTTGCAGACGTCAAAAGAAGCATAAAAAGTATGAGCAAGCCATGCTGAAGGACTAGCTAAGGACAAACTATTTACATAATGAGATAGGAGGATAATTCATGTGTCACCTCAGACGACTGCCATCATTCGGGGCCACAGAGAGCATCTGATCAGACAGAGGACTCAGAAGTGGCAAAACAAGTCTGATCTGCCTACACCAACGGCATACCGGCGCTGAACGCAAAAACAAAACAAAAAACGCCCTCCTGAACTGTCTTCTCATTTGTGATTTCACAAACTGCACAGACTCTCCAAGTCTTAGGCATTCTTCCAAGTCCAGCTCAAGTTTCACCCTCTCCATGAAGCCTACCTCTGGAACGCCAACCAAAAGGGACCTCTCTTCTTTGAGTTTCTTCTACATTGGTTTTCGGGCGTTAAAAAAAAGTTTCACTGATTCCTTTTGTTGTTGCATTATTTTTATCTCCCCAAATAATCTCCCATCACTAAAAACTCTCTCTTGTGACAAAGAAAACCATAAAATAAAAGCTCCCTATCTAGATCCTGCATCTCCCTACAGAGACAAGTTTACCATCCTCTGCCCTCTGGGACTAGTGATTAATCATCCTATTATTCTGAGTTCTGCTTCCTTTTAGGGCTTTTGTTTACATGATTAATGCCAAAGTGCACGTGGTGCTCATTCCACACTCTATGTGGTTAACAAGCATGGCTTCATCGGTTTATGAAGGGCTCTGCTAAAGACACTAAGCTTAACCCATAGGGGGACAAAGAAAAGCAAAAATAAAGGCACTGCCCTCTAGGAACGTTCTCCCTAAAAGGAAGACAACATTGCGGTGACTAAAACTCTCTAAGACACAGATGGAGTAGGTGAAGGGCAATCTCACTTCCTCGGAATTTCTCAAATGTGTCCTTTTATACAGAACAATACTATTCCAGAATATTAATACACTATCGTTTATTTTAATAATCGCCAATGTGAATTGTTGTTCTGTTGTTTCAGTCATATCCAGCTCTTTCTGTGACCCCATTTGGGGTTTTCTTGGCAAAGATACTGGAGTGGTTTTCCATTCCTTCTCCCACTCTCTTTACAGATGAGAGAACTGAGGCAAACAGGGTTAAGTGACTTGCTCAAGGTCATACAGGTAAGTGAGGTTGAATTTGAATTCAGGTCTTTCTGACTCTAGGTCTAGTACTCTATCTACTGTGTCACCTAGCTGCCCCAACTGTGTTTTTAGATTTCCAGTTTTTGCAGTAGTTTTCAAAAATCAAATGCGGAGTTCTTTCCCAAGTAATTTCTTTTCACGTTTGTCAAACACCAAGTTCTATTATTTCTGATGTTTTCCAGTCTGTTCCATTAATCTACTTCTCTATTTTTTAACCAATACCAAATGGTTTTGATGACCACTGCTTTATAACTCGAGGTCTTGACATAAGCTTTTACAGAATAACTCAGTTATATGCAGGTTTTTGTCATTGGTAATGATGATTCAGAGAATGTGATTCAGTCCTTAGAGTATCCAAGTCCATGCTATAAAGGGAATCTACTGAATTCAGTGTTAAAACCTGCTTTTTAAAAATTACCTACTTCCAAGATGAATATAAGGTTATACATCATACAATGTGGAAAACATATACAATGTATATTGTTATGCAAAAGCACATTTCATTTTGTTATTATCCTAAGGCAGCTGTTTTAGCTGGAAGGGTAGCCCACAACTTCACAGAAGCTGGGGAAGGTGGATCTGGGTAGGTAAAAGATAGTAATAAACACATAAAAAAGAACATCAGGAAACCTTTTTTAAATGCACACAAGTGTGTGTGTGCAGGCACACCCCCCCC
>CM053583.1:377211955-377305296 GCA_028627135.1 Pseudochirops cupreus | reverse complement strand
TGAAAAAAAAAAGAATTAAAGAAAGTGCTGTTTAACCTAAAAAAAAATGTTTGCTGATGTTAAATTAAGTCCACCATGAAAAAGAAAATGTTTTAAAAAAAGCAACAGGCTAATTTCATACCAGGCTAAACTCTTCCTACCACAAATCACTCAATAATCCAAAAAGCATGTGTGATACATGAAACCTGGATATAAATGGAAAAAATCTAGGACACCTGTAGAATGAATTAGGAAACACTTTCATGCTTTTTTATACATTTTAACTCTCTTTTAAGAGATAATAATAATGACTTTGGAGGAAGGCTAAGAAAGCAGAAATACACCTTTTTTCATTAATGTAGGAAAATTGTACTTCACAAAACAATACAAACTTTTTCATTTATTCCAATAGTTCTGCATCATTAATGTAGACAGCTATGTGACAGTTTGCAAGTCAATACTTTTGTTGAAATACAACTTTTCAACATTAGCGAGAAAAATGTCTGTTCTCTTTCCTTTTCTCCAAAGTTGTTAATTAATGCTGACTAATAATGAGATTAAAAAATGTAAAAGAGATAATAAAATGTATAAAAAGTTATCATCAAAGCCTTCCTGACTTCAGACCTAGCAATCTGCCCACAGCGCCACCTGGCCACCCGAACAGGAACCCTTTCACATATTTCTCCAAGGCTTTACCAGCAAAGAACAAGCCCTAAGAGGCCTCAATCCTACTCAAAAGGCTACAAGCTTTAAGTACAGTACTAACTTTCTGAGGAACAGCCTAATTAAATATATTCATCACCAGTGGTTTGGCCATTTAGTGATGAATTCTTTGGCCTTGTTAACCAACGAAAAAAAAATACAAAACGGTCCTCAGTTCTGTGCAACAACCTTCCCCTTTTACAGCCATAGGGGCAGGGAAGGTGGAAGGGAGTGCAAAGAAAGCTAAGAATCATAGTTTTTCGACTATCTACAAATAGTAACAGCTTTTGATATTCTTAAGATCAAGACCCTGTCCACTGATCAAGTGGGCATCTGACTCATAAGGCTAACGCAATCTCGACTGAATTTCTATAAATGAAACCAGAAAATAAAAGAATTGATAGAGTTGGTTTCATTGGGCATCCACAGGTTAACAAGAAACATCCCCTGTGATATCTGGTCAATTTGTGGTATAATGCTCAAAATTATCTGCAAAAAGAATGCTATGAAAATAAATGAAGCTTATGAAACAATATCTATTTCAGAAGATGAAGAGGTAGAGTTCTACATGGAACTCAGGACCTTCTAAATTAAACGAAAATATATTTTGATACTTATCAGTTTCAATGCAAAGATGGAAATAGGCGAGGATGCAAAAAAAAAAAGCTGGAAAATATAGTTAAAGCATAAGGAAGGAGCTCACAAGAAGGTCTCACCATTCTTTAATTCATTTGGACCATCACTGGCTAGGAAAGGATCTGAAGAGCCATTAAGGGGTTACAGACTGGAAAAAAACCCCATCCTGAGGTGCTAAACATGGCAAGCACCAAGTAACATCATGAAATATGTAAGCGATTACATGTTAACAGGCGGAAAACAAGCTGTTAATGATGTGGGAGTCATTTCTGAATTAGCTGTGTACAGTCATACCATTTATTTTTTGCAGAAGCAAAGATCAAAATAAAAATGAAAATAGAATAAAAAGAGAATAAGACAAGTTATACAATTAAAATAACTTCAACATGACCTATTTAAATAAGTTACTACCAATGGAAAATGGGAAATGGATGGAGGAAAGCACGCTGATGCCAATTTAACTGACTAAACTTTTAGGCAAAATTATATAAATCAACTACTGTCACAAGGTGACTGAAAGGGCCTAAAAACTCACTTTAGGAAATACAGTGTACCTCCCTGGCAGAGAGATATGACACAGCCACAGACAAAACAGTTCAAATATGAACATACTTGCAAAATCTCACAGAGAAGGAGGAGGCATCAGACTTTGTCCTTGACATAAATTTCATCTACCAAAAATCTGTAGGGGAAAAGGTCTTTTGAGTTTGTTAAAGTATTGCCTATTTAAATATGCTATTTGTGGTCTAATGGAAGCTGACAGTTTTCTTTCTAAAACTGTTCTCAAGTAATGATGCAGTAGACACCAGACTTTAGGAATATCCTTTGTCATGGTGCCAGACAAGCCCTTAGAAAAATGAGTGAATAAAATCCTCATTTTATTGAATTGTGATCTTAAACATATATCAGAAATGTGTTATAGCTTCCACAAAATTTCCTGACTAGGAAGCTAAGTTCTTTAAAAGCGTTTGCTTACTGATTAAATTTTATAACAGAATTCATCTTCTTTCATGTAAATCACAGGTAAGCCAAAAGGAGTTGCTAAATAGCTTTCGGCACCATGCATCTAGTATGATGAATTTGGATGTGGCAAAAGTCTTTTATTAAAAAATAATGAATTAAGAAACAATCATTTTCCTCACTTGCTTCTCTTCAATCCCTAGAGTGTAAGTAGTACTGAAAGTAATACAGGAGCAGATACCCCTAGATTTGTGCTATATCTGTTATATAAATGGAACTTCTCCTCATATAGCACATATCAAAATCCAGTCCTTTAATTCAGAATTATCAGCCTATGGCTACATGGCTAATGAAAACAAAATCTGTCAAATATAGATGAATTCCTGTTCACACTGTGAATGAACTAACTATATAGAAACCATTTTCATTGGCAAAAATGGACCCAAGGCTGTACAAGTAAATGATTTTAGTAAATAAAAAGGGGGCATGTGCCATTAATAGTTTTGAACTAGAACTCAAGTTTTATAATCAGGTACAAATCAGTCAAATAATACACAAAGAACAGAAACCTGAAACTCAGTTCAATCCATTCCACTTATTTAACTAGAAGCAAAAATATATTCCACCAGTTTACAAGATTACAAAGAAATTCCCCCCAAAAGAAAATTCAGATGCCTGGAAACCAGCAAACAAAAGGAAGGAAAACAAAGCAAGGCTAACTTACCCGTTCTGCAGTTATCTCCTCCCCAGGAAGATACGCAGCACACGCTATCTCCACTGCAGCTGAGCTGGTGGGAGAATCAGTAGTAGAAGACGACCGAGGTCGGCCGGACTGCACCACAACAGCAACGTCTTGGCCAGATTTCCGGTTGATCTGAGGGCTGCCCTTTGGGGCATCTGGCTTGCCCCGCCTGCTGTGCAAGCTGGTGCCTCTCTTCATCTTAGGGGGCACTCGGATCTGCTGCAGTACTCGATTCAGAGCTGTGGGGTGGGTGGAGACACCATCAATATCAGCACAGGAGCTCTGGCTTTCCAGATCCATCTCAGGCTCCGTGTCAGCCTGGACCTGTTGCACATCCTGAGGAGACACTGAAGACCTCCTGCGCTGGTGCTGGAAGAGGTGCTTCAAGCCTTGGCCAATCACATTAATGTTCTCCAAAGCATTGTGGGTCATTTTAGACAATTTCTGCTCTGCTTCAGGAGGCTTTCTGGCCTCTGGATCTTGGGGTTTGCCTCCAGGATCTGGGTCATCATATAACTGTTCATTGCTAGAAGGCTCCATCAGCACACTCTGACTAGGCTTATTTGCAAACTCATAAATCCAGATGTTGCCTGTCTTTAAATTGTTTTTTGTTTAATACACATCAATACTGTCAACCAATTAGGTGGGCAACTGCTTCAACTGTGCCTACACATGCAGCTGTGCGGACGGAGATCTCATGCTTATCTAATGTTAGGGGAAAAAAAAAAGCTGATATTATAAATCCATGCAAAAAACTACAGGGTTAAATTTAAAAAATAGAAAACATGCTACTAGCCAAAATAATGTATATTATCATCATATCCAGATTAAACAAGATACTTCCAAATTGCATATGATGAAATTATGAAAGAGCTATCTATTCTCCAGCATGAGAGAACGTCCAAAGCGAAAGCAGGAGAAAAAAATGCAGTATTAAAAGTCTCTTTTCTTTTTAATGTGTGGAGATCTAGATACTAGAGGGACCATTTCAAGTATTTGTAGTAGAAGAGCAGCTGACAGAAAAGCTACTTCATGAAGTCAGATAGATCAGACTATCCATAACGGGTACATATTTAGTTTAAACAGCAACCTGATCTGGCCCATTATAACTGTAGTTAATTATCAAATATGCCAAATCTCAGCTGAATAAATCCAAAAGATAACAAAAAAAATGTCTACTCAATCACAACTGAATGTTTTCCAGTAAAATCCTGAGGTATTTCATATTACCATTCATACTCATCAAGGACATGAGTTGACAAGTTAAAGCAGATAAAGGAAATAAAAATCTCACTTGTAGCACAAAAGACCTTTTTCTACACCAGCTTACTTAATGGTCCAAGCAGCATCAGCCTCCAGAGAAAACAGAGCTTCAAGCAGCGCCAGTTATTGAGAAAAAGGGCTGGGAAAAACCCCTTTTCCTGAAACTAGTGTGATGTATGACAGAAGTTACTCCCACACCCACAAAAAAACTAGAGGAAAGAAGGCAACAAAGTGAATGGGATTGGGTTTGGAAGCATCATAGGGGAAAAGGAACAGTCAACAATAAGTGATAGACTGATATTAAAGGCAGGAAGCTGAAACTAGGGAAATGCAAGTTAGCTAAACTGCTGTGAGTTATTGACATTACTAGCAAAAATCAACATTATTGTTTGATCTTTGCAGAATGTATTAATTTCCACTGATGGTGGAAATCTATAACCCAGAACTGCAAAAGTAGGTTTTTAGTTTGAGCATGAGGCACAGCATTAGCAGGTAAACAAGGTGCCACTGAGAAATGCAACACATGTTCAGGTCATTCACTTTAATAACTTTTATGTAATATAAAGCTAAAAAGCAAAATATCACATAACTGATTTTTGGAAGTATTTATTTCCTTATTTTTTCTGTAACTGTATTAGGCATCCCAAAATTTTAACTTTGGCTAAAAAAATATAAAGTTTTACTTTGTCCCAATAAAGTTAGGTATCTATCTACCAATTGGAACTTTATCCAGTTTATGTTGCTGAGATGCCTGAGTAAATGAGAAATCTAGTATTCATTCCACACTTGAGTATTCCTTGGATGATGTGATAACATGTGTGCAATGTGAATACAGCCACCTCACTGAAACAACATGTGAGTTACACAGGCCCCCCTAACAGTTCTACTGCTGCCAGGCATAGAGTGAAACAAGCCCTAAATGTCCATCTGTAGGAGTCGAGAAATTCCATTCTCCTATTTCCAAACTACTGAAGGAAGAATAAATGTGTCCCTAATTTTCTATCTGTTTTTGTTTTCAATACTATTCCTTCATCAAGTTCTTAGCTATACTGGTAAAATCAAAGAACCTTTATTTGCATAGTATGGGCCTTTTGGGGACCCCATTCAGGTTCCAATGCCTATGGGCCAAATGTAGTTTTGTGCTCACTCAAATGCAACAGGGGGAAATGAAAGTGATATTGTAGGCAACCCTTTATGTCTATTATGGTTCAGATGTCAAGAGGCAGAATTCTTCTATATTTACCTCCTTATTAACCGAAGGTCCTCCCAATACTATAGAACATAATACGGCTATTATATTATAATAATAATGATTTTATATATGTGTGTATGTGTGTATACATTTATTATATATATGTATACACACACACATACATATACACATACACATACAATGCCTACTATATGCCAGACACTGTGCTAAGCACTTACAAAATAACTCATTTTATCCTCAAAATATCCCAGGGAAGTTGGTGCTATTATTACTCCCATTTTATGCTTGAGAAAACTGAGGCAAACAGAAGTTAGGTCACTTGCCCAAGAGTAAGTGTCTTGGGCCAGATTTGAACTCGGGTCTTCCTGACTCTAAGCCCACCGATTTAAGTGATCTACATGGCCCATTCTTTCTCATACATTCTTCCCCCACCATATTTCTTTGGAGACTCTCAGAAGCAGGAGAAACTAAGAAAGTAGAATTTTAAAAATTTCTCCCTTTGTCACCAAGGTCTTCCAGTTTTCTCCCATGAGGCAAAGAGGGATTGACTTGTAGCCATGGAGCTAGGAGGCAGGAAAAGAAAATACTCCACAATCTCTCCCCAAGACTCTGGTTCCACTAAAATATTTCTATATTGCTTACCGTTTTTATATTTTCCTTAATTCGAGAGTGTGCATGTGTATACATTTGTAATCTTTCTAATGAATGAGTACATAGGAGAAAGCCCAGAAAATAAGGTGAATAATTCATGGGGTCAATAACTACAAGCAGCAAAGGACTAAAATTCTATTGAGATTTTCTGGGGTTCCCTATGGGTAAAGAGTTTATTAATATAACAATGCGTACAATGCGTATCTAGGTCCTAGAATTCTGCTTACTTTTTCTCTGGAATCTCTTATATCAATAAATAGTTATTGGATTACTTCTACTCGGTAAAACACTTTGAGCTGCTTAGAGACACGAGGCCATGTATCTCAATGTAATCCAATAAGAGTACTTAACTTCAAAGCAGCACTACTTAGTCATTGGGCTGAAACAGGGAGGGGAAGAATTTAACGGAACAGAAAGTGAGCACATAAATGAGATTTCTAGTTAACAGTGTTAAAACAGCAAGATAATTCATATAATTTTCCAGCTAAAAGAAAAATTTTAAAAGATAAATCACTTTGAATCAGATAAAACAATTCCCTAATAAATGAAGCAGTGTCAAGGCTACCTTAGTGACAAAATGTCTAAGACACTTGTCTGATATAAAATATTGTAAATGTATTAGTTTAACAAATCTCTTTCTTTAGACAGTGATAAAATGCCCTGTTTCTTATAAAGAAAAGAAACTTCAACCTCTTTTAAATAATGAGTTTTCAACATAATTATAGGAATTTTATAAATCCATTAGTGTACTTATAGCTATTGTTCTCAAGAAAAGGATGCCAAAATTCTAGAGGCAAACTAGGGAAGGAAAAAAATAAATTTCATAGCAAACACTTTGGCTTGTACTTATTGTCTTTGCTGTTGCAACAAAAATCAATTAACAGAATAGTAATGAATTCCAGGAATTCTGAATGCAAAATTTTTCACAGCCATGCAAAGCAGTACTGTTCCACAGTTCCTAAGCCTGAAAAAAAAACTGGGTTGAGCCTTAAAATCAGACTGTGGGAAAAATCTTACAAATTTTAAGAAAAAAACAGTAACAAAATAATATCTGTGACATTGTTATAATTCTTTAAACTTACTGATATTTATAGTCATCCACTATATTAGCCTTATGATTCAGGGACAGATGGGAAGGAGTGAATAACTATTGGGAAGATAACTAAACTTTCCTCTGAAGTGACAGATTTTTTTTTGAAAAAATTGATAAAACAGTGACTTTATAAATAAGCAAAAAATTTAAGAAAGGGTGAATGTCATCCTCCAAGGACACCTGAGACAGAACTATTACATAAGAAATATTAACTTGATATCTGGGAAGTCAAACTCTAGGAGAATTAAAGAAGATAAAACTTTTTCGGGCCTTCCTGCTTCATCTTTCCAAACTATCCTGCTACCACTGTTGCACAGGAGATGAGATTCCCCCAAAGTAAATGTATCTGAGGTGACAAATTCTCAATTTGAAAACACAAGACCAACTAGGAAGCCAAGTGTGCTGTTTGGAAAACAGCGTAACACCATGTTTCACTACAATTGTCCTCATAGTCAAATGTCATGTTGGCCTTTTCTTTTGAGTATAAAACTTCTAAGACCAATCGCTGTTGATTGGAGAAATGAGAGCTACTTTAAATGCCAGTTTTTAGCAGCTTTTAACGTACTGGATCAATTTTACCAAGAAAAAATTTAAGCAATGTTTAAATCCACTATAATTTTGCCAAAAACAACCGTGTAAGTTAACAAACATTTTAGTTCAAAGGAAACAAAAATACATTTTAAGATTGATCAGAAACAAAATTCAATGATGTTAAATAACAAAATGAACATGTTTTTAAAAAATTCTGTCAAAGACTGAGTGGAACATTCTACAGAAACCATCTCAAAACATATGCCAATTTTTCTTAAAAAGGACAATTTTTGCTGTTTTAGACCAATTTGATCCTCCCAGAAATATATTCAGAGCAACTCCACAGACTGCAAAGACTTGATACTTGCCTCCATCATTTTTCCTTAAGCATAACCAATGTGCAAGGATCCTCTTAAGACAGGAAGCTGGAAAACAAAGTATTAGGGGGAAGAAAAAAAATCAAAGTTGTATTAACTTGAAAGAAGGAAACAACCATAACTTAAAAATAAAAGAAGTAAATAAAAGTAACAGGTCTTTTTTTTTTTAGTAGTACAATGTAGATCTACCAAATGGTGCTTTGTTAATCCCAGTCACATCAAATTATAATAAAATGCAAAACAAGCACATGAAAAATCACAAGACTTTATATACCAATATTTTCCTAAATGCCCAACAATTCTGTATATTTTGTTTCTGCATTTACTGGTAACAATGTATGCTATGTATGACTAAAAAATCAAGACTGAGAAAGAGTCTATTAGTCCAACACAATATGCAGGATAGGAGTGGCAAGAACACTTTTTGACAGTATTTTTAAAATAAACATATTGCTAATGTCAGCAAATTCTGTTGGCTGTGACATCTTTACCATATTGGTCTGCATAGAGGCCACCCCTGAAGAAAAGATTCCATTTTTCCAAAAGAAATGCTATTTACCCCATCTGGTAACTGTGAAGTCAATTCCTTCCAAAAAAAATACAGTATCCCACAATTAACCCTATTAAAATCTATCCCACTAGAAGTAGTCCAATATTCTGGTATGAAACGAGATCTCATTAAAAAGGAAAAAATACATAACCTACACTAAAAAAACCAATTAAAGCTGCATTTAGGTTTTATAAATGCCATATTTGGTGAATTATGTATTGAGATCAATAGATTATTTTATGAGAAGTTGGCTAACATTAGCCTCCTGTGGACAAGAAATCTAAGAGTATGCAATTTCCAGATTTTGCGTAGGACTTACAAATGCTTTGTCCTGCCACTCTCACAATGAAAGACATACAGATGCTCAAATCTGCCCCTGACAACTGGCTATTTGCAGTCATTCGAAAAAAGCAAATTCTTTCAGCATTTGTAGAATATAAGAGTTGGAAGAGATTCCAGAGATGTCTCATTTAAGGGATGAGGAAACTGAGGACCCAGACGGTTCATCAAACAACCCAGCAGCGTGCATTAAGTGCCTACTACATTCCAGGAAGCTAGGATCAAAAAAGCCATCCTGGTTTCATCAACAGACCATGCCAGACTAACCTTTCTTCTTTTTTAACAGGGTTTCTAGACTGGTAGATCAAGAGACTGGTTTAAACTGTTCACCTATACTTTAGCAAAGAAGCACATGACATTTTTCTGCAAAAGAGAGAAGAGTATTCAAAACTGATTGGATGGCCATACCTGAAGAATGATCATGAAGGGCTCAAAGATAATTTGGAAAAGAGATATCTAATGGAGACAATCCTTTACCAAATTTACACATGACAGGAAGCTAACATGTTGGATAACAAAGTTATAACAAAAAGATCTTAGAGCGGAATACTAATTGAAATTTATTAAAAAGAAAATAAACAGAGCTAAATTAAAGTCTCACATTTAAATTTTTAAAAAATTAACTTTATGAATAAAAGAAGGGAAAGGTACATAAAGCTAGATATCAGTTCATCTGGAAGGTCCTTGGGTATGCAGACACAGCAGGCTTGCTTGAAGTCATCAGTGCAATATGGAAGCTAATGTGATCTCAGCTTGCATTAGGGGAGGCAGAGTATCTAAGTCTAAGGAAGAGATGGTCTCACTGTACTTTGCCCTGGTCAGAGACTCTCTGGAGTATTGTGACGTGTTCTTGTACCACATCTGGAGCATCCTTAGGAGGGTAACCAGGAAAAGCGGAGCCTCAGGATCAAGACGTGAAAGATTTAAAGTCACACTTAGTTTGTACTTGCTTATCTAAGCACATGGAATTTGTCCCAAATAATCTAAGTTCCTTGAAGTGAAGGAGTATTTTTTTGTCTTTGCACAGCCACCACCAACCAGCACACACTAAATGCTTAATAAATATATGTTTACATGCTGACTAGGAATGTGGAGCTGGAAGAATATTCTGGGTAGACATGATAGCCTAAGCTGTCTTCAAGTGATTCAATGACCTGTTAAATTCAAGGATTAAATTTGTTCTCCTTGACCCCAAGGAAAGAAATAAGAACAATGAAAGGTCATTATATAGACACTTTTATGCAATTTTAACTAAGCCCCATAATTTCAATTTCAATGAATTTAATATGTGTGGCTCAGAAGATTGCTGCTTTGCATTCCTGCCTTGGAAAAAACAAACTGGTACCTCCTTTATTCTCTTTCCTCTTACATATTTTTTAAAAACAGATTTTCTTGGTGTATTACTTGTCCACTTGGCATGAAAGATGCAGAGAGCAGGCTACCTTTGGAGCCATGTTGATGACGTATTTACTAGGTGACCTTGGCAAGTCACTTAAAGCTCTTGGTGCTTAAGGAATTGGTTAGAGAGACCATGACTTGGTCTTTATTTTACCCCCAATGTCCCCAGCATGGTACTAGGCAACATGACAGATACTACTAAAACATGGATTATCTGATTGGTTTTAATGGAAAGAGTTTTTGGATTTGGAGGATTTGAAATTAATCACCTGGGTTCAAATTCTTAAGCACTAAGCAAAATTAGTCGCTACATTTCTCATCTGGACCCACCCCAGCAATGCAGCCTATAAACTACAGAAAAGCTGCAGGTGTGCATCAGAGTTAAGACGTTTCCACAGAAGGGAATTCCCTGCATTGGAGAAATCACAGACGCAGACAAATAGTTCAGTGAAAGGTAAAAGGGATTCTCATTCCTTCTGTACCATCATTCCTCACAGCATCTTCCCTGAAGAATATATTAATCAGTCAATCAATGAGCATTTATTACAAGCACAATGTTAAGCATTGACATTTTTTTTAATCAAGTACTCCTACTCATATAGAGAATACATCCTAATAAAGAAAGGCAGAGTACATTAAGTGTATACAGAATAAATAACCCAAACCCGCAATGTATTTTTAAATACATGGTAGTTGGGGGTGGGGGGAGTACTAGGAAAAGCAATGGGGAGAAACTTCATGCAGCTTAAAGGAATATGAATCTATGAGACAGAGAGAACAAAGTGTATTCCAGGCAGGGGGGACCCAGACATGGGGAATGGAATGTGGGTGTGGCTAGATCACAGTGTATGGAAGAGAAAGTAATGTCCAATGAAGATGCAGAGACAGGTAAGAGTAAGATGAAGAGTTTTAAAAGGTAGATAGTTTGTAGTTTATTCTGGAGGTTACTAGGGGTCACTGGAGTTTATTGAGGAGGAAAGCTGCATGATCAGATCTTCAATCAGGGAAAATCACTTTGGCAGGAGTGTGTAGAATGACTGAAGTGGGGAAAGCCTTGAAGCAGAGGGATGGATCAAGAGACTGTTGCATAATACAGGCAAAAGGTGATAAGAACCTGAAATAAGGAGAGAGCTCTGTGTGAAGAGAAGGAACAGAATGAAAAACAGTAATATCTGACAATTAACTAGACATGTTGGGTGGGAGAGAGCATGAGGAGTCATTCCATGGTTACAAAGCTAGGAAACTGGAGCTAAGCCTTCTCCAGTTACCCTAATCTATGTCTGGCCACTGGATGGAGATGGCTCTGGAGGAGAAAGTGAGGCTGGTGACTTTACACAGCCTGCCTCACTTAAATCTTATTCACTTTCAAGTCATGGCATCACGTTCCTCAGGCTCTCACTGATTGGACAACAACAGTGAATGTTTTTCTTTTGGCTAGAAGTCCTAAGGTTTTGTTTTTTGCATTAAAGGGGACATCCCTTGACTAACTTCTTAAATAGCCCTAGTCACACGGAATGATCAATGCCTCAGGCAATGTGAGAACTCAAACAGACCTTGGCTTAAAAAGGCCAAGATCTCCCACTGCATCCTGGGCCATCTCCAGTTGTCCTGATCTATATCTGGCCACTGGACCCAAATGGCTCTGGAGGATAAAGTGAGGCTGGTGACTTTACATAGCCTGCCTCACTTAAATCTTATTCACTTCCAAGTCATGGCATCATGTTCCTCAGGCTCTCACTGATTGGACAATAACAGTGAATGTTTTTCTTTTGGCTAGAACTCCTAAGGTTTTGTTTTTTGCATTAAAGGAGACATCCCTTGACTAACTTCTTAAATAGCCCTAGTCACACGGAATGATCAATGCCTCAGGCAACGTGAGAACTCAAACAGACCTTAGCTTAAAAAGGCCAAGATCTCCCACTGCATCCTGGGCCATCTCCAGTTGTCCTGATCTATATCTGGCCACTGGACCCAAATGGCTCTGGAGGATAAAGTGAGGCTGGTGACTTTGCACAGCCTTCCCTCACTTAAATCCAATTCACTTGCAAGTCATGGCATCATCTTCCTGATTTCATAGTCCTCTTTGAGAATGAAGGACAAAACCACAAGAGGAAACTGGAAGGAGGGTAGTAGAGTGGCTGTCACATAGTAGGCCCTTAATAAATAATAGTTGACTGACCGGTGCCTTTGACAGAAATAAGGAAGCTTGGACAACAGAAGGGTTTTGGAAAAAAAAAAAAAACAAGTTTAGTTTTACACAGGCTGTGCTCAAAATGTTTAATTGACAATTGGTGAGGTGACACTGGAGCACAGGGAAGAGACTGTAGCTGAAGATACTGATTTATGAATAATCTATAGGGATATGATGGTGATGAGGTGGCCTAGGGAGCACATAAAGAGCAGGGATTTTAACATTTCTATTACAGATCGCTTGAGTAGTCTGGTAAAGTCTATGGACATGTCAGAATAATGTTTTTAAATGCATAAAATAAAATATATAGGTTCACAAAGTAAAACAATCATATTGAAAAGCAATTATCAAAATATGTTTTAAACCAAGTTCACAGACTTCAAAAATCCACTGGTATAAATAAAGGGCAAGAGAAGAGGGCCTTGGACAGAACCTAGGAAGAACCCACAATTAGGAAGTGTGATGTAGAAGATGAACCCAAAAAGACAGAAGAGCAGTCAAAACAGGAGAAACATATAAGAGAAATGAGTAGAGAGTATTTGGGAGCAAACAATGGTCAAGAGTGTCAAATGCAGCAGATAGTTCCAAGAAGGATGAGGACCAAGAAATGATCATCAAAGACAGAAATGAAGAGATCACTGGCTAAGTTTGAAGAAAGCAGCTTCAGTTGAGGAATGAGACTGGAAGCTAGAGGAAAAGAGCTGAAAAGAGAGTGTGGAGAATAATTAAAGGCAGTGAAGACAATTTTTTAAAAGGGCCTGGATAAGAAAAGAGAAGGTGTAGTGAATAACTTGATAGTAGGGTCTAGTGAAATAGTTTCCTTCTTTTTTTTTTTAAAAGGTTATAAGGTAGGCTTGGGTGTGTTTGAAGGCAAAAGGGAAGGAAATCACTATATAGGGTCAGGCTTCAGACTGGAGAGAGAAAGGTGAGGAGAGGAGGAGCACGATTGCAATCTTCTGGAAAAAGGCAGGAGGAGATAAAAATCAATCACAGTGTACAGGGTTTGGCTTTGGCAGAGCTGATCAAGTTCTTTGTCGGAAACATGTCTGTAAGTATGAATTTGTCCCCTAAACTTTTAGAACTTACTGAATTCAGGAAAGTTATATGAATATAGAACAATCCAAGTATATATGGAGCTTAAAGATTAACTGAATGAATCTTTAGATGACACAGTGAACCTTCTAAGACCACTCAACATTTCACATTGCTATGTGTTAAAAAACTGCTTTGCTTTGTGAAGATTACAGTCTAGTAATGATAACATTTGCCCAGACAAATATAAATTAGGGGACCTACAGGGACAAGGATCAATCTGTAAAGGACATTTATTACTTCAAAACTCCAAAAGATCTATGATTTCATCCCTGTAGGTGTTTTCACACAGATCATAACTCCTTGGAAACTTAGATAATAGTCTTTATGAGTTTTTATAGATGAAAATTTCCTCACCTAATACCCAGCCTTCTTTTGGTGATGTGCTCCTTTGCACTGAGATAGGCTAAGAGCCGTAGCCTGTCCTCAGACCTGTACCTAAAGCCTTCCCAGCTTGGTAGGGGTCGCCAAAGCTTATATTCTGTTGGCATGGCACTTGAAAACCCAATGTTATCCACAGGCAAGGATTTGCAACTGAAGTATGACTTTAACAGAATACTTCAAGAATACCAGGAGAATACAAAGAGATTGCTTCTTCAACTCCTAATCAATAAATCTTTGTATTATCCCAGTCTTTTAACTTCTCTTCTCCTTTTCTACAGCTAATTCAACATCGCTACCATATGGTGGACAAGAAAAGTATAAAAGAAAGGCAACTGAAACCTAATAACTTATCAGGAGCCCTTATTAAATTACTAATGCAGGAAGATTTGAAGCATGCATGGCAATAAATTATCCAGACTCATGGCTCCTCCCCCACTCCCGCCTTACCAAGAATAAGAACACACTCTCACATATCTAACACTTTACAATTTGTACTTTCTTTCCAACAATCTTGTGAGATAGATCACATACACAAATATGTCCAATATACACGAGGATTCTGATAAGCAAAGAATTTAAGTGAACAGCCCATGGTCATGCTGCTAGTAAGGCGTACAGCACTGCCTTGAACCTCTTCATGAATGCACGTATATTCAAAAATAAGTTCACATGTTGAAAAACATAAGCATTCTCTTATCTGGGGACCTAGAATCTTTCAGTAAGTAGAAAGGGACAGAATAAATGACAACTGAATAAACTGCCTTTGACTAAGGAGAGAAGGTTGGAAAAACCTTATGGTTCTGCCATTAAGTCAGACTAGAAATAGGTTGAGATCTTCAGAAAGAAGCCAGCCTGCATTTTAGGTAACAAGGTGTGTAAGAAATTCAGAGGGTGGTATTTTTCCACAATAAGTCAATGTTGATGGGATATGATGGAGTGAAATTCAGCATCTAAAACAATGAAATGAAGAGCCAAGGTACTATTCAAGATTTGTTTGAAAAGACAAGGAGGTCTCACTTTCCAGCCATCTTGGTGGCAGGTCTCTGGCTGAAGATCTTCCTGCCCCGCAGGCAGGAAGATGGTAGCCTCAATGAAGACAAAAAAGTCACTGGAGTCCATCAACTTGAGGCTCCAGCTGGTCATGAAAAGCGGCAAAAGACCCTGAAAATGATCAGACAAGGCAAAGCCTAATTGGTCATCTTAGCCAACAATTGCCCAGCCTTGAGGAAGTCAGAGATTGAATATTACGCTATGTTGGCCAAAACTGCGTACATCACTATAGTGGCAATAACAATGAATTGGGAAGTACTATAGAGTATGTGCACTGGCTATCATTGATCCAGGTGATTCTGATATCATTCTGATAAGCATACCAGAAGAGACCAGTGAAAGTAAACTGTACAAAAGTATACTTTAATAAACCAGACCAAAACTTGTTTAAAAAAAAAAGAAAAGACAAGGAGGTAATCTACAACAATTCCAACTTGAATAACTGCCCTTCGGTGCTTTCTTAAAGCTCTGGCTCCCACGTAAGAAGCAACATGGCATTTGTAGTACAAAGAAGCCTGATCAGGAAACCCTGGGTCCAACTCTGGCCTCTGACACTCTCTCACTGGGTGACCATGAGCAATTCTCCGAACCTCTCAGACCCCATTTCTTTGTGGGCAAATTCAGAAAACACCCCCAGCATACCTACCACATAGACTTCTGAGGCTCACATGAATTAATGTACATAAAGTACTTTGAAAGCTTTAAAGATCCACACAAAAATCAATTGTTGTTATTCTTTGTTCTTTCCTTCCTTAAATTCTGGCTTTATGATACCTCAGGATGTTACCAAATGTATATGTATGTGTATATGTATATGCATATGTATACATACATACATATATATAAAGGCATTGAAAAATTCTCAAAATATTTTTAAACACGTTTTAATATTTTAAAAAATACACAAGTGTGTCGAATCAAATAATGAAAAAATACAGACATTCAAAAAAAAGGTTCAGAGTCTGTATCTTACAGTTAAATTTCTCCAAGTGTGGTATGAGGACCACAAGAAGCCGCCTCCTCTAGATGGCAGTTCATAGGCCAAATGGATGCAATCTATGTGATGCCTCTGGAATGAATCACAAAAATATTTCAAAATATAAAGTCCTTTTTTCCTAGGCAAGCCATCTCAATCTTTCACAGTCCCACTTCATGTCCTTCCTCTTCTGTGACACCTTCTGCAACTAATCCATGTCCCAGTGATCTGTCACCTCTTCTCAGGTGACAGATATGGTCCTATTATATTCTCTAGTGGTTCCTAAACATTAGAATTGTGTCCTCAACTAAATGGAAAACTCCCAGAGAACAAGGGCTGCATTCATTTTTTATTCGATTATTGCATCCCACAAAGTACTTATTGTAGGTACTAGAGGTATTTGTCCTTGACAGCTGTCATACACACTTTTTATTACCCGTAAGTGGTTCTCTTTCTGGTGAGAGAAGTGGCTCAGAGACTGCAGGCATCTTTGTGGAGTGAAAGGAGCTGGGTGTGAATGCCACTCTCTATTACTCTAGGCCTCTCTGGGTCTAAATATCCTTGTCTATAAAAGACTGGCTGAACTAGAAAGCCTCTGAAGTCCCTTCTAACTCTGAATCTAGGATCCCATCTGTTACCAAACATTTTGACATTCATATTTGCTTAACAAAACCACCAAAACACAGTTGAAGAAATAAACAGCATCAAACGTTAATATCAGAGGCAGCACAGTCTAAAGTCATGGTCCCCCCATGGTCAAAACACAATTATGAAACTGTATAAATCACTTAACTTCCCAGTGTCCCTAGTAACTCTATGACAACCTGAGTTGGTGAAGGAAGTTTCTTCAACAGGAATTCCAAAAATTAATGAAATTACAGGCCTGAACAAGAAAATAGAACAAAAATAATGCAATATAATATATTAAAATTAAATACCTTAGCTGCTATTGAACTATACTTCACTTGATTGAATTTACATTTGCCAAATATTTCTTTAATTGGAAGGAGTTTAATAGTGGTACAGCCACAATCCCTGTGCTTCCTCTTACTCTTAACTCCTCCAGAGTACTCTCGCATTTCTCCTTCCTGTCACTACTACTTGCTCAACATTCCCTGTAATATTTTGTTACTTTTTTGTATCTCATCTCCCCAACTACAGGCATTTCTTAGTATCCTGCCTACGGGGTATCTTGAGAACACAGTAGGTACTCAATATGAATTTAAAGGATTTCTAACCTATTTCACATCATTAAAAATCAGTCTTTTCTGGTACCCTGATCCCTGAATACAGAAGTCCCTTTTCTTTGCTGTGCTAATAACAAGCCTGCACATTTGTCCAGTTAGCTTGACTCAATTAGTAGGTTCATCTGAAAATAGAAATCAGAGGAGACTCATAAAACTACATATTTTTTACAGATGACAAGGTTATCTATTTCAACACCCTCTTTTTATAGATGGGGGGAAAAGGATCCAGAGAATGTATCCAGTGAGGTATTCATGCATGATAACACAGATAATGCTAGAGCTCAGGCTAGAACCTCAATCTCCAAACTCCTAAATCCAGTGTTTCTTAAAGTTTTTCCCCCCCACTAAAACACACTTTTCAGGTCAATTTACCTCAATAAGTATTTTTTAACAACTTCTATGCTTTGTTCCAGTTCTGGTTCTTCAACTTTAAGTGAATCATCGATCTTCCCTGGACCTTAACTTTCTTATTTACAAAATTAAGGTAGTAATTTACATCATTTATAATGGTCCCTTCTAGTTTATAAAACTGTAACATCATGGAGAAGATTCATGCGAAAGATTTTTTTTTAAATGGAAGTGTAATTTAGACAAGAGATTCTTAGCACAGAGTCTATAGACTGTCCCTCTACCAAGATGTCCATGGATAGATTTTAGGGGAGGTAGATGAGGGAAAACGCATCTTTATTTTGGCTGACCTATAATCAAATATGGCATTTACTTCAATTAAGCTTTTTAAAAAAATTATTCTGAGAAGAGGTCCATAAAACAAGAAAGTTAAGAACCTTTGATTTAGACTGAGGTCTTCATCTCCCAAGCTGTTTATAAGTAAACAAGCTATGTGTCTGACTGTTCATTTATTCTGAAATATAGTTGTATTTCTAGAAGAAAAAACCAAATGCACTGGAAAAACACTGTTTGGATGGGTTATATTTAAAATTGGTTACTATTTCCAACCTTTTGGAGAACTAAGAACAATCAAATGCAATGCTAAAGGATGCTTAAGAGAGTCCCCTTCTGGAGTACTGAATCTTACCAGTTTTTAACAACAGAGTCTAAATGTACTTCAAGGGTATCCTTGTGTTATGGGAATCTGAAGGTCTTCCCTGCCCCTGGCCCTTTGCTTAAGTGGCTTAAGTGGCTCTGAGAACCTTCCCAGATTTGAAAGTATAATCTGTCTCCTAATAGGCTGAATGTGGTCACATGGAGCCTGTGGCAGGAGGCCTGTTCTACAGGAATGTCCATGCCTTATTAGTTTGTGATTGGGCAGTGGGTCAAGAGGGTTGTGACGATCTCCAATCCGGGAGAAGGCTACATATACCGTGATGTGAGGTTTTGCTTTGGGGCTCACTTTGAGAAGAGCTGTGTGATTTGGCCAGACAAGACTCTGGGAAGCCGTTGAGACCCCTGGCTTTGAAAAACCCAGATTTTGGTGCTTCCCTCTCTGGTAACTGACTAGGTATGGATGTAATGGTCAGATGGAAGCCCATCTGCTGATCTGTTTCTTTGTCTGCTTGTAACTTCTGCTTGTAACTTGTGTTTTGTATTCTGTTCGTATTCTCTGAAGTTCAGGGTGCTGACTTTTTCCCCTTAACT
Source organism: Pseudochirops cupreus (assembly GCA_028627135.1). NCBI lineage: Eukaryota > Metazoa > Chordata > Mammalia > Diprotodontia > Pseudocheiridae > Pseudochirops > Pseudochirops cupreus. The sequence goes on along the minus strand of CM053583.1, from coordinate 377,286,326 downwards.
AGGTAAATGATATGTGTTTGACTGATTAAAGTAAGACTGTTAACCCTTTTTGAGTTGCTTTCCTTTAGAAAAGCAGATCTAAGAACCTGTGCTAGCAGCTACCCTGGGTATGCTAGGGTGCTTGCTGATAACACCTTGATGAAAATATTAGAATGGCACAGGCAAATTTCACAGATAATTTTCTAGAGCAGCTTATCTATCTGTAACCACAGACTTAGTTAAAACAAAGAATTAAAAATCCTTCTATTATTTAATGCTTTTTAAAAGTATTTGATTCAGTAGACAATAAAACAACATTGAAGGCTCTCCTCAAACAAGATCTCTCCCATGCAAACTTTAGAATCATACAAACCCCTCTGACAGATGTGACTATCAAGATAAGGACTGAATAATCTACTGACTATAACATCAAACTAGGCATAAACTGAGAAGGATGAGTCTACTTTATTCAAAAGAAAACAGCATCAATAAAAGGGGCAGGGAATAGCATCCTATATTAAGACGGCATACAAAATGTGAGGAAATTCAGGAACCAAAGAGGAGAAGAATGTCTGAGAGTATTTGGGTGAAGGTCAGAGGAGGAAGAAAGACAAATTATTTAATCACTAAAATAAATACTACCGAACCACCTGTATGGGAAGAAGAAAAAGATGAAGAGTTTGGGAACAACAGACCAAAAGTCTGGCGCAGAGGCATGAGATGGTAGTCATGTTGAATTCAATGACAGACATCTACAGGATCAGAAGGTCTCTTTGCCAAAAGCAGAGCAGTTCATAATTTCTTGACTTACTAATCATTTCATCTTTCAAAAAGTGGAGACGTTAACACGTGAAAATTTTATGTTGCATCTGATTCTGAATAATGGGGCAAATGTCTGTTAGGGCAAAATTCATGGGAACATTCTATCTAGACTTTATAATAGAGAAGAAAAAAAAACATCCTAGATAGAAAAAGTATGTTAAAATCACACAGAGTAAAATGCTTCAAGAGAAGTCAGCCTAGGAGGCATGGGAGATTTTCAAGAGTGAAATTCTAAAGACATAAACATAAACAATTCGAATAAAGAGGGAAAAAACGAAATTTGTTTGAAGAGATCAATGTGGATGTACAAAGAAGTTACCAATCAACTTTGATTTTTTTTTGGAGGGGGTAGGGCAGGGCAATCGGGGTTAAGTGACTTGTCCAAGGTCACACCTCTACTAAGTGTTAAGCGTCTGAGACTGAATTTGAACTCAGGTCCTCCTTACTCTAGGGCTTGTGCTCTATTCACTGCACCACCTAGCTGCCCGCCAACTCTGATTTTTAAAAGAAATGTATGCTTTGAGTTATCATCTCATACCTATCAGATTGGCTAAAATGATAGAAAAAGAGAATGGCAAATATTGGAGTGAATATAGAAAAATTTGGACATTAATACTCTATTAGTGGAACTGTGAATTGATTCAACCATTTTGAAGAGCAATCTGAAATTATGCCCAAAGAATTATAACACTTTTTTATACCCTCTCACCTAGTAATACCACCATTAGGTCTGTTTCCCAAGGTGATCAGGGAAAAAGAAAAAGAATGTCTATGTTCTAAAATAGTTACAGCAGCTCTCTGTGATGGCAAAGAACGAAATACTGAGGGGATACCCATCAATTTGGAAATGGTTAAATAAGTTAAGGCATATGATTATGATGGAATACTACTGCACTGTAAGAAACGATGAGCTGATTTTAGAAACACATGGAAAGACTGGCGTGAAATGATGAAAAGTAAAACGAACAGAACCAAGAGAATGCTGTATACAGTAACAAGAAGACAGTTCAAAGAACAATGGTAAATGACCAAGTTATTCTGAGTATTACCAATACCCAAACCAGCTACAAAGGACCTCTGAAGGAAGATGCTGCCCACCTCCAAAGAAATAGCTGATAAACAGAAATATGCTAGTATGGTTTCACATAGATTTATAAATCCTTGTCCAATTGGAGTAGACTAGACTTTCAGGGGTCCCCTGGCCCCATTAAAGAGATGCTTCTCTCTTCTATGAGGTCACTGGGCAGACATGCAGGAGGAGTACAATCTTGTTGGATGGATGCTTTCATTGGTCCTGCCAATAACTAAAGAAGATTCAGGGTAGCTAATCAGCAAGTCTGGTTTGTGGCTCCCTGTTTGTTTGTGCCTCTGGACGTGGTCCTAGGATGAAGTCTTAATGAATAACTAGCCTTTGCCCGGGGTAAGGAGTGGTGGATTCCAAAGGAGGGTCCTTGCATTCCTGTTACATAAGAATTTCTGCTATAGGGAGGATAAGCCTTATGATTTTCTTATACCTTGGGCCTGTATGAAATGGTTCTGTAATAAACAGACTACTGAATACATCCCTGTCTCTTTCTTTTATTCAACTGGTTGCTTGCTGGGCCATACAACTGTGCTGGTCATAGTATCAAATGGTGGTTGTCTCTAGTGTGGGGTGGGGAGGGAGGGAGACATTTCAGAACTTAAAATGTTACTCCAAAAAATTAAATTAAAAAAAAATAAAAAGCTTCACATTTATTTTAAAAAAGAAATGTATGGAAGATGGATGCAAGACCAGGTAATAGAAGACTGATATAAAAATGTGGCATAGTTCCGTAAAAATAACATCAGGAATGCTAAGACCTAAGGTTGGTGAGGAAAGCTAAGAAAAACAAAAGGACATTTGTTTTTTTCATTTCTCTATATTTAGAGAAAAGAGGATATCAAAGAAGTGATAAGACTTTTATTTGGGATCTATGGGACAATGACAACTGACAACAGAGAAAAGGCAGAGGTATTGAATTCTTAAGATTTCTGTTTTTTCTGCAAAGAAGAATGACCTTTATACTGAAAGGAAAGAACAAAAATAACTAACTGGGAGATAATACCCAAGATATGGAGATAGTAAAAGAGCATCCAACTACCTTTGATGAATTCAAGTTCTCTAGACAAGATCAACTACCTTCTTGGGTCCTGAAAGAACTGAAAGATGGGATTACTGAGCCACAGTTAATAATATGAAATATCACAGGAAATGAAAAGTCTACCACAAAATTAGAGAGAGGAAAATGTCTTAATTTTCCACCAGAATTTAAAAAAAAAAGGAAAAGAGCAGCACCTCCAAACTTCAATGGGGTCAGAGAGCTTGACTCCAATTCCTGGGAAAATTCTAGAATGGATCATTAAAGAGATGGATTGCAAACATCTAGAAAGAGAATCAAGAATATAATAAAGAGCCTTGTAAGGCTTCATCAAGAACAGCTCATGCCAAACTAACCTCATTTACTCTTTTGACAAAATTACTAAACTAGGAGATGAGTGGAATGCTTTGCACACTTTAGCTTACCTAAATTTCAGAAAAAAATTTAATGAAGTATCTCATGCTGTTTAATGGAGAAGATGAAAAGATATGGATTAGTAATAATACAAACAGATGGATTCCAAACCTGTCAGATGGCCCAACTCAAAAAGCAGCTGTTCACATGATAAGAGGTCTCTAATGGGATACCCCAGGATCTATGTTTGGCCTGGCATTGTTTAGCATTTCTATCAATGATTTGGATAAAGGCATAGACAATACAGTTATCAAATTTGCAGATGACACAAAGATGGGAAAGACAGCTCAAACCAGGGGATAACAGAGTCAGGCTCCCAAAGATGTTGATAATCTAGAATACAGGGAAGAGAAGGGAATAGGAGAAGGGCAGGGAGAGAATTTACTAAGCATTTAGTAAGAATTTACTATGTCTAGGCCCTGGGCTAAGGGTTAGGGATCCAAAAACAAGAAAATAAGCTGGTCCCCACTCTCAAGTAGCTTACATTCTAACAGGAAAAGACAAACTATAAAGGGTAGCTGCAAAGTGGGAGAAAGGTCAGGGGAGGGGAAAAGGGTGTTCACACAAGGGTAGATGATAAATCCATATTATGCCAACTATAACAATTTATAAGAGGCAACATGAGGTCTGTCTCATCAATCTATCAATACGTTTATTTTGGATAGGATCTGCAGAAAGACAATGAGCTGGACACAGAATTGAATAAGGAGGACGATATCAGCCTAAACTGAATTTGAGAAAATGTGCAGTGCTTTCCCAAATAGCATATTACTGCAAAAACCCAAGTTTTTGACACCAATATCATGTTGATGAAGTTCTATGGTTCTGAATCATGTAGCATTACAACTTCAGAAAAATAAATAATACAAGTTACTCAGAGGACAAGCTACAGAAAGACTACAAGTTATGAGAGTAATGACCTGAATTGAATACCAGAAGAGATATAAAAGACATCACTGAGGACATGTGTGAAAAAGGAAAAAGTGATGAACCAATAATTCTGCAAAAATGACACAAGATGGGCAGCTTCAGTGGCACTGATACAGTCAAGATATTAAAAGAACCAGGAGAAGAGGAAATGGAGCACTTTAAATCCTTTATGGAGACTTTATGCAAAGGCTTGGGGGGGTGCGAATCAGATAGAACCAAATGTGGAGGCTGGAATCTATTATCAGTGAAAGAAATACTGTACCCACATTGATGAAATTATGAATTCATTCAGGGGTCAAACATCTGAATCTTAAGTGTTTTTCACTTAGCATTTTCCTTGGGAAACCTGCCTAAAAATTTATTTTGCCAGTGGGTGAGTTTTGTGTGGAAGCTACTTAAATAATCCTGAAGGTCCCTTCCACTAGTTCTAAATGCAACTGACTTCTGTTTAATGCAAAAATGTAGTACAAATATCTTCTCTGATTATTGTTGCTACAGAAAAGTTTTAGTTTTTTCTTTTCAAATAATACTCTTTACTCCAAATAATTTTAAAATATTTCCCTGACAAAAGCATAAAATCCAAAGGAAGCTAATTGCTATGTAGCTTGCCTTTGATATGTAGTAAATCTATTTCATGTTTCCTCACTGGCATCTTTTACCAGAACTAAAATTTATATTAAAAAAATGTTAAAGGCTCTAGTAATCAATTATACTAAAACTCCATGCATAGTAAGAGGATGTATGATTTATCTAGGCTTTAAATGATACAGCTACAATTCTCTTACATTTAGTCTGCTATCTCTGAAAGCAATAGAATGAATGAGAAAAGAAAGAGGAAAAACTAGGCTATGAAAAGAAAATTAGACTAGAAGGCGGAAGAGACATTTTTTTGTCAAAAGAAAATCAAAAAATAAATATGGTTATGAAACTGACATATTCAAAAACACTAAAAATAATACTTCTCTCAATGAAATCTCCTAAATATCCCAAGAGGCGATTTTCTATTTTTAACCCAAATCTCGTGTAAATTCCCTACTCCTGTCTAGTAATATCGTCATATTCACAGATGTGTCTGTTTCATCCTGCTCCAGAAAAGACTCATAGAACCACGGGGAAAAAAGCACATTTAAATGCATCATCATTCGAAACTTCCCTTTCAGTAACCCAAAGTTATCAAGGACATGAAAATTGGAATGTGACATTATAAATAAACTGGTCATCACATAAAATTAATAGGCAGCTCATTTTACTTGAGAAATAAAACCAGGTATATATCAGGCTCAACTCAATTTGGCAATGAAATGCTGATGTTTATAATCTACTTATGCAGATTCTGTTCCAAATATGCCAAATCAGCCAAATTTCTAAAATGATAAATTATATAGCATGAATTTTTACTTATGTAAAAGGCTCATTGCCTTTCGAGGCTAATCATTTCAAAGGGACTGATGTTGTAGTGAAACAATTTTAACTAAGGGAGAGGTCTTAATCCTCAAGGTGAGAAATGATCAATACTCAGGGAGAAAATCAAAGATGTGGCCTGAGGTTCAGAAACAATCTATTCTACACCAAAACTGAAACATTCACTTCATGAGGCATGTTACCGTGGGGCTGAACAAGCCTATCTCACAAATGTTTACAGCAAAGTTGCTTTTCCTCTGTATCAACAAGATTAAGGAATGTATAGTTAATACTCCATTTCTTTCATTGGTCAAGGAGGGCAGCATGGTGTAGTGAAAAAGAAGACTGCCTCAAAGTAAGACAACCCAGGCACAGACACCGTCTCACTCCCAGTATGCGCCCATCCCTGGCCAAATCACCTTGCCACCCTCAGCTAGGATTTCCTCTGTTACAAAACAAAGGACTTAATCTGGATGGCCTCCAAAATCCCTCCTGGCAGTACATCCATAATCTTATCATCTAATGAAGGAAAATTCAGCCAAAAGGGGAAAGAGTAGGAAAAGGAAAGGGAAATAATTATTAAGTGCCTACTGTGTGCTAGGGACTGTGCTTAAGCACTTTAAATATATTATCTCATTTGATCAAAAGAGCTGAGAAGAGATGGTGAGGCCAGGTATGAAAAAAAAAAGTAAATAAAACAAAATGATTAAAAATAAGTTAAGAGATGGAAAGGAAGTTAGGATATAGTTACCAAGTTGAAGAGAGAAGGCAAAGAACATTAGGTGTAGTTCTCAAATTGTGAGGTATTTAAAGGATCAAAAGAGTTGATGATATGATACATTCACCAAATTTTTGTGGAGGTAGATGGTAGTTATCTATGAGCAGACCAAAAGATAAAGTAAGGACTTCAATCACTAGCAAGAAGGATGTTATTTTCCACTCACTTGTACTAAGTATTCTTCACATTTCTCTTAGGAAAAAGAAAGTACTATCTATGGTAAATGTCTACCTCCTAGAAGAGGAGAAGGCCCTTAAGAATGCCTCTCCATACTCCAGGTCATTGGGTGACAGGGAAGTCTTCCTTTAAAAAAAAAAACAAAACAGAGGAGGAGCTGTAATGAGAGAGACAGACTGAGACAGAGACTGAGACAGACAGAGACAGACAGACACAGAGATAGAGACAGTGAAGAAGCAAAGAGGAAACCTGACCTGCATTGCTAGGAGGCTGAGGAGTAGAACAATGTCACATAAAAGAATAAAGGGAAATGGGGTGCTTTGTAAGAATTAGAAGTTGGATGTAATAAAAGACGTATTTAATTCAATTCAACATCTACTGTTCACAAAGCACTGTACTAGATACTGAGAATACAACAATCAAAATAAAACAGCTCCTTTGGTCCAAGAGCTTATCTCCTTGTTTAGAGGATAAACAAAGTGAGAATCAGAAAGCCAGGTGACCTGAAATCATCGAGGGCAACCTAAAGTTCTCTTGCAATCTCCTTGTTTGTCCTGTGGGTCAGTTTTCTTTTAGTCATTTTTGTTCTGTCATTTCCAGTAAAAAGGTCATCCTCTAAATAACCTGGCCTGGACGAAGAGACATCCAAAGTAACTGAAGGGCTGACAGATGCAGATGTGGTCACTAAGTCAAATTGGTTAGTCGACAAGGATTAATTAAATGCTTACTACATGGCAGGTAGTACACCAAGCACTGGGGATACTAGAAAGTTGGAAACAGTCCCTTGTCTCATTCTAACGAAGGAGGAAATAAGCATGTATAAGATATATACAGAGCAGATGGAAGCAATCACAAGAAAAAATGTTTACTGCCAATGTCACCTCACAGATTAAAGAATGGCTGAAGAGGGCAAGTCAAAGCCAATCAGCAAGCATGTATTAAGCACTGACCTTGAACCAGCCACTGCACTAAGTGCCAAGGATACAAATACAAGCAACGTGAAAAACAGTCCTGAGCTCAAGCAGCTCCCATTCTAACTAGAGGGAACAACAGATGAGAGGAAGTAGAAAGGAGAGGATGGGAAACGAATGGTGACTACTCTGGGCCCTTCTTCAAAATGGTGGTTCCAGGAGAAACTCACCAGTGGGAGAAAGGGGCTGCAAGAGGCGAAAGAAGGCAGCTGCAGCAAATATTCCAGTTTTCAAAAAATGGAAGAGAACAGACTGGGAAAATTACAGGATAGTGAACCTAACTTCAATTACTGAAAAGATTTCGTAATTTATTACTACAGATATAATATAGGAGTTAGCCAACTACAAACCTAAGGCTACACCAAAACTTTTTTTAAGAAACCATTCTTAGGGGTGGCTAGGTGGCACAGTGAATAGAGTACTGGCCCTGGAGTCAGGAGGACCTGAGTTCAAATCCAGCCTCAAACGCTTAACACAAAAAACTAGCTGTGTGACCTTAGGCAAGTCACTTAAACCCAACTGCCCTACCTTCCCCCTCCAAAAAAAAAAATAACATTCTTAGCTTATGGGCTGTACAAAAACAGGCAACAGATTAGATTTGGCCCATGGACCATAGTTTGCCCAACTCTGATATAGTGAAAATCTAGAAAAGGAAACAGTAATCACAGAAAGTCTGCATGGCTTCATCAAGTCAAAGTCACAGCCTTACTTTCTTTTCTGACGGGGATACTAAACTGATAGATATAAAGAATCCTTTGGACATAACTAGCATTCTAAGATTTGCAGAGAGCTTTACAATTATCTCATTTTTATCTTCACAACAAGCAAGTATATCCTTTATTATGTTTTACAAATAAGAAGTTAAGGCCTCAGCTTTGGATCACTCCCACCATTTGTGACCTTTGTGCCTATACCTGTGCTACTGAACAGAAGTAGAAAACATCATGTGACCATTCTGACTGGGTCCATTTGTTATATAACCTCAAGTGGGCCCTCGCTGTTGCTAAGCAATCTTACTATACTATAACTTCCATTATCAACTTACTACCCCACTCTCCACAATGGTTCTTCCAAACCTTTTCATCCCTTCTCTCGTAAATTCCCCTCCTGCCTCTCTCAGCTGAAAATCCTGCCTCATATTTTACAGAAAAAATTCAGACCATCTGCCCTGAACTCTCTCTTCTTCCCTTTTTCTTATTTCCTATCACTCAAGTATCTTCTACCATTCTCTTCTCCCTCACTCTTGTCTCACATGATGAAGTAGCCTTACTCTTTACCAAAATGAACCCCTCTATCACCTCCAGCAATCCCATTCCAGCCCATCTCTTCCAAAAGACTGCCCCCTTCTCTCATTTATTTTCAAATTCTTCCTCTCTACTGGCTAATTTTCTACTGACTACAAATATGCCCCTGTCTCACTTATCCTAACTCAATCCCTTCCATCTCTGCTAACTATCACCCTGTATTTCTTCTAACCTTTGTAGCTAAATTCCTCTAAAAGGCCATGTACAAGAGGTGCTTCCATTTTCTCTCCTCTCATCCTTTTCTGGCTTCTAACCTTATCATTCCACTGAAACAGTTCCCTTCAGTTACTAATGATCTCTTAGTTGCCAAATACATTGGATTTTTCTCAGTCTTCATTCTCTATGACCTCTCTACAGCTTTTGACACTGCTGATCACTCTCTCCTCCTTGATATTCTCTCCAGGTTTTCAGGCCACTACCATTCTGCTCTCTCCTGGTTCTCCTCCAACCCAACCATTCCTTCTCTGTCTCCTTCACTAGATCCTCCTACAGATCACCCCCTCTAACTGTAGGTTTCTCTCTTGGTACTGTCCTGGGCCCTCTTCTTTTCTCCTTCCATACTACTTCACCTGATGATCTCATCAGCTCCCATAATTTAATTACCATCTTTATGTACATAATAATCAAATTTACTTTTCCTGCCCAACCTTTCTGCTGACCTCCAATCTCCAATGGCCTTTCACAGACATCTTGAACTAGATGTCCAGTAGACATCTTAAACTCAATATGTCCAAACAGGATTCATTATTTTTCCCCCTAAACCCTCCCCACATTCTACCTCCCTTATTACTGTAGAGGGCAACACCATTCTCCCAGTTCCTCAGGCTTGCAACCTAGGACTCATCTTGGATTCCTCACTATCTCTAACCTCCCACAACCAAGATGCTGCCAAACCCTGCTGATTTCACCTCTGCACCACCTCTCCAATACAACCCTCTCTCTTCTGTCACTGCCACCTCTCTGGAACAGGCCCTCATCACCTCATGTCTGGATTACTGCAATAACTTGCTGGTGGATCTGCCTGCCTCAAGTCCCCACTCTAAACCATCTTTCATTCATCAGCCAAAGTTATTTTTCTAAAGTATAGGTCTGATCACATAACCCCTCTACTCAATATTAATTCCAGTGGCTTCCTACAGCTTTCCAGGATTAAATAAAAATGCTGTTTTGGTATATAAAGCCCTTCATAATTGAGCCCCCTTTTACCTTTTTAGTCTTCTTATACCTTGCTCCCCAACACATACTTTTCAATGTAGTGATACCAACCTTCTGGCTGTTTCTACACTGCAGTGCCCAGAACTAAAGACAATACATATAATCCAATCAGGGCAGAGTACAGAGGGACTATCTCTTCCTTATTCCTCAAAGCTATACTTTTCAATGAAGTTCAAGACCTAATTAGCTTTTCTGCTTGTCAAATCACAATGTTGAATCTCATTTTGTTTGTATATATGTAGGATATATCTTGATAAGAGTTTTAAGAAAGAAAAGCTTCCCTGTAGTGAAGCACTAGATTCTTGAGGGGAGAAACCATCTGTTAGACTCTCTGTTATTCCTTCTTGAATTGTTGTGGCTAAAAAAGTCACAACCTGGTGGCCACTCCTCTTCCAAACTTCCTTCTTTCTCTCAAGGGCATCACCATCTTTCCAGTTACCCATGCTTACAACCTTGGGTCACCTCTGACTTGTCACACTCACCCCATATATCCAATCAATTGCCAAATCTTGTCATTCCTATCAATACAGCAATTATTGTCCATGTCTCCTTCTCTCTACTCAAAAAGCTACCGTCACAGTCCTGGCTTTCATTCCCTCTCATCACCTCCTGCCAGTCTACTGTAACTGCCTAACCCTGCCTCAAGTTTCCCCCTTCTTCACATCCTTCCAAAAGGAACTTTCATAAAATACAAAGTTGTGACCATTTCCTACTGGAATGGCTCCTTATTGACTTTATGAATCAAATATCACATCACCTTTACTTCATCCTTTTAAAATTTCTATTTCAAGGTATGAGTATAATTATTAGTTGTTGTTGTTCAGCCGTTTTGGTCATACCCGACTTTTCGTGAACCCATCTGGGGTTTTCTTGACAAAGATACTGGAGTGTTTTACCATTTCCTTCTCCAGATTATTTTATAGATGGACAAGCTAGTGAGTTAAATGACTTGCCCAGTATCACACAGCTCTTAAGTGTCTGAGGCTGCATTTGAACTCAGGAGGATGAGTCTTCCTGCCTCCAGAACCAGCACGCTATGAACTATGTAGATGCCTCATAATTATAAGTATAAAAGTTCATATGTCAAATATACAAACAAATAATTAAATAACATAGTGTGGGTACATGCTCAAAATATTTTTGGTGATGGGGTAAGCAATCAAAAAAGTTTGGACATCAATGGTCTAGAAAATAATGCAGTGCATTCACTTGTAACAAATACTAATATATAGCGAGAAAATGTCATTGAGTGTATTTAATCTAAGGAATATTGACAAAAACTAGGTAAAATTTAAATAATGCCTCTCAATAGATAAATATGTATACATATATACATGTCTGTGTGTACATAAATACATGATGCATCAATTATTATGAAACACACATAACAAATATACCATTTGTGTCTATAATCCAGAGGATGCCATATTACACCTATAATAATACCTTCCCGATTTCTTTTATTCACTTCAATATGCACGTATCAAGTACAAGCAGGATCTGAGGAGCAGGGGATACAGAGACAAAGATGAAACAATTTCTGCTTTTAAAAAGCCTGCATTAGATTGGGAGGAGAATACAGGAACCCAAAAATGTAATATGCCAACTGTTGGGGAAAAGGGAGTGGAGACCAACAGCTGCGGGAGTCAGGAAAAGCCTCTCACGGGAGGCAGCACTTAAGTTATTGTCCCTGAAGAAGGAGCTCAAAGCAATCCAGGCATGGGCACAGTCGACACAAAGGAAGGAGACCACGTGTCATTCCTGGAGAGCAATGAACATATCAGTTTGGCTAGAATATGGGGAAGGGAAGAAAATAAGAGGAAATGGAAGACAGAAGGGCTCTAAATACCAAAGAGGTATTTAAAAGAAAATCAAACTGATTCTATTGATTCGATCTTGTAATTGACTTCCTTCTGTATCTCCCTGACATTCAGTATAACTGCCCAAGTCATGTTTCTTTGTCTCTGAATTAAGTTCTTAAGTTCATAGGTTCAGAAGTTCAGTGTTCCTCTCTGAGTAAAGTTTAAAAGTTCAGTTTCCTATAAACCACTTTAATTAAAAGAAATCTGTTATCTCTACCACTAGGGATCCTTCAAGGAAGTTGTCTGTACCACCAACAAGCCTAGCAGGAAGACTGAATCAACTAGAATTTACTAGCGAGAAATTGTTGCCTTCCATCTCCCATTTCCAGTCAATCATATTGGTCCCCACACCCATGATGCTTCTGACTATATAACCAATTATACTGTTTTCCCCATCTGTTATGCTAAAGGATTTGTAACCAAGCAGATCGTTTACCCCCTCTATGATGCTGCCTTCTAGTTTTTGGATGCTATTCCTTTTATCCATAACATAATCTGTCAGCTCTCATTCAGGGTCTTTCGGCTTGCTAAAGACACTTTTTCTTGGTAACTGCTAGTCTTACCAATAAATTTAATATGTTTAGAACTTTGTTGCTTCAGTTTACCTTAATTTCAATCACTACTGTTATTTTAGCCTAAGGGCAAGAAGAGCTTACTGGAGCTTCTTAATAGGGTGGTGACTGAGTATATTTTACATAGACACATCTTAAGAAAACTATGAGTATCCAACCTCAGACACTTAACTAGATGTGTGACTTTGGTCAAGTCACTTGACCCCAACTGCTTTGCCTTCTCCCCTCCAAAAAAGAAAAGAAAACTATGAGTATCTCCAGGTGCTCCTGTTTGAGAATTCCACTGTAATGATTGCAATGGGCCTCAAAACACTACAGAGCCTCCTCAATGAAACAGACCCAAAGCCACTTAAAGGAAACATGTCTTATCTATTAATCCACAAAGGAAAACTAAGTGGATTAAAAACACATGCTCCCCAAGGAATAGTTTATGTGTCAGATTTATGGAAAATGGATGAATTTATGATCAAACAAGAGATAGAGAACATTATGAAATGCAAAATGGATCGTTTTGATTACGTTACATTGAAATCCGAATGCATACAAACATAAATATTAACGCACAAGGCCAACGCGACCAAGACGAAGAGGGGAGCGGAGCGCTGGCAGAGAGTACTCACAGCTCGCGTGTCTGCAGAGGCCTCATTTCCAGAACACAGACAGAACTGAGTCAGATTACAAGAACACAAGCCATGCCCCAATGGATAAAGTCAAAGGATAGGAAAAGGCACTTTTCAGAGGAAGAAATTACAGCTAATGCTCTAAATCACCCCTGATTAAAGAGATGCAAATCACAACAACTCTGAGGCGGCACATCGCGCCTACAGACCGGCTGGCGTGACAAAACAGGAAAATGATCCATGCTGGCGAGGGTGTGAGGAAGTCTGAACGCTGATTCACTGTTGGTAGAGCTGTGCACTGATCCAACACTCTGGAGAGCAATTTGGAACGATCCCCAAACGGCCATAAAAACGTGCGTACCCCCGATCCAGCAATACCACCTGTAGGGCTGTATCCCAAAGAGATCACAAAAATGTGAAAAGGACCCACATGTACAAAAATATTTATAGCAGTTCTTTTTGTAATGGCCAAGAACTGAAAGTTGAAGGGATGCCCATCAACTGGGGGATGACTGAACAAGCTGTGGTATATGAATGTAAGGGAATACCTACTGCGCTATAAGAAACGATGAACAGGCAGACTTCAAAAAAACCTGGAAAGACTTATGTGAACTGATGCTGAGTGAAGTGAGCAGAACCAGGAGAACACTGTATACAGTAACAGCCATCGTGTTGCTGACTGATTTTGATAGACTTAGAGCCCAAGCCCTTCTCAGCAACGTAAAGACCTAAAACAATTCCAAAGGACTCATGATGGAAAATGCCATTCACATCCCGAAAAAGAAATGTGGAGTCTGAAGACAAAACAAAGAACATTATTTTTTGTTTTGTTTTGTTTTCTTTCTCATGATTTCTCTCATTCATTATAATTCTTCTATACAACATGACTAATGTGAAAATATCTTTAATAGGAATGTATATGTAGAATCCATATCAGATCTCATGCCATCTTGGGGAGGGAGGTGGAAAGACAGGGGAGAAAATTTAAAAGTTAGAAAAGTGAATGTTGAAAACTAAAATAAATAAATTAACTTAAAAAAAAAGAAAAATGCATGCTCCCCAAATTCTGACGTGCAATTAGTTGTACAGGCCATTCATTGAATTAGTTCATCAGTAAATAGACCTTAAGCATCTAATGCAAAAGAACAGATGTTAATACCAGAATTAAATCAGAAAAGGAAACAAACTAAAGAGTATGTAGCTGATCCTAGAGCCGACACAGTTTACTCAGTAAGGAGCTGACATGATGTAACAAATATACATGGTCTTGAAGAAAAACAATTCCCTCACTGGCCATGCATCCTCCACCCCTCACCCATCTGTCAAGAGGTGGGCAGTAAGCTTCATCAGCAGTCCTCTGCAGTCACTGATCAGAATTAAGTATTAAAGATGTGTGTTTTTATGATATAAATTGTTCTGGTTCTATTCACCTCACTTGGTATCTATTCATACAAGTCTTCTCAAGTTTCTCTGAACCCATATCTTTCATCATTTTTACAACACAACAGTATTCTATTATGTTCGTATGGCATAATTTGCTCAACCATTTCCCAACTGATGGGTAATCCTTGATTTTCAGTTCTTTGCCACTTACAAAAAGAGCTCCTATGAATGTTTCTCCTTTTCCTCTTTCTTTGGTCTCTGGGGTATAGGTCTGATAGCGATACCAGTGGGCAGTTTAGTCACAGCATGGTCCCAAATTGCTTTCCAGGATGACTGAACCAATTCACAGCTCCACCGATAATATATTTATGGGCCAATTTTCCCACAGGCCCACTATCATTTGTCATTTTCCGTTGTGTAAACTTGGCCCAATGTGATAGGTGTAAAATGGAACCTTAGAGTTTCTTTAACTTGAAGGTTTCTTACTAGTGCTTTGGGAGCATTTTTCATAGGACTCAGAAATCAAGCCACTTAATCTTCAGGAAAATCACTTTAGCAACTGTGTGAAGGATGGATTGGAAATGTCTTCCTATAAGCTCCTTGAGAGCAGAGGGACTGTTTTGTTGTTGTTTTCTTTTTTACCTCCCATGATTCAGCATTATCATCAGCCCTGGAACACGGCAGGTACTTGAAAAATGCTAGCTGACTGACTTGACCACTACAATAATTTAGGTGAAAGGTGCTGAGAGCCTACACCAGAACTGTAGGTATGCAAATAGAGGGAGGATATATCCAAGATATGATGAAGAGACAGAAATGCAAAATCTGGCAACTGAATGGACATGCAGGGTAAGAGTAAGGACTTGAGATGATACTAATGACATGAACCTGGGGGACTTGAAAGTCAACTCAGGACCTGAATGAAAGTCAACAGGAAAAGGGAAGTTTGGAAGAGAAGTAGGTTGGAGGAAGGGGTGGGAAACAAACAAAAGAGCTGTTGTATACATGCTGAGTTTGTGATGCCCACAGTAAATTCAGGGCAAAATCTGTAATAGCAAGTTGAGAATGTGGAACTACAGGTCAGGAGAAAGATGAGGACTGAACATAAAGATCTTGGAGTCACCTGCATATTGATGATAACTGAACCTAAGGGAGGTACAGGGAAACAGCATATAGGAAGAGGAAAGGACCAAAACAGAACCTGGGAAGACACTTGAAGCATGATCTGAATGAAGATCCAGCAAAGGAGACTGAAAGCTCAGAACAATCAAAAAGGTACAAAGAGAGCCAAGAAATAGTTCACAAAAACCCAGAGAGAAATAAGTGAATGAAAGAGAATAAATGGATTAATGAAAAATTATTTATTAAGCGCTGAAGACACTAACAGAAAAGCAAGACAGTCCCTGCTTTCAAGAAGTTCACATTTTAATTGTGGAAAACAACACTTTCAGAAGAGCTCAGTTGCAAGCCCCAAACTTCTAGGATACAAGGGCAGGAAGGACAGCAAGGCCCAGTGGTCCTTCAGATCCTATGAACACGCCAGATGATAGCTCCTGGACGTGACACTGCCAACCAAACTACCTATATTCTGGTCATCCCCCTCATCTCCTTTCCAACTAGATCCTGGGCCCTGCCACAAGGATTCTAAGAGATGAGTTTTCCCTTCACCTTCCTAGCTAGAACTGGCCTCCATGTCTCTTCTTGGTCATTTCCAAACCACATTGTCATGTGTGCACTTCCACCTCTCACCCCTTTTCTGATTCCTCTCCGGGTTTTCTCACACTAAGCAACCTGAGGGGAAGGACTATCTTGCTTCTATTTATATCCTCATAGTAACACTTAATAAATGCTTTCTGAGTCATTCATTTGGGAGGGTACAACGGCAGCATAGATGGCAGTCCTCTAGTGGGCTTAAGGGTTTAGCAGCAGGGCAAATGATAAAGCCTGGTGGACCTTAAGGTATATGACAGAGCAACATATAACACCCCAGTGATCTTCAACCTTACCCAAAAGGTGGTAGTTGGTGACTCCCTCTGTTAATCTAAGAAGTGTGGCCTATGACATATGTGTTCAGCAGGGCAAGGGGCCTGGGAAGGAAAGTATCTAGGAGAAGGGTGGTAAACCACATCAAATATTGAAGTGAGCTCAAAAAGTATATGTATTCATAAGAGGCCATTAGATTTAGCAATTAAGAGATTACTGATAACTGATCAAAAGCCAGATTACAGAGGATTCAGAAGAGAATGAGTGGAGAGGAAATGGAGGCATTGCATACAGAAGGTTGTTTTTCAAGAAGTTCAGCTTGGAGAAATAAAGAAGAGATTTTAGACAGGAGCTAGAGGGGATGGTAGGATTTTCTGAGGATTTTTTTAAAGAGTAGGAGACCCAAGTATGTTTATGGGTAGCAAGACAGGAACAAGTAGCTATGGAGATGATGGTTAGCAAGAAGGAGAGATTTGTGGCAATTTTCCCAAGAAAATGGGAGGTAATGGAATACGGCCTTGTTATGAAAAGAGCTATCTATTCCTAAATTCTGAGGCAGTAAAACTGCATAAATCAATCAATCAATCAATCAATCAACATTTATTAAACACCCACTGGTGTGCCAGGCACTGTGATACATAAGGGAGATACAAGTGTTAAGAATGTAACAACCTTTGCTCACAATGAGCTTATATTCTAATAGGAAAGACTAATACATACACGGAATAAATATAAATGTAATGTATCATACACACACAAACTGGTTAACACAAAGTAATTTAGGAAAGAGGGCTCTAGCGATTGGGAGAGCCAAGAAAGGCCTCAAGCAGATGTCTTAGTCACGTCATAAAGAAAGAAACTGACTCTGTGAGGCTGAAGTAAAGAAGGGGTGCATTCCAGACACGGAGGATGGTTAGTGCAAACGCACAAGGAGGAAATGGAGCGCTGTGGCAGAAGAACAGAGACATTGCCGTTTGGCTGGACTGCAGAATATAGGGGCAGGTAATAAAGTTCAATAAAGTTGGTAAGGTAGGTCGGAGACACTTTGTAGAGCACTTCAAAAGCTAAGCTGACGACTTTATATTTTATTTAAAATGGAATAGGAAGCCACTGGGGTGTGGTGAAGAGGGAGTCATAAGGTCAGAAATGTGCTTAAGGAAAATTACTGATAGCTGTATGTAGAATGGACTGGAATAATGACTTGAATCAGGGAGACCAACAAGGAAATTACTGTAATAATCTAGAGATGAGATGATGGGAGCCTGAACTAAGATGGTAGCTATGTAAATAGAGAAAAGAAGATAAGAAAAATTCTGTGAAGGTAAAAAAAGGCAAGATTTGGTAACTGATTGAATAGTAATGTAGGGCGAGGGTTTCATTCCTCTCCGACTTAACACTCTAGCCCTCCTCTACCATGCCCCAGCTCTTCTACCTGAAGCCCGCTGAAACCCTAA
Organism: Pseudochirops cupreus; assembly: GCA_028627135.1. NCBI lineage: Eukaryota > Metazoa > Chordata > Mammalia > Diprotodontia > Pseudocheiridae > Pseudochirops > Pseudochirops cupreus. The sequence goes on along the minus strand of CM053583.1, from coordinate 377,268,341 downwards.
CATTCCTACCTTAGAGGTGCCTGCTGCCCCTCTGATTGGATAGCTCCTTCCTGAAGCTCCATTTAAGGAGGGCACCCAGGTCAACAAAGTCTCATTCCTTTCCAGACTGATCTCCAGACTTCCCGTACCATGCCCTTGTGTAGGTACCTTCCCTTCCCCTCCTTTTCAGTTCCTTTTATAGGTTTTCTTCCCCCATTAATATGTGAGCTCCTTGACATCAAGGATTATCTTTCTTTCTGCTTGTACTTGTATTCCCAGCACTTATCACTTCACATTAATAAATGCTAGCGGCCTTACCGAGGGAAAGCAAGGATTATGAACCCAGGAGACTAGAAGGATGGTGGTACCCTCAATAGAAGTTTGGAAGAGGGTTTCCACTGAGGCCTACAAGAGCAGAAGCTGCCAGGCTCCCCTGGACACCATTTCCTAGAGGCCTCACAGGCACTGGTCTAACCTGAGTCCTTTGGGTGCTATTAGGTTGAAATGAACCTATGTGGAGACAATCCTTGACATAAGAGGACTGAGCTTGGACAAAAGAAGAATTTCAATAGGACAAAGGAGCAAGCGATTCAAGTCAAGACAGGAAGAATCTATTAAATATCTACTATATGCCAAGCACTGAGCTGGGGAATACAAAGAAAATAGCCCCTGCTCTCAAGGAGTTCAGAGTCTAATGCAGCCAATTACATACAAACCAGATACAGAAGAAGTAAGCTGGGGATCAGTCTGAGATGGAAGACACTGTAGCAATAAAGGGGGTCTTGAAGGGCTTCTTGCAAGGATGGAATTTTAGTTGACACTTAAGGGAAAACAGAAAAGTTATGAGGCAGAAATGAAGAGAGAGAGAATTCCAGGAAGAGGAGACAATCAGTGAAAATGCACGAGATGGAAGATGCAAGTGTCTAATGCAAGGAGCAGCAACAAAACCAGTGTTACTGGATCACAGAGAATGCAGAGAGGAGTAAGGTGTGGGTCTTGATGACAGTGATGAACGATGTAGGTGGGGTGACTCAGGGAGGGGTAGAATTACAGGCAGTTATAATTCTACCATACTCTGACATTCCTAATTCTAGAAGTTGCAATGCAGCTACTCTTAATGAGCCTACAGAGGATGGGCATACATCCTAATATTTTGATTGAACAATCAAAAGCAGTTATTTGAATAGCCTGCACAATGATCAACAGAACATTAAATATAAAAGAATAATACCAGAATCTCTATTAAGCAAGATGAGAGTAATGATATTTTTTATAATAATAATAATAATGTTATTAAAATTTGTCCCATTGTTGAAAGCAGGAGGGGCCGGACAATGGCAAAGCATGTAGATGCCAACCAGAGGGGAGAACAAGAAGAGACTTCCCCTGACCTCAGCATCATTTTTAAATGAGTGAGCCGGTGGAGCACTAGCTGCTTAATAAATGTTTACTGAATTGGGTTGAATCTAAGTGTCCCTAAGAAATACAACCACTGAAAGTAAGAAGATCCAACCTAATGTAATCAGCATATAAATAAAATTGTGAAGAGAAAAATGGGTCAGAACAAATAGCGGAACCGAACTGTGGATAATTTAATTCACATTAAAATCCATGTGATAGCCAAAAAAAAAAGGCAAAACAACAAAAACAAAAACTCTACAGCCCCATTCCAATATACTACTTGTTTACAATTCAGACCTTGGAGAGTTCAATGAAGTACATTCTATTTTCAAATTCCTTAAGCAGAATAACCAAGTATTCAACAAATCTACTTACTAGCAAAGAGGAAAAGGAAGAAGCATAAGCAGGGTAGGTAAGTAGAAGGTTTTGCTTTCAACAGGTTTGAAGTACAACTTGAATTAAAATACCACAGTATGTCCTATTTCCCAAGCTGGACATCTTTCGACAATGCCTGTAATGATTCATAACAAAAACTTACTTGTGCTCTCAAGGTTATAAGAGGTTTCAGTCAACCCCCATCTTCCAAAAACTCTTTCTCCTTCACAGGTCATTCAGCATGATTCTTGGGTGAAAACGCATTATGCTTTGCTACACTGGAAATTTATTCAACATTTCTATTCCTGTAACCATTACTTCTTCACATGCTTCTACTTTATATGGGGAGGCATGTTCCCAGACACATCCTAAAGGATTTCATGATTTACCACCGTCTTCTTTCTCCTCACTGCAGTTCATACACCTGCACAAATCTTTCTCCCTAACAACTTGGTTTTCTATGGCAATGCTGACCAAGAACACTGATACTATAAGCAACAGTAGAATAAAATGAATTCAAATGGATGAGAGAGGAAAAAAAATGAGTATTCACAATACCAATGGAAATATAGTAGTTTTGTAGAATTTCTTCCTGCTGTGACTGTAATACTTTATACATTTACTTTTTAAATGGACAAGACTTGTCTTCAGGTGATGACCAAAGTTTGGTGAATAGCAGAGGTGTTCTTCAGGCTGAGAAGTGAGGCAGCATGGTACAAGTAAAGAGGTTAATATAACATATGGAGTGTCCCAAAAGTCTTAGTGTGGTTTTAGGCTATTCTAAAGACTTGGTATTAAGATTTCTGGCACAGCCTAGATCAACAAGAGCTCAGGGCTTGCAGTCAGGAGTCCTGAGAGCAACCGTCATTCCAATACTAGTAGCTGTATCACTTTGCCCTTTGGTTCAGTTTCCAAGTATGTTGTACAAACCTATTTCACAGTGATATTATGAAGAAACAATCTCATTAGCCTTAGCATATCATTGAAGTAAATTAAACAAACATTAGGCATCCATGGCAATGCACTGGGTGCTAAGGATCCTATGGCAAAGGTTCTTCCTAGCTAGCATTAAGAAATTCATGGTGTACTGGGAAAACAATCCCACACAAGTAAGCAAATGCCAAGTAATTTCAAGAGACAGCAAGAATAAGAACTTGATGGATAAGGGGATAGAACTGGAGTTCATACTTAAAGGGAGATGGCGATTCAGGGAGAAGTATGAGTAAGGAGCAGAGGGGAGAAGCTGCTCCTTGAGGACTAACTCAGGACACAGGAGATGCTAGCAAAGGAAAGACAGGTGTCTGGGAGGATCTGCTATAGGAATTTCAGAATATCAGCTATAACTGACCAAGGCATGAGAAATCTCAAGGACTAGAGCAGCAGGATCTATAGTTAGGTCCAAGTAAAATGGGGGTGGGGGCAGGGATTTTGAAAAGGTTCAATGGGAGACAGATCTTGCCTGGGCTGGTGGCTGTGACTCTGGGAAGGTCCTCTGAGTCAAGAGGAAAGAGGATGGGAGAAATAGGAGGAATGAGAGAGTCAGTGAGATCTAATTTCCATACACTTTGGAACTGGGGGGTTGAGGAGATAGCGGGTAGAGATAGATTTGATTGATCATCCAATACCATGGACTTCCGTGGCCACCTATGGAAGGTTCAGATACAAGAGAAGGCAATCATGGATGAAACCAAGTTGCGATCTATAGTAAGAGAAGGGCCAAGGCTCAAGTCGTTCCCAGGGGCTGGTGATGACAGATAAGAGCATTACCTAAAAGGAAACCCCAGTCACCCCACCCCCACTTAATTACACATGTACATGTCACATCACCTCTGTCCTGGGGAGCAAAGACAGACTTTCATACTGCTGACAAAGAACTCAAGGTTGATAGGCTTATAGACTAACTCATAACCATCCTCTCTTTCTATCTCTACATTCTGGGGTAGGGAGAGACTAGATTCTTTGCTCCTACCTGGAAGCTGAACCTGGGAAGACCTGAGTTAGGGCCATATCCTAGATGGGAAGAGGAAGGGATGTAAATGTAATATATGATACACATAAGACAAATCTGAGTTATAATAGTGCTGATGGAATCCTAATAAAGCTGCCCCCAGCCCCAATAGTCTAACTTCATTATAAGCCTGGCCTCACTGAACAGTAGACCCACTGCACCTACCTAGCCCCCCTGCCAATGCCCTAACTTCTTCATATATGCCTCACTGCTCACTACAACAACAGGTCTGTCCCTGAACTCTTAGTTCCCACAGAAACAGTGGTGTGCCCATGTGATGGGAGCTACTGCCTCTACCTGGTCACTGCCCTCAGACCCATTCCCACAGAAACAGATGTGTTCTTGTATTCAATCACAGTAACATCATCCATCTAGCCCAAGACAGGACCACAATACCTAACTATCTATCTTGACCAGACAGAACCACAATAGCTAGCCAACTGGAGGGCAGAATGACCAGAATGTTTAACCCCCAAACCATAGATGGGACCCTCTTCCATTACCTAATCTCTTAACAAACTCCTCCTGCCTTTTTAATATTAATGATATTTCTCTATTTTATGTAAATTTCTGTTATGTAATTGCATCTTTACCCTATAAAAATCCATCTTGCTTTCTCTGAACTTGCTGGTTCCTCTTGGAATTTAGCCCACTTCATGAGAGGCATCAATCTCAGTAAATGCCTATACTTGGATTAGAGGTGGTCTGACTGAATTCTTCGAGACCATTCCACCACAACACATCATGAGACCACAACAATTTTTGAGTGGGCAGAGCCCCCACCTCAACAGTTTTTGGGGTCTCTGGGTTTAAACCACAACAGTGCTATTACATAAGATAACACTTTAGTAAATCAATTAGCACTGATTAAGTGCCTACTATGTAATAAGTGCTAAGATTACACATGCATTATTTTAGATAAAGAAAGCTATATGGGGCCTAATTAACAGCAGCCCTAGCAGAATGTGCATACTGTAAAGTTTGGTGGTACAGTAGTATCAGGTTCTAGTCTTCTTGCAAGGATATCACCATGCAGATCTCTGTGAAGACCCTGACAGGCAGAATCATCACCCCAGAGGCACAGATCAGGGACATTACTGAGGGGAAATTAAGTATTTATATATCACCTACTATATGCCAAATGCTTTGAACCTCATAACAACCCTTGGGGGTGGGTGCTATTATCATCCCTATTTTACAGTTGAGGAAACTGAGTTGGAAAGAAAGGGTAAGTGACTTGTCCAGGGTCACACAGCTACTATGTGATGAGGTCGTATTTGAACTCATATCTTTGTGACTCCAGCCCCAGTGCCCTATTCATTGTGCCACCTAGTTGTAGACTATAAAGGTCAAATTCCAGAACAAAAACAGTATCCCTCAAGACTAGCAAAAATTGGAGTGGCTAGGTGGCACAGTGAGTAGAGCACCAGCCATGGAATCAGGAGTCCAAATCCGGCCTCAGACACTTAAACACTAGCCGTGTGACCTTGGGCAAGTCATTTAATTAACCCCAACTGCCCTGCCTTCCCCCACACAAAAAAAGCAAAAACAAAAAAGGCTAGCAAAAACTCAGCTTTTCAGGTAAGCAAATCAAAAATGTCCATTCCCCTTCTGACTTAACATTCAGAAGGAATCTATCTCTTTACCTTCTATTATTTCACCAAACCTTAAGACTCCTTTAATCAAAGTATAAAATTAGGAAGCTCTTCTGTTTATTTTTTATTTCTAAAAATAAAACAAAGGGAGGATTGTCTACGATGAAAATACATTATAAGAGACATTGTGTAATACTGGCTTTTGTATCTGCAATCAAGCCCAAGAGTACATAGCATGTACTTAAATGTTGGCTGAACTGAATCATCATCCAATTAGGCATGACAACAGTTGTAGAGAGGTTCTTATTCATCCTCTTCTAAAGTTTTCAGCTGTGACCTAAGATTTTTCCCTGTTTTAGGTAATAATTTACTTCCATGATCACCTTAGTCACTTCACTCTCTTTACTGAACCACTATCAGAAATAAATCTGAAACTCAAAATAATAAAATTCTTCTTAGTAAAGATTTTAGATTTTAGATTTATTATAGATTATCTATACTAACCCTGTCATCCATTTCCATAAATAACCAAAAAACTATTTTAAAAAACCCTTCCTTCTAAAGTTCAGAATAGCAAGGACAGTACGTAAGTACAGAGCTTAGCATATATTCTAGATTGCATATATACACACATATATGAAGTAGGAAAGAAATGAGATTATGTATGTTTATGTGATATTTTCCTCCCCTAACTAAATTTCTACTTTGATACCTCAAAGTGGAGGTGATGTAGAGGCCGTCACTTCCACTACTTTACAATCCCTAAGCCCCATTCTTCCTCCTCACCATGATCTCTAATCTCTTCACTTCTCAGTTCTCCCCCAGACCATCAACATTGCTCTGGGTACTCTCCTCGTTCACCAATCTTGACCCCTTGGGAAGTCAGTTCAAATTTATAGCATCTTCCACTTGTGAGTAACTTGGATACTTATCTTATTGCCAAGCCTCAGCTTTGAATTACACTCACCATCAGCTACCTTCACTCCTATTCACATGAAACTGAACATGGCTAGAGAAAATCTTGAAACTATGCCGCCTGGGTCCACGACAAATTTATGGTACAAAATTTCAGCTGAGTTATCATTGTGATACAAGGCAATACCTCCTTAATCACTTCACTAACCCACCCACCACTGAAGCTTTTCCAAACCTTTTCATCCCTTCTCAAATTTCCCATCTCTCCTCTCACCCTTTCCTCTGGGAACTTTGCCTTATATTTCACTGAAAATATTGAAGTCATTCACCAGGAGTTCTCTCTTCTCCCCTTTTCCTTCTCTCACATCATTCAGATGTCTCCCCCAATATCTCCTCCATCCTTCTACATGTACATGTGATTCTACTCCATCCCCTCTTCTCTAGCAGATCCGCCCCCCCTCAGCTTTATAATCCTTGCTCTCACTATTTTTCAGTCTCTCCCTGACTCCTGGCTGCTTCCCTCCTACCTACAAACATGCTCATGTCTCCCTTAGCCTTTGAAAACAAAACCAAAAAACCTCAATCCAACCATTCCACCAGTTGTCCTCCTCTCTTTCATGGCTAGATTCCTTGAGAAAGCCATCTACAATTACTACTTCCATTTCCTTTCTTCTCACTCTCTTAATTCTTTGCAGTTTGATGTCTGACCTCATTACTCAACTGAAATTGCTCTATCCAAAGTCATCAATGATTTCTTACTTGCCAATGTCTAATGACCTCTTCTCAATCCTTATCCTTCTCGACCTCTCTACAGCCTCTGACACTATCAATTTCTCTCTCTTCTCCTTGGTTCTCTCTTCCCTCTAGGTTTTTTCATGCTACATGCTCCTGTTTCTCAGTCTACCTGTCAGACTACTCATTCTCAGTCTCTTTTCTTGGCTCTTCACCCAGGTCATGCACACTAATCCCGGGTGTCCCCCAAGGCTCTGTCCTGAACCCTCTTCTATCTATCTCCTTTGATACTATTTCACTTGGTGATCTCATCTACTCCCATGGATTCAATTATCATTTGTACATGGATGATTCTCAGATCTGTTTATTCAACCCTAACATTTCTACTGACCCTAGTCTACCATCTCAAACTGCCTACTGGACATCTTAAACTGGATGTCCCACAAACATCTTAAATTCAAAATGTCCAGAACTCATTACCTTTCCCCTTAGACTCTCGCTTCTTCCTAACTTCTCTATTATCATCAAGGACACCACCATCCTTCAATTACGAAGGCTCTGAACCTACATTTTTCAACTCCTCACTATTTCTCATTCACCAGGAAAAGTGAAATAATCTCAATATTTACATATAGGAGTAAATAGCAAAGCATTTAAATACTTAAGGAAAAAGCTGATCAAATTAAAGGAACAGACAATAAAACAAAACAAAACAAGAACCGGGGATCATGATGTATTTACCCTTTGGAGACCTAAACAATCTAACAAAAAGATAAATAAGAAACAAAAGACATGAAGAGAATTTTAGAAAAATTATATATAATGAATATCTGGTGATTATTAAATGAAGATTGAAAGGGGTATGCATATCTCAACTGTGCACAGACACCATTACAAAAATACATAAAAACCTCATAAACAAATATAGAAAAGCAGCAATATTAACACATTGTTAATGACGACAATGCAATAAAAATTATATTGATAAAGGGCCTTTGAAGAAAGGATTACAACTTAAGTGGGGATTAAATTTAATTTTAATTTAATCTTAAAGAATTTGGAGGGGGACTGTGTCAAAGAACAAATTATAGAAACAATAGATGATTTATTCAAAGACAATGACAAGGTAACAAATCAAAACCTTTGGGACACAGGCCAAGTAGTTCTTAGGGTAAAAGGTCTATCTCCAAAGCAATGGTTCTTAAACTTGAGCCTGTAGAAATTTTTAAAAAATATATTTTGATAACTGCATTTCAATAAAACTGGTTTCCTTTGTAATTCCATGTATTTTATGCATTTAAAAACTTTATTTCAAAGAGGGGTTCATAGACTTCACCAGATTGTCAAAGAGGTCCATAACACAAAAAGGTTAAAAATCCTGCTCTAAACGTTGTCATCCACAAATGAGATAAAGAGCAGATGAATTGGGCATATAATGTTAACATAAAATGTTTTTTTAAAAAAACTAGAAAAGCAACAAAAAAAAAAATACTCTCACCCAAACAGCAAAATATAAATTTTGAAAATCAACAAAGATATTAACAAAACTAAAAGAAAAAAAAACAGAAGTGACAGGTCACAACTCCTTTCCTTAGCAGTCACTGTGACCAAAAACCAAACCAAACCTGCTATCTACCACTCTAAGAATCTCTGAACTTAGCCAGACTGATTAAGAACACCTGTCATTAATTATATACTAAAACTATTTCATGTTTGGTGGGGTCTGCCAGATCTTATCCTGCTGGCACAGCCTTCAAGAACTCAGGGATACCTCCACTCCATGATGAGGAACAGAAAGACTAAGATCCAACTATGAATGCTGACATAAAAATTGATTAAAATAACATATACCTTTCAAAGTCTGACATTCTAGGTAAATTTCTCCCCTTTCACATTTTCAAATACAAAATATGTGTGCGTTTGGAAGTGGTAGGCAGTACTTTGTATATAGAGTCTGGCATATGGAAACTACAAAAATAAAACTCATTTCATTCTCTACCCTCTCTCCCCTTCATTCTTCCTTGTGACCTTTTCTGCTGTCTTGGCAAAAATATACTTCTTTTAGTAATGCTGCCATTTTTCAACATATTTCAGAATTTTCAGCAGATTTTGCTCAATATCTTCAGAGGTTTAAATCTCTTGAATGGTAATTAAGTATCGCAAGGCAGTTGGGTGACCCCAGATAAACCACTTCCTTGCTTCTGGTTATTGGATTACTCAGACTAGTCTGATGGACAGAATATGGAGTAAGCACACCTCCCTTCTAACTTTTTTTTCTTCTTACCTATTTTCCTCCAGTAAGTAAAAGAAAAGTATATATGGAAATATTCACACCAAACCAAACAATATACATTTAAAAGTATGGAGAAATTTATTTCATTCCAACAAAATTTCAATTGTCAATCTTAACATAATAAAAATTAAGTAGGATAAATGCTAACAGGAGACTGGAAAAGAAGAATGATTCATAAAGAAAAAGTTCCATGTGACAAAAGTTGGATTCAATGAGAGTTTCTGAATAAAGGTCTTTCCCCGCCCCCAACTTATTTTCTCAAGATAAACATTTTCTGAACCTGCTTTATACCATACAGGATATAAAATCATGAAGATAATTTTCTATTTTTACTATAATGACAGTCAATGTATTTCAACTTTTTGCCAGTTTCTTATAAAACTAAAAGATACTATGCTCCTAAAGCTGAATGACAGTGGCTTAATTTGTCTATCCCCAGCCCAACCCTGCCCCACAGAAAAAAAAACAAAACACACAATAAAAACAATCAGTAAATCTGTGGGTTTTTCTAAATATGCTGCATTAAAAATTTATTTTATCAAACATAAATCAGGTTATCCATAGTTTACTAACATGTCCCAAAGGGACCAAAGTAACTCTAAATCTGTAAAATGGGCTAACTACCCTTATAATATTTCTCCCTTTTTCCCCCTTCCAAACTCTACTGTAGTGCAGTGAACATAGTGTTGGGCCTAGAGTCACAAAGACTTGAATTCAAATCCAGCCTCAGATATTTAACTAACTGTCTGACTCTGGGCAAGTCACTTAACCTCAGCCTAACTCAATGTCCTTATCTGTAAAATTGGGCTAATAATAGCACCAGCCCGGCTGAGTTGTGAAGATTAAAGGAGATGATAAATGTAAAGTGTTTAGCATACTTCCTGGCACAGAGTAAATGCTATGTAAATGTCAGCTATCATCATTATTATTATTCATTGATATTTTCTGAGGGAAAGACAATGGGAGAGCAGAGAGGAAGAGAGAAGATTGTCCCATCTCCCGTAGGCTCAAAATGTCCTTATATACACCTTGATATGGCGGCTCAAATCACAACCACAACCACTTCAAAAAGATTTTACAAAAATGAAAATTGGTAAAGAGAAATTAGATATTGGATATTTCCAATTACAAAAAAAGAGGTATTACAGAATGATTTTTTTTTAAGTTTTACACCAAAAATCAGCAATTATGTTGCAAGTGTGAGAAGAGCTCAGAGTCTGAGTCTGAGATCAGAAAAGGTCTTTATTCTTTCTCATGAGAAAGGGCACTACCCCCGTCGCTCAAATGGCATCTGCCAGGGAGTGCAACACGTCGAAGTTGCAGGGCTTTTCTTGTCCTGATCCTAACCCCACCTCTAACACCTGTCCTACCTCACCATTGGCTGGTGAGGCAAGCTCACAATCTTTCAAATTGGCGAAAAGCAGTTTCAATCCTTCATTAATGTATTTCCTTTCACCAAATTTGGAAGTGCCCAATCAGACGTGGACGAGTATGGTTTTCTTTCAAATTACCTCATTTCCAGGAAATCATGAGTTACTCACGAGACTGAAGTGGTTTACAAAGTATGGAGAAGAGACAGGAATGTAACAGGGAGTTAAAAGAAATGAGGAAATTTCATTGTGAGCCATCTCTCACACAAGCATACTGTCCAATAGATAAAACAATCAAAGTGCTTAGCCAGAAATTCATTAATTCAATCAAAATAAAATGAATACAAAATTCTCTAAATGTTCTTTTGTCTCAATACTAGGGAAAATATTCAAAGCAGGCTCTTCTACATTTCCCACCTTATCTAGGAGCTCATTATTGTGGCCATTATTCCCCGCACCAGCACAGATGGCAAGCTAACCACTCTTTCTCATCCTACAGGATTGTAGTCCATTTTCTCCCACTAAGGCCTCCCAAAGGTTCTCTGAACTTGGGTCAGTCAGTCAATAAAACTTTATTGAATTCCTATTGTGTCTGAGGCACTGTGCTAAGCTGGGCACACAAACACAAATGAAGAGAAAGTCTTTGCCTTCAAGGAGCTTACAGTATAATGGGAAAGACAACACAGGAAAAAAAAGCATGGGGGGCTGGAGGCGGATTTGGGTTCATGGCTCTGACGGCCAATCAGAAGGGCACAGAGTACTGATGAGGTGTGGATACCAAGGTTAACTGGATCTTGTAGGATTGTAAGATTTCCCAGTGATGAGATTCCTAGGCAGAGACGGAGAAGTCTAAAGTGCAGTCATGTGGGAAATGAGATAACATCTCACTTCCTCCTTCTTCTCTCCACATATCTTAGCCTATTTCCTTTTCCAATCATACATTTCCTATAGATCCTTCCTAGGCCACTTGTTTATAGGACATCACTGGAAATAAGCCATGTGTTTCTGCATTGCCTACTGGGTCACTCATAACTTCAAGAAGAGTAACCCTAAAGCACTACCAGAATTATGATGACATTTAAAAGTTGTGTATGAGTACAACTTGGAATTATTAAAGATACTATGCAACTGCCCAGTCTACTGTTTCCTCCCCTGATCAATTCTGAGCCTGCTTCACCATCTACAATGCTGACCTCTGATACCTACTCTGATACGCGCATTTAGTGGACTGGTCATACAATTATATGTCCTTAAGGTATTCTCAGTCTAGACAATAGACATTTTTCAAACATTGTTTTGGATCTGTTTTGAACAATTATAGATATCAATGAGGGAAGGTCCTGTAATATTCTGGGGGTAGGGGAAGAAGGAAAGAGAAGCATTTACTAAGTATCTACTCTGTGCTTAGAGCTTTACAGATAGAGTTTCATTCAATTCTCACAACAACCCTGGGAGGTAAATGCTATTATTATCATGCTCATTTTACCACTTGAGGAAACTATGGTAGGCCAAGGTTAAGTGCCTTGCCCAGGGCCACACCGCTAATAAAGGTCTAAGGCTAGACTGGAGCTCATCTTCCTGACTCCAGGTCCAGAGCTCTATCTCACCAGTCAGTCAATCGCTCATAAACAAGATCATCTGCAAGTCTTCAACATCGTGCAGAGGCTCTTAATCTCTTCTGTGGCACAGACCTCTTTGGTACATCTTTTCTTAGCATGTTTTTAAACGCATAAAATAAAACACATAAGATTACCAAGGAAACATTATGCTGAAGTATAGGTATAAACACATTTTTTTAAAGTTCACAGATCCTAAGTTAATTCTTGATCTCTAAGGTACTGCTAAGAACCCCTGCTCTACAAGGTATCCCCTCCTCAGTTTGGATTCTACATAGGGCATGAGCATTTTATCTCTCTATTTTATGCCTCACGACACGAATAATCAGAAATCAGGTTAAACAGTTATCCTTAAAGATGAACTTAGGTAGAGGGTATAATCAGTGGAAAGAACAATGGATTTAGCAGACTTCAGGTGCAGGGACCGTTGCTGCCTTACTGTACCCTATGCACAGTGCCTGGCACAAGGAAGACACAACAGATGCTAACCGCCTTGTTGGCTGCATTTCCTTTACCAAGGCAAATGCTCTTTTGCCATTAACAAACACACATATTGCCTAAGGTGGTTTTTTGGCACACCTGTTTTTATCTTCACTGGGTTTTTTTCTGTCAGTTTGTGAATTGACAACATTCGTGATCTTCTTGATAAATAGAGTTTATATACTCTGCTATGTTACCCTTGACTATCAGACAGTCTGCTTGTCAAGGAAACCAAGGGCACACTTTGTGTGATGATGACTACTTAATATCAGTTACATTTTTACAAAAAAAATTAGTGAGTAAAGTCAATATGCTTGCCTTTTTACATATTCCACTTTTTCAGCATGAAGAGCTCAAGGTGAATTGTACACAGTGTCTTTTCACATTTATTCTTTCATCCATTTCAATGATGATTCCGATGTGTCAGTGCTCTAACTGTACATAACTGATTATGAAACATCTCCCAAGTCAGTAACCACTCAGTTTCCAGTCTGTTAAGGCATAGTTAATTTCATTTCTTTATGATGTTGCTCAGGACTCACTAGTTCAGCATCTTCAATTCCTTTCTAGAATTAAATATTTGTAATAAATAAACATGACATTCCTGATCACTCTATAAAATTTTTGCTTCACTTCATTTTTTTTTTTTGCTTTTTGGAGGACAACTGGGGTTAGGTGACTTGCCTAAGGTCACACAGCTAGTAAGTGTTAAGTGTCTGAGGCTGAATTTGAACTCAGTTCCTCCCGACTCCAGGGCTGGTGCTCTATTCACTGTGCCACCTAGCTGCCCCATTCACTTCATTTTTGAAGCTTATTATTTGCCAACATATTTTTCACCACTTCCCCCTATACACACCTTCAAAATGGAGTCTCTCCTCAAAGTGAAACCAGCAAATAACAAAGTATATGTTAAATTTAGTAGGAGCTCTGCTGAGTTCTTAGTCACTTAACCTCTGTTAGTCTCAGTTTCCTCAACTGTAAAAAAGAGATAATAGCACCCATTCTCTTGTTGTGAGGATCAAATGAAATATGTGCAAAGTACTTAACACTGTGCCAGCACTTTATGCCGGCTATCATCATTATTATCATGATGCCATTTTAAAAAATTATCCTCTGCCACCCTCTTCTCCCCACATGCTATTTCATTTAGTGATCTCAGCCCCGCGCTCCCCTACCAACAGATCCAACTACTTTCTCCAGGCTAATGTTTCTCAGATTTATTTGTCCAGTACGAACATCTCTGCTGATCTCCAGCTTTGCATCTCCAAATGCCTACTGAATGTACTGAACTGGTTGTCCTACGGGTATCTTAAACTCTACATGTCTGAAGCAAACTCATCACATTTCTCCTAAACCCCACCATCCTTCCGGTGAGCCAGGCTCCCAATCCAGGTGTCACCCTCTACTACTCATTCTCTCTCCTCCCCCTCCATATCCAATCTGTTGCCAAAACCTGCTCAATCTACCTTTGTAACCACATCTCTTGTATAAACCCCCTCCTCTTCTCTGACCTTGCCACCACTCCATTGCAGGTCCTCACTACCACATGCCTGGCCTATTGCTAGAACCTGCTGCCTGGTCAGCTTGCCTCAAGTCTCTCCCCACTCCACTATCCTCTACACAGCTGTCAAATTGATCTTCTTAAAGTATAAGTATGACCATGACACATACACATACACTCCTATGCAATCAACTCAGTGGCTCCCTATCACATTCTTGATCTCTAAGGTACTGCTAAGAACCCCTGCTCTACAAGGTATCCCCTCCTTGGGGATCAAATATAAAATCCTTTGTTTGACTTTTAAAGCCTTCCATAACCCAGCCCCTTTCTATATTTCCATTCTTTTTACCCTTTAAACCACCCCCCACCTCCTCCACAAACCAGTGGCGCTGGCATTTTTGCCGTCACTCACACATGACAATCCATTTCCAGACTCCAAGCATTTTTACTGGTGGTCCCCAAGCCTAGAAAAACTTTCTCTCTCGTCCATCACTTCTACCTCCTAGCTTCCTTGGCTCCCTTCAAGTTTCATCTAAAGTCCCACCTTCTAAAAGAACCCCTCCCCAGTCCTCTTAATCTTAGAGTCTTCCCTCTGAGATCATCTCCAATTTACCTGCATATACCTTGTTTGTGTACAGCTGCTGGCAGATTGTCTTGTTTGTCTCACCATCCAACTGGGAGCTCCTTGAGGGCAGGGACTGTCTTTTGGCTCTGTTTACATCCCTAGTGCTTAATAAATGCTTTACTGACTATATTAATATATTTTAAGTTGCTATTATTTTTATGGTGATCTTCTTGATTCTGTTCATCATAAGCAATGTCAAGCAAAATTATCAGTGGTCTCAGGAAATCGTTCCTGTCTTTGGGCACATGAAGATACAAATTGGGTTTTTCTGCCTCTTAAAAAAAAAAGCCTATGAATCTTCCTGCCATTGAGCTACAACTTCCTTTTGTGTTATGGTTTCATTTATTTTAAGAATGACACTACTGATGCATTTCATGTCTTCTAATAACAGCTTAGCTATTCACTAGAGAAAGATCTTTTACCTATACCATATATTTTAATAATAATGTTTACATGTGTTTTAATAATAATAACTAGCATTTACATAGAACTTTGAAATAATCAGATTGTGTCTTTTTTAACTGATCCTATTTACAATTTGATTTTGTCCTGTAAACTGGTTGCATCGTGGCTCTCTATCTCTGAACTTAGTTCAGAAATTCAACTGACCTACAGTGAGTTAAGTTTAGAAACCCCATTCTTCTGCTAATCATTGTTCTATTCTTCCTTCAAGGAACTCTGCTATCCTCGAGTGAGGTGAATGGGCACATGGAGTGTGGTCTAGTATCTTATTCAGATATTAATTATTACTTATTAGATCTTACGTACCACCAAGCTATCCTTCAAGGATTTCTGGTTTTGTATCCAGAGAAGTCTGGTCCATTATCTCTAATCTTATAGGAGAACTCAAATAATGAATATCTCTTAGACAAAGGAGGAAAAGAAGGAGTTTTTGCTAGCTCTCATTCCCAATTTCCAACCAATCATACTGTCCCCCACATCTCAGCTCTGTAACCAATCATACTAATTTCACCACCACAAAGTCCTCTACTTTGTTCTGTATTTTCCAAAACTATAAAGAGAGCTTCCCCCTCACTAGAGGTCTTAGCTTTGCTAAGGTAGCTGAGATCTTATTTATTGGCAAATCTGAACTTTACTAATAAACTGATCGTGCTCAGAACTTTGTGCCTCAGTTTACTTTATTTTGACCACAATAACTTTAAGCTCTGCAAAGCACTTTTATTATCTCATTTGATCTTCACAGCAACCCTGTGAGGTAGTAGATGCTACTGTCACCCCCATTTTGTAGATGAGGAAACTAAGGCAGACAGAAGTTATATGACCTGCCCAGAGTCACAAAGCTAGTAAGCGTGTGAGGCCATATTTGAACTCCAAGCCCAAGGTTCTACTCACTGTACCACCAGCTGCTACAGTTTCTAAAACTCTTAATTCTTGGCACTCTTGCCCCTTTCCCACCACTTCATCACTATCACTGAGAAAAAAGAGAATGTACAGGACTGAAATTCCTTTTTTAAAAAAATCTATTTGCTTTATGCATTACTCCAGCTAAAGAATTCATCTATAGATCAACATGCGGGTAAGAAACCACTAAGCTGATCCACAGACAGCTAACTCAGCCTATCACCAGAAATGAACTTGAAGGCTTTTGAGCACACCAGAACCTACAACAGCCTATAAATACTGAGACTTGAAGGACCTCCTATCAAGATTATGAACTGGAATAAAGTTTGCAGGGCATGGTTCCACCTTCAAACCTTAAAAATGCCAGCAAATACATATAAAATGACAAAGAACTCATGTATGCAGTCTGCTCTGTTGTCCTAATAAAATATAAACTTAAAAGAAAGGACAGATTTCATTTTTACTATTCAAATTAAATGGTAGGACATTCAAATTTTTTAGTATCTACCTTTAAGAAGGGGGGGCAGTACCGCAGCCCATTTTTAAAAGCAAGTAATCCACAGAGCCCCTCCATTACTGAAGAAGAAAACAGAAAAGGTAAGTGCTAGAACAGAGCTTAGACATCAACATACTAGTACAATCCTCTCATTTATACCGAAGGAAGATAAAAATCAAGAGGCAATGTGATTTGTCTAAGATTACACAGCTATTTGGTGGTCAAGATAAAGCACTAAATATCCCATACCATTATATATGCCATATTCTTAAAACATTTCCTAGAACCTCCTGGAGAAATAAAATGGAAAACTAAGGCCAGCTATATGTCATAAGGATAACAGAGAATCTGCTGGCAGAACCGAAGGTGGAAGCCTGTGGGAAATCCACCTGAAGGGGTAGGCTAGTTACAGTAGAAGCAGCCTAGAAACTTAAATTTTGGTCGGTGGTAAAACCTGAGTAGTCATTGGTCTCCTAATGTACAAACCATTGGCTCCTGAAGATAGAATTAAATGAGTAATTCTGAGCATTAGAGCCAGTATTTTGTTCCTTCAAAGGGTACCAAATGCAATGATCAGGATTCCCATAAAATAAGCCAAGAACAGGTACATTTTCCCTGCTTTAGAGCTAAAAAGTTGCACCAAAAAAGAACTGGGGGTAGCAGGAAAAAGAAGTTTCATTCCGCTGTTCCAGCAATTCTAGCCATCTCTTCCTAAACATATGAAAAGGAAAAAAAAAAAAGCCACTGTAGTTCTCACCATTTTCCTGCCAACTCACCAGAGCAGCCACTTTAAAAGGGTCAAAGCTGATTCAGGCATCAGAAAAAGTGAACCACAGAGAAAAACAGTAAACCTCAAAGAAAACTGATTTATATGTCCATTTCATATGCACTAATAGGCAAAAGTCGTGTTCATTTCAAGAATAACTTCAAGGCTGTTTTATTTATTTCTTAATTTCAATTTGTTTACTCACAAATACAATCACAACAGTATATGATAGCATCATATGATATATCTGATAGTACCTAGAGAACAGGAAAAATCATATGTACAATTTTATTGAAATATAGAATCCCTCAGAGTTGAGGAGGCTGAGGAAAAAGAGGAACAAGAGACTTTGTTATCTAGTAGAGCAAGCCAACTGGAGTCCAAGAACCTGAGCTTCATCAAATTCTCATTCTCCTCCTTACTATCCATGCTAACCCTCAGCAAGTTGTCTTCATCAATTTTCTCTTCTATAAAATTGGGGGAGGGGGATTTGAGGGTGCTTGAATGAGTCCATCCCATCTTTTCCACTTCTTGATCCTATGAGGCCCTGGGAAGTTATTATATGGTGACTTGCCCAAGGTCACCAAAATTGTCTCAGCCAAGACCCTCAACTTGTATTCTATATAATACCTACTCCACATAAGGTAAAAAAAAATTTAGAGTTGGCTATTTTTGCTGGCATTTTGATATATTTGTATTTTTCACTGTGAAGTTAATTAAATACACAATTTTCAAATCACTTCATTTACATACTTGTGATATACTCACAGAGGCCAAGGACTAGAAATAAAGGAAAACCCAGGTCACTGAAGGGCTGAGTCAGATTCACTCAGAGTAAAGCCTCCCACTCTACCTTTCATATTGTAAAGCAATTTCCACTTGTCTTCAGTTTCAAAAAAGAGTACTCATTTGAATTATGAATCTTATAAGTGAAAAACATTGTCAAGAAAAGGCTTCCAGAATTTTATTAAACAGAAAATCCAATGTTCCTTTACAATGCTGGTGGTATTTTGGCATAGTAGAAAATGTGCTAGATTTAGAGTCAAATAACATGGATTCAAATCCTAGCTCCTTAGAGCTGTCAAGGTATTTTGTACACCAGACTTTGACTCTCAGGTCCAACATGACTGACCTTCTTCACATGAATGCCAACTTAAATGCTGCCATGTTCAACAGTCAAAATTGTTAGTACAACTAGACATGAACCATGAGATTAAAGAGACTCATGCCAAGATAAAAAACAAAGCAAAATTTGTTAATTTTATTATTCTTCAATAATTTGCCTATGAATTCATTTAACAGTAAAAGTGAATGGTAGTATGGGTACAGTGCTTTTTAGTAGTGTACTTGCCATCACAGGTAATAGCATATGCCTACCAAAATGGGATTAGAAAGCATATTATCCCATTAAAGCAATACTGTGAATTCTTTCACAACTAAAGCAGAAATCAATTATCGCTTGAAAACTGCCGAGAGTTACCATTTCTTTTCTTAAAGGATGACACAAATTTTAAGTACAAGATACAGACAATGATGACAAAATATTTGTAAGGTTAAATGGTAGCTTTAGTATTCATACCTTCTGGGTTGTGCTATTCTTCTCTGGAATTTTCCAAGTTGAATTTTATCTGCCTGTTTGCCTTCTTCCCCAGATCCTACACCTTAGAAATAAAATATCATACTTCTTTGTTTCTAGGCAGTCCCCAAAGAAACCAGAAGAAGGAGCATCACCTATTCTCACTACATTGATATTGTGAGCACCTATTGAAGTCTGACCTGAGATCTTTAATTTCAGATTGTTTCCTATCCACGAAAAACCCTATCCACAAAAATTATTCTATCTAAAGTAATTTTTACTGCTCTGGTCAGGCAAAAGTTTAATCACAGGAGATCATATCACAGCTTCAAAAGAATATTAAACCTGTTTCCCCAAAGCAACTTAAACAGCAATCTTGCCAACTACAGTACTATTCCAGTTTTCCCCAGATCCTTCTCAGAATTAGTTCTCAGAAGCATGTAAATAATCCAATGCACAGTCAGAGACTTCCAAACCTGCTCTGACAAATTCTGGCCAGTCATTTGTAAAGCTTTTGAATAACTACACCCCATAGTACCATGTGCACCAGCCTTTGGCTTTCAGTATATGTTCTTTCCCTTCCTGGAGGCCTTGTTCTAGGCTTTTGAGGAAAGAAGAACAAAGGCTTCATTTGAATGGATCATACTTCCAGCAGAGAGGTTGGAAATATATTGTCACAAAAACCCCACTCAAATAAACACTTCTCAAAATGTACATGCAGGCTGCCTAATTTTAAAAAGGCAATCCACCAACTACTTGCCAGCCTTTAATTTTAAAAACTCATAAAATAAATGCCTCTTCAGACATGCTATATTTTACCCCATTAGGCTCTAACTAGTTAGAACAGAGAAAAGCAGGGATCCTCAACACCAAAAGAGACAGTTCAAATGAAGTGTCGGTTTACTTTTAATTTCTCTAGACTGATACTATAAGATCATAAGATTCTGAGCAACAGGGGGGATCCTCGTGGTCATTACACTGTGGAAAATATCAAGGATAGCCCTTGATATCTTATGGGTTCCTTGTAAATTCTATCAAACTCATATACATACTAGTTGATGATGTCATCATTTTTTAAGCAACCAGGTCTTCCCTGTTCCCCCTACAAGTTAAAAGCTAAATATATCTACTACGGCATTTTAACATTGGGGGGGAGGGGGGCTAGAACTATAACTACATTACTACAGAGAACTTCTAGGATAGAAGAAAGTGTTTCAACTGATGCAATTCATGAATTTGTCTGTAACTTATAGCCTTTAAAAAGTATTGACTGAGGCTCTAAGGTCCCACAGCTGGGATGTAACAAGTGTTATAACATCAGAGACCATCTATGTATTTTCTTCTCTAAAAACCTCATGCCACCTAGAACAGTGCTTTGGACAATTACTCAGTAAGTATTTGTTAAATGAATACAGGGAACATGAGTGATAGAAAAACATTCCTAATGGCTAATGAGCTACATAAATGCAGTGAAATACTATAATGCAGTTAAGTCCAACAAGTATAAAGTATACTTTATACAAGTATAAAGACTTCAAAGAAATCTGGAAAAATTTTTGTGAAATAATACAAAGGCACAAAAGTCAAGCCAGAATAATAATATATACATTAACTGAAATATGAAAAAATCAAGAAGCATGTTTTAAGTATCTACATTATGTCAAGGTGCTAGGAATGCAAAATATAAAGTAATTCTCCTCACAAATGCTTACCAAGAAAAGTAGTACATGAGAATGAATGGACAAAGAACTCTCATGTGCAGTTGGAAACAGTAACTGAAAAACTGTTATAATACTTCATGTATTGAAATTAATTTAAATGTAAGTGGCTTAATTAGTAAAGTTTAGTTGGTTGTATTAATATACTGTTTTTAATAAAATATTTAGATTTTTAAAAAGAAAAATATTTATAAAAGTTGGAGCCAATAATACAAAAAATATTTCATAAGTATCTTACTATATGCTTAAAACTGCACTATACTATGCAATCTGCATGCATGCTCTTGTGTGTAAAAACACAACTTATATTTAAAATTTTTTATATTTATATTTTTGCAGCACAAAATAATATAACATATAATCTACAGAACCTGTGTCAATCATGCACACCAATAGAAAGGAAAAGCATATTTAATTCTAAGGAGTATCTTCATTTCAATCTGTCTGCCATTAAAAAAAAACCTACTGCCTTTCCATTACTTTTTTTAAAAAGTGTTTCTTTTCTTTGAGCTATCCCTATTAACAAAAAATATCAAAGGGAAGTTCTGCAGAACTACAGATCGACAAGGTCTGACATCATATGTAGTAGACTACTGTAAAAATTCCTCCATCTCTGCAAAGGGAGAGAGGCTTAGTCTCTTCCTTTTTCTTTGGGACCAAGATCAGGCTTTATAATTTTACAGCATTCATGTTCAAGTGTTTTGTTGCCATTCTTTCCATTTATATCATGTATATTGTAATCCTATCTGTATTTCATTTAGCATCCATCCATAAGTCTTTCTATGCCTCTTTTTTTAGATTTTTTTCAAACTTTTTAACATTTTTATTTAAAGTTTTGAGTTCCAAATTTTATCCCTCCCTCTCAATAACCCTCCCTGAGATAGTAAGCAATCAAATATAGGATATACATGTGCAATTATGTAAAACATTTAAATATTAGTCATCTTGTACAAGAAGACTCAAATAAAAGAAAAACCGAAAGAAAGAAACGAAAAATAGCATGCTTCAGTCTATTCAATCGATATCAATTCCTTCTCTGGAGGTGGGGAGTATACACATCATTAATCCTTTGAGCTTGTCTTGGATCACTGTACTGCTTTGAATAGCTAAGTCGTTCATAGTTCTTCATTGAATAATATTGCTGTTATTGTGTACAGCATTCTCTTGGTTCTGTCCACCTCACTATACATCAGTTCATGTAAGTCTTTCCAAGTTTTTCTGAAATCAATCTGCTTATCATTTCTTATAGCAAAATAATATTCCATTACAATCATATACCACAGCTTTATTTAGCCATTCTCTAATCGACAGGCATCTCTTTCCAACTCTTTTCCAATTCTTAGCCACTATAAAAAGAGCTGATATAAATATTTTTGTACTAATAGAGCTTTTTCCCTTTTTTTTTTATGTCTTTGGGATATAGACCTACCAGTGGTACTGCTAAATCAAAGAGTATGCAGTTTTATAGTCCTTTGGGCATAGTTCCAAACTGCTCTCCACAATCGCTGGATCAGTTCACAACTCCATTAACAATGCATTAGTATCTCAGTTTTTCCATATCCCCTTCAACATCTAACATTTTCCCTTTCTGTCACATTAGTCAATCTGATAGGTCTGAGTACCTCAGAGTTGTTTTAATTTGCACTTCTTTAACTAATTGTGACAAACAAAATTTTTTATATTACTATATAGCTAGTTTTGATTTGTCTGAAAACTGCCTATTCAATAGTCCTTTGACTATCAATTGGGAAATGACTTGTATTCTTATAAATTTGACTCAGTTCTCTATATATTTGAGAAATGAGGCCTTTATCAGAGATAGTTGTTGCAAAAAAATTTTTCCCCAGTTTTCTACTTTTCTTATAATTTTGGTTGCATTGGTTTCATTTGTGCAAAAAACTTTTTAATTTTATATAATCAAAATTATCTATTTTATATTTTGTAATGCTCGCTACATTTCTTTGGTCCTAAATTCTTTCCTTATCCATAAATCTGACAGATTAACTATTCCATGCTCTCTTAATTTGTTTATGGTATCACCCTTTATGTGTAAATCATATACCCATTTCGACCTTTCCTTGGTATACAGTGTGTGATGTTGGTCTATCCCTAGTTTCTGCTATACTGTTCTCCAGTTTTCCCAAAAATGATTTTTCTGCTCCAAAAGCTTAGATCTTTGGGTTTATCACATACAATATTACTATGGTCGTGTACTATAAAGTAATTTGTACCTAATCTATTCCACTGATCACCACTCTATTTCTTAGCCAGTACCAGACTTTTTTGATAATTACTACTTTATCATGCAGTTTGAAATCCAGTACAGTTACATCACCTTCTTTCCCATTTTTTAAATTAATTTCCTTGATATCTTTGAGCTTTTTGTCTTCCAGATAAATTTATTATTTTTTCTAGCTCTATAAAATAATTGATGTTTTGACTGATATGGTGCCAAATAAATTAATTTAGGTAGAATTGTTTTTATTATACTGGCTCAGCCTACCCAAGAGCAATCAATATTTTTTCAATTGTTTAGATCTGATTTTATTTGTGTGAAAACTGTTTTAACAGTTGTGTTCATATATTTTCTGTAGTTGTCTCGGAGGTGGACTCCCAAGTATTTTATATATTCTACAATTATTTTAAATGGAATTTATCTATTTCTTGCTGTTGGACTTTGCTGGTAATATATAGAAGTACTAATGATTTATGCAAGTTTATATAATAATTTCAAGTAGTTTTTTTAGCTAATTCTCTATTATTTCCTAAGTATTACATATCATCTGCAAAGAGTGAGAGTTTTGTTTCCTCATTGTCTACTCCAATTCCTTTAATTTCTTTTTCTTCTCTTATTGCAATAGCTAACATTTCTAGCACAATATTATGTAATAGAGGTGATAATGGCCATCCTTGCTTTAATCCTGATTGTACTGGGAAGGCTTCTAACTTATCCCCATTACAGATAATGCTTGCTGATGGTTTTAGATAAATATTACTTATAGGTTCAATTTATTCCTTATAATCTCGTTTATTTTTTTTTTAAATAGGAATGGGTGTTGTATTTTGTCAAAGGCTTTTTCTGCATCTATTATGATATTTATATAATTGTTGTTGGTTTTGTTATTGACTATGATCAATTATATGGATAGTTTTCCTAATACTGAACTGGACCTACATTCCTGGCATAAATCCCACCAGGTCATAGTGTATAATCCTTGTGATATATTGCTGTAATCTCTTTGCTAGTATTTTATTTAAAATTTCTGAATGAATATTTATTAGGGAAATTATTCTATAATTTTCTTTCTCTGGCTCTTCTTGGTTTGGGTATCAACACCACATTTGTGTAATAAAAGGAATTTGGTAGGACTCCTTCACCTATTTTTCCAAATAGTTTTTACAGTATTGGGATTAACTGTACTTTAAATGTTTGTTATAATTCATTTGTGAATCCATCTGGTCCTGGGGATTTTTTCCTTAGGAAGTTCATTAATGGTTTGTTCAATTTCTTTTTCTTTTGTTCCCCAGAATTTATTTATTTTTAGTTTTCAACATTCATTTCCACAAGATTTTGAGTTACAAGTTTTCTCCCTATCTTTCCCCTACCCCTACCCCAAGATGCCAAGCATACTGATTACTCCTTCACCCAGTCTGCCCTCTCTTATATCCCCCTCATCTTCCACCTTATCCCCTTCCCACTTACTTTCTTGTAGGGCAAGATGGATTTCTACACCCCAATGTCTATATACCTTATTTGCTGGCTGCATGTAAAAACAATTTTTTTAACATTTGTTTTTAAAACTATTAGTTTCAGATTTGCTCCCTTCTTCCCTCCTCATCCATCCCCTTTGTGAAGACAAGCAATTCAATATAGGTTATACATGTGTAGTTATGCAAAACATTTCCACAGCAGTCATATTGTGAAAGACTAACTGTATTTCCCTCCATCCTATCCCACCCATTTATTCTATTTTCTCCTTTGACCCTGTCCTTTCTCAAAATCAATTTCTTGTTCTAAGAATGGAGTATTTAAGTATTCCCATTCATCTCTTTATTCATCATTTCTAATAGCAAAATAATGCTCTTGTATTCTAATAGCAAAATACTCTTATATTCATTCTTGTATTCTTGTATTTTAAACAAAAAAATTTGTTTAACCATTCGTCAATTACTACAAAACCACATAAACTAACAAAAATGTTACTATGAATACTTTGGCATATCTGTAGCTATTCTTTTTTATCACTGACTTCCTTAGGGTATTGGCCTAGCAGTGGGATTTCTGGGTCAAAGGTTATGGGCATTCTAGTTATTTTCTTATTTTGTATAATTCCAAATTGCTTTCCAGAATAGCTGGACCAAATCACAGTTCCGCCAACAGTATATTAGTATGCCTTTCTTTCCATAACACCTCAAACTCTGACCATTCTTCTGCTTCTATTCATTTGCTAGGTGTGAAGTGAAACCATAAAGCTGTTCTAATTTGCATTTTGGAGCAGTCTTTCATATGGCTATTAACAGTTTTCAGTTAATCTTTTGAAAATTATTTTTTTCATTTTTCATAACTACATCCATTGATAAATGGCTTTTGGCATATATGTTTATTTCCTCAACCTAATTTTTAAACAGTTCTACTATGGCTATACTGGACTTCAGTAGTTTCTTTGAAAAATCAGGTATTTATGATTTTGATGGATAGGCCTTGAATAAGACAATATTACGCTATTTCATTCATTTATAATGTAAAGTAGATTCAGTTGTCCTAGGACTGAACATTTAACATTACCATCCTGATAGTTGTCCCTGGAAAGAGGGTCAGGATGAAAACATTAACTTAAATGACAATTTAATCCACTACAGTTTAGCCAACTTATTTACAATGAAAGCAAGGTAAATTTTCCCTCTTTTCTCTTTACTAGATCTCTTTACTTACTGAGGAGACAATCAAGCACAAAAGCCACTCACATCTGTTTCTCTTGGTGACAAAGTCATAAACACTACTACCATCTAGATAACCCTATCTGACCAAGGCAAACTGGGAATATCGAAGCTGGACTCTAATCCAATGTGTTTAAAAAGTCCCACTATCAATGGTAGACAAGCAGGGTACATTCTTAAGCCTCAATAGTGTATAAAATCCTGGTATGTTAATTAGCTCACTTTAAGTTGAACTATCTACCATAAAGTACTACTATAAAGTACCATAAAGTGCCACTTTAAGTAGCACTATCTACCACAGTTCATTCTACTACTCTAGGATTCCAATATGGTTGATTAAATTAAAAGTTAGGAGTATAATCACACTTTCTGCTCTGAACCAAAAGATAGGAAAATTCCTACCATTTAAACTAGAGGTTCCTAAACTTATTTGGCCTACTGCCCCCTTTAAAAAAAAATTACTCAGCACCTCCCTGGAAATCTACTTTTTTTTAAAACCTTTAATGTTTGTCTTTTTTTTAAATTTGCATCAATTCAAATAAACTTAAAATAGTTTTTAAATGATGTATCTTAAATTTAATAATTTATTGTAAATTTGTAGGTTTTCTGCATTGAAATTTTGATGATGCAACATTGCATCATAAAACCATATAGTATCATACTATAAACAAGTCTACATACACATATTCCTGTCGATGCATGCTGTACTTCCCAAAAATGCACTACACGTTCACCTGCCAACATTTGCTTAAGATCTGTCAGCAAACTTGACCACTGATCTGTTATAACTTGCATTTTGCGTTTATTTGTAAAATAATGTAATCATTACAATATTAACTCTGTTACACAACAGATGTGAAACATGTATAAATGTTTTTTCAAAATTCTCTTTTTTCCTTATACTTCCACTGCCCCTTATTTTTATTCAACGTCTTCCAATTGCACCAGAGGCTACTACTGCCTCCCTGGATTGTTCCAGTGTCCCCCAGGGGGCAGTACTGCCCATTTTGGGAACCTATGAAAATTTTAGGCAGAGGTTGACTCTGTGCCTTAATTCCCACTTATATTTATATATTTATTTCCAGTTAACATCCATCCGCTTTCTTACTGAGGCAAAATTCAGGTTATTAGAAACATTTGGGTAAAGAAGTGGTCAAATATATTATGGCATATGTTCCTAAGAAGGTACCAGGAGGGGAACTTGAGGGAATAAGCACAACATTTACTTGTTCTCCTGGTTCTGTTCACTTCACTAACATCGGTTCATGCAAATATTTCCAGGTTTTTCTTAAGTGTACCTGCTCACCATTTCTTATGGAACAATAGTATTCTATTACATTCATTTACCACAACTTGTTCAGTCATTCCCCAATTCCCCTTTGCCACCACAAAAAATAACTGAGTATCCACTCAATTTCTAATTCACTGCCACCACAAAAAGAGTTAGAAATTGGTTTTATAGTTTTCTGGTTTTGGTTTAGGTATTATTATATTTGTGTCATAAAAAAAAATGTTCGGACTCCACCTATTTTTCCAAATAGTTTATATAATCTTGGAACTAACTGTTCTTTAACTCTTTGGTAGATTTCACTTGTAAATCCATCTGGTCCTAAGTTTTCCCCCTGGAAGGAACTCGTTTATGGCTTATTCAATTTCCTTTTCCAAGACAGGGTTATTTAAGTATTCTATTTTTCCATCTGTTAATCTGGGCAATTTATACTTTTGTAAATATTCATCCATTTCACTTAAGTTGTCAAGTTTTACTGGCACAAAATTGGGCAAACTAACTCCTAATAACTGCTTCAATTTCATCTTTGCTGGTGGTGAATTCTTTTTTATTTTTGATACTGGTAATTTGGTTTTCTTCTTTTTAAATCAATATTTTCATAAAACAGGCTCCTAGTTTTATTAGTACAATGGCTTTTTAACCTTTAATTTTATTAATGGTTAATTATTTAATTTTATTATTAAATTATTTGATTTTATTAATCTTTCCTTTGATTTTAAATTTGCTCTTTTTTTAGTTTTTTGAAGTACATACTCAATTCATTGATCTGTTCTTTCTCTCTTTTACCAATATAAGCAGTTAGAGATACAAATTTTCCTCTAAGTACTGCTTTGGCTGCAACCCATAAATGGTATGTTGTTGCATTGCTATCATTATCTTTAATGAAGTTGTTTTTATAATGCTTTCTTTGACCCACGCATTCTTTAAGATTAGATTATTTAGTTTCCAGTTAATTTTTAATCTATGTCTCCATGATCCTTTACTAGAATGCAATTTTTATTGCATTATGAACTGAAAAGGATTCATTTAATATTTCTGCTTTTCTGCACTGTAAGATTTTTATGCCTAATACATGGTCAATTTTTGTGAAGGTGCCACATGCAGCTAGCTAAGAAGGTATATTCCTTTCTCTTCTCATTCAATTTGTTTCAGAGATCAATCTTATTTAACTTTTTCAAAATTCTATTCATCTCCTTAACTTCTTTCTTGTTTATTTTATGGTTAAAGTTATTTAGTTCTGAGAGGGGAAAGCTGAGGTTCCTCCATTAGGCTAGTTTTACTATGTTTTCCTGTAACTCATTTAACTTTTCCTTTAGGAATTTGGATGCTAGGTTATTTGGTATATATGTTTAGTACTACTTCATTATCTATAGTACCTTTTAGCAAAATGTAGTTTTCCTGCTTATCTCATTTATTGGGCCTACTTTTACATTGTCTGGGGTCATGATTGCACATACACCCCCCCTTTTTTTAACCTCAGCTAAAGCAAATAGATTCTGCTCAAGATTCTTGTTTTTACTCTGTATGTGTCTCTGTTTCAGGTGTTTTTTGCAATCAATATACTGTTAGATTCTGGTTTTGAATCCATTCTGCTATCCACTTCCATTTTATGGGTAAGTCCATCCCATTCACATTTATTGTTATAATTACTGATTATTTCCCTCCATCCTATTTTTTTGGTTGTTCATCTTTCCCTTTCTTCCTTTTTATTCTGCCCTTCCTCAAAAGTCTGTTTTGCTTCTGACCACTGCCTCCCTTAATCTGCTCTCTCTTCTATAAGCACCTCCTTTCTCTTATCCCCTTCCCCTCCTTTTTCACTGTAGGGTAAGACGGAATTCTATACTTAACTGAGTTTGTATGTTATTCCTTCTTTGAGTCAATTCCAATAAGAATAAGGTTCAAGCACTGTCTGACATCACCACCCCCATCTGGAAAGCTCTTCCTTCTATGCCTCTTTTATGTGAGATAATTTTCTCCATTCTTCCTCTCCCTTCCCTACTCTCTCAATGTATTGCTCTTTCTCAACCCTTAATTTTACTTTTTAAAAATTATCCCATTTTAAAATCAACTCACACCCAAGCCCTCTGTCTATGTATGCTCCTTCTAACTGCCCCAATGATAAAGTTCTTAGGAGTTGTAAGTATCATCTTCCCACATAGGAATATAAACAGTTTAACCTTATTGAATTCCTTATGATTTCTCTTTCATGATTACTTTTCTATGCTTCTCTTGAATCTTGTAACTGAAAGTCAAATTTGGCATTCAGCTCTGGTCTTTTCATCTGGAATGCTTAAAAGTCCCCTATTTAAATATCCATTTTTTTTCCCCTGAAGGATTATGCTCAGTTTTGTTGGGTACATTATTCTTGATTGTAATCCTTCTTTGCCTTCCCGAGCATCATATTCGAAGCCTTTTAATCTTTTAACATGGAAGCTGATAAACCTTGTGTGATCCTGACTGTGGCTCCATGACATCTGAATTGTTTCTTTCTGGCTACTTGCAACATTTTCTCCTTGACTTGGGAGCTCTGGAATTTGGCTATAATATTCCTAGAAGTTTTCATTTTGGGATCTCTTTCAGGAGGTGACTGGTGGATTCTTTTAATTTCTTTTTTATCCTCTGATTCTAGGACATCAGAGCAATTTTCCTTAATAATTTCTTGAAATATGATGTCTAGGTTCTTTTTTTGTTCATGGTTTTCAGACAGACCAATAACTTTTTTTAAGGTTATACATATTTCCACATTAGTCACATCATGAAGAATCAGAACAAAAGGGGAAAACCGCGAGAAAGAAATAACAAAAAGTAACAAAAGAAAGGGAAAATGTTATGTCTCAATCTGCGTTCAGATTCCTTAGTTCTTTCTCTGGATGTCGACAGCATTTTCCATCATGAGTCTTTTGGAACAGTCTTAGATCATTGCATTGCTCAGAAGAGCTAAGGCTAACAAAGTCAGTCACTGCACAATGTTGCTGTTGCTGCTGTTACTGTACACTGTTTTCCTGGTTCTGTTCACTTCACTCAGCATCAATTCATGCAAGTATTTCCAGGTTTTTCTGAAGTCTACCTGCTCACCACTTCTTATAGCACAACAGTATTCCATTACCTTCATATATCACAGCTTGTTCAGTCATTCCACAATTGATGGCCATCCCCTCAATTTCCAATTCTCTGCCACCACAAAAAATAAATATTTTTGTATATATGCGTCCTTTTCTCTTTATGATCTCTTTGGAATACAAAGCTAGGAGGAGTATTGCTGGATTTGGGCATAGTTCCAAATTGTTCTCCAGAATGCTTAGTTCACAATTCACCAACAATGCATTAGTGTTCCAGTTTTCCCACATCTTCTCCAACATTTATCATTTTCCTGTTTTGTCATGTTAGCCAAACTGATAGGCACAACGTGGTACCTCAAAGTTGTTTTAACTGCATTTTTTTCAGGTGACTATAGACATATAACTTTAATTTCTTCATCCAAAAACTGCCTGTCCATATCCTTTGACCATTCATCAACTGAGCAATGATTTGTATTCTTATAGATTTGACTCAATTCTCTATATATTTTAGAAATGAGGCCTTGATCAGAAATCAGGCCTTTACTGGCTGTAAAAATTGTTTTTCAGCTTTTTAATCTTGGATGCATTGGTTTTATTTGTACAAAAACTTTTTAATATAATCAGAATTATCCATTTTGCATTTCATAATGTTCCTTCTCACTTGATCATAAATTCTTCCCTTCTCTATAACTCTGACAGGTAAACTATTCCTTCCTCTCCTAATTCGCTTATAGTTTCAACCCTTTATACATAAATCATGTACCCATTTTGACCTTATCTTGGTATACAGTGTGAGATGCTGGTTTATGCCTAGTTTCTGCCATACTGTTTTCCAGTTTTCCCAGCAGTTTTTGTCAAACAGTGAGTTCTTATTCCAGAAACTGGAGTCCCTCAGTTTATCAAATAGTAGATTACTATAGTCACTGACTACTGTTAGACCAATAATTCTTAAATTATCTCTCCTCAACCCATTTTCCAGGTCAGTTTTTCTTATGAGATAGTTAACATTTTCTTCTACGTTTTAATTTTTTGACTTATTGTCAAAAAGACTTACTGTCTTCTTTTCTTCTACAAGCTTCCTCTTGCCCAATTCTAATTTTCAAGGAATCATTTTCTTCAGTGACTGGGTTTTATACCTCTTTTTTCACTTGGTCAATTTTACTTTTTAAGGAGTTCTTTTCTTCAGTGAATTTTGTACTTCTTTTTCCATTTGGTCAATTTTGCTTTTTAAGGAGTTCTCTTCAGTGAATTTCTGTGCCTTTTTTTTTTTTTTTTACCATTTGGCTAATTCTATTTTTAAGTTATTTTATGCAGTATTATTTTTGTGCCTATTTTACCAAGCTGTTGACTCTCTTTTCATCATTTCTTGCAGCACTCTCAATTTTTTCCATTTTTTCCTCTACTTCTATTATTTGATTTTTTAAATCTTTTTTTAACCCCTTCAAGGAATTTTTGTTGGGCTTGTGTCCAATTCACATTTTTTTTCTTTGAGGATTTGCTGTCTTGACATCACTATCTTCTTCTGAATTTGTCTTGGTCTTCCCTGTCACTAGAGTAACTTTCTATGATCAAATTCTTTTTGTTGTTGTTGTTTGCTCATTTTTAAAATCTATTTCTTGACTTTTAACTTAACGTTAATATGGAACTCTGCTCCAGGATGGAACAAGCACTCTCCCAAGCTTCAAGTTTTTCATGCTGCTGTTTTCAAAGACAGTTCTGGGGGTTTATAAGTTTCTGGTGCTTCCCAGGTGGTATGACCTAAGAAGAGGTCTGCTATGCTCACTGTTCTGGACTGTGCTCTAGTCTTCACCAAGGAAGAGATCTTCTTCCACTATAACCACAAATGCCATTGTTCCTTTTGGCCCTCGAATTGTGACTTAGTTCCCTACCCTCCTGCAGCCACAAGCACTAGTGCTCTTTTCTGCCTTGGAACTGAGTCCAGAGCCCTGCCTCCCTTGTGAGTGACCATAAGTGCTCTTCTTTGCCCTGGAACTATGACCAGGGCCCCTGTTCCCCTATGGCCATAAAAACTAGTGCTCCTCTTCATCCTGAAACTGTATTCAGAATTGAGTATGAGCAATGCAAAAGGGTCTTCCACCTAGTGCCAGTAAAGGGTCTCTTATAACCTCTTATCAATGGTCTGACACCACCCCTCCTTACCATCTGTGGGCTGCGATCTCCCAAAGCTGCTGCTGTCACCATTGCTGCAGCCACCACTAACCACCAAGGTCTGTTGCTAGCACTGTGCTCTGAGCCCAACCATTATCCTGGTGTGACAGACCTTTCCTGCTAATTCCCTAAGTTGTCTTGGGCTTCAGAATGGTTTCACACACTCCCCCGCCCCAAAAAAAACTTCTGCTATCTCTCCCATTCTAGAATTTTTATTTGTGGTATTAATTTCAAGTTGTTTGGAGAGAAATCTGGGAGAGTTCAAGTGAGTTCCTGCCTCTACTCCACCATTTTGGCTCCACTCATCTTCCTTTCTTTCTTAAGTCCTTACTACACAATGTCACAGAATGACACAATGAGGCAAAAAGTGTCAGTATGATGTGTCATTGTTTAAAATATTAATTTGACATTCATACTGTCCAGAGACTAAATTATTTCTTTGCACCATTCAATTATAATGTGCCTATTCAAACTACATAACTGACAGAAATACAATTGCCAACATTTAAATATAAGCCCTGTCAATAAAAAAATTTTAAAAGTCAGCTAATCAAAGATTAAATTCTTAATCCATTAACCCATCTTCCTAATAAGGAAAATACCTGAGAGCCTGTTTGTTAAATTTTACCATTCTTCCAATAGCACCATGTAAAGCCTTCACACAAAATCCAACTTCCATGATTAATATAGTTTCACGATTTATTTCCTCGTTACTTGTATGCATTTTGTAATTTAAGCTCCTCACAAGAGTAATAGCTGCAGGGACATTATAACATTGAGAAATTTTCACAATGCAGGAAATGTGTGACAAATGTCACAAAATAAAGTCAACAATGACTTTCACATATGTATTGTGAAACAGAACTCTAAACGATTTAGACCATTCTGAGAAGACTGCTTATTTATAGAGAGAGATGGTTCAACATTTAGCCACTGGGGTGACCAATCAAGGCATTTAAAGAATACACAATCTGTTGGGTAAGCTCAACTATCCTCCCATTCTTGTTTTAGAAAGTTACAAAACCAGTGTGCAAATCAATCAACCAGGATTTGCTAACTGAATAGTGCAATACTAAGACTGTGGGAAATACAGAGAAAGAAAAAAGCACTAAAAGGTTTCTGTCCTTGAAGATCTTAAAATATTTTTGGATATATGAAATAAAAATGTCAAAAAATTAAGAAAAAAAACTACTTTTATTAAGAGAGAAAATCACATTAAAAACCCATCTAACACCAATATACATTCAATGAAATCTGTATGGCTATGAATCTTACACTGTTATAATCACCAAAAAAAATCAGAGCTAAAAGTAATCTGAAAAGCAAGGGAGAACTCCATGGTGGCCCTAAGTAGGTGAAAGTATTTTCCAGTGATGACTTACTTGTACAAAAAAATTAAAACTAAATCATCTAAAATAATCTATGCCCAGAAAAGGCACTAAACCAGTCAGATAATGAAAACAAGGGGTAACTGATGGACCACCCAAGTGTTACCTTTACCTTGAGTAAGTGACAACCGCTGTTTGCCTCAGTTTCCTCAACTGTAAAATAGAGATAACAACACCTAACTCAAACTGTTATGGGGATTAGATGGGATCATATTAGGTAAAGCTCTTAGCACAGTGCCTGGAACACAGCAGATACTGTACAAATGTTTATCCCCTTCTCCTCTCCCCTGTTACCCATTAGTACCCACTAATTTAAAGACTTGGAGGGAGACCCACCAACCTGTAAGACAGATACTCTTTATGTGAGAACACAGATAAAAATAGATAGGATGAGATATGTCTGGATTACAATCTGCATGAATGGAAGGGGTACTCACATTGAGACAGACCTGATTTAATAAAAGTGATACTGTATACTCAAAAACTCCAAGTTGTACAAGGAGTGTTCAGTGCAAAGATTAATAATATTAATGAAAACAATAGCTAGCATTTATATATAGTGCTTTAAGGTTTGAAAAACACTTTACATGTGTTACATAATTTTATTATTAGTGAGATTAGTTCTTTTTTCTAGGGTCAGAGACTGGCACAAACAGGTCAAGGACTATTATATAGTTCCAGAATATTGTATCTCTTGCTTGAGCACTTAAACCAAGTAATTTTTCTTTTCCTATGTAGGCAACAATTTTCCAAATAAATAAAACTTTAATATACATAAAGCTCAAAAGGAAAGTTTGAGCAAATGTGAAAAAATAACACAGGAAAAGAAACAACATCCCTCCCCCCACCCCATGTCCTCTGGGCGTCTCCAATTTAATGTGTACAAAACGGAAATTAATGTTTCCTCCCAAAACTATTCTCTTCTCCAAGCTTCCCAATTTTTACTGAAGGCACCACCATACTTCTGGCAACCCAGGCTTACAACCTTGGAATAATACTTGATTCTTCCCCCTTACCCTCCACCTCAATCTCCTCTTCTCCCTTCACAAAACCCCATTTCTTGTTAAGGCCCCCATAACCTCTTGTCTAGACCGAAGGTGTCAAACAGGCTGCCCAGGCACCTACATTACTCCCAAGTGTAGCTGAACCAAATTAAAAGATAACTGGGAAATATTTAACAAAATGCAATAAAACATATATAAGATTACATTTTAAAACGATGTGGCCCACAGGAAGCCTTATGTACAGTTTACTGGCCCCTGCTTCTATCTGATCTAGACTACTGCTATATGCTTCTAACTAGTCTCCCTCTCTCTAGTCTCTCTACTCCTCAATCCATTATTCACATTCCTAAAACACAGCCTCTGTCACAGTATGGCTCTACCACGATCTTTACAGTTCCATTTTCTAGTTCTTCCCTCCTATGAAATGTCCCCTGCAAAAGATTGCACCTCTGTCCTCTATGTCTTTGCCATGCCTGGAATGCATGTCCATATCGCAGACAGCCCAGGAGACACTTTTCACAAGAAGTCTTTCCCTTCAGATTTCCTCCAGCAGTTAAGTTAGTACTCTCTCTTCCCTGAAATTATTTTGTATTACCTTGTGTACCCCTACTGGGACAGGTTCCATCCTTCCCACCCAAGGGAAAGCCTAGTTCATTTCTGGGCTCTTAAATGTTTGCCTCATTAACTGGATACTGCTCAATTATAAAGTCAGTCCCTATCAGCACCAGATGAGGGCTGTGAGTTCAGAATTTTGTAAAAGTGGTTCATAACATTTATGCTTTGTTAATCAGTCATGAGATCTGAGTTGGGAAGAACATTAAATTTTTTTCCAATGGTTTCACTAGTTAAGTATAACAGATTTATTTCACCTAGTTTTTTGAGCCCTTAATAAATATGAATAATGATGGGTTTACAGTACACAGAAAATACTGCTGTGTTTTCCTTAGGCTTATGACATAAGAAGATGAAGGGTTTTGCTTTCTTTTAGGAAAGAGAAAACAAAGATAGTTAAAGTGACTTCCTCTAATATCACACAATATCTAATATCCCAAGAAGAAAACAAGTCTCCCTACCTCTGTTAGGATTGATCTAGTCTTGCTAACACACAGACAAGAATCTGAATCTTAAAATATTCTACTGGGAGCACTGTAAAGGCAAACTGGGGAAGAAAAGTTGGAGTTCTGCACCTTGTTCAAAACATCTGCCCTAAAAGACACCAAGGAGAAATCAGAGAAGCCTGACCAATATCTCCCCTCCCCAATCCAACAGGACCCCACCCAATTTGGTCCCAGAGTAAAGAAATTTTATCTAGGAATTAGCACACAGATAACCACAAAGCAGAGGAAGTAGTAAAGAAGTTGAAGGTTTAAACTACCTCAGAGTTTACAACTTATTATGCCTGGCCTTTTTTTAAAGGAGTACTCAGTCACCATTTCCTCTTATTTACTTTTAACTACATTGTACATGTAATTCGGGAGCCTTTCCTGGGCCACTGAAAGTGCTTGTCTTCTAACGCTGCAGAACTAAACCTAGGTATTCTTTGGTAAACCAAAGAAAAATTTAAAAGTTACTTGGTAGTAACTTCTGGAAAAATGACTGAACCGATGGCACAGCTCCCCTTCACCTACTTAAAAAAGCAAGACATGTGCCAACTGCAGGTCAGACTGCTCCCCCCAGATCAGCCCCTCAAACCATAGGGGTCCCTCAGGGCTCTTTCCTAGGCCCTCTTCTCTTCTCCCTCTATACTGCTTCGCTTGGTGATCTCCTCAGTTCCCATAGATTTAATGACCATCTCCATGCCGATTCATCAATCTACCTATCCTGCCCTAATCTCACATCTTCAACTGCCTTCCACATATTTTGAACTAAATATCCAGTAGATATCCTAAATTCCTTCCCTATTACTATCCAGGGCAACACCAAACTCCAAGCAGGCTAGCAACTTAGAAGGCATCCTTGACTCCTAATTATCTCTCATCCCCCACATCCAATGTGTTGCCAAGGCCTGTCCATATCACCTTTGCAACATCTCTCAAATACATCCCACCCTAGTATAGGCTCTTCTCACCTCACACCTGGACCAGTGCAATGGCCTTCTGGGGGATCTATCTCAAGGCTCTCCCTAGTCCACTCAGCCACCCAAGTCTCACACACACACACACACACACACACACACACACACACTCCCTTCCTCTTTCTCTCTCTCTCTCTCTCTCTCTCTCTCTCTCTCTCTCTCTCTCTCTCTCTCAATGCAGATTAAGTGCAAAATCTTCTGTTGGACATTCAGGGCCCTTCATAACCCAGTCCCCCCCAGGTCCTGTCGGAAATGCCCTCCCTCCTCAACTCTACCTACTGACTTCCCTGGCTTCCTTTAGGCCCCAACTTAAATCCCCCCTCTTGCAGGATGAGCTTTTCTCAGGGCCTCTAGTCTTGTGCCCTTCCCCTAATTATTTCCTATTCACCCAGTATCTAGCTCGCCCTGTATATGTTTATTTGCACTTTGCCTCCCCCATCAGGATAAGGATGGTCTTTTGGCTCTTTTTCCATTTCCAGGGCTTAAGTACAGAGTGGGTATAAGGATGTAGGGGAAGTGAAGGGGGAGGATGGGCTGAGTGAGAGAGAGACTGAGAGTGTAGGAATTAATTTCAATAAGACACATCAGCAAAAGGTCACATTTCTATGAGCCATTCTCATCTGAACCCCGGGTTCACCTGTTTTTGGCCCCTACAGTCTCTCCCAGTTCTGACTCAAAATCAATTCCCCCAGCCTTGCTCAACCTTCAGTGAGTAAAAGTTTGTGAATTCTCTCAGGCCGGAGGATTTGGATGTGGACAGGAGAGAACAGGTTAACTTGGGATGAGAAAGGGGCACAGCTGTGTTGCTATCTGCAACAGAAGGAATGGAGCTAAATTCCAGCAAGATGACTGAATAAATGGTTGCAAGTATGCCCAAACTTCCTCCAGAATCTCAAAGCAGCAAGAAATGTACCAAAGAGTAAAGATATAACAAAATGCATACCCAGGAGGGGATATGGAAGAACTCACCACAGAAAAGCCAACACAGAAAAACAAATGTATTCTCCACAAAGAGTGATAAGTAAACAAGAAATCCAGTGCAATGAATGATTCTTAGGGAGAGAAAGAAACCAAGGACAAAATCTTTAATAAAAGGGAGAGCACAACTGCTTATGAGATGTTCCCAATAAGAAATGACAGATGAGAGGGTTCAGAACAACAAATGAATGAAAAGAAGGAATGAGAATGAAATAGGCACAGAAACAATCTCAAAGAAATGGAAACACTCAGAGGACTAAGAACCTGCTCTCACTCTGTCTCAGCCTTTGGACTTTAATGTTTTTCTGGCATCTAAGTAAGTGACGGATGTCACTGTCATCTCTACTCTGTCATCTGTTTCATTTTGCTAATGAGGATAATACATATTCACATTTACTGTTACAATTAAGTTTGTGTTTTCCTCTATTTTTCCCCTCCTCCTTTAAATCATTACAAGGTTTCTGCAATTTGATTTATTTGCATTTACCTGAAAAAGATAATGGCAGCTTCAAAACTAAAAAATGTAGCAGTGGAAAAAAAAACCATAGAATAAAATCAAGAGTACTAGATGAGAAGAGCACACGAGATCATGACAGGCCAAAAAAATGCGTGCTGAGAGCAGCTCCATGCATCCACCCCAGCTTCCGTCTTCACTTCACACCTCCAACATGTTCTAGATTTCAGAAACTCTATGTTGTGCAAAACCGAGCTATTTTTTTTTGTAAGAATGACACTGAGGTTACGAATGTGGGTAGTTGGGAGAACAGTGGTACCCTTAATAAATAGAATAGCTCAGAAGACAGATGGTGTTAGATAAAAGAGAAAGATAATGTGGGTTTGTGGGACATGCTGAGTCTGATAAGCTTACAGAGCATCCAAGGGAGAATGGCCATTAGTTTGAGACTAACTCAAGAAAAGAACTCAGGCTGGATATACAGATCTAAAAGTCATCTTCACAGAAATGATAATTAAGGTTCTAGACAATTATAAGACAATGAACTTCTAGACAATATATATCACCAAATAAAAGTGCAGAGAAAGAAGAGAGACCAATACAAAGTCTGAAAGCACACTTACAGCTGGAGAGATGTGTATGGAAATCTAACAGAGACTAAGCAAAAAGACCATTCAGAAAGAGGGGACAGCCAGCGTCAAATGCTATTAGGAAGAGGATCAAGAAAAGGGCATCAGATCTAGCAAATGGGAGATCCTTGGTAACTTTTGGAAAGAAGAGTTTCAGTTCAATGATCAGATTAGAAGCCAGATCGCAAAGGGCTGAAAAGTGAGTGAGAAGAGTAGGGGTGAAGGCCAACAAGTACAGACAGCTTTATCTAAGTTATGCTGAGAAAGGCAGAAAAGATTTAGGACAGTAGCTTCTGAGTACAATAGTTAATTGAAGGGGTTTTTGAGGATGGAGCAGACATGGTTGTGTTTAAAAAAAAACAACAAGGAAACGACCAATAGACAGGGAGAAACCAAGAGGAGGGAGAGATAGTAGGAGGAGCACTTGAGAATAGAGGACGAGGTTAAGGACATATGCAGAAAAGGGCCACCCCTTCTTCTGAGCCTCAGGTAAAGGATTAGAGAATGGAGCATGATATCTAGGGGTTGTAAACTACACAGAAGTGAAGAGAGAACTCACATCAAATGGCCTTGGTTTTCATGTTACAGTATATAGCAACATCCTCAGCTCTAGGGAAAAAAAAGAAGCGGTGATGTGGGAGACTTGAGGAG
Source organism: Pseudochirops cupreus (assembly GCA_028627135.1). Taxonomy (NCBI): domain Eukaryota; kingdom Metazoa; phylum Chordata; class Mammalia; order Diprotodontia; family Pseudocheiridae; genus Pseudochirops; species Pseudochirops cupreus. The sequence goes on along the minus strand of CM053583.1, from coordinate 377,228,901 downwards.
ACAACTGGTTTGCAATAGCTGGGGTAGGAAGTGAAAAAAAGAGTCAATTAGTGAATAGTAAAAGGACTGTCTGGTTGCAGTGATGTCCCAGCAGAGATTAGATAACATACAGGTACGTGCTGCCCAGGTTTCTTCCTCCAACTCGATTCTGTAGCACATGAGTAGCACCAGAAGAGTAGAGTATGATAAAGTAGGAGCAGAGGGTAGGGGAAAGGGGAGGAAAAAACTCTGGGCCTTTCAGAAGAGGAAACTAAGCCTGGAAAGCTTAAGTGATTTGCCAAGGATCACAGAGCTGGGATTCAAATGCAGTCTCTAATTATAAAGCTCCAGACTCTACTTTCTTGTCAACTACAAGAATACTTTTCCTGATAGTTTTTTCCTTGGGCTTCTTGAATGAGGCTACTGTGTGTGTTTCTAGAACCTGGTTATCTTGTCTGTTCTCTTCTATTTCTTTAACCAATACTAAACAATTCTGCAAATTACTGATTTGTAATATAATTTGAAATCTAGTTATGCTAAGTCTCCTACATTCCTACTTAATTACTTCCCTTGGAATTTTATCATTTATTCCTTTAAATAAATTTTGTTACTATTTTGTCTACTTCTATAAAGCAACTTTATTATAAACAATATAGAATTAAACCTATAGATGAATTTAGGTAGTATTATTTTCGTTAGACTGATGTGGAATGGCCATGAAGAGTGATTATCTTTCCAGTCAATTTAGGTTTTTGTTTATATCTGCTAAAGCTATTTTTCAAGGATGGGGCAGACATGGGTGTGTCTTTTGCTTGTGCTTTTTGGAGGGGGGAAGGCAGGGCAGTTGGGGTTCAGTGACTTGTCCAAGGTCACACAGCTAGTAAGCGTTAAGTGTCTCTCCTGACTCCAGAGCCGGTGCTCTATTCACTTCGCCACCTAGCGGCCCCCAAGCTCACATTCTAATAAAGAAGACAAGTACATGCAAACACAGGACGTGAATCAACACAAATACAGATGAAAAGGGAAAGCATTAGCAATGAAGGGAAATCAGGAAAGGCTTCACCCGGAAGCTCTGCCTGGGCTGCCCCTGAGTGGAACAGAGGTGCTCTAGGATGCTTCAGGGGGAAGCACACCCCAGGCACGGTCAGTGCAAAGAAGAAGAGACGACAGACGGAGTCTGTGTGAGGCAGAGAGACGGGGTCAATCCGGCTGGACTACAGAGTCGCAAAGGGAAAGTGACAGCCAATGAGGTAGGAAAGCTGGGTTGGGGATATTAAAATTAAACAGTTTATACTTTAAACTGAAGTTATAATATAACTAATAGTGTGTAAAATGGAGCGTGCAAAGCCTAGATGTGTGGAAATCAATTAGTAGGTTACTACAATAATCCAGCCAGAGATGATGAGAACTTGAAGGGGGTTATATGCAAGAGATGTGCAGGTAGAAACAGGTAAGACTTGAGGACTAATTGGATGTAAGGTAAGGAAAAAGCAGGTTAGCTCAAAAATATTTCGAGCATTTTGCAGTTTTTAAAATATAAATATTATAAACTAATACTGAACATCAACACAATAATTAAACTTCCTTTGTAACTATTTACATTTAAATGAGAGTTAAAGCATTTATTAAGCACTTACTACTACGTGCCAGGTAGCACATTATATAAACCTTTCTTGTCCTGGAGAAGCTTACATTTTAATGGAGAAAGACCACACAGAAAGGGGAAATGGAAGGAAGGTGGGAGGGATAATGTAGTGTGGAGATGCTGTGAAATGGAATAGAGGCCTAATTCCTGCCAAAATAAAGTGAAAACTCAATTATGAGCTCCAGTGACTGAGGGGTGGAGTCCAAAAGTATCCTAAAACAGTCCCTGTTTTGTTTTTAGCAGATTATGGACTCCAGTTTTAAAAAAATCTGAGCCCCAAGAAGACAACTGCAGAATCTTAGGGCAGAACACAACTCTGGAGGTCTTCTAACAACTTCTGCTCAAACCCTTCCAGTGCCAATGCTCACTGCTCTGTACAGGCGCACATTCCACCACCAGTCTATCTCAGTGGCTCTCGACCTCATCAATGGGGACGCTCCCTCCTACAGCAGCTCTTATCCACACCTTCTTGTAAATCTTCTACAAAAGGGCACATGTAGTGTGTCCAGAGACTTCTGATCCTTCTCCTGATACTGCCTGACTTCCAATGATAGGGAGACCTATCCACAAAGATCCATAGATCAGCCTTCTCAGCACCCAATGGCCTCCTCTCATTTTCTAATGGTACATTTCTCCATTTGATCTTTGCAAAAAGGCCAAGAATCTGCTCATCCATCTCTCTGATGACATCCTTCATGCTCCATTTCATACCTGAAGAAACTGAGGCTCCAAGTGGCTTAAGGACTTGTGAACCACCACAAGCTGGTAAGTGGCCAAGTGAGGCCTCCTGATCCCAAGTCTCATGTGCTTCTGACCACCCTCTTCCTTCTCACAACAGATTTGGAGTCAGAACTGGGCTCGAGGCCTGGCTCTTCCACGAGTGAGCAGCTTGACCTTGAATCACTTCCTCATTTCTCTGGGTTCCATGCTTTTCATTTATACAAGGCAAGGAATGCACTAAGACGTCTCTAAGGTCCCTTTGGGTTCAAATAGCCAATGATTCTATGCAAACTAAGATGACACACTCTCCACCTTCAGGCTTTGGTCTTGATGCAGCACGCAAAAAGTGAATTTGCATTCTTCCTGTTATGAAGCCCTCCCATGACAATGGCACTGCAGACAAGCTGCTAATGGTGACACTGCTTCTCTAGAGAAAAGGCAGCTCTGAGATATTAGAATTAGGCAGAGAAAACAGGTTAGGTCACCCCTTTGTCCTCACTGATGAAGAAGATTACCATGGATTCTTTCTATCTTCTTAGTAAAGTAGGACACGCTCTTCTGTGGAAAGGGAAAGATGACAGAGTATTGCAGAAGGCTGGAGCAGTGAGAGAAGATTTAGAAAAGCTGCTGGGTAGAGAGCTGAAGGGAATAAGAACAAAATGATTTCTGTGCAGCACTGAGAACCCAGTTGGAATTAGAAATATGAACTGGTAGAGGCCCGGTCAGCCTGGTTAGGTAACTTTCTCCAGGAGAGCCCAGAAGTCCTTCAGAAGGAGAGGAGGATGGAAGCAGCAATAGCCTAAGACTGTAAAAGGAAGAAAAGTAAGACCCTGCTTGTATGGGAAATGAATAGCCTGAGAAATAAAGGGGTGTAGGAGTGACATCATAAACAGAAAACATATAAATACAGATATGTGCAAAATACTTAAAAATACAAGGTAGTTTGAGTTACCAAGAAAAACTTCATGTAGGAGATGGTGTTTCAGCTTTCACCTTAAAGGAAGAGGGGGCTCCATGAGGGACAGGTAAGGAGAGATGGCATCCCAGGCAAGGGAGACAGCCAGGGTAAAGGCAAGAAAGCAAGAGCTGAAGCATCACATGTGAGGAATCAAGAAAAGGTAGTTTGGATGGACCACTGAGTGTAGAAGGAAAAACAATGCCCAAGGAAGCTGGAAAGATAAGTTGGGTCCACAGGGATTTGAACACTAGAGTAGTTTTTATAGTCTATGTATGGGACATGAGAAGCCACTGGAGTTTAGTGAAAAGGGGACAAGTCCCACAGTCACTGGTGCTTGAGGAAAATAATATTGGCAGCAATGTACAGGATGAACTTAAGATCAGGAGGCCACTGCAGTAACTCAGGCAAGAGATGAGGTGGGCCTGAACAACTGGTATGAGAATCAACAGAAGGGATAAGAGGCAAAACCTGACTGGGTATGTGTCATGAGGGAGGGTAAGGGCAACCTTATGCTGAGGTTACAAACAGTGGAGCCTGGAAAGACGGTGATGTCTTCAAGAGAAATGGGAAACGGAGGGGAAGACAGGGAGTGGAGTGCAACGAGTTCAATTTCAGACAAGATGAGCTCAGGCCATCTCTGGGACATCAAGTCTGAAATGTCCAACGGGCAACTAGAGATGCAGAAATGAAGCTCAAGGGAGAGACAAGACCTGCATTTATAGATCTAGGAGCCCTCTGATAGAGACTGATGTTAAATCCAGGAGGAGGACTGTTGAGTTTACCAAGTGAGAAGAGAAGGGAGAGGGAAGGGAAATGGGGACCTAGGACTTCGGTTTGGGGGCACAATAAGGATGACCCATCCAGATAGGAGAACAAGGAGAGAGCAACGTCACAAAAACCCAGAGAAAGACTGTTCCCAGCAGGACATGGTAGTTAACTCTGTCAAATGTAACAAGTAAGTCAAGAAGGATTAAGACTGAGAAAAGACCATCAGATTTGACATATTTGTACCTAACACTCAAATTCACAAAACGTCTTCTAAGAAAGTAAATGATATACTAAAACTTAGATTAAGTGATCTCTGCCAGAGCTGAGATGACAATTCTCCACTGATTTTCTGATGTCACAGAAAGTACAGTAAACTAGGAATCAGAAGATGTTGACTGACTGGCTTAAGCCACTCAGTATAAAGTAAAATCTTAAGCAAATCTCTCCAACTCTCTGTGACTCAGTGTCTGTGGACAAAGAGTAAAGGCTTGTGCTCTTCTGACTGTGGTAGGAATACTTCTATATTTCTGCCCACAGATCTCCTCTATCCTTCTGTCTTTAAAACCCTACATAAAGTCACTACCCAAAAGCAGCCCAGTAAAATGCCCTACCCCTCTATTCAGTTCACAAATACGAGAAACTTATCATCCGTAAGAAAAGGCAGAATCCTGGTATCTCTTAGAACACCCCAAATCAGTGGTGGGAAGCCTAGGGAATGCAAGAAATAGGCTTCTTAGATTTAGCCAAATCAAATTATAAACTACCACAAATTTAACAGACAAGGGGGTAGCTATTAGGTTAATGTAATAAACATCTATATGACAACAACGTGACCTTTTAGAAGTTTTCTTAATTGCATACATTTAGTGGCTTCCAGATAGATCCTTTTCATTTTGGGAAAGTGGGAAAAGTATAGCTTGCTACAAGTGATTTTGGTTTTTTGTGGGGTCCAGACCTGAAATGCCATTGGTATAGGGATTCTCAGGGTAGAAATCTCTTCTAATATAGATCAGCATCCACTCTGAGAAAACTGCCTATACCATAGTATAGTGAATAGCAAGTAATGAGGTCTGGGTAGCATCATCTCCTTATTGGTCAGACAAGATACCCTACCCAGAAGAGCTCTTCTGGCTCTCACAGTCCATGATCTAACATAGAGAGGTTGGATTTACAGTCAGTCAACAGGCACTTTTTAAGTGACTTCTATGTGCCAGGCACAGTGCTAAGCTGTGACCATAGTAATATTTTATTTGGACTTACACTTTGAGTGAAAGCATAAGGAAGAGCCATCAAGTCACCCCTAAGCTGCTATTCTCCAAGATACAAACTTAATATAAAGTAGAAACCACAAAAAATTTAATTCAACTCAACATTATCAAGTGTCTACTATGTGGAAGGCACCATGCTAGATGGTAGCAAAAAAGTCTGACTAACGTGACCTTGCATGCTGGATTACACTGTAAAATCCAAGAACAGAAAAAGGGGTAAAAAAAATCTTCCCAATTTTCCTTTGGATTCTAACTCTTCTCTTTACAATCTGGTCTTGTTAGCTATTTGTTCAGCAAGCTTTTCTGCACTGCTCAAAAAGCAGTAAGTTCTAAATATAGGAAAAGGGATTTTGCTTCTGCCTATTTCACAAGTGGCCAACCTGAATAAAACTAGATGAGACCTTCACACCGGGAAGCAGTATCCATCAGCTGCTGGCTATTCAATCAGGACTACAAGAAAGTTTTCCAACTGCCAAATCTTAGTGCCTACTGGATCTATCAGTCTCCACCCTGTCAACATTTGAATTCCGCTCAAAGTTTATCCAGAAAAGGTGCCACAAAACAGATCATTCAGTCCAAGGAAGAGACAAGTGCTTGCCATTCATTCTACTTAGTAATAAAAGAAGTGTCAAACCCACATGGCCCACAAAACTCAGGAATGCAGGCAAACCAGATTTAAATGTAACATGGAAATATGTAACAAAATAAATAAAAATACAACAGAAAATTACATCTTAAAACTAAGACAATTGAAATCCCAATGCATAGATTAGTGACACCCATTTCTATGTAAGTTTGACATCTCTGCTCCAAGTCTCACTGCAAATACATGTCAGGGGCAGGGTTTGAACTTACATGGCTGACTCTTATTCTGAGGCCAGAAACTCTCCACCATATCACAAGGTCTCTATGCTCTCTATAAGGAATACAATACTTTATGCTTTTCAGAATAATTTCACTTCCATTATCTAATTTGATCCTCACAGCTGTAGAAGACAGGTAGGAAAGGTATTAGGAACAATACCCTTATAATACCTTTTACAGCTGGGAAAAAAAAAAGCCACATGCCCTAAGCCCACAGGAAAATCAATGGCAGTGCCAAGTCCAAATCCCAGTTGCCCTGACTTCCAATTCAGAGTTCTCTTAGAACTCAATTTAACTGAACCAACATTTATTATGCCCCTAGTAGACACCTAGAGCACTAGATAAGTGCTGAGGAAAACCCAGCTAAGTAAGACAGACTCTCTGGCCTTACAGTAGTACAAATTTGCACACATACATGCAAGGTAATCAAAGGATGTATCCTCTGTTAAAGTCCTACCCAACACTTCATTAAAGTGGAGGAAACACTAGGTTGCTGAAGGTCATGTCAGCAGAATACAAGTCTGACGTGTCTGACCAAGCTAAAAAGGTTTCCAGCCTCTCTATCATCCCAGGGCTGGGCTAAGAAATGGCTCCTTAGCAGCAAGTAAGTTCCCAGGAAATCTAAGTTTTGAGTTATTACACTTTATGAAACCATATATGCCTTGGAGGGGGCTGTGATCTGCACTGGTAGGAGTACCTACTTTGATTAAAAAAACACAATTTACAGAAAAAACTATTCCAGAAAAATAAAAGTAGAGTACAAATGCGTGAGAAACATAAATAAAGTGCTATGGGAATTGTGAGGAGGAAGGAATCACTTCTGACTAGAGGGAGCAAGCAGACTGGAAGGAGCAGGTGGCAAATGAGCCTCAAAAGACAAGAGGATTTCAACCTGCACTAACACAGGAGGAGGACACTCTATACACCATTCAGTCTTGCATAAGAAACTCTGTATAAAAACTTGTCCATCTATGTTTCCGAGGACCCTAAACTCCTCTTACAAACTATTCCATTTCTCCTAAGATTGGAAACGACAAAAATTCCTTAAATCAGAATCACAAAACTTGAGCCTTCATTTCTGTCCTCAGTAACAAAACTCCAAGCTGCGTCCTAGCTTATCTAAATTATAGAATAACATGTCTATCTCCACACTGCTTCCTCCCACCCCCCACACACACATGCAGATGTATGCTCTCTCTCTCCCCTCTCCTTCCTCCATCTCCCCCACCCCCATCCCTCACCCCCATGAGTAGCGGGGAAAGTACAGAGATGTGGACGGAGCAGCAGGACAGAGCTGTTGGCCATCATGCACCACTTTAAGAAACAGGCTCCTAAGCCTTTCTCATCTTTTGTGTGTGCTTCAATGGGGTTTTGGTCAAACCATAACAGTCAAAAAAAGGAAGTGCATTGAGAAAAGGGCAGCTCTGGCTTCATTCAACATTTCTCCCCAGGATTGTGGATGTGGTATGAAACTGCTATATCCTTCTGAGAGCACAAGTTGATGCCATCTCATAACAAGAGAAAACAAACATACCTCCTCACAATGCCAGCAAGAGATTTTCCTTCTTTGCATAGATGGAGGTGCAGGTGAAATCCAGAAAATCTTGTGAAAAAAGTTCTTTTTAAAAAAGCATAGATATACAAGCTCCATAAGAAAGTGACCTCATGTGCGAAGATAGAGCACTGTGTCTTCTAAGTCCTTGGGACTGAGTACAGATGTTCACCAGGAGTGCCAGCCTCTGGAGGAAGTTAGAACTGGGAGTATCCTCCCAAGGGAAACCTGGAACCTGCTGGAACAGAGGAGTGAGAGAAGGAAAAGAGAAACACTACTGAGTGTACATAATTGACCAGCAAATCATAACCGGTTCTGAGGCTGCAAAATAGTAAGAATGCTCTTAGTGAATGCTAACCAGATCGTCTGGTGCTGGCCACAAGTGCCCAAGTTCAGTTACACGAATTTACATCGATGGTATCACAAACAGACAACCATCAGAAACCCCGTTTGAATACTGGTTAATATTAGGGCAGGGAATGGGGTTGGATGGGGGAAAATGTGTTCTTTATACCATATGATCAGGGTATCCTTTTATGATAAAGAAGACTCTATCAGAGAGTAATAACAACATAACCAATCTAGGAAACAGACCAGACAGCCCACTCACTGCAGAATTATTGGTAATAGTCATCTGAACTTGAAGAAATAACATAAAAAACATGTGCAGAAAAGCATGTAGTCTGAAAAAGAAACGAAAGCTAAGGCAGAACTGAAGAACTACAAAATGAAGCCAATTAACTTGACAAGTAGAGTGGTTCTGTGTACCCCAGTCAGATATCTCACTAAACTAAGGCTCTGTCATGTTTTGGCAATAATTCAGAAAACAGTATTTTTACACACTTGACTTTAGATCCTACCCACCTATGGCTGAGAGTAGTATGCAATATGTGACTAAGTCCCATATAAACAGTGAAATTACCTCAGGCCTATTTGCATTATTTAGATAAAATAATGTTACAAATATCACTGTGAACCTTCACAATGCACTGTTTTCAGCAAGGTCACAAAGCAAGGAGGAGTCATCTACTTCACCCCCCTCTATTTATGGGGCCCAGAAATGGGAAATGAATTGCCCAAGCAGAAACAGGACAAGCCTAGTCTCCTGGATTACTGCTCAGAGTTCTTTTCACAAAAGAAGGGAGCATAAGAGCAAAAGGAGCATCAGACTTGCAGTCAGAAGATTCCTGGGTACAACTTCCTATCTGCCTCTTACTGGCTGTGTGACCAGAGGCAAGTCCCTAACCCTTGTTTAACCTGAGTTTTACAATCCATAACACAGGCATAAGGACACTTATGGTCCCCATCTCCTGTATTCTTGAGACATTCCTCTAAGACAGTGGTTCTCAACCTTCCTAATGCCACGACCCTTTAATACTCATATATGGGCGTATCTGCATGTGGGTGGACCTGCCTGGAGACAGAGGAGCGGTATCTCAGATCCTAAGACCATCGGAAATCTGTGTTTTCTGATAGTCTTAGGCGACTCCTGCGAAAGGGTTGTTCGACCCCCAAAGGGGTTGTGACCCACAGTTGGAGAACTGCTGCTCTAAGATAAGACAGGGAGAGCCAAGTATCACCCCCACTGGTGACACTGCAGCACAAACACAAGTGAAGGAATCTGTCCACTACCCCCAGTAAGTCAATGATGAAGACCGAACTAAAATGAAAGCTTCTCTGCTGCCCAGGCCAGGGCAAACCAATGATTTGGAAAGCGGCACATACATCTTGGGCATACACAGAGTACTTCTGGGGGTTTCATGAAAAGTTACAGTCACAGCATAATTTGTGTTAGCTCCACCAAATCCAGACCCAATAGAAGAAACTTCCCAATGAACTCACTAGGGAGGTGGGATGTAGCAAGAAGAGATGGCAGGAAGGTTTCCTAACCTCCAAAAACACCTGAAAAACAAAACTGAGGCACAGAGATTACATGCCTCACTGAGGTCACACAGCTGAGAAATGTCAGAGGCAAGATTTGAACTCAGGGCTTTAGCAAAGACTTTACATCCATGAGGTCACAACGTCGCTCAAAGCCTACAATCCCCGGTATTTCCAAGTGGTCTCCTGTTCAAGTACTACCTAGGCTAGAACTTGCTTAACTTTCACCAGATCCGGCATCTTCAGGGCAGGTATGGCCTGAGTTTCTTCATCTGTAAAGCAGGGAAGCTGTACTAGATAACTTCTCCAGCCTCACTCAGCACTAGACCTAAGAGTCAATGACAGTAAGGTAATGGATTATAGAGAACAAGGCAGGGAACCCTAGAATGGCAAGAGAAGAAAGCCTCTGCCAAAAGGCTCTCTGAGAATTAATCTGTTTTAAGAAAAAGGTGATCAACATCTGCAGAGCAAAGCGTTTGGTTCCAGGTGCTGAAGAAAAAAGAAAACTTTTGATGCCACTGTATCACTGCCCAAAACCTCAAGAGGAATGTGGTCAGCAGGGGGGAAAGCCACTGCACTGGACAACAGAATAGGAATTCTGCCCCTTGTCACTCTGGTACGATGCCACAAGAAAGGCTGTACACCACACCAAGAGATTCCCCGAGGTCTGGTCGTACACTGTGATTCAACGGACCCAGGAAGAGGTTTATCATCCGCTAAGTGATCTGACCTAGGCACACAAGAGCCTCAAGGTAAATCCTGTGCAGTTGTCCAAAGCCATTCATACCAAGACAAAAACCACTGTAGGCATTTTTTAACTGTTGTTTAATCATTTTTCAGCCATGACCCCATTTGGGGTTTTCATGGCAAAGATACTGGACTGGTTTGCCTTTTGCTTCTCCAGCTAATTTTCCAGATGAGGAAACTGAGGCAGACAGTATGAAGTGACTTGCCCAGCATCACACAGCTAGTAGATTTCTGGGGCCAGATTTGAACTCTGGGTCTTCCTGACTCCAGGGTCAGCACTCTATCTACTGTACCACTTGGCTGAGATAAGAATAGTACTGAAAGAATTCAGGACTCTGGGGGAATTTCAACACAGGCCAGAATTAGAGGATTTTCATTTCTCTTAAAAAAGGTGAAATTATGCTGGAACAATCCCTGACCATTCTCCTGGGAAGACAGGCATGGGGAAAAATTTAACAAAGGAGGAACCTGAGTTGAGCCTTAAACAATGAGTAGAAAAAAAAATGACAGGAAAAAAAAAGTGCTCCAAGCTGGAGAAAGCAAAGGCATGGAGGCAAGAATGAACAATGTGTGAAAGAAAGCTATGATTGGTCTAAAAGGTAGAAAACATTACACAGGAACATAATAGGAAATAATATTGGCTAGATAACTTGAGACTGAAGGACTTGACTGCTTCAAAACATAGATTTGACTCCCCAGCAAAGGAGAGCTATCACAGATTTTATGAACCAATTACACAAGAAGAAAGGAGTCTAATCTAGTTCTAGGTATTGAGAAAAGCTCTACAAGAGATTATGGGTTGACTTATACTGCTCCCCAAGAAGCCAACATGAATGAGACTCTTGATTACAGTTGGATGGACCAAAGTTCTTATGTAATTTTAAAAGGTCTTTCATAATTAATGACAGTATTTGCATATAACTATTCAACCATATGAAATATAGTCTAAAAAGGTCTATCTTTGTTTATGTCAGAGTGAAAATGCCTCAGGAGCAGAAATTATAAATTCTTCATGTTGTACAAAGCACCCATGTAGTGTGGCCTGTTAATAAATGAAAATAATGACATCTGCTCACATATTAGTGGATTTTTAAAATATTTAGATCCTTCCTTGTGCTGTTGATTAGCAGCCCATTCTATAGGAAACTGAAGACAGTCTAGAACCAATTTTTAGCTATTTCTATGTTAGCCAAAGAATGGGTTGGTGATTTTTATTTTTTAAGAAATACAAATTCCCAGCACATGTGTCTATTCTGCCTCCTTGCTTACATTCCGTTTCCCTCACTTTGTGATTAAACTTCTGTTTGATTCCTGACTCTTCTATCTCCAGCCTGCTCTGTTAGGCTCTGGCCCTCTGCAGGTTAGAGGCTGGTTCGGTCCAGCTGACATAACAAAAGGACAAAAACTTGAGTTTAATGTGTATCGTCATTCAAGAATTATGTTATATGACTAGTCTAGGATATCTACTATATAACATGTCCCTCAGATTTCTTATCTTCAAGTCAATAGGCTTTTCATCTGTATGTCACAATTTACAGTCTTTGAGAACTTCCTGAGGCTCAGAGAGATTAAACACAAGATTTGCCCACCTTCACAAGGCTGGTGAGGCCCAATAGTAAGATCTGAATCTAGGTGTGCCTTGAGCTGAATCAGTCTCTCCAGTACCCTGCTCCACAGCTTCCTCTTAGACAATGGGGAAGGGACAGTTGACTTCCCAGAGGCAGAGTGAATATTAGCTAGTAAACATTAGTACCTGGTAACACAGTTGTGAATTTTTCTTCCACCTCCACAATTTTCTAAATAAGCAGACCCTACCCTTTGGAAAAGTCAAAGACTTAGCTCCAAAGCAAAATCACTTACTTGTAGAGCTTAAGACATATAAACTGTAAATCTGGAGTCTTTTGGTGGGTTCTGGGATAGAATCAAAGTCTTTCCAGAAGCACCATGGTTTTTAGGGATCTAAAAATCCTGGTAACGATCATATTTAAAAAGATTACTTAAAGTAATTCCGGAGGCGATTGCATTTATGAAGATGTCCTACAGACAGGTGTCTAAATTACTAATAGCAACCATGTTGTGACCTTAATTTTTGTCACTTAAGTGACATTTTCCACTTCTCGGTGACAAACAGTCAAGAAGGAAACAAACAGCACGGGCATAGAGCATGGCTGGGATCCTAGAGTGAGGGGAAGCTCGTGCCAAGTGGGCAGCCTCGTCCAGCCCCAGCTGCACGGTGTCACCGGCCGGGGGGGAGAACAGTCACCAGCCACCCGCTCCTAGGGTGAACTTTCCTGCGGCTCTCCGGGCCCCGGGGCCACGGCTTCCAGGACCAGGAGGCCGCCCGTGGGACAAAGGACCCCTCCAGGGGTCTGCCGGCTGCGGGAGGCATCCCTCGGGGAACTTTCCCCGCAGTTTCCAGGCTCCGCTTCCTCCTTGGTGGACGGAGGGAGCTGAACTCCTTCACCTCCAAGGCGCCTTCCCGCGGCTCTCCCCGAGCTTCTAGGACAAGAGTGGGGTGACCGGCAGCGGGACTCGCAGCCTCCACACCTGGATTTGGGGGCGGGGCGCCGGGGTGCCGACCCCGACCCCGGCCCCGATCCCGACCCCGACTGCACCTGTGCCGCAGCGCCCCGCGCCGCCCGGCCCGGCCTCTATCCCCACCACAAGTTTCGGATGAAAACAAAGGTGCTGCCCCGGCCCCCAGGTGGCGATGACAGAGCCGAGGGGCGGCCCCCGGCTCCTGCCCCCCGCCGGGGGCGGGCTCCCCGCGGCACCCACCGCACCGAGCCTGGGGATCCCGGAGGTGACGGGGGAGGGGCCCGGCCCCCGCCTCCCCGCCCCCCCCGCGCCCCGGGGAGAGGGCTCTGGCAGCCCCTGCACCCCCTTCCCGGGAGGATCCCGCGGCCCGGGGGAGGAGGGAGGAGGCTGGGATCATCAAATGACAGTTGGATGCTCCCCGGCACGGGCGGAATCCTAGGCCCGGCCGAGACCCCCCGCGGCCCCGGGCTAGGGGGAAGGGGTCCTCAAGGGCGGGGGCGGCGGGAGGTCCCGGGTTGACCCCGCCAGCACTCACCGGCTGCGGGGCCTCCCGCGGGGCGAGGAGGCCGTGGCCGTGGCCGTGGACTAGAGCGAGGGCGAGGAGGAGGTGGAGGAGGAGGCGGGCCCGTCGCAGCCGCTCCGGCTCCTGCTGCTGCCGCCGCTGCTGCCGCTGCCGCCGCTGCCGCTGCTCCTGCTCCTGCTGCCGCTGCGGCCGCCGCCGCGCCCGGTCCATTCCCCAACCACCCCCCTCCCCTTCCCTTCCCACCCCTCCCCTCCCCCTCACACCCCTCCCCCTTCCCCGCCCGCCGCCGCTGCGGCCGCCGCGGCCGCCTCAGACCCAGCGAGGGCGGGAGCGCGGGAGCGGGAACGAGCGAGGCCGGCCAGGCCAGGCACGCAGGCAGGCTGGAGGGCGGGCGGCCGGGAGCGCGCGCGCAGCCCCGCCCAGACCCACGCGCTGCGCTCCCCGGCCGGGGCGCTCACTATGGCCGCCGCGTCATGCGGAAGATGCGGGCGGGCGCGCGCACGCTCGTGGAGGAAAGGGGCGGGATGAGGAGAGGGAAGGGGTAGAGAGACCGCCCAGGGGCGGGGCTTCTCTGCTCTGCCCCGCCCCTCCGAGCTCCTCTCCATGGCTCTGCCCCTCGCTCCTCCAGGCTCCTCCTCCCTCTGTCTCTCTATTTTTCTCTCCATCTCCCCTTCTGTCTCTCTCCCTCTGCCTCTCTCTCTGTGTTTCTTTCTCTTCACTTCTCTCTCTCTCTTTCTCTCTCTCTCTCTCTCTTTTTCCTCTCTGTGTATCTCTTTGTCTCTCCCTCTGTCTCTCTGTTCCTCTCCATCTCTCCCTCTCTCTGTCTCTCCCTCTCTACTTCTCTCTGTATCTCTTTGTCTCTCCATCTCTCCTGTCTTTCTCTCTCTGCCTCTATGTTTCTCTCTCTTCACTTCTCTCTGTCTCTCTCTCTCTGTCTCTCTCCCTGTCTCTCCCTGTCTCTGTCTTTTCCTCTCTACCTCTCTCTGGTATGACTTTGTCTCTATCTCTGTCTCTCCCTCTGTCTCTGTCTCTCTGTCTCTCTCCATCTCTCCATCTCTCCCTTTCTCCCTCTCTGTATCTCCCTGTCTCTCTCTCCATCTCTCCCTCTGTCTCCATCTCTCTATCTGTCTCTGTCTGTCTGTCTGTCTCTCTCATTTTCCCTCCCTCCAGCCCAACGCCACCCTCGCCCCAAAGGTGGTTCAGGGCCCATGCATTCCAGGCGTGGAATCCTATCTCTGTCACTTCCTAGCTCCAGCCTCAATGAGGGGGTTAGAGTAGATAATCTCTTTCCCATCCCTAAATCTTACCATCCTTTGTCCTTGGTTATTCTCTATGCAGACCTCAGTTCACTCATTTACTGTAAAATATCAAAGTGGGTGTATGGAGTGGTCAGGGAGGACCCGCACCTCTGGTGAGAGCAATGCCAAACCCTTTTCACAGCTGCTCATTCACCAGTGGTGTCCACCTGTCACCCAGTGGCTTACCTGTGGCTCCAAGAAGCTATAGTCTATGCTTTGGCCACACCTGGCCAAACTGTTTCAGCAGACAGATGAAACCAGCTTGAGGGTAACTACCCGGCCTCAAACCCTTCAGTGAGTTAGGAGAATGTCTGCCTCAAGCATGTGAAGACTTCCCCAACGGGATGGGTGGATGAGAACAGTTTGTTCCAGTGGCTGTGAAGGTGGCTGAAGCAGGTTCTGTGGAGCACTGCATCCTGGGCCATCACTAGGCAGCCTGACTTTCATCTCACTGTTGGACTTTGATGATTCTGGAAGAGAGAATAAGGCTGATGCTTTTGTGAAACTCTGCCACACTTAAATCCATGTCATTGGTGAGATGAGACATCCCCCAAGAAGTCACTGGTCCTCTTCAAACCCAGCTTGATTTCCACTGTACACATGGCATTGCCTCTATGGAAGCCATAAACATCTGGGTTTAAAGCCTACCTTTGACATGTACTAACCGTCTTTTAAAACTCTATGAAACTCAGTTTCCTTATCTGTGAAAGGAGGAAGGTGATACCTGTAGTACTTACCTCCAGGAGTCATATTTACTTCACAGGATCCAATGAGAAAATTCAAACGAATTACTTTGCAAATCTTATAGGGCTATGTAGATGTTGTGATTAGATAATATATAAGATCTCTTCCATATCTGATGCTATGTGGCTATTTGCTGGACTTTACAAACGCTGGACTTTTAAGCTTAGGCATTTGTTCTTTGCAGGACATGTAATTGAAGAAACACTGTCTGCTTATTGATAAGTACAAAACTGTGTTTGTCCTAACTAGAATCCTGACTTCTTTAACAGAGAGCAGCTCTGGACAATCTGACCTGACACATCCCCAGAACATAAAAGAATTTCAGAAGATTAATCCCTTAGAGCTAGAAGGCACCTTTGAGACATCCACCCCAACCCTCTCATTCTTCCTCCGTGGAGAAGGATGCATCCTTTAAGAACTTAAGAAAACCAGTCATACAGTAAATGGTAACAGCTCTTCTGACTACCAGTCCATGATGCCTGAACCTTTATCTATCTATCATTTAGATCCAGTCAACTGGGGGGGGGGGGGGGGAGAGGGGGAGAGGAAATGAAGAAATGTATTAATAACGACAGTAAAACTTCACTTATCTGGAAATCAGTTATACTTTATCTCACCTATCTGGAATAATAGCTCCCTGTTCATATCTCTTTACATTCCCCTGTATCCTAGTTATATAACTCTTTATGCTTATAAAGCAAACACTTTCCAAAAAACAAAGCACTTTCACATTGGTGATCTCAGGGGACCACCATAGCCCTGTGAAAAAAAGGAGTCACCATATTATTGTGTCTAATTTACATATGAAGAACCTGAGGTCAAAAGAAGCTAAGGGATTGGCCCATGTTCAAACAACAATTAGATGGCAGATCCAGGATTCTGACCCATGACTCCTGGGGCCAGCTTCTGTTATACTTGGATTGTTTCTCACAACAGGGAGGCTGGGGGTAAGCCAAAAATATCCCGTAGCAGGGTCTGCAGCTCTCCAACTTTTCTCTAGGAGAATTCTTAGGACCTTCTCACAGCCCCACCCCACCTCACTCCAGCCCCCACTCAGAGCCTGCTGACTCAATTTATACACAGTTCTAGCAAGCCTGTTTTCTCAGCTCACACAATCTGCCAAGCAGAAGGGAGACTGCTTCTAGAAATAGGTTGGCTGCAGCAAGATGTGAAAGTGGGCTTGGAAGGAGAAGAAAAAATGTAGATGTATAGAATAGAGAAAAATCCGACAGAGCAGACGACAACAACCAGGGACCATTTAGGTAGGTTAGGGACAAGCAATCATATCTGACTCAGGGGCTGATGAGGGTCATCTATGTATTATGCAGTCAGTACAATTACATACCCACATACTATTACATAGTCAGTGTTTTTCTATATACTACTATATTGTCAGTACTATTACATGTACTATTATATAGTTTATGCTATTATATATATATACACACTATTATATATATA
>CM053583.1:377176357-377211455 GCA_028627135.1 Pseudochirops cupreus | reverse complement strand
GTCAGTACTAGTATATATGCTATTATATAGTTTGTCCTATTATATATATACAAATATATTAATATACATATTTTATTAAAAAGAGGAATATACTATAGTGTATATATATTATTTTATAGTTGGTACAATAATTAACATTCCTAATCTAACCTTTGGTCATCAAGGAATAGGTCTCATTAGGTTTAGTACACTATATTCAAGAAGTCAGGGAAATGGGTTTAGAAAAATTTCCATCCATAATGGTTATGTAGGCCATCTGCCCTATCCAGTCTACCCCCCACACCACTGGTAAAATGATGTTCCTCATAGATACCAGCAGTTCCCTTTCACCTTTAGCATCAAAAGCACACTGCTCTGTTTGGCGCTTAAAACCCCTTATCCACCACCTCCCTCCAGCCCTAGGATGCAATAATGTTACCCAGTAACACACTCTATCATCCCTTCAATCCGGCCTTTCATGCTGTTTCTCCATTTGCGCATCTAGGCCTTAACATAGACTGTCTTCCCTTGCCTGGCATGTGGACCCCCACCCTGAAAATCACAGAATCGACTCGGTCCAGGAGCTCTCTGCCCCCCAGGTCCCACTTCTCTAGAAGGCCAGGGCTCTGAGAAGGGACCTGAAGGAGTCCTTGCACCCAACCCAGTGGGCCTGGCCTCCTCCTTCCTCCCTCTGACTTCCCAGCTTCATTCAGCTCTCAGCGCAGCTGTCACTCACTTTCTACATGACACCTTCTTTCTATCCTCAGCTGCCCTTGCATTTTGCTTTATATGCATTTATTTATGTATATGTGGCCTCCCCTAATATAATGATAATAAGCAATAATAATAATCCCTAACATTCATATGGTGCTTTAAAGGCTGCATGGCACCTCACAGATATCTCATTTCGTTCTTACAGCAACCCTGGCAGGTAGGTGCTATTATTACTTGTGTTTTACAGATGAGGAAACTGAGGCCTGTAGAGGGAAGAGAAGGGGATAAGTGTTCATTAAGCGCCTGCTATGAGCCAGACACAAAGCTTCAATAAACTGAACCATCTTAGAGTCTAAGATGGGAGAAGGGTAAAGAATATTTACACGTGACATCTGTGTCCTGTTGTAAGGTTTAAGAAAACGTCACGCCCACTCTCTCATATGAGCCTCACGACGACTCTGTGAGGCAGAAAGGGCAAGCATTATTATACCCATTTTGCAGGTGAGAAAAATCAGACTAGGGGAACTGAAGGAACATGACAGGCACCCACCAGCTAAGGAGAGGAAGCAGGATTCAGATTCAGGTCTCTTGATTCCTACCTAGCCCAGTGTTCTTTCCCCTCCATTAAGGAGCTTTTCTCAATGAGCCTGTGGCTCCTGGTACTGCCTAGACCATGATCTATCTCAGAACCAGGGGCTGACCCAATGGGGCGGGGCCATCTCACTGAGCCAACTCAACTCACCTCCAGCCACCTACATATCAGGCAAACCAAAGGGACCGGGGAAGAACTCAGGAATTCAAGTCAGGCCAGCTTGCCTTGTGCCGGCTTCACTATTTGTCTGGGCTTGCTGGCGGGACCTTGACTCTCAAAACAGAAAGGGAAGAAGTGGCCAAGTTCAATGAAGCCATTCCTGTTGGAGTGGACTGACTTCCCTCTAGGCGCTTCCCCGTTCTAACACACCCTCGAGCTAGCTAGTGACGTTGCAGCTTTGTGACGTCTCTTAGAGCAGGGGATCTTAAGCTGGGATCTGGGGACTACCCCATCCCCTCCAAATTATCCATGGATAGATTTCAGGGGGGCCATGAACTTGGAATGATAAAAAATGACATCTGTTTCCACTAGCCTCTAAATGAAATCGAGCATTTCCTTCTATTAGGAATGTCGGCAGCATGACTCTGAGGAGTCCAAAGGTTTCACTAGCCTACCAAAGGGGTGCATGACCCTCCCCAAAGGCTAAGAAACCCTGACTCAGCAGAAGCAATAACAAGTAGTCATTCGTCCATCAGTCTCTGGAGAGTGGAAAGGGGAGATGGGGCGTAAGAGGAAGGGTCCATGACAGCTATCTTCAAGTAACCTGAGTGTTGTCTTGTGCAAGAGGAATTTTGGTCCTTTCTGTTTTTGTTTTCTGCTTCTCCACAGAGGATAGGACTTGACACAGTGGGAGGAAGATGCTTCAGGCAGATTTGGCTTGACTTAAACAAGAACTTTCTAGACTCATTCTGTTTGGTCTGAAGAGAAATGAACTAGGAACAATGAGTGAAAGTGGAAAGGAAGATAGATTTCTGTGCGGCAACAGAGGGAGACATCTTCCTAATAATTAGGAACGATTATCCCAAAGTGAATGGGCTGTCTCCAGAAGCAATAGATCCCCCACTTCCTAGAGGCCTTCAAACAAATAGCCATTTGTCTGGGCTTTGGTTAAAGGGATTCCTGTTCTAGTTACAGATTGTACTAGCTGATTTCTAGCTGGTTGCTTCTAGGTCTGAGGTTCTGAGAAAAGACAGTCCCGACCTGGAGATGGGGACACAAGGTAGGGATGGTCAAAGGAGATTCAAGGCTGATTCAAGGAGATAGTCCTGTTGAGAAGGATAGAAACAAAGAAAGATATATGACCTGCTCAGTCCCCCCTGCCCTCTTCCTGCTCCACCCTCTCTAATGACTGGCACCCTTCTCTAAAACTGACTGGCTTTTAGCAAAGAAATGCAATGGACAATACAGTAGCCTGGAAATAGGGAAAAACAAGTGTTAAGCTCAGCTCTGACACTAGCTACCTATATAACCTTGGGGATCATAAGCCAAAGCCTTTTCTCTAACCCTCAGTTTCTTGCTCTGAATAATGAAATGCTTTGACCATCAATCAGTACATCAACAAGGACTGATGAATGTGTCAAGCACTGTACTAGATTGTTGTAGTCAGTCACTTTTCCATCATATTCAACTCATCAGGACCCCAGTGTAGCAAAGTTACTGGAATAGTTTTGCCAACTCCTTCTCTGGCTCATTTTACAGATGAGAAAACTGAGGCAAACAGGGTTAAGTGACTTGCTCAGGGTCACGTAGCTAGTAAGTGTCTGAGGTCAAGGATACAAAACCAAAAGGGAAATGTTTATACTCTAACTGGAGAGACTCTCTCTCTCTCTCTTCACACAGCCACAGGCAGACTATACACTCACATGTATATATCTATGTATATGCAAAACATATACCAGGCAAACACAAGGTAATTTGATGAGGAAAGGGCCTAGAAACTGGGGAGACAGGAAGGGGTGCCAGGAAAGGTCTGATGAAGAATATGGTGCTTAATCTGTGTCTTAAAGGAGGCCTGGACTTCCAGGAGATGGAGGTGAGGATGAAGGGCATTCCAGAGATTGGGTAAAGATGGGATAATTAGTGCAAAAGCACAGAGATAGGAGATGGAGTATCCTGTGTGAGGAATAGAAAGAAGACCAGTTTGACTGAACCATCAAGGGCATAAAAGGGCATGATAATGTATAATGTGGCTGGATGAGATTAGGTCTTAAAGGATTTTAAATTCCAAAATGACAAATGTATTTTTGATCCCAGAAGCAAGAGAAAGCCACTGGAGTATACTGAATCCTCAGGAGTGACATGGTCAGATCTTCATTTAAGGAAAGTAATTTTGGCAGTTGTCTAGAGGCTGAATGGAGTAAGGAGACACTTGAGGTAGGAAGTCCGATCCAGAGGCTATTCCAGTAATCCAGGCGAGAGCTGGTGTGGAGCTGAACTAGCATGGTAGCTGTTTGAGAGGAGAGAAGGGGACAGAAGATGGAAAAGATACTGTGGACATAAAAAGAACACCTTTTAGATCTGTGGGGTGATGGAGAGGAAGGAGTCAAGGACAACCCTAAGGTTTCTGCCCTGGCTGATTGGGAGGAAGGCAACGAGATGATGCCTAAAGCCTTTTCCGGCACTGTCATCTGATTCAGTAAAGGCAAATGCCTTCATGTCAATGTGTTTCATTTCATTTTCTCTCACGTGTCAATGAACGGGGAGCCAGGCAAACCAGATGCCGTGGGGTCAGAATCCAGGTTGTCTTTTCAGGGAGATCTCACTCTCTCCCGAACCCCATAATCCTAGAGGATTTGGCAAAGGTGGATTAAAAGCACAGGGCTCTCAGGTCTTAGCTATCCAAGCTTCATCAAAATCTCCTCAAAGGGAGCTTTTAGAATGGACCACTGGAGCAGAAGAGTAAGGGGCAGAGCCTCAGAGGGATCAGAGGCAACGAGGCGGGCAGCATCCCTACTCCCAGCCAGACACTGATGTTATCCAACATGACGGCTCCAGAGTATTTTTAGAAAGCTTTACCCTCCCCCATGCCTGGAGTGGAAGCTGATTTGATGAAAAAGTGGAGTGATCTCTGCTTGGTCTGATAGATAACTAGAAAAAGGGGGGGTGGAGGAGAACAATCTAAAAGTGAAAAACCCCTTCATTTTCTTTTTATTCCATTCATCTCTTTTTGCTTTCAGTGCGAGTTAGGAGGGTCAACCTTAAATGTGGGTATAATTGTCAGCTGCCTATGTGTTCTGATTTAGGAGTGGGTGGCAGGCAGAACCTATCTGCCCAAAATTTTTTCTCCTGCTGGCTGCCACAGTGCCTGAAATTCCACTATTAAAATTTCATTACTTCAAGCCTTAGAGGTTTTTGGTTTTCCCAGAGTCCCCTGTGAGATGCTAATACTCCAGGAAGCAGAGCATCTTTAACCATATTCAGCCAATAGCTTAGTGTGGATTAATTAGTAGTTGATTGAGAGACAGACCCCACCATGGGGCATGGGAGTGAAGCCAGGGTGTGGAGCGAGAGTGGAAGGGGCAGGAGAGGCTGTGGGAAGGAATTAATTAATCATTAAATTTCTCAACAAGCATTTATTAAGTAAGATGTGCATGTCTATACACAGTATCACCTCAGTTTTCTTTCCACCAATCCCAAGTCATTCCTCCAGCGTACAGCCTTCATGTAAATACCCCAGACTAGGTTGGAAATCTAGTTACAAGAACCTACTTACTGAGTGAGAGATACTGTGTTAGTGCTAATCAATCAATAAACTTTTATCAACTTTCTACTATGTGCCAGGGTCTGTGCTAAGCATTGGGGTTACAAAAGGAGGCAGAAGATATTTCCTGCCCTCGAGGAGCTTACAATCTAGTGGGGGAGACAACGTGCAAAAAAATACATATAAACAAGCTATATAGAGGATATATCAGAAATAATGAACAGAGAGAAGGCACTGGAATTAAGAGGATTTCAAGGCTTCCTGTAGAGCAGTGATTCCTCAACCTTCCTAATGTCTGGACCCTTTAATACTCGTATGTGGGCATATCTGCATGTGGGCGGACCCACCTGGAGACAGATAGAGGAGAGGTGTCTCTGTTCCTAAGACCATCGGAAATATGTGTTTTCCAATGGTCTTAGGCAACCCCATGACCCCTGTGAAAGGGTTGTTCAACCCCCAAAGGGGGCGCGACCCATAGGTTGAGAACCGCTGCCGTAGAAGGTGGGGTTTGGAGACTTGAAAAAAGCCAGAAAAGTCAGTAGGCAGAGATGAGGAGGGAGAGCATTCCAGACATGGAGGACAGCCAAAGTAAAGGCTCAGAGTAGAGACACGGAGTGTCTGTTTGTGGAACAGTCCCTGTTCTTAAGAAGCTTATAAAACATATGCATCTATAAGCATGTACAAAATAAATACCAGGGGCATGTGGGAGGAGGGCAGTATTAGCTGGGGAAAGACTTCACATAGGAGGTAGTGCTTGAGCTCAGTCTCAAAGGAAAGGAGAGGGGCCAAGAAACAGAGATGAGGCCAGGGAGATGACCAATTCACAATGAAGTGCTGCAGACAAGATTGACCAGACCATAAGAATAGAGAGGGTCCCTAAAAAGGTGTCAGGTATCCAAAAGAAATTTTGAGACCTTACAATTTTGCTAAGTGAAAGCTGACTTCTAATTCTCACTGTATAGGGTACTAGACATGTCCTTACCAGATTTTGGTTACCTCTGTCTGTAACATGGAGCTAAAACAGGAAGTTGGACCATACACTCTATTGAAAGTCACTTAGAACTCTGAGATCTAGGGTATGGCTCCTTGAAGGAAGCATTAGCCTCCCTGAACCTCCCAAATAACCAGCCTCTTGAGGCCAAGAATTCCTAATGCCAGCCACCCCTGTCCTCAGTAGATGATGGGTGTCAATGATCACCCTCATCTTTACTCTAGGCATACCTAGGAATGAAAAATTTAAGTTCCCTGGAAACAGGGGGATCCCTTTAATAATTTTCTTACTCCCTGGGTATCTAGTATTGGGTGGGCTGCTCAAATTACCCTGAGTGTAGGGGTGGCTAGATGGTGCAGTGAATAGAGCACCGGCCCTGGAATCAGGACGACCTGAGCTCAAATCTGACCTCAGACACTTAATACTTACTAGCTGTGTGACCTTGAACAAGTCACTTAACCCCAATTTCCCTGCCCTCCCCCCTCAAAAAAAAATTACCCTGAGTGGGTCCTGTTTCCTTGGAGCCATTACTTCACTTCTTTCACTAGACTTTGATCTTGTTGAATATAACTAACTGCGTCTTTTCCTTCTTTTCATCTGAGAGGTGAATGGCTGGACTCGACTCACTAGAGGAAGGAGTGTTTGAAAGGGTGTTAGGAGAGCCCCACCCTAGATACTTCCTAGCTACGTCACTAGGGCAAATCAGTTAATTTCTCTGAATCTCAGTTCCTGCATCCGTGAAATGGGCATGATAATGATACCCATAGTACCCACGTTTCAAGGTTTGCCTTGAGGATCAAATGAGATAATGTGTGAAAACTGATTTGTAAACCTTAAAACATGGTGGAAATATTAGCTATTAATCAAGAAACAAGCATTTATTAAACACCCACCATGTGCCAGGTACTGGAACTACAGAGACCCAAAAGAAATTGTCCCCATCCCATGGAAAGAAACAACACATACATCTATAAGTGCATATAAGATACACACAAAATAAAGGCAGGGCAGTTGAGGTGAGCATTAGCAACTGGGGGAGATCAGGTAAGGCCTCTTAGAAGGTGTGATTTGAACTAAACTTTGTAGAAAATCTGAGATTCAAAGAGGCAGAGATTAGGTAGCAATGAATTCCATGTCTATGGGACAGCCTTTGCTATTATTATGTATCATGAAATCCCTTGGCTGACTAGCAAAACTTATGGATTCCCTTATCAGAACAATATTTTTAAATGTACAAAATAAAATACATAGGATTAAAAGAAAGCCAATTATATTAAAATGCTGTTATCAAACTATTTAAAAAAAAAAGAATCCAAATTCATGGTCTCCAGGTTAAAAATCTCTGCCTTACATTGGTGATCAATACAAACCCTTTACATTGACTTGAATTCAGTGTTAACTAAATTGTTGAATGATAGAATTAAGACGCAAAGAGATCTCAATGGGCTAAAAACAATGAGCCAGGTCTTACTTACAGATGAAAATCAGTGAAGGTGAATGTAAAATCCCAAACTTAGGTTCAAAAAATCAACACCAGGTAGAGGATGGGGGAGATCTGCTGAGAGAGAAGCTTATGTAAAAAAGAATAGGGGGTTTTAATTCTTAAAAATAAGTCAGGAGACTTTAAAGGGCAAAGGTGGCAAAATATGAGAATAGTCAGTGTTGGAGGGGTTTGGGGAAGATCAGAAGACTAGGGCATTGTTGGTAGAGAAGTGAGTTATGTACAATTAATTTGGAAAGTAATTTAGAATTATGCTCATAAGGGGACTAAAATGTCCATGTTCTTTCATCCAGAGACTCCATTCCTAGGTTTATATCCCGAGGAAGCCACTGATAGGAAAAAAATAACCATATGCACCAAACTATTTCTAGCATCACTTCTTGTGATAGCAAAAAATTGGAAACAAAAGCAAGACCCATCAACTGGGTAATGACTAAACAAACTGCAATAAATAAATGTAATTGAATATGGCTATGCTATAAAAAAAATGATGAATGTGATGAATACAGAGAAGCATGAAAAAATTTATATGAACTGATTCAAAATAAAGTAATCAGAGCCAAGAAAACAAAATACATGATGACCACAATAATGTAAATGGAAAGAACAACCATAAAAATTCAAGTGAACGCTGGAAAATTATAAATAACAAACATAACTCAAAAGAAGAGACATGAGAAGACATTCCTGCCTCATGGGAGGTCCATGAAGTATTATATATCATAAGCATTTTCACACTTTTTTGATATATTGATCAGTTATGCTGATTATTCTTTTTTTTATTGTCTTCGTTCTTTGGAAAGGAGATAAAGAGGACTATTGAGGGAAATTATGGTGATATAAAAAAAAGCAAAAGACGTCAATAAAAAATTTGCTAAAAAAGTTAAAAAGAAAGAGAAATAGTTCAGCAAAAGTAACCAAGATATGCAAAAAGTTATATGTAGCATTATACATAGCATTATAGAGCCATAACCCTCTACCTCCGCAGCAAAATAGAGTGAAAAGATAGCGCATATACCGTATCAATGGCCAAGCTGGACTCTATAATATTCAGTTTCAATTTTTTCTCACTTGTTCTTCTTATTTATGTTTTAAAGTCATTATGTATGTTGTTTTTCTAGTCCTCGAGTCTATTGTTTTCCTGGTTCTATGTTATTTTGCATCTGCTCGTATAAGTTTTCTTCTGCTTCTGTAGTTTCACCATAGGCATTGTTCTTTACAACACACCATATATTCCATTACATTCATATATCATGCTTTGTTTAGCCATCCCCCAATTGATGAGCATCTACTTTGTTTCTTGTTTTTTTTTTTTACTATTTCTAAAAAAATGTTGCTATAAATTTGGAGGGGTAGATGGGACCTTTCTTTTTTTAATGATCCCCTTGTGGTATGTGCTTAGCAGAGGGATCTCTGGACCAAAGGGCATAGATAATTTTAATCATTTTCTTTAATTAATTCCAAATTGCTTTTCAGAATGGTTTCACCAATTCACAGTTGCATTAGTGTAGTTGATTTTCTACAAACCCTCCAACATTAACTATCGTCATCTTTTTGTCATCTTTGACAATTTACTGGGTGTAATGTGAAACCACAGAGCCGTTTCAATTTGTAGTTCTCTTAAATTGATTATTTGTATTATATAATTGTCAGTCTTTAATAGTATGCAGTCCTTTTGAGGATTTTTGGTTCATATTCTTTCACCACTATGCATTGGTGAATGGCTTTTGGTCTTCTACATTTCTGTCAGTTGCTTATATTTCTTAGATGTAAGATCTTTTTCAGAGATATGTGATACAAAAACTTTCCACAGTTAATTACTTCTCTTATCATTCCAGTTGCATTAATTCTATTCCTACAAAAGCTTCTCAATTATAAGTAACCAAAATAATCTATTTTGTCTTTTGTAAATGCTTCTATTCCTTGTTTTGTTTAAAATTCAGCACTAGCTATAGCTATGAAATGTATGCACCTAACAATGTACCTGATCTGGTTCTAACTTTCTTATGGTCACATTTTGGTCTATTTTGAGTTTGTTATGGCATGTGGTATAAGATGTTGTTCTAAACCTAACTTCTGCCAGAATGCTTTCCAGCTTTCTCAGCAGTTTTTTTCAATTATTATTATATAGGGAGTCTTCACCATCTTTCCACCCCAAGGGCTAGCAGATTAATCTAGCTGAAGTAGCTAGAGAGGGAAAGAAAGGAGGAAATACGTGCCAGTTGGGTCAGACAACCACCATCACTTAAAACATCACCTCTCTTCAGACATTGATAGAACTCACGCAGGATCCTGCCCCCGAGGACATGGGGAATAACAATGCACTCCCCCCAGGCCAGTAGCCTTGCTTCCCACCCCTCCCCCCCATTACCATTAATGTCATCCAGAGTAGCAGCCCATTTGGAGAAGGATCACACTAGCCTGCTACCAACAACATCAACATTGAGCCAACTGCCACTAATGGGGAGGTAAATCCCAGTATATTGGTGCACCCTCCCACCAAATCACCAGCTTTATTTTCAGATCATCTCCCAAAGCTATTGTTCAGAGGAGTGATATGTTGGACCTGGCAACTGCCTCTGCAGGTACTTGTAACCAGAAAAGGAATTTTCATCTCCAAAATCCTTAGCACTGTCAAATGGTTCGACATGAGATAAATAAATGATTTTATCAACAGAAATTAAATTAAAGAAGATACAATACAATCTCCTTTGCATCTGTACCCTGAAGACCACTAGGTTTTTTGTTTTTTGGGGTTTTTTTTGCTTTTTGGAGAGGGGAAGGTAAGGCAATTGGGGTTAAGTGACTTGCCCAAGGTCACACAGCTAGTAAGTATTAAAGTGTCTGAGGCTGGATTTGAACACAATCACCTGACTCCAGGGCTGGTGCTCTATTTACTGCTCCACCTAGCCTCCCCAACTAGGTCTTTCCATCTGACTTACATCTGAAACCTCTTATGTGTGTTGCCTCCTTCTATTAAAATGCAAGTTTCTTAAGAGCAGAGACTGTTTTTTCTTGCTTTTCTACTTGTATCCCAGAATTTGCACTGGTACTAAATAAATGAATCTTTCTTCATTGATTTATTATTCATTCATCTTGAAAAAAACAAACAACTTCACCTGGCCCTACTATCCCATCAAGCTATTACCCCAGGGTTTATTTCATTTCCCAGCCAAACTTCCAAAAAAAGTACTCGATTTTTCTCACCACCCACTAACTTCCCAACCCCTTGTAAATTGGCTTCCAAACTCAACATTCAACTGAAATTGTTCCCTTCAACATCACCAATGATCTCTTTATTTCTAAATCCAATTTTTTCTTAGTTCTTATTTATTTGTACCTTCTGAAGCTGTTGACCACTCCCTCCTCCTACCTAGATACTTTCTCTTCCCTTCTCTATCATGGTTTTCTTTATCCCTATCAGACTGATCTTTTTCAACCTCTTTTATAGAATTATCATCCTTGTGCCTTGTACATAAATAAATCCCAAGACTCTATCCTGGGCCCTCCTCTTTTCCCTTTAGACTATTTCTCAAAGATCTCATCAGCTCCCAATGATCCAACCCAAGGATGTATCTTTAGCCTTTATTACTCTCCTGAATAATAAAACACCACCCACTGCTTGCTAGCTTTCTCCATTTAGGTGTCCCATAGGTAGTATCTCAAACTCAACATATTCAAAGTGAAATTTGATATCTCTCTCTTTAACCCACCCTTATCCTAATGTCTCTCTTTCCATCAAAGGCATTACCATTCTTTTGGTTACCAAAGCCAACAACCTAAGGCAATCTTCCATTCTCTACTCTCATCCATCTCCAATATCCAGTCAGCTACCAAGTCTTGTCGGTTCTACCTCCACAGTATCTCTTGTTATGTACAATATATCTCCTGCATTTTCTCAACTCATACCACAGCTATCTTATTTTATTGATTTGTCACTCTTTGCCCAGACTATTACAATAACCTCCCAAGTGGTCTCCCTACCTCTAGTCTCTAGCCTTTCTAAACCATCCTCCAAACAACTGACAAACTAAAGTATTGTCCTAAAGTATAGATATGATTATATCACTCACTTGCTGGGGATGTTTCTGTGACTAATGCCTCCGGCATAAATTAAAAGTCCTCCTCCATTTAAAGTCCTCAACAATCTGGCTTTAGCCAGTCTTTCCAGGCTGATTACATCCCCTGATGCTCTCTAGGTTCTGGTCTATTCGTTGTTCTTTTTTTTTGTGACATTCCATTGTCTGCTCCTATGCTTGGAATGTACTTCCCTCTTATCCCTGCCTCTTTGGACTCGTAGTTCCCATCAAGGCTCAACTCAAGTGCCCCTTCTTCTAGAGGGCCTTTGCTGATTCCCTGAGTTATTAGTGTTTACTCTCCCCCAGATTTCTTTGTACCTATTTTTATATGTGTTTTGGTTACTTATCTGTGTATGTGTTGTTTTCCCTCGTTCCCAGTAAAATGAAAACTCTGTTAGGACAGGGATTGTTTCATTTTTGGCTTTGTATTCCCAACCTGTCAAATAATGGGTTCCTAACAGATGCTTGTTGAACTGAACTAAATTGAATTAAATTGAATGGGATCACACCCATTCTCCTATCCAGCATCTAAGGCACAATCTCCTTGGCATCCTTTAGAAGCAATTATAAACTCTTCTACCTTTAGCTCTCTCAGATGGGATTGCCCTCATCACCCATATTTCTAAAAATGACCCTTGTCATCCTCCATGCTCTCTGAGAAGCTCAGTCCTAAATCTTGCCCTGTCTTTCAGAAAAGACCAAGTCAAATCAAAATATCACATCATGAGAAAAGACCATAGTGATTGTCTTGTCTGTGCCTCATCAGAAACGTGAATCCCCTCTATGGTATTCTTAATGAGTGGTCAAACACAACACCTTCCTCCACAATACACATTCTTTGACTCAGTGACCCTGGCCTCCTGGCTGTTCTACAAACAAGAAACTCCAACTAGGCTGTAGGTGATTTCCTTGACTTTTGCCCATGCCTGGAATGCTCTCCCTCCTCTGCTCCAACTACTGATTTCCCTGGCAACTAAAATCCTACCTTCTATGGAAAACTTTCCCAAATCCTTCTTAATTCCAGCACCTTCCCTCTTTTAATTGCTTCCTGTTTACCCTCTACATAACTCACTTCGCACATTGTTTCCCCAATTGGACTGTAAGCTTCTTGAAGGCAGGGACTGTCTTTTGCCTCTTTTTTAAAATCTCCAGCCCTTAGCACAGTGCCTGGCATAAAGCAGGTGTTTAATAAATGTTTATTGAATGAATCAAATTGAAGTTTTGATTCCTCCCTCATCCTTTTCCTACTCTAAACAGTTTTCAGTTTTGTTGATTTCATCTCATCAATATTTCCTGCACTGGTTCCCTACTTACCTTTCTCATTGCCACCAGATTAATTCTGGTTTTTGCTATTTCTTTCTTAGACTGTTTCAATAGCCTCCTAACTAATCGTCATGTCACCAATTTCTTCTCCTTCTCCCTAACCCCATGCTACATCCTATAAATGATGCCACAATTACTAGATCCATTTTCCTAATGGCAAACAAACCTATTTAGCCCACTATATTTATTTGCTTTCCCCATACCATGCCTCAGCTTCACATTCTTTTGAGTCATTCCCTCAGGCCATCTCATCATACCTAATCTGCCTTAGCCCCCTTCTGTCTCAGCACCTACACTTTTCTTTTTACTTCCCCAAGACAAAACATACCCTTTTCTGCTCCCAATTCTCTACTAGAATGCAAGCTTCTTGAAGGAAGAGACTGTCTTTTTTTTTTTAATGGTCTGCTTGGCACTTAGTACAATTCTTGGTACACAGAAAGCAGTCACTGATAAATGTTTTTCAACTAATTATTTAATTCATCCATTCATGACCCACCAACATTCAGCACACATTTGTTAAGTACATACTGTGTGTTCAAGGCACTGGGTATTCAAAGACAAACATGAATTAGTTCCTACCCTCAAAGAGCTTACATTCTATTGGAAGAGAGAACATGCGCATTTACAAGTAAGTACAAATGTTTTGTTGTTCAGTCGTTTTTTAGATGGGTCTGACTTTGTGACCCTATTTGGGGATTTCTTGGCAAAGATACTGGAGTAGTTTGCCATTTCCTTCTCCAGCTCATCTTACAGGTGAGGAAACTGAGGCAACCAGGATGAAGTGACTTGCCCAGGGTCACATGGCTAGTAAGTGTCTGAGACCAGATTTGAACTCAGGAGGATGAGTCTTCCTGATTCCAGGTCTGGAGCTCTCTCTACTTACCACCTAGCTATCCACACATACAAAACATACAAGCAAAACACATATATGATCAAAAGTGATCTCAACTGACCCCATGCAATCGATCTGTGAACATGTGTGTTTTTATGCTCAGCTATGTTGTACTGCCTCATTCTCCAAAATTTTCTAAAGTCCCTTCAGCTGGGCATGTCCTTTGATTTTTTTCATCATTGTTGTTCTCCACGGTAAGTGGCATCAGACAGAAGGAATCAGGATAGACTCACTGAATTAGGCAGGAGTATGGTGAGTTAATGGGAATTCCCCTGTGTAGAGGCAATCACGAGAAACTGATTAAATGGGACACAGGGCCAGGTAGTCTGATGTGGGCACAATTCCAGGCAAAGATGGTGTACCCATGAATTATTCCAGTGAGGAAGAAAAGCGGAAAATGTCTAAAGAGACAAGTGTGAGTGCATCGAGTATGGAGCATCATAAACTTTTAAAAGACAAAAGATGAAATCAGGGGTAACTGGTGATAATAGAGTGACCCGCTTCTAGAAAAATCACATCAACAAGACCAAAAAGCAAAGGAATGAATGAAAAAGGAATTTCTAAGCTCTCACTTTGTGGGAAGCACAGTGCTAAACTCTGGGAATACAAATGGAACCCACTCTCTGGGGGCTTACATTCTAATGAATGAGACAACACCGGAGGAGGCTTCAGCTACAAGTCAAATGGAGAGGCCCATGGTCCCTAGGATGTAGCAGCAAAGCAGATGGGAATGCATTGCTTGTTAATGTCATTGCTATTGATAAAATTACACCTGTCTGTGATGTTGAATCTTTTCATGGTATAAAGTGACCTCAACATAAAAGTCGCTTCAAAAAAAAAATTAAAAGAGGAAAAAAATAACTTGAAAAATTCACCAACACATCGGTCAATTCTGACAATATATGCACTATTTCACACCTATACCTCTTACCTCTGCAAAGAGGGGGATGAGTTGTATTTTCTCATCTCTTCCCCAGGGCTAAGTTTTTAGTCACTATATTATAATTATACAGTACTCAGTTCATTTTTTTTTTTAGAACCTGTATTTAATGCCTTATAAACATTTAGAAAAGGAAGTCGTGGTTACTCTAACTCAGCCTGGGTTTACCGAGCGCCAGTTGGGCATACCAGACTAACCTCATTTCCTTTTGACACAGGGTTACTGAGCTAATAGGTGGGGGAGAGAGGTTAGATGCAGGTGTGGCTACTGAGCCTAGGATTTTAAAACTGAAGCTTGTTGTTTTCCTCTAAAACTCAGCCTTCTATCCAGGCGGAAAGTCATTTGAGAATTATTGTTTAGCATTATTCATTATGGAGCATTATTCATAGACCTCAGGGTTTTAAAAATGTCTAACATCTAATTTGAGTTAGACATTACTCCCATTAACTTTTCAGGCAGATATATCACTAGCCCTACTTTACTGAAGGGAAACAGACAGACAGAGGAGAAATCCAGGCAGCCAAGTGATGTGAGGAGAGTAGGAAGACCTACATTCAAATCCAGCCTCTCTGCTCATCATGGTTATGGGACCATAGACAAGCCACTGCGATCACTCTCCATCTGCCTCAGTTTCCTCACCTGTAAAATGGGGATAACACAGTCATGGCACCTACCTCACAGGGTATTTGTAACACATTTTGCAAACCTTAGAGCACAATGTAAATGTGAACTATTATTGCTACTACCTTTATTGTTATTTAGAAAACTACTGACCAGCAATCTTGACTTTAATTCCTGGGGAAATTTTGGAAGGATGGGGGTGATCACAAAGACCTAGCATGTCTTCATCAAGAAAAGGTCATGCCAGACTGACCTTATTTCCTTTTGTGACAGGATTACTGAACAGGGAGCTCAGAGAAGAGCTACAAATATAGTTTATCTACATTTTAGTGCAGTGTTTGATTACATTTGCTATTCCTGTGGAAAAGATGGAGACATATGGGCTACACCAGAGTAGATGAATCTGTAACTGGTTGGATACCCAGACTAAAAAAACCATTACTAATGGTTTGGTGTCAACTTGGCAGGTGGTCTCTGGGGGAGCAGCCCAGGGATCTGTGCTCACCTTTATGCTGTTTAACATTTTTCTAGGTGTCTTGACCAAAAGCACAGCCAGCACACAAACAAAATACACAGATGACACAAAACTGAGGGAAGTAGTTGGCACACTGGATGAAAGGGTAAGGATCCTACGAGATCTGGACAGGCTACCACACAGGTGTCAAACTCAGGTAGAAATGGAGGTCTCCAAATTCTACATAAGGATCTCTGTGGGCTGTATATTGACATAGAAGAGAAGCTACATTTTCTTCTGGTCCAGGCTGCACCCAGGAGTGTCGTGGGACACCTGTCCTAGGGGCCATGTGTTTGACACCACTGGGCTACAGCATTGGTCTTGGCTGATTAGGATAAGATGGATTTCAAGGAATTGACTTCCTGAGCACAAGATGGAGGAGGCATGGTTAGATGGCGGTCTGTCTGAAAATGATCTGGAGGTTTTAGATGACTGCATTTCTAACATAAGCCAATGGGAACCAAGAACACTAATATAATCTTGAGCTACGCTAAAAGTAGCTGCCTTCCAAAGATGGAGAGGTGGCAATGCTACTGCACTGTGCCCTCCTCACACCCCATTGGGACACCAGGTTCACTTTTAGGACAGATATTGAGAACTTAGAGAGTATTCCAAGGAGGGCAAACCAGGATGGCAAAGGGCTTGAGATCATGACATATGAGGATGGACTGAAGCAATTTGGGAATATTTAGCCTGGAGAAGAGAAGGCTTAGGCAGGACATGGTGGCAGTCTTCCAGTTACTGAAAGGCTGTTAGGTGGAAGTTGCATTAGACTGGGGTGGGGAACCTGCAGCCTTAAGGTCGCTCGTGTCCTTCTAGGTCCTTAAGTGTGCCTTTTGACTGAATCCAAATTTTATAGTTCTTTAAAACTTGGACTCAATCAAAAGGCCACCCTTAAGGCCTTGAAGGCCACACGTGACCTTAAGGTCACAGTTTCTTCATCCCTGGGTTAGATTCATTTTGTTTGTTCCCAGGAAGCAGAACTAGGATCAATGACTGGAAATCAGAGGCACATTTTTAGACCTGGTGCCAGGGGAATCTTTCTTACTATTTTTGCTGTTGTTCAGTTGTTTGCTTTTTAGTTATGTCTGACTCTCTGTGACCCTATTTGAGGCTTTCTTGGCAAATATGTTGGAGTGGTTTGCCATTTCCTTCTCTAGCTCATTTTACAGATGAGGAAACTGAGGCAAACCAGGTGAAGTGACGTGTCCAGGGTCACACAGCTAGTAAGTGTCTGAGGCCATATTTGAACTCAGGAAGATGAGTCTTCCTGACTTCCAACTTGGCGTTCTCTCCACTGTGCCCTCTAGTTGCCCCAAAATGTTTAATAGTACATATGCATATAACTATATGTACAAATATCTATCTCAGTCTCTTGTTGTTTAGTTGTATCCAACTCTTCATGACCCCATGGACCACAGCACCCTGACAGTCTCAGAAATAACTCTCAGTGGGGTTTTCTTGGCAAAGATACTGCAGTGGTTTGCTATTTCTTTCTCCAGTGGATTAAGGCAAACAGAGGTTAAGTGACTTGCCCAGGATCATGCAGCTAGCAAGTGTCTGTGGTCAAATTTGAACTCAGGTCTTTTTGACTCTAGCCTAGTAATTTATCCACTGAGTCACCTAGCTGCCTCCTTCTCTTTAGAGCTATCACAAAGTGGAATGGGCTGCTTTAGGAGGTAGTGAGCTCCCCCATCCCATCAGAGTAAAGGCCAAGGCATTATCAGAGGTGTACTTTTGGGGGTATGGATTAAGTGTCCTCTGAGGTCCTGTCTGACTCTGAGATTCTGTGATTCTGAACAGAGAGAGGAGAGAAGAGAGGACAATGGAAAAAAGAAGCGAAGGTGAGTAAGAGACAAAGGAACAAGTAGTTCCCAAATGTTTTAGGATTGTAGTAATACTAGTGGTGGTGGTAGTAGTAGTAGTGGTAGCAGCAGTAGTAGTGGTAGTAATAGCGGTAGTCATAGTACTGGTGCTGGTGGTAGTAGTAGTAGTAAGGGGTGGTGGTAGTGGTAGTGATGGTGGTGATGGTGGTGGTGGTGGTAATGGTAGTAGTAAGTGGTGGTGGTAGTGGTAGTAATAGCAGCAGTAGCAGTAACAATGACCCTTTCAAAGCCCGACCTATTGTCCACGTTGGGGGAGAAGTAGGAAGGCCATTGTAAAGTATTGGAATGTCAGTCAGGGTAATAATGCAGTGGAAACTTCCTGTGCTGTGATGCTTCTTCTCTAGCTAGGAAGCCTTGGCAGAAACCCTGGAATGCTGGTGAATTAGCTCCTGGCACTACTACTGCTTGGGTTAGCACTCTGGTTAGTGTGATATGACTGCTTCTAAGAGTCAGAGGAATAGATGGGGTGACACAAAGGGGAAGGCTTGATCTACTTGAAATTCTTGTGATGACCAGCTTAACTTAGAGGGCTGTGGAGTGGGAGATGTTCCTTTGTGTGAAGCTAAAGTATAGAATAACCACTTCCTGGAAATGCTTCAGGGCAAATGTCACCAAGCACTAAAGTGGGCAAGCCGTAAGAGCGCATAAAATGAAAACTCAAATGTGCACAAAGACAGGAATGTTTGTACAGCATTATGCTCTGGTGCTATGTCAGAACAAAATTAGAAATATCTTAGTAGTTACAGGCAAGAGCTCTCTGTTGTGTTTTGTCAGTGATAACCTCAGCTCTAAATCATTCAACAATGTAATGCAGATGGAAGACAGGTCAATCAGAAGCAACTTAATCTCTTAATTTCCTTTTTTTTTAGGCTTTTTTTTTTTTTGCTTTTTGGAGGGCTATTGGGATTAAATGACTTGCCCAAGGTCACACAGCTAGTAAGTGTCAAGTGTTTGAGGCCAGATTTGAACTCAGGTCCTCTTGACTCCAGGGCCAGTGCTCTATTCACTGTGCCACCTAGCCACCCCTTAATTTCTTTATCTTGTCTTATTGCTATAGCTGGCATTTCTAGTACCATGTCATATAGGAGTGATGGCAATGATCACCCCTGTTTCACCCCTGAATTTGTTGGGAAGGATTCTAATTTATTCTAGGTAATAGCAAGATAGCAACTTGTCCCTGGCCCATTTTTATCCAATCTCCATAAAAAAGATGAGAACTAGATGAATAACAAATATAATAGACAAATTTGAACACTACAAATAACTGTACAGATCTCAAAATATCCTTGAGAATTCAGCAACTAAACTGTACTAAAAACAAAGCATTATTGCAGGCAATCTGTTGCCCACAATTACTCAGACGTTATAAAGATCCATAAAAATTTAAGGATGTTTTAAATTTGTGTTGCCATATCAAGTACTCAGGATCTCCAAGCCATGGAGGGAAGCTTGGAGTAGTTAGAGTGCTGGGCTTGGTGTCAGGAAGACTCATTTTTCTGAGTTCAAATCTAACCTCAGACACTTTACTAACTGTGTGATCCTGGGCAAGTCACCTAACCATCTTTGCCTCAGTTTCCTCATTTGTAAAATGAGCTAGAAAAGGAAATAGGAAACCACTCTAGTATCTCTGCCAAGAAAACCCCAAACAGAGCCATTAAGAGTCAGACATGGCTGAAAAAACTGAACAACAACATGTAGTTTAAAGCCCTATCAGAAAAAATCAAAATATGGAACCAGAATGACGTACATATCATCCCTATCATCCTGTTCTCAAAATGATCTTGCAAGTTCTGTTATAGAGCCTATAGAAGATGATCTTATATCCCAATACTTCTATTCTTTTATATAAAAAAGCAATAATTTTAACCACCTGCATGAGTCCACAGAACACTATATATATAATGTATATATATATAATGTGTATATATATATAATGTGTGTATATACATATACATATACATTATATATATATATATATATCTGTGTGTGTGTGTGTGTGTGTGTAGTAAAAGAATAGTTAGGAGTCTGAGGACTTTTTCTACCTACCCCATAAAAAATGACTGGAAGACTGAGAAAAGAAGGAAGAAGAAAGGGGGAAGAGAAGAGAGGAGGAGGAAAAGGAAGAGATAGGAAAAGGAGGAGAGAAGAAGAGAGCACGTGATAGTAGAGCAGGGCTGGCTACGGAGGCAGAGGACCTGGGATTGAATCCTGGCTCCATCATTTACCACCCTTGTGACTCTGGGAAAGTCTCTTGACCTCTTTGCATCTCAACTTCCTCCCCTGGAAAATGAAGATAGATGAAGGTGGCTTCAAATTCTAAGTCCAAAACCCTAGGAACGATCCCTCCATTTTCTACGGCACTTTACAATTTTTCTTTTAAAACACTTATTTCTAACTGTCACTCCCTCCATTCCCACTTTCTTTTTCACTATGACTCTTGACATCCTTGACTTCTTGTTCTTCCGGATGCATTTCTTTATTAGTTTTTCTAGCTCTGTAAAATATTCCTTTGGTAGTTTGATAGGTCCTGCTACAATTTTCAAAGTATTTGCACAGCTATAATTTCCTTTGATACGTCCTAGAACACCGTGAGTGTTAGGGCATGAAGGGCCTTTAGAGGTAGGTCATTGACACCTCATTTACCGAGAAAGAAACAGAGGCCCATAGCAATCCAGTGGGCTTGTCAGAACAGGGGTGATCCCTCCCATTTGATAGATGAAGAAACTGAGGCTCAGAAATGTTAAGAGGTTGGTTCAGGGTGGTGTAGCTAGGGAGTCACAAGAACAGGACTAGAACTCAGTTACTCTGAGTTCAGTGCTCCCTTCTGGCATCCCATTGATGATATCCAAGGCCTCTTCTAACTCCATAATTCTGTATTTCTGTTTATACTTAATGATGATGTCATTTGGAGCTACATAGAGGAACCAGCTGCCACTGGTTGTGGAGAGCCGGTTGTTAAATTTTCATAACCTCAGAAATAGGCAAAATTGATCACTCAGAACTTGAATTATGTTTTGTTGATAGTCTAGATTTAAGAAAATGATGGAGAAAATCTTTATATTGCCGATGAAGCTTAAAAGTGTAGTATGATTGGTTAGTTTTACCAGCAGGCCGCTGGCTGCAAAGCACTGTGCCTTGAGAGTCTGGAGGTGGGAAAGGTCGTTTCTGATTGGGGGGTTGGGGTTCGGGGCAAGACTCAGAGAAGACTTCAAACAGGGGACGAGGAAGGGGCTGAGGTGGGCTTTGAAGGAAAGAGGGGAGTTGGAGGTTTCAAATGGAGACAGCAGAAGGGCATTCTAAATGAGGGGAACAGTTGTTGTTCAGTTGTGTCTGACTCTCTGTGACTGATCTGGGGTGTTCTTGGCAAAGGTCCTGGAATGCTTTGAGATTTCCACCTCCACCATTTTACAGATGAGACAGACAGAGTTAAGTGACTTGCCCAGGGTCACATAGCTAGTGAGTCTCTGAGGCCAAATTTGAATTTAGGAAAAGAAGTCTTCCTGCCTCCAGGCCTGGCACTCTATGCGTTATGGGGCCTCCTAGCTGCCCCGGGAGGGGAGAGTAGGATCACAGATTTGGGGTGCAACGGACCTCAACACTCCCACTTTGCAGATGAGGAAACTGAGGAAGGGTATAGTGTCAGAAGTGTGTTGAGAGGGGAATGGGAAAAACACTTTAGACTTATTTGACTGGAGGGCAAGTGGTTTGTACAAAGAGGAATAAGTCAGGGATGAGGTTGGAAAAACATGGCTGATGATGGCTAGTTTGGGCTGTTAATGTGCCTTTCAGTGTCATTGTAGGATGCTGTAAACCAGACTGGTAAACCACATGTGGCCTTCTAGGACCTTGGGTGTGGCCTTTTGGCTGAGTTCAAGTTTTACAGAACAAATCCTTTTATGAAGAAGATTTGTTCTATGAAGTTTGGATTCAGTCAAAGGGCCTCACTTGAGGACCTGGAAGGTCCCATATGGCCTCAGGCCTCAGGTTCCCCACCCTTGTTGTAAACCATTAATCCCATCCATAATGAATAGATTCTTTTGGTTTCAGTCAGAGATGGAATCACCCCCTAATCTTGCGGTTTTATCTTTTCTTTTCTGTCCTTGGGAGTCTATCTGGATTTAAAAACCGTCATTCTATGATAGGCAGCTTAGGATGCTTGAGAAAGAGCCAGCCTTGTAGCCTGGAAGACTTGGGCTTGGGGCTTACCCCTGAAACACACTGGCTATGTGACCCTGAGAGGTCATTGAACCTCTCAGTGTTCTAGGGGCTCTCTAATACCATAAATTACAAAGAGGGGGCTATCTTGCAATGTCAGAGGAGAATCCCTAAATCAATAAAGTCAATGGTTCATTCCCTATCCCTATGAGGGAATCATGACCAATGATTACCAAGGCCCAAGACCACTGACTGAAGATTTTATAGGCATGGAAGCCTCAATGAAACTTCAGCTAGTTGTCACTACAGCAGGGATCCATAATAAAGGAGCCTCTGGGGGAAAGGTGGCAACTGCCCACAAATCTCAAAACAGAGGGCCTTTAGCACATGTGGGTGGTGAATGAAAAATTGATAAGAGCTTTGGAGGCTTTCCAAAGAGTTTGCAGTGACTCTGTGCTTCTCTGTTCCTAGGGGTGCCCTGCGTCTGTGTGAGCACCTCTTGGCTTTGATGAATGAGCCCAGCATCCCATAAACCTCACCCACACTACAAGAGAAATTGTGGTGTGCCAAGCAACATCGAAACTGCGTGCAAAACCTCTCCCATGGTGGGAGTATGGAGAACTGTGGTTGTCAGTCACACAAGTTTAAATTCTGGGCCTCCAAACCTGATATCTCCAGGAATCTTTGTCCACAAACTCTAGGATGGAAGGGAATCTGGGGGGCTGCTGAAGCTCTAAGAGCCCCTCCTATGAATGAGGGGTAGGATGGAGATAAGGATAAGCAGTGTGGCTTAGTGAATAGAGGGTCAACCTGCCTCTCTCACAACTCACTGTGTGACCATGGACCATTCACTTAACCTCTCAGCATCTCTACGTGATTCTCTAAATTACCTAAGAGTTGGTGATCACCATTCTGCATGCGACAGAGAGAATTTTTATGCCAGAAGTTTCCACATCTTACAGATGAAGAAACTAAGGCTTGAGCAAACTCCCAGTGTCACATAACCAGTAAATGTAGGAAAGAGTTTCAAACTTCTAACTCTCCTGACTCTAAGCTTACTATGCCACATGGTCTCTTTGGAGACTTATTGGGTGACCCCCCAATGTTGGCATTGACTCTCTAGGGCACAACGTGGCCTGGAAATTTGAACTATGTTGTTAGAGATTTTCAACATGGAGGGAAAAATCGTTCTGTCAGCCCAGTATGAACAGTTGTTCCCGTACTATATTCCCAAA
This sequence comes from Pseudochirops cupreus, assembly GCA_028627135.1. Lineage (NCBI taxonomy): Eukaryota > Metazoa > Chordata > Mammalia > Diprotodontia > Pseudocheiridae > Pseudochirops > Pseudochirops cupreus. Next base: position 377,188,333 of record CM053583.1, on the reverse strand, counting down.
CACCCCTTTCCCAAGTACCCCAGGAAATAAAGCCATCGATATTTCCTGAACATATAGTTCAGGAACAGGAACTGGAACTGGGAGCTGAAGTTTCAAAATTTGACTTTCATATTCAAAATAGGGCTTGGGAAGTGGAGAACATGATCTGGCCAAGAACCTAGTGTTAAAGTCTAGGCATCAGGAGAAGGACCATTGGATTTGAGGTCAGAAGCCTTGCATTTGAGTCCTGGCTTAGTAGTTAACATTGCACAACTCTCTGATACCATAAATTGTAATGGCAGAGGGAGTTTCTTCTATCTCTAGTCTCTGACTTTTCTAAGGTCTCTTCCAATTCTGACATTGCCTGTTCTAACATTCTCTGTTCTAAGTTCTCTTCCATCTCTAACATTATCTGTTCTAACATTCTGTGTTCTAAGGTTCCTTCTAGCTCTGACATTTCATATTAGAAAGACCCTTCCAGAGCTTACATTCTGTATCTTTAAGTTCCCTCCCAGCTCTTGACATGCTGTATTCTAAGGTTCCCTCCAAACTCTGGATTATATGTCATAAAATCCCTCCCAGTTCTGAGTTTTTATGTTCTAAAGTCCCTTCAATCTTTGAATTATAAGATCCAGTCTAGTTTTCATGTTATATTGTAAGTCTATGTTCTAAAATCTCTTCTGGATCTGAGATGGTAGTTCTTTTAAAAATGTTATAACATATATAACATAAATGTTATAACATATATTTCATTAAATAGTTCTCAATTACTTTGTAATTACATGTGTGTATATATACACATATACATACATACACATCTATCTGTCTATCTATCTATCTATCTATCTATTTATCTATCTTCTCTCTATCTATGCTCCAGTCTACACTCAGTGTTCATCAGTTCTCTGTGGATGGAAGTGGATAGCATTTTTCATCATGGTTGCTTTGAAATCATCTTATATCACTATCTTGATCAGAAGAGCTAAGTTTCAGAGACGATCATTGTTATGATAGTGCTGTCACTGTGTTTTCCTGGTTCTGCTCACTTTGCATCAGTTCATCTAAATCTTCTCAGGTTTTTCTGAAACCATTCTGCTTGTTATTTCTTATAGCACAACAGTATTTCATCACAATCACAACTTGTTGAGCCATTCCCCAGTTGATGGACATCCCCTCAATTTTCAATTCCTTGCCACCACAAAAAACTGCTATAAAATTTTTTTATACAAACAGGTTCATTTCCCTTTTCTCTGATCTCTTTGGGATAGAGACCTAGTCATAGTATTGCTGGGTCAAAAGGTATGCACAGTTTTTTAGCCCTTTGGGCCAGAATAAAATCAAAATGAAGGACATCACACTCCAGGTTTTATCATGTACATCTGACAGCAGTCAAACATCTTTGATGCTCTTTTACTTCCCTCTACTCAACAGCTAAAATTCCACCATTAAAAGGTCCATTCCTTTATGTAAATAAAGTGGCTAAAACACCTATAACCCTTTACCCAGAGATTCTACTGCTAGGTTTATACTGCAAGGAGGTCATTGATAAAAAAGAAAGGCTCCACAGACACCGAAATATTTATAGCAGCACTTTCTGTGGTAGCAAAGGACTGGAAACAATTGATGGCTATCGATCAGAGAATGCCTAAACAAACTGTGGTACATGAGGGTAATGGAATATTATTGTGCTGTAAGAAACAGTGGATATGATGAGCGCAGAGAAGCAGAAGCAGGGAAAGACATGAGCTGAGGCAAAGTCAAGTAATCAGAGCTAAGAAAATAATATCCTTAATGACTTCAGAAAAGTAAATGCAGCAATAACAATAAAACAATTAAAACCGAACAAATGACAAAGGACAGGGTTGGTCCTAAAGCTGTGATATGAGATGACACCTCCCTCCACTCCTTGCCAGAGGAAGTGACTCTACAGATAAGAAACATTGCCTATATTGTCAGATTTTTTCAATGTATTAATAGTTTACTATTGATTTTTAAATCTTTTCTCCCCTTTACAAAAATGTCATGTTACAAGGGATAACTCTCTAGGACAAAAGAATGAGGGGGATATGGTAGGAAATTTAGGCTATGTATAAACAAAAAGATGTAAGTAAAAGTTTTACTGGTTTTTTCCCAGGAGTTTTCATTACCGTGGAGAACAATAGGAATCAAGAATGGGGCAAAACCTTGTTGCCCTCCCTAGTTATAGAAGGTAGGGAAGTTTTACACACACACACACACACACACACACACGTGCATGCACGTGTGTGTGTGTGTGTGTGTGTGTGTGTGTGTGTGTGTAGTGAGACGGTCCAAGATTGCCAAACAGACTTGATAATCCTAGGGTTTCACTGGCCAAAGAAAGACAAGGGATAGGAAAACTGAGTCCATATTCTTGTGGCTATCTGACCCAAGGCCTCAGATTTTCCTAGACCTGAAGGATCTTCTACTAAGTTTAAGTTAAAGGTCTTGAATCTTGAGGATCAGGGAGAGGCAGAAAAAGGGGAAGAGGAACTTTTTGCTTTGAAACCATGTGATGATAGCTTGGGCTCTTGGTTCCCTTTATCAGGCCTGCAGCTGAGGCAGCTGTGGAGTGACTGTGTTCATATGGTTTCTGAGGAAATCTCAGCTGGGGTTTGCTGGGTCCTTCTCCCTCAACATATGAAACAGTGCCTTCTTCCCACCTTCCTTAGCTGAGTCAGCCCTGGGTATGGGGAAGAATGGGGAAAGATCAGTGCCGCAGTTAGGTTCAAATGAGATCAGGGATAGAAAGAGCTTTGCAAATCTTAAAGGTCTCTATGAATGAGATTTACTATTACTGTTAGCCCACAGTCTGATGATAAACTTGTTCCTTAAGTTTTCCACTAAACATTTGCTGAACTTAAACAATATTAAAGCATAAAACAGGAATGTGTTAATAAATGTTTAATCAGAGCCCATCCCCAAATGTATGCACATACTCTTTTAAATTTAATCTGTAATATTAACACTTTCTTAAGTCTAGAAAATCAACAAAACAATAAATCAAGCCCTGATTTGTAGCGATCAGGAATTTCTGAGGTATAAATGTTCATACTGAAAATGTAGCAAATGGCCCTCATGATTAAGTTAAGAGGAATATTGCCTTATTTTTTGGGGAAACTGACAAAGACAGGAAGAAGAAAGGAGAATATTTCAGCACTGAGGGGAACCAAAGAAAATTGTAAAAAGAAGGAAAGTCTCAGAAATAAGAATCAGAACAGACAAAGAGAACAGGCAAATAATTAAATGGGAGAATAGTCACCCACACTATAGGGTGGGTCAGAGCCACCATCAGGTGCTTTGACACCTAGGGCACATTCAGTTAAGAGGACAGAGCACCCTTCCCTGCATTTAAGAATTGTCTATATAACTGTTTCACTTCTGCTTTTAGTAGCTGATTTAACTGAGAAACATGTGGAAGTACCTTCTCTAAGTCCCAAATTCCTACATTAATGCAAGTGTATAATTTTATATGACTTGAAGAATTATGTATACCATCTACTATTTCCAAGGTGAAGGCCAATTGATGGCTCCCTTGTGACCCTACTACGATCTTGGGAAAATAGTATACCCCATTCAGGAGGAAAGGGATCTGAGATCATAGATGTAAAGGGGATCTTCAAGCTCATCTGGTTCAACACTCTCATTTGACAAATGAGAAAACTTAGAGCAAGAGTGTGTTGAGGTTGTCTATATACGACATCAAATTAAAGGGATGTCTTATTACCTTTATTTGACAAAGAGACTATGGGAAGTCTGGAATGTAGTCAGAATGTGGACTACTGGGAGACTAGGTCCCTCAGTTTCCTTCTTGGGCAAATAAATGAATGAAAAAGTCTTTATTAAGCCCTTGCTACAGACCAAGAACTGTGCTAAGTGCTAGTATACAAACAGAAAAGGGAGACAGTCCCTGCTTTCAAAGAAAGAACTCACCCTTGAATTGAGAGGAGACAGAACACAGAGGCAGGTTCAGTTTCAGATTGAGTGGGAAAAGTTGAAAGTACTAAGGGTATAATTAGGGCAGATGGCAAGTCCCAGAGGCCTTTAGAGTCCATTGACAGGTCAGATGACAGGATCTGATAGTCTGGAGGATGTAACTCCAGGACTGAGGGTAAAGTTTTATGATGGTTTTCCATTTTATCAGAAAAGATTATAGTTGGCAACTCCCAGCTCATCCACGAGGCACGGGTGCAGCTTTATCTACTTTGCATGATGGGGATCACTTTGCATCAGTTTAGTCTTCCCATGTGCCTCTATATTCTTCATATTAATTGTTTCTAACTAAGTAGAGTAATATTTAATTCATTAATGCACCGCCATGTATTCATTCATTCTCCAGTTACTGGGTATCTACTTTATTTCAAGCTCTTGACTACTAGGAAAAGCTCTGTTATAAATATTTTGATAAACATGGGACCTTTCTCTTGATCATCAGCCTCCTTAGAGTATAAATCTAGCTTTAAGGAAATTCAGAGCAAACAAAGTTGTCAGGCTTGAGCAGGAGTAAGTCCAGCCTACATTTGAAAAGCACAGTGGGAAATAGAGAGGGCAAGTAGGTGGTGCAGTGGATAGAGCACTGAACTTGGAGTCAGGAAAACTCTCCTTCATGAGTTCAAATCTGGCCTCAGACCCTCACTAGGTGTGTGACCCTGGGCAAGTCACTTAACTCTATTTGCCTCAGTTTCCTCATCTATAAAATGAGCTGGAGAAGGAAATGGCAAACCAGTCCAGTATCTCTGCCAAGAAAACCCCAAATGGGGTCATGAAGAGTCAGACATGACTGAACAACAACAAAATTGGGCAATAGAGGGATTATGCCATTGATGATATAACTGTTTTACTTCTGCTTTCAGTAGCTGATTTAACTGAGAAACATGTGGAAAGTACCTTCTCTAAGTCCCAAATTCCTACATTAATGCAAGTGTATAATTTTATATGACCTGAAGAATTATGTATACCATCTACTGTTTCTGAGGAGAAGGCCAATTGATGGTTCCCTTGTGACCCTACTACGATCTTGGGAAGATAGTACACCCCATTCAGGAGGAAAGGGATCTGAGATCATAGATGTAAAGGAGGCCTTCAAGCTCATCTGGGTTCAATGCTCTCAAAACTTGAAGCAAGAGTGTGTTGAGGTTGTCTCCAACCGACTGTTACATTTTCAGTGTAACTGTTTATATCTCAGACACCTGGAAATGAGATACATTGGGTCTTGATTTGTTGATTACCTAGGTTTGAGAAAGTGATGCTAAAAATGTTAATAATAAGAATAAACTTAAAATGTGTCCAGAATACATTTTTTCCCCAGTTGGTTGTTAAACATTTATTAGCATATACTGGCCAGAGAGGTTAAGGAAATTGAAGATAAAACAGGAAGAAGAAGAACAGGGATTTGAACCCAGGTCCCCTGACTCTAAAACCAGTGCTCCTATCCCTGAATCATGAGAGCTTCTAAGGCAAGCCTATCCCTTCTAAGGGTATATACATCCAGGAGGTCGTGGAGAAAGTAGAGCCTGGAAGAGAGGCAAAATTCTGGGCCATTGGTGACCTTGGAGGAGCCTTTTTCCACTGGAGGAAGGAGAGTACAAGTCTCCAAAGTGGAAGAACATGAATTGCTGGGACAACAAGGTCTACCATAGAGAAGAAACGCATTTTGCTCAAATGTTGGCACCCTGAATACTGGGCCTAAGTTCAAAGCCAGCCTCGGACACCCACTAACTTCCATTTGCTTTAATCCACTGGAGAAGGACATGGCAGTATCTTTGCCAAGAAAATCCCACGGATAGTATTAATGTGCTATGGTCCATGGGGTCACGAAGAGTTTGAACACCACTGAATGACTGAATGACAAGTTATGGCTAGGGGAAAATCCCCTTCCCATTTAGTTACATTAAGTTCTCACCCTGAAATCTGTCCTGAATATAGAGGCCTTCTGTAAAATTTGGAGGATGTTAGAGAGCTGTGTTCTTGTGTCCTATGTTCTTAAGGATCTGGACTACTTGGTGAGAAGCAAAGGCATCCTTAGCTGCTGGAGGTCTTTGCTTTCTCCATTTGTATAATATGCAAAATTTGACCTGCCGCCATCTAACTTCAAGATTTTTCACCTAGGAAATGACTTTTAGCAAATACCTTTCTCTCTCTGGGACTCAGTTTACCTAACTATAAAATGAAGGCTCCAACTAGATGACCGTTATGGTTTGTAACATTTCTAGCTCTATGTTCTAACAAAAGATCATAAGTTTAGAACCAAAAGGGCTCTTAGAGGTGATCTGGTCTCAGCCCTTTCATTTTGTAGATGAAGGAACTGGGAATTCGAGAGCCAGTGTGTCCTAAGAGAGAGTCTGAGACTTGGATCTGAGAAGACAGATTCAAATTCCTCCTTTGATACTGGGTGATGATACTTGTATAGTTTTGGGCAAGACAGTGAACCACTATGAGCCTCAGTTTCCTTCTCTGTAAAATGAATCCTTATCAACTTTAAAGCTATGATCTTATGTCCAAAGAGAGGAAGAGTTGCCCAAGTTAAGACAGCTGGTAAAAAAAAAAAAACAGATCTGGGATTTTATGTAACAAATTGGAACCTCCCAGGTCTACCCATCCACAATCTATGAATTCCCATTAATTCTCTCCAGGGGGGTCATAAGTGCTTGGAATGACAAAATCACCTTTGCTCCTTTTTCCTCATTGGGAAGAGTTTTTGTTCATTTGCATAAATGACAAGCAGATTCTTTGTAGTTCTGCCTCCTCCTGCTCCTGCTAGCTGGTCTCCATGACAACGCGTATGTGGCTTCCCTGGCAGAGTAAGGGAACCAGCATCCCGGGAAGAACTTATTCTCATGTAAATGTACCCAGGGAACCAAATGGAACAGGTTGGAGAACCCTAGATTACAGGATTGGGGGAATGCAGAATGCTTTTCCTTAATGGTACATCATCATTTCAAAGAGATTCTGATGGCAGTGAGGAAACTAGGTTGTCCCTCTCACTCTTTATATCTATGTGGGGTGATCTAGGGGTCCCAGCAAGGATCACCTTCAAAAGGACCTCTCCACCATCTGTCACAGTGCTTGAAATTCCATTGTTGTAGATTCATTCCTTTGTATGTCATTAGAAGATGTTTCTATGATTTCATATGTATAGTCCATATAATATTGCTTGCCATCTCAATGGGTGGGGGAAGGATGAAAAGAGAATTCAGAACTCAAATTTTTATAAAATAAATGTTAAAAATAAATGATAAATTTATTTAAAAAAAAAAGATGTCAGCACCACTGCAAGAAGTAGTACCATAAGCCATCCAGGCAGGAGTATGATTAGTTAATGTTTAACTAATTAGAAGAAAATGGTGAATCTTTTCTCCATGTCCCAAGTTGGCTCTGGGGGAGAAAGAAATGTACTGAACACACTTTTAAGTTTAATCAACATTATATAATTTTCTCCTTCCCTTTCTTAAATCTAGATAATCGCCAGAACTATAATAAACCAAGCCCTGATTTTTAGTCTTTGCTGATGCTCACACCAAACAGTTAACAGTTGGCTCTCCTGAGTGGGTTTGAGCTGCCTCTGGCACAGTCCTGCCATAGAACCTGACAGATCCAATAGTTCTTGATATCAAAGTCCTATTGGGCCAGACCCAAGATAGGGGTTTGGGGTGGGATGGGGAAGTGAGGCCATTAAGAGGTGGGACAAAGGAGGTAGGAAGTGCCAAAGACAAATGTGACTACTCTGCTTAAATGAATTTCTCATTGCCCCTGGAAGCTCCTCATGCTGTCTGGCCTTTGAAATGGCTCCCATGGCCTTGGAACAGTAGGTTCTCTTAGCATTTTGTCTTCCTTTATGCACTTATACATGACAGGGAGTATGAACAAGTGAATAGAAAGCTTCCTCAAAGACAGGAACACCTGTTCAAGTCTTTTCTCTGACTAATACTGTCTGTGTGATTCTGATCAAATCAGGCTGACTTTCTTTACCTCCCCGTCCCCTCTCTTAAAACAGGTATTCTCAAACTTTTGGATCTCAGGACTCCATTGCATTCTTAAAAATTACTGAGGACCCCTCAAAGAGCTTTGTTATATCTACTGATATTTATTTTGCTACAAATTAGTACGGTCCTGGCAGAGAATGGTGAATCTTTTCTCCATGTCGCAAGAACTCCTCTTTCCTTCTATCACCAGAATAATAGTAAAATTTCTAGGAAGACAAACATCATCTCATGTTTTTAAGGAGAGAGAAAATGTAGGGTGGAGAGGGGTCATAGCTAGTAATACCGGAGCCTGGGGCAAGTGTCACAACACATACCTGGGATAAAGTTGTTAGAGGGGGTTGGGAAATAGACACACTTGAGGGCAACGCCTTTGGCTTTAGGGTGTCCATGTGAGCAGAAGGGAAGCGAAAATATTCCCACTCTATTTTAACTGATTGTTCCTGCTATTGGGGGCTAAGCTCAGTTAGCTTTCACCTACTAAAGGACAACAAATGTTGTTGTAATCCTTTAAATGTCAGATCCTGGGACAAAACTCTGGAAGCCCTTCCCTAGTTATAACTTTGAGAGAATAGTATGTTCATAATATCTAAGAGTGGGAATAGACTTGTGAAGGGAGCAAACATGGTGCCCTGAAGAAAGCCAGGGAGAGCAGGAGATGGCAATGAATGGGGGAGAGAATTCCAGGCATGATGGACAGCCAGAGAAAATGCCCAGAATCAGGAAGTAATCTTGAGGATCAGGGAGAGGCAGAAAAAGAGGAAGTTACTATTGTCACCCAACCATAGAGGGGAAGAGAGGTAAGTTGGTATGGGGGGACAGGGGGTAGAGTGGAGATAAAAGTATAAGAAAACTGGACAGGTTATAAAGGGCTTTGAATGCCAGAGGATTTTATATTTGTATAATCCATTGCATCTATGGAACATTGCCCATAAAGTCAGATTTTTTTGGATGTATTCATTTTTTTTTTTTACTAATTTTCCCCCTCTTCCTCTTAAAAAAAAATCTTTGTTATAAGGGATGACTATCATATGATGGAAAAAGAGAATAGTGAGTAGAAATCTAGGCAGGGTTAAAACAAAAGATACCAATAATTAATTATATAAATAATAATCAATAAGTACACTAGGGGCTTGCATTCTCTCCACCTTTCAGTTAATTGTCTAAGAGTAACAATGTAGTCTGCTGTGGAATATCTTTTGGAAAATCCTGCCTCTTTTCCTTTTAATATACACTTTCTGAGAGTTCCCTTGATGAGTATTTTGGTTATTCTCATAAAATTTTTATGTAGTTGGGAAAGTAGGTTTATGAGTCTTCAGACTCATATCTGTTATCAATGTGCCATACAGACATATATGGTAAAACTATTATGAAAGACAATTTTATAGAGTGGGAAAAGCACTGGCCTGGGAGAAAGGCACTCTGGGTTCTAGTTGTGGCCAGACCCCTGACTCGTTATGTGATCTTGGGAAAATCCTTTCACCTTTCTAGGTCTCAGCATCTTTTGTAAAATGAGGGGGTTGAACTAGAAGACCACTGGAGTCCTTTCCAGATTAAGCTCTGAATTATTATCAATAATAATTATTATTATTTAAAATAATTACAAAGCAATATTCACATAACTGTAATACCTTAAAGCAGTGGTTCTCAACTTTCCTAATGCCATGACCCTTCAATACTTGTATGTGGGCATATCTGCATGTGGGCAGACCCACCTGGAGACGGATAGAGGAGCAGTGTCTCGGTTCCTAAGACCATCGGAAATAAGTTTTCCGATGGTCTTGGGTGACCCCTGTGAACCCTGTGAAAGGGTTGTTCAACCCCCAAAGGGGTCGTGACCCACAGGTTGAGAACCACTTCTAAAGGGAGTAAATAAACATTCGTTAAACATCTACTCTATACTAGGAATTGTGATAAGTACTTTACAAATATTAAAATCCCTCAGGGGGGAGGTACTACTGTTATCTCCATCTTACAGCTGAGGAAAGTAGGGCAAACAGAGAGAGGTTAAGTGACTTGCCTTGGGTCACACAGCTAGTAAATATCTGAGGTCAGATTTGACTGTAGCTGCCTCAAAAGGCAGTATAATTGTATTATTATCACTGTTATTACACCAGTGGGGTTGGGTACATTTGTCAAAAACAGGTCCAAGCTAGAGCTTTGACTTATGGAGATGGGTGAAAGGAAATGGTGGAGAGAGGAACAAAGCTTCTGAACTCAAGTATTACTTTGATATTATGAAGCTTTGGAATTCATTTCTACACTCACTTATTGCCAAATCTTTGGTCTTTTCTTAGTCTTCAGCCCTCTTCACCTTTCTGCAACATGATGCTACTGACCACATTCTCCTGGATGCTCCATCCTGTCTGGGGCTTGGGGCCATTCTTCTCTCTTTGTTCCCCTTATGCTTGTCTGATCACTGTTTCTTATCACACACATGTGTACGTACATATACAATATGTGTATATATGTATAAATATATGTGTGTGTGTATATATATATATACATATATATATATATATACATATAGGAGATAAATAGATGTAGATCTGTCTTGTTATTCAGTTGTTCTCAAGCATGTACTCTGTGACTCCATTTTTGGTTTTCTTGACAGGAGTGGTTTGCCATTTCCTTCTCCAGATCATTTTACAGATGAGAAAATGGAGGCAAACAGGGGTAAGTGACTTGCCCAGAGTCACACAGCTAGGAAATATCTGAGGCTGGATTTGAACTCATGAATTCTTTATTCACTGCTCTTACCTACTCAGTAAACCCTAGGGGCTCCTTATTGCCTCTAGGATCAAATACGAAATTGCTGTTTGGCATTTTACACTCTTTGTAACTTGTCCCCAACCTACCTTTGCAGCCTTATTGTCCTTCCTTCCTCTTACTGCACTCCATGGTCTACACATAATGTATCTTGTTCATTGACACCCCATCTCTTGTCTCCATTGCTTTAGAATCAAACTTCATTTGTGAAACTTCATGAGCAACATTGCCTCAAAGTATTTAAAAGTGGTGTAGGGGATAAAATAGGTTTCTTAAAAGTTTGTCCTGGTTCTCAAAGAGGCCAGATCACACTTAGGTCATTTGAGGATGAAATTGGAAGGAGTACAACAAACAGATAAAAAATGGAAAAGATCTATAAAAATTTCTACAATAAACAGTTACAGTTTGTTCAGTGACAAACGGGGGATTCCAACAGGAAGTAGAAATACCTCTACAGAAAATAAAGATAAGAAAAGTCACTGGGGCAAATCAGGCATTTATCAATGAGGTGTGTTTTGGAAGCAAGACAGTTTTGAGACTGTTGGGGGATTCAATACTTTAGATGAAAGAGGGGAAAACAGTGAATGCCTGGGGTAGGGGGCAGAATCACAAATGTTATTGCTAACCAAGAAACAGGTAATTGAGAGAATATGCCTATGTTCTCATCTCTACAAAATCTTGATGAAAATAATCTACCATCATACCAAGGACATTGTTCCCCAAAATATGAGAAGGTAATAAACAGACAATAGTACAAAGTTAAATAGAAAAGCACAAAGGGTACAGTGTCCTTCTGTGGTTATAGTTTGCCAACGACAAAACCCCCAACCTGATTGATCGGGTAAAACAAAATGCAGTCTTTGACAATCTCCTCCAATAAGTTTTCTCCCGTGCATACACGCATACACATATGCATACATGCATACATACATACATACATATATATAATTTCCCCCAGATTACATGCTAAAACAATTTTTAAACATTTAAAGCCTTGAGTTCCAAATCCTATATCTCTTGTCCTCCCCCATCCCCCCTCCCTGAGATGACAAGCAATCAGATATAGGTTATACATGTACAATTATGTAGAAAATTTCCTTATTAGTCATTTTGTACAAGAAAACTCTAATAAAAAGGAAGAAAGGAGGAAAGAAAGAGAAAGAAGAAGGAAGAAGGAAAGAAGGAAAGAAAGAGAGAAAGAAAGGAAGGAAGGAAGAAAGAAAAAGAGAAA
>CM053583.1:377132515-377175857 GCA_028627135.1 Pseudochirops cupreus | reverse complement strand
CACAAAAACTAGCCGTGTGACCGTAGGCAAGTCACTTAACCCCAGTTGCCCTCCAAAAAGCAAAAAAATAAAAAAAAAATAAATGATGAGCAGGATGGTTTCAGAAAAAGCTGAGGAGACTTTTATGAACCCATTTTTTGTCTGTTTTCTTTTGCAACATGGCTAATATGGAAATATGTTTTTCATGACTTCACATGTATAATTGATATCAAATTGCTTGCCTTGTCAATGAGCTGGGGAGGGGCCAAAAAAAGAAATAGAATTTGGGACTCAAAATTTTTAAAAAATGAATGTTCAAAATTTTTACATGTAATTGGGAAATATTTAACAAATAAAAGTATATTGAGAAAAGAAAAAAAAGATTTGGTCCAATGTCCTAGACTACTAAAATATTTTCAGTATTTTCTTTGCCTTAAATATTCAAATATGCAAATAACTCTGCGACTTTGTCAATTTAGATTTTCCCTTTAACATTTCAGATTCCATCCCACCCAGATCTGTGGGACTCTTGTCCATGCATTCCCACAAGTTTGTCACAGACTTCTACTCAATGTGGTGGGGGATTTCCTTGATTTCTCCTACACTTGTGAGCCACACCAGTGGAACACTTCACTTATACAGCTGCCATCCCTTACTCCTGCCATGTGACCAGTCCTTCGACTCTTTTGCTCCTACCTTTCCCTAAGGACCACCCTTACTCCTATTCTTCAAAATTCCTTATTTTTTATATGTTGGAGCTTACTCCCACCTCTCATGTACCTTTCCTTTTTTTTTAGTGAACCAGTTCAGCTATAGACTGTTTATTATCTGCTCTCCAGTCCCATGCTCCCTTGTCCTAGTACCAATCTTGTCTTATCAAAATCCCACCATTCATTACCTTTGTGCCCACTCACATGCTGCTATACAGAAATGGAGGAAGTCATGTACCGTTGATGACTGTCCACTACAAATTCGTTACCTAATCTCAACTGCACCTTCACTGAAGGAAGACAATCCTTTCATTCCTCTCTAATAGATACTCTATCCCCTTCATCACAGAAGCATTTGGAAACTCTCTTCTCTCTTCAAACCTTCCACAGCATCTGCTCTCCCTATCCCCTTGCTTCATACTTTACCTAAAAAATCTAGTCTATTCACCCATAAGTTGCCTCTTCTTCTCTCCTTTTTATTTCCCAATCACATGATTCACTAACATCCACTATTGTTATCTCCTTTACATCACTCTCTCATGAAAATGTGGTCTTTCTTACCAACCTCCTTACATTTACCTTATTCTTATCCTTTCCATTTCCTTCAGCAGATCGCTTCCACTCTTACCTTTAATCTTTGGTCTCTCCCTGTCTACTGGTTTCTTCTCTGCTGCCTACAAACACACCCAAGTCTTTTTTATCCTTAAGAAACTCTCACTAAATTCCATCATCCTTGCTAGCTATCATCATATACTTCTCCCTTTTCAAGTCAAATGCCTTGAAAAAAGCCATCTACACTCAGTGCCTTCACTTCCCCTCCTCTCAGTCTTTTAAATCCTTTTGAATCTTGTTTCTGACCACACAACTCATCTGAAATTAGTCTCTCCAAAGTTCCAGATCCATGACCTCTTCTTGGTCTTCATCATTCTTAACCTCTTTGCAGCATTTGACATTGTTGGTCACCTGCTTCTCCTGGATACTCTCTCTTTTCTGGATTTTCATAAGCCTGCTCTCCCTTGGGCCTTCTGCTATCAGGCTGACTGTCCTATGTTAGTCTTCTTTTCTGGATCGTCATCAATGGTTCATCAGTTAATTCTAGGTGTTTTGGGAGGGTCTGTCCTAGGCACTCCTTTTCCCTTCTCTATACCCTATTTGGTGATCTCATTGGGTTCCTACAGCTTCCATTAGCATCTCTTTGCAGATGGATCCCAAATCTGTATATCCAGCTTCCCTCTTTCTCCTTAGTTACAGTCCTACATCCCCAATGGCCTAATTTGATATTTAAAACTGAAGGTCCTCAAGGCATCTCAACCTCAACACCTCCAACGCAGAACTCACAATCTTTCCTTTGAAACTCACATCATTTCCAAATATCCTTGTTAATATAGAGGGCATTGCTATACCTCCAGTCAACCTGCTTGACATCATCCTTGACTCTTCACTTTGGCACCATCATCCACTCCTAACTCTCTCTCATTCTCTTATCTAATCTACTGTCAAATCTTGTCTGTTCTATTCACTTCCATGACATCTGTAGCATATGTCCCCTTCTTTGGGCTTGTGGTCTCCCCCAGGTCAGATTTATTGCTTTTTTCCTAGACTATTGTAATAGCCTTTCATGTGGCCTCCTCATCTCAAGTCTCTCCTCACTCGAAACAGAGACATCAAAGTGATTTTCCTAAAACACAAAGCTGTTCAATAGTTTTCTATTAGCTCCAGGTTCAACTATAAAAACTCCTCTATTTGGCATTTAAAGCTCTTTACAACCCAGTCCCTTACTCTTCTTCCAGTCTTCCTCCACATTAGTCCCCTCCATATATTCTTTGGTCCAGTCATACTTGCTGTAGAGGCAACCACACTGGCATCAGGATGGCTGCTAGCACAGGTTCTTAGATCTGCTTTACTAGGAAAGAGAGACATTTAAGGGGTCAACAATCTTTTTAAATTACATTCACTAGTTCAAGTGAAAAGTCAACACCCAGAACTTCAGAGAAAATATCATTAGAGAAATAAAGACCAACAGACAGAGCTCTGTCTGCCTGAATCACCTATACACTTTACATACATTCCTGGATGGGGAGAGCCTTTACATCTGAGCTGTCAGGGAGCTCTGAACATACAGCCACTCAGAATCTCAACCAGGGAATCACAAGATCCTTCTCCTAAGCAAACCCCCAAAGCAAAATATCGACTCAGAGTACATGTACACTTCTCAGAGCCAGAGGGCATCACAACCCTCCTGACTGGGTGCCTAATTAGAAATTAGCAAAAGGTGTGAAAGTCTTCCTACAAGCAAGCTTTCCTTAAAGGACTCCACACGAGGCCTATTAATGTGGGGGAGGGGAAGATCCTAATCCCATTAACATTACATTTGCCCACTTGCTTCTCCCACATGGCATTCCATCTCTCCTATCTGGATCTTTGCACAGGTTATTACCCCCCCCCCCCCCAACACCTTGAAAGCACTTCCTCCTTGTCTCTTGGAATCTTTGGTTTTCTTTGAGACTCAACAAGTGCCACCTCCTACAGGCCTATAGAGACAGCTTGATGGCATAGTGAATGGAGCACTTGGAGGGTTTGGAGTCAAGAAGATCTGAATTCAAATTTAGCCTCTGAGACTTACTAGCAATGTGACCCTGGGGAAGTCACTTAAGCTCTGTTTTCCTCAGTTTCCTCAACTGCAAAATGGGATTAATAATAGCTCCTCCCTCATAGGGTTGTTGGGTAGATTAAATAAGATGAATTTGTAAAGTACTTAGCACAGTGCTTGGCACATAGTAGGCATTTAATAAATGCTTGGTTCCCTTCCTTCCTCTTTCTTGTTTCTCCCGTTGCTAGTGCCCTCTCTCACAAAATGACCTCTGTATATATTCTGCATATATCTGTATATATTTATAAATATATTTATATCATAATATATTATATATTTATGTAATATGTATTATATAATATATAAATATAATTATAACATCCATTTATATAATATATTTATATTATATATTTATATAATATGTATTATATACAATGTATAAATAAGTATATCTACAACATATATTTATAAATATTGTCTCCCCTTTTAGAACATCAGCTCTTTGAGGATGAGATTGTTTTGGTTTTGTCTTTGTATCCCTAGTGTGTGGCATGTAGTAGGCATGTAATAGAATCTGAGGGCAACAGCATGGCGAGCAGACTTCCTGTGGCTCAGCAGGCCATGATCACAGGTTCATAGTAGGTGGGGCTGGAAGAGGCAGGAAAGATCACTGGGAGGCTACAATTACTAAGAGCTTATACTTACAGAGTGCCTTGTGGTTTGCAAAGGACACCTATGGGGCATAGATAGGATAGAGCCCTGGACCTGAAGTCAGGAAGACCTGAGTTCAAATTCAGCCTCAGACACTTACTAACTGTGTGACCTTGGGCAAGTCACTTAACCCTGTTTGCCTCAATTCCTCATCTATAAAATGAGCTGGAAAAGGAAATGGCAAACCAGTCTGATATCTTTGCCAAGAAAACCCTAAATGTTTTTTTTTAATTTAGTTTTCACAACTGAAATGACCAAATAACAACAGTATTTATAGAGTGCTTTGTGGTTTGAAAAGGACACCTAGGTGGTTCACCGGATAGAACACTGAACCTGAGTCAGGAGGACCTGAGTTCAAATATGGCCTCAGACATTTAACACAAAAAACTAGCCATGTGACCTTGGGCAAGCCACTTAACCCCAATTGCCCTACCTCTGAAAAGCAAAAAAAAAAAAATATCAGTCTCAAATACTTACTAGCTGTGTGACCCTGGGCAAGTAATTTAATCTCTGCCTCAGTTTCCTCAGCTGTAAAGTGGGGACAATAACAGCACCTAGCTCGTAGGATTAATATAAGGATCAAATGAAACAATGCTAAGGCACTTAGGACAGTGCCTGGCACAGAGCAGGCACTGGATAAATGTGTTTTTCTCTCCTCTCTGCTTCTCCCAAATGCTTGACATATATTGCCTTATTTGATACTCACAACCCTGTAGGGTAAGAATTACAGCTACAGTTTCACAGATGAGGAAGGCTTTGCTTCATTCTTCATTCATCCCTAGCACTTAGCTCAGTGTCCAGCTCCCAGTGGGCACTTAATAAATGCTTGTTGATCGACTGAGGATGAGGAGACTGAGACTTGGAGAGGCCTTGCGTAAGGTGGCAAAGGAAGCAGGAATTTGGAGCAGTTCTTTCCAGCGTTATTTTCCCTATACCACATTTCTAGAACTAGTGTCTGCTCTTTGCGGAGGTCTCAGACAAGTAGCTCTGGGCTTCCGATGAAAGGAAGCTGGAGGAGAAGGAGATGACATCAGGCTAGGAGATTCTTTTCCATGGGCCTCAGTTTCTCGATCTGTACAAAGAAGGGATTGGACTTGGCGATCTGTCTGTAACTTCCCTTCTAACTCAAAAAGTCTCTTGTTTCTGAACTTCTGTGTGGTTGTGGCTCGTCAGGCTGAGCTCTCATGACTGTCGAAGCCTCCTCTGGTTGTAGACAAGATTGAAGCCAGCAGGGAGGCATCGGCATGGGAAGACAACCGTGCTGAGCTAAGAATGAGTCTTGTTATCATGTTGGTTGGGGTTCCCAGAACCCAGGAACCCAGCAGTGGCCCAAATAAATGGAAGGCAGCTGCTATTGTGAATCATCCCAGTTCCAGTCCCGGGGAAACTTGAGACTACAAAGAAGGATCTGAAGAAGGGGCCATAGACAGAGGAATGATGATGGCAGTGGTGTGTCACAAGATGAAAAGCAGCAGAGCTAGTTCTGGCCCAGAAGGTCCAGTCATGAGTCACAGGATCTTAGAATGGGAAGGCACCTTAGAGAGAAATGAGCTCACCCATCTCATTCTAAAAATCAGGCAGAGAGATCAATGGATTTCTTGAAAATCATACATGGAATAAGTTATAATAACTGATATCTGTATATCACATTTATACATTATCCCATTGACCTTCACAACAGCTCTGTGCAAATAGTTATTTTTAAATATTCCTATTTGACAAAGGAAGAAACTGAGGCCCACAAAGGTTATGTGACTTGCCAAGGGACGGGTCACACAGTAGGAAGTGGGATTTGAACTCATTTCTTACTGTTTCCAAATCTAGTCTCTGAGGAAGAGCTCGCACCTCTCCTTGCCAAAAGTAAACCCCTCTACATTTGTCTTTGACACTGCCTCTCAATTTTCTTTAGCAAACTGCTCCCATGATCATACCCAGTCTCTTTCTGTCTCTCTCTGTCTCTCTCTCTGTCTCTCTCCTCTCTCTGTCTGTCTCTCCCTCCCTCCCTCTTTGTCTCTGTCTGTCTCTCCCTCCCTCCCTCCCTCCCTCTCTCCCTCTCTCTCTCTCTCTTCCTCCTTCCCTCCCTCCTCCCTCCTCCCTCTCTCTGTCCCTCCCTCTCTCCCCTCTGTCTCTGTTTCTCCATCTCTGTCTCTTTGTCTCTGTCTCTCTCAGTAGAACTAGAAATGGAACCCAGGGCTTCTGACCTTTTCCACCATGCAATGCTCCCTTTGTAGGTGGGGCAAAAAGGGAAGTGTTCTCGCGGAAGAAGATCAAGCCAGAGCTGAGATTGGCGGGTCGGGGAGGGGCAGTAGAGAGACAAGCCATAAATATGTCAAATTCTAGCTGTAGACATCACACTTTTTCTGGCTGAGTGGGGCAAACCCAAAACTTAATGTGATCATAGCTATAAAAAACTCTAAGAAATCAACCCAGAGAGATAATGGGGGGACAAAGATGACCTTGGTACCTTGTTTCTTACAGTCAAAGGATTTTGAACTGCATGTGTCTTTCTTGATCTAATTTTATTTTATTTTTTAATAGATCTAAGATCTCAATCGAGTAAGTATACCCCCCATCAATGCAGGTCACTCCACAGCCTATCCTATTCCATTTTTGTCCCTGTTTTCTATAAATCTACCATAAAAATCTACCCAATTTTGTGTGTGTGTTGGGGGAGGTGGGGAGGGGGGATTTTCAAGATAGAGCTTGGGCTGTTGGTCTGCTGTCTTGAACCCTCAGACATGACTGGCTCACCTCCTCTTTCTTGAGAAATATCACCAAGATATTATTATGTCATGCATACATACATGGACTTGAGAATATTACCCATGCTACGTGTCAGAACAAGTCACACAAATGTTGGCCATATCTAGCAACCTCTTAACTACACCCTCCACCAGTCTTTCCATTATCCTTGAGATTACTTGCCGTTTCATTCCTTCTGAGACTGGTTGTTTCCTTAGTTTACAGTCATTCAGATGCATTAGAAACAAAAGATGGGCTTTTGAGACACGATATAAAATTGAGAAACCATGCCCCACTCCTTCTCACAGTCCAGGCTGCTTCAGTTTCTCTCCTCAGACATCACAGATGCTTTTCAAAAGCAGATCTAGAGTACCAAAGAATTCATATTACTAGTCCTTACATCTAAGCACCTTCCTCCCTCCCCCTGCCTTCTTAAGAGGTTTTTATTCTTTTTGAGGGAAGAACAGATTCTAGGTAGAAACATCAGGCAAGAAAAAACGCTTTTTCTATTTGAGTCCTCTCTGTTAGGAAAATCAATATGTACTGATCTCCCCCGGCAGAGCCATTAAGCATTCTCCAAAATGGAGCGAAGGCAAGGCTAGGGTCACTGCAACTAGGCCTAGAGAGAGGACCCAGCCTCCCTGTCTTCCAGTGAAACAAAAGCTGGAGCCCCCCACCCTCTCAGGGGAGTGAGACAGAGGCAGCCGGCTGGCTAATTGCTCTGATGTTGGTGACATCTTCAAAGACCTTGTTAGTCAGCTTCCATTCAGTGCTGTGCCAAGGAGGAAGGTACATTCATTATGGAGACATCAGCTTTATTGGAACTTTCTGAGTGAATTGGGGCAGGTGGGGGAGGGGGAGAGTTGTACATGCTGTCCCTTGGACCCAGTTTGTTGGTCGGGCCTCTGTTTTCCTGCCTCTCCCCTCCTGGAGGCCTTGTCCATCGAGAACTTGCCAGCTCAACCTTTGGAGTGAGTTAGTTCTACTCAGAACAGCTCTGGGGAAAAAACACTTTTGTTACTAATCCAGTCCCTATTAATATTAGTGATTCCACCCCCTTTATGCAATAAAAGAGCACTGGACCTTGAGGTACGACCCAAGGCTATAGTCCTGTCTCTGCCACTGGTAATATTAATGGTACGTGCCAGTCAATCTATAAGTATGTATTAAGTGTCTGTGATGGCCAGGCATGATTACTAAGACCTGGGAATACAAGCAAAGGCTATGTGTGTGGGGGCATGTATATATCTATATCTACATATATATGTATATATTGATACATGCATATACATACATGCATGTGCGTGTGCGTGTGTGTATCCCTGCCCTCCAGGGGGATACATTCTAATGGAGGAGACGACATGTTAATAGGTACCTTCAATACGTATACAGAGTAGGTGAAGGCAGTAATGGCCATCTATAACTAACTAGGCATAGAACACGTAGCTAGCATTTACATAGCACTTGTTACACACCGGCCACTATACTAAATACTTTATAATTATTTCCTCATTTGATCCTCACAACAACCCTGGGGAAGCAGATACTGTTATTAACCCCATCTTACGGATGAAGAAATTGAGGCAAAAGAAAGTTAAATGATTTGCCCAGGGGTGACATCTAGTAAGGGTGGGAGGTCAGATTTGAACTCAGGTCTTCCTGACTCCTGGCCTGGAGTTCATCCACCCACACCACCTAGCTAAAGGTGAGCTGAAGGAAGCATTTGGGTCAGAAAACCTGAGTTTGAACCCTGGCTGAACGATTTGGGAGCATAACAGGGTAGACTGTGGTGGTCAGTGAAGGTTTCAGGGAGAAAGTAGGCCTTGAAATATTTGTAGGCAGAGGAGAGAGAGGGCATTCCAAGCAGGGGAGGGCACATCACGGGCAAAAGCACAGAAAAGAGAATAAGTTTGATAACAACAAAACAAAACAATCATAGTACTTCTACAGTGCTGTACATGTGTTACCTCGTTTGAATCTCCCAATTGTCCTGTTCGGTCCCAGCTATTATTATCCCCACTTTACAGATGACAAAACTGAGAATGTGGAACATTAGGAGGTTTTCCTGGGGCCACATGAACAGTAAGTGTCTGAAGCAGGTTCTGAGCTCCTTCAGACTCAATTTCCTTATCCGTGAAATGTGCTTAAACATCACACCCACTTCACAAGAGAAAATACAAAAGCCGCTCTGCAAATCTTAAAGCTGTTTAGCTATGACTATTATTATTAGAGACAATGGAATGTAATGGATATAGTCTTCCCATTGTCTCTCTCAGGAGGAAGGCATCTTAGGGAATATTCTAAACATGGCCTTTTGTGCCCCCTCGGATATGTTGCCAGGCCCTCAAAGGCTCACCCTTCCCCACCCCGGGGGTGGCAATTAATTATGACATCCTTATTGTCTCCTAAGATCACCAGCACTTCTGTTATTTCTTATTAGTCAAGTGGAACTTTAATTAAATCTGAAAATAACAGACCCAGTGACCAAAAGAAAAAAAAATCAGAAAGAAAAGAAATTGCCTCGAATGGCTTTATATTAGTTGAGAATCTTTCATTGTTTAAGGATGGAGAAGGTTCCTCCATGCTCTGCATGGTGACTGCCTGGGTCTGCCCTGACAGCTGGAGGGGAGTGGGCAGTGAAGGTGGTGAGACAGATGGAGGTATCATCAGAAACTGCGGCACTGACCAATTTTGATGAACCGGACTCTTCTCAGCAACACAAGGTAATAAGACAACTCTAAAAGACTCAGGATGGAAGGAGATGTCCACCTCCAGAGAAAGATCTAGAAAGAACAGACAGACTGAAGCAAACTACCTGCTCTCTTTCTTTTCCAAGTTTGGTTTTGTTGCTTCTTTCCCATTGTTCATTCCATCGGTTACAACCCTTCTTTACAACCAGACTAATGTCTTATGTGAAAGTATTTGCAGATTCTATGCTTGATTGCACGCCGCCATTGGGAGGAGGAGGGGGAGAAAATTTGAAACTCAAGGGACTGTGGAACTGAATCTTGTAAACTAAAAGTAAACAAACAAATCAATAAAAAAAATTTAATTAAAAAAAAAAGAAACTGCATCACTGGTCCATGATATGGACCTCCAGGTCACATAACGCTAGGCCAGTAGCAATGGGAAACTTAGGAATAGTCTTGACTTCAACCAAAGGCAGTTGTCATTCAAAGACACATAGAACAACACGTAGGGCTAGTTCAGTCTTTAAAATACATTCTTTTTTATTTTTTTAAATTGATTTGTTTGTTTACTTTTAGTTTACAAGATGTAGTTCCACAATCCCTTGAGTTTCAAATTTTCTCCCCTCTCTCTTCCCCCTCTCCCCCCCCCCCGCCACCGGCAGCTTGCAATCAAGTATAGGATCTGCAGATACTTTCACAATGGACATTAGTCTGGTTGTGTAGAAGGGTTGTAACCGATGGAGTGACCGATGGGAAAAAAGAAAGAAAACCAAACATGGAAAAGAACGAGAGCATATAGATTGCTTCAGTCTCCATTTAAACTCTGTTCTTTCTAGATCTTTCTCTGCATGTAGATATCTCCTTCCATCCTGAGGCTTGTAGAGTTGTCTTGTAACTATGCGCTGCTGAGAAGAGTCCAGTTTTTCAAAGTTGGTCATCACACATACGATGTGTCTGTGATTGTGTACAAGTTTGTCCTGGTTCTGCTCTTCTTGCTCAGCATCAGTTTGTATAAGCCTCTCCAGGTGAATATGAAGACTGTCTCCTCCCCATTTCTTGTAGCACAATAGTATTCTGTTACATTCATATACCACAACTTGTTTAGCCATTCCCCAATTGATGGGCATCCAGGATCAAAAAGATAGGTGAAGAAGAAGCAGGGGAGATCAGCTGCATTGGATGAAGGGCCTTGAGGTCCATGCCCGGTGCCCGGGAGGATCATCTTCTCCAAGCCTGGAGAAGGGAAGGAAGGCTCAGAAGAGATGTGTCTGAAGGACTGCCCCATGAAGGAGAGGGTAGCTCAGTTCTGCTTGGATGCAGTGGGCAGAGTAGGAGTGGAAGTCATCAGGAAACAAATTTGCCTGCCACGTCAGTAAAAACTTTCTGATAAATGGCGCTGTCTGGAAATCAAATGGGCTTCCACAGGAGGCAGTGGATTAGCCTCATCTGGGAGGTCAATTCAGTTCAATAAAGATTTATTAAGTGCTCACTGGGTGCCGGCCACAGTGCTGAGAATTTAAGATACAAAAAAGAAGAAAAAATAGAATCAAGTGTCATCAAGTTTTCAGGGATAAAAATAGGTCCCATTTCAGAACTGGTTTCAAAAAAGTCATTGGACTGATCTGTCACTGGGAGGCTCTGGGAATTCTTTAGGTATGCACGTTGGGTGGTAAGTAGCATGTTGTCTAGAGTTGTTTTAGCTAGTTAGAAAGCAGGATCCCAGCAGAAAGAGAGTTTAAGCATCAACTCCACAGTTTAAAAACCATATGTATGCCCAGGTAGGGCACTGAATTCTTCTAAATTTCCTCATCTGTTAAACAGAGGTAATGGTCTCAGCTCTGTTCACCTCCCAAGGTCCTTGGCAGGACAGAGAAGCAGGAGAGCTCTCTCTATCAAATTGACATTCCTAAATTACAAATGTGACCACATTTTGTTGTTTTTCCAGTTGTGTCTGACCCTCCCTGACCCTGTTTGGGGTTTTCTTGTCAAAGATACTGGAGTGGTTTGCTGTTTCTTTTTCCAGCCCATTTTACAGATGAGGAAACTGAGGCAACAAGGCTTAAGTGACTTGCCCAGGGTCACACTGTTAGTAAGTGTCTGAGGCCAGATTTGAACTCAGGGAGATGAGTCTTTCTGACTCCAGGCCTAGCATTCTATGTACTATGGCACCACCTAGCCTCCTTCAACAGTCCTAAATTATAAGTGGGCCTTGTGACTCCCTTATTAAAGAAGAGTCAGTGGTTCCGTATCATCTTTAGGTTAAGATACAAACTCTTCTCTTTGACACATCAGGCCCTTCATGATCTGGCTCCAATCCATCTTTCAGACGATTTCACATTACTTCCCCTCATGTACCTTATATTTCAGCCACCCTGGACTATTTACTGTCCCTTCCTTGTTATGATAGTTGTCCATCTCCCATCTCTGTGCCTTTGCACAGAGCTGTCACAGTTAAAGGAAGTTAGCCTGTTGGCTAACTTGGGACTCCGGGACAAAACTAGGGCCATGTTGTAGAAGGGGACGTCTGTCCGCTCAGATCCAGAACACTCTCTCTTCTCATCTAGCTCCAGGGCTGTTACTTCCTACCCTTAATGATACCCCAACAATTAATACTCTCCTCCCATAAATGACTTTGTATTAACTTCACATTTAATTTGAATTAACTTATCTGTGTACATGCATTTTCCTTTTGGTAGAATATAAGGTCCATGAAGGCAGGTGACATTTTCCATTTTGGTCTTTGTAGTGCACTCTCTGGGTTGCTTCTCTGTGCCTTCCTTCTCTCCTTCCCAAGAGATGAAGAGCCATTCCCTCTCACAGGCTGGTTTCTTCAACTGTTGGCTTTTGTCTGAACTTACTAGAAAACTAGCAAATGCAGCTTTTTAAGGGCCTTCAAGGCAGTGCCCAATCTTCCTTGATTGATAACATATCTCCCCTTCCAATTCAATCATGCAAAATTCCTTCACATTTTGTAATGAGATTTATCTACCTCTTGCTTCCTATTATCCTATCAATGGTGAGTGGATGGGAAAAACTAGGTCTCAGCCAACCCATATTGCTTATCCCCAGTGCCCATCACAAGAACCTGTCTGAACTTGGAAATTGGGCTTACTGATTATGAAAGCTAAGACTGACTAGCTAGGGTGATTTATTATGGTCACTTTTGCCCAAAGCCCATCCCCATTTCCAAAAAAGTAAGAGAGAATGGTAGGAGGTGACCCATGACCAAGCAGATTGGGAATTGCTTTAGCAGATAGCATTGCTGATCTCAAAATGCTAAGTAATGACTGATTACTAGGTTCACCCTGGGGTCCAGATTGTTAGCCCCTTTTCTTGGGTAGAGGCCTAGAGTTGGCATCAAGGCATTGTAGAACCAAAGGGCCACCGTTTGTTCCTTGGTAGCATCCTCTATTCCAATTGGCTCCTGATCTAGTCCATTGACGCGGGTGAAGATTACAACTCCTACACACCTCGTCCTGGGTCATCAATATCTATTAATATTTTCCATAGCTCTTTTGTGAATGACCTACCCCAAACATGGGTTCCCTCTGGTTCTTTTAATATTTTGTGGTTACCAGTGTGGCATGAGGGTTGTCTCCCCATGATCCTACATTCTTATTTCACCAGCCTTGCTCCTTTTCTGATCACTAATTTCTTGGATAACACATCATTTGATACAGACATCATTTCCTATGCACAAGTTTTCTTTGGTAATATGTTATAGACTACTCAAGTCTAGCTAGATGGTGTAATGGATAGAGTGATAGAGCCTGGAGTCAGAAAGACTAATTTTTGTGAGTTCAAATCCAATCTCAGATATTTACCAGCTATGTGACCCTGGACAAGTCACTTACCAAGTTTGCCTTGGTTTCCTCATCTGTAAAATGAGCTGGAGAAGGAAATGACAAATCACCCTAGTATTTTTACCAAGAAAACCCCAGCTGGGGTCATGAAGAGTCAGGAATGACTGAAAAATGACTCGACAACAGCTCATGCCCAACATGTATCTCTCTATTGCCCTTTGAATCCCCCTCAATTTTCATTTTTTGATGACTGTGATTTTCCATGATTCATAGTCATACAGCAACCTGCAGAGAATGTCAGTGTTAAAAAGATAGATTTTTGTGTCAATGGGCAAATTGGGAGCTCTGAAAGTATGAAAGAATCTCCTAAATGCAATCCAGCTTACTCTTTCTTCATAAAGAGGAGTAAGACATAACTATAGAACAACTGATAGCATTACATTTTCTATCCTGAAATTTTTAAAATTCTGAACTTAAGCACTAAAAAGAGAAAACATTTCCAAGTACACAGCAAAACACAAAAAGATTGCTTACAAAACCATAGATTGCCATTTCATGCTTTTTAAAAAAGTATACAAGAAATTTAACATGTTTTTAAAAGTGATTTTTAAATTTTTAAAACTGGTTGTTTGTGGTTCCTCCTGAATTTCCTTCTGTTCTCCTCTATGTCTTTCATTTTGTTGTTTTTTAATTAAAACTTATTTTTTCAGTTATCAAGCATTTTTTTTTCTTTCCCACATTCTCCCTATTCCCAGGCTCTACCCAGGGGAAGGAGGGCACAAATTCCTTGTAACAAATATTCATGGTCACGCACAACAAATTCTCATGTTGGTCACATCCAAAAATGTGTTTCATTCTTCATCTAGGTGGGCAGCATTCTTTTACATTGGTCCTCTAGAATCCTGGTTGGTCATCGCATTGATCTGAGTTCTAAAGTCTTTCAAAATTGTTCATTTTTACAATGCTATTATTCTTCTTTAAATTATTTCCTTGTTCTACTTGCTTCCCTCTGCATCAACGCATTTATCATTACTTTGAGAAGAACCTTGTCTATAATAAGCTAGTAGATGGGGTCATTCACACAAATAATTTGATGAGTTCAAAGTTTGTTTATAGCTTAAAGATCTTTCTGGAGATCAGAACTGACATAAGCAAAGGCTCCCCATCCCCCAGCTCCAGAGGTAGATATCTGAAGCTGTGTTAATCTTCTGACCTAGATTTTCCCAGTATTCCTCCATCCATCCATCCATCCATCCATCCACATATCCATCCATCCATCCATCCATCCACATATCCATCCATCCATTCATCCACCCATCCATCCATCCACACATCCATCCCTTCTACCAACCTCCCTGCTAGATAAGTGACCAGGAGAAAGAGAAGTGGTTGAATGCAGGTCAAAGAACCTGGATTCAAATTCTGCCTCAATGTTCATTACTTGGGTAACCTTGGATAATAATAATAACAGATTTAAGGTCTACAAAGTGCTATTCAAGAATTATCTCATTTTATTCTGAAAAAAACCCCACCCTAAGAAGCAGGCATTTTTATGATTTTTGTCCTTTGTTCTCAAAGAGGACCATGACCTCAGGGAAGTGATGCCATGACATGCAAGTGAATTTGAATTATGCTTATTTTTACGAAAGAAGTGGGGAAAGGTGAAAAGAACTGTCCAGAGTTACACAGCTAGTAGGTGACTGAGACTAGACTTGAACTTGGGTTTTCCTTGCTCCAGGACCCTGGCTCTGTGCACTATGGCACCATTTACCTGCCTCTCTGGGCTTCAGTCTTCTAATTAGCAAAATTAGGAACTTGGACTATATGTTTTCTTTCCAATTCTAGATCCACAGTCCCATGATCTTCCATTTGCCCCACCTTCTCCCCTGATCCCTCTCCCCTTTAATCCCTACTTCTCTTTCCACTTAGCCCTGATCTCATTCCACTATAGTTTGTTCCAGATGGGCAGAAATATGATCAGTGGAGAGAGAAGCAATAGAGCTGGGATTTGTCTTCCGTGGGAGAGAGATTTATTTATTCCACAAACACTTATGTGTCACTAGGTATAAAGTTCTGCTCTAGGAGCTGCAGGGATACAAAAACCAGTAAGACCTGTTGTTGTTATTCAGTCATGTCTGACTCTCTGTGACCTCATTTAGGATTTTCTTGGCAAAGCTACTGAGAAATTTGTCGTTTCCTTCTCCAGCTCCTTTTACAGATGAGGAAACTGAAGCAAATAGGGTTAAGTGACTTGCCCAAGGTCACATAGCCAGTTAAATGTTTGAGGCCAGATTTGAACTCAGAAAATTAAGTCTTCCTGACTCCAGGCCCAACATTCTATCCACTACACCATCTAGCTGGTAAAAATATATATATATATATATTTTTTTTTTAATGCAATTTTTTAAATAAAATTTCAACTTTTAAAAAATTTATTGAATTTAATTTTTTTTACTCACATTTATATAATGCTTTGCAGTTTGCAAAATGCTTTCTATGCATTAAGGTTGGATATATTTACATTCATTATCTTTAGTAGTAGACTGTGGCTAGAAAAGTAGGGTAGGCTCAGAAAAGGGTCTTGAATACTAGGCTAAAGATTGTAGACTTTATTTTATAGAATCAGTGGTGGGTAGGTTGGGTGCTCATTGCAGTTTTTTTTTCTTAGGCAAAAAAAGATATTATCAGAGTTTTTCATAAAAATGTCCTTCTTTGTGTATATGTAAGATCGATTAGGGTTGGGGAGAGACCTAGGTTGAAAACCTCAGTAGGAAGAAACTGGAGGGGGAAGAGACTAAGCTGGGTAGACCAGTTAGGAGATGCTTCCCATTGCTCAGACAACCATTTCTGAAGACCCCAAAAAAGAGTGGCTATTGTGGCTCTGGAAAGGAAGTGATGAAGTGATGATAGGGAAGGCTGGGGAAGATAATAGTAAGAATCAGTCTGCAGGGCAGAAGCCAACATTGCCACCAAGTGACAGGTTCCTAGCTTAACCCTCTGGCGCAGTGTTTACCCTTTTGCCAAGTGTTAAGCTTATCTAAATTAAACACCAAGTTTCTAATGAAACAATTATATTTATTACACACTTCACCACCTCCTTGAGGGGAGCTATAATTGAGCTGCTGTCCTGGGAAGCTGAGAACACCCTGGTCTAATCATCCCACCCCCGTAATGCCTGTGCAGGCAGCACTGAGAGGTGTTATTAAGCCAGCCAAGGGCAGAGATCTCTCCCAAGCAGCCAGAGACTGCCGCATTGTCTTCCAGGAAGACCCTGTCGTGGAGTCAGTTACCAGAGCTCAACTAGGTTAAAGCCAGGTGCAGTGAAAACATTGAGTCTGCATACCTCGGATGGAATCAGCCAGGAACTTACTAGCTCTGTGGCCACGAGCAAGTCATTTCAACAATTCAGCTTTTTGGCTGCTGTGTTATCTTGTGAAGTTCCTCAAACAGATGCTCTGCTGTCTTTGAAATGATCAATCTCTAGGTCAGAGGCATCCAACGGGTGGCCTTCAACACTCTCAAGAATCAAAGGTAGTTGGGAAATATTTAACAACATAAAACTGTAAAAAAAAAAGAATGCTAAAAATGTTTTTACATATAATTGAAAAAATATACATATTCACATAAAAAACCACTGAGGGGACACGGGGAGTTGAGTGGTGTTTTTGTTTTTGGAACTAAGTCAAGAGTACTATGAAAGAATTGTTGTAAAGTGACTATGGCATAAAATGCACTCATAAAATATTTAAAAATAAAAATAAATTAAAAGCAATAAAACCTAGATAATCTCAAAATGCAGTTTTCTAAGTTAATATATGACCCAAAGGGATCCTTATGTACATGTTAGTGGCCTCGTTTATATCTGAATGTGATACCCCTGCTCTACTTGTTTAAACACAAACAACTTTGATGGGCATGATCTTATTTTTTTATTATAATTTTGCCTTTCTTTGTATTCCTGACTGCGCAGTACCTGATACATAGTAGACACTTAATAAACGCTTGTTGACTAAATGACTGCTGACTACTATCGAGCCTGTAGTCACTAAGACCCCTGGATCTTTTTCAAACTGTTACTTAGCCTGACATTAAGGTAGCAAATAGATACCTGACTGAATTTTCTAAAAAGGATTTTTTTTTTTAGCGTGTAAGACTCATGAGTCCCAACTCCTAAGTGACTTTCTTATTAGATGATTATACATTTCAGTAGAGTGAGCATCACTGAAGGGAGTGGTTCCAAAGACTTCCTAGTAATATGTCTTCTTTCTGTGCTAGGAGAACTGGGATCCAAAAATAATGACTGCCACTGATTAATGGAGTCTGCACCTGGGAATTCCAGCTGGTGACTCTCCCTTGCCTTTAATTATGCTATTATATTGTAAACTTCCTGAGGGCTGGAACTGTCTTTTGCCTCTTTTTCTATCCATAGAGCACAGTGCCTGTCACATAAGGAACTTGTAGTAGGAACTTGAATGTTAGTTGACTGACTGAGTAGTAGGAGTAGGAGCAGGAGTAGTGGTGGTAGTAGGAGTAGGAGTAGGAATAATGATGGTAGTAGTAGTAGTGGTAATAGAAGTGGTAGTAGTAGTAGTAGTAGTAGTAGTAGTAGTAGTAGTCAGCAGCAAATTCTGAGATACAGAGTACATGGGGAGAAAACAGAAGTGACAAGAGGTAAGGCAGATAGAGCACTGGACCTAGAGTCACAAGGGCCAGAATTCGAATTATTCCTCAGACACTTACTAGCTATATGGCTCTGGCCAAATCACTGTCTCCTCATCTGTAGAGTCCCTAGGCTAGAAGTTTTAAATCTATGATCCTTTGACCTTCACAGCAGAGAGATGGGGAAGAAACTGAAGCCCAGAGCAGGGAAAGACTCAACAAACCCGATCACAGAATGACTGGGCTGGGGCTGGAAGGAATTCAGGTCTCTTGACTCATTCCCAGGCTATCTCGCTCTTTCCACTATACCAGACTGTCCCTTGTGTCCCTGGTGCAGCAAAAGGAAGGAAAGGTCATGGGGCCGGGCAGTGGAAAAGGGGCTTGGTGCCCACATCAGTCTGGTCTCCTATCTGACTCTGCAGGGAGTAGCCTCCTTTCCTGCTGTAAACAAAGAAGTCAGTTCCTTCCCTCCTCCCTGCCTGCATCAGGGTCAGATAATGAGCCAGGAGGAAAGTTGGGCATACTTGACTCCAGGTGTCTGCTGCTATCTAATCAGCACACCAGCCACTTCCTGATCACCTAATCAGTCACTTCCAAGAGAGGTCACAAAGACAGGAGGGTATTTGTGCAGTCTCTTTCGAAGTTCATGATTCTTTTATACTCTCTGTCTGTCTCCCTCTGTCTTTGTCTCACTCCCTCTCTCTCTGTCTCTCCTTCTCTCTGTCTCTTTCTCCCTCTTCCTCCCTGTCTTTGTCTCTCTCCCTCTCCTTCCCTCTCTCCTTCTATCTCTGCTTTTCCCTATCTCTTCTCTTCCACAGTCCTTTTCTCCTTGTTATTTCTTTTTCTTTTTTTCCAGAGGGAGGCAAGTTAGTTTTGAATCTCTGGAGTTCAAACCAAACCACAGACCTGGCTCTAAACAAAACTACGAGGCCAGAAGGATCCACATTAGGGTTTGCTAAGAATCTTCTCCTGCTACAACTGTCAAAGAAGCACGGATTCAGAGCTGGACCAGGGATTGAAGATGTCAGTTAACTCAGCCTCTTCATTGTTCTAGCTGAGGGAACTGAAGCCCAGAGATGTTACATGACTTTGTTCAAAGTCACGAAGTTATTAGAAGGCAAAGCTGGTATTGAACCCAGGTGCATGATACTAAATCATGTGAACAGTCAGGAGTGGGCTGGAGCCCCAAATTTTTGGTGCGAGCATTTACACCTCAGAAATGAACCAGGACTTGATTCGTTGCTTTGTTGGTTCTCTAAACTTAAGAAAGTGATGGAGGAAATGTGAATAATGCAGATAAAACTTAAAAGTGTGTCATGCATGCATTTTTTCTTTTTTGGAGAGCTGGTTGTTAAATATATACAAGCATACCCAATGGCCTCCACCTTGTGAAGGAGACAGTGAAAGCAGAAAGCATAACTCCTATTTCTATAAGTTTACAAAATGCTTGTCTCATAGCAACCCCGTGAGGGAGGTAATTCAAGTTCTTTCCCATTTTACAGATGCTGAAATTGAGACTCAGGAAAAAGTGAAGTGACTTGTCCAAAGTCACACAGCTAGTAAATCAGAAATGGGTCTTTAATCCAAGCTTTCTCTCTTTGAGTCTAGCACTCTTTTCATGACAGCACCTGCCTCTATTACAGTAGGCCAAGTTTATCTTCAGTTCCCCATTGTTCACCTCCCTTATAGTATTTTATTATTTTCACCTTGTACCATTTTAAATACTTTTTGTTTATTTTTATTTGTCTCGTGTATATTTACCCTATATTTATGTTATATACTTATGTGTATGTATATATTTGTATGTATGTATGTACTTATATTTATTCCACATATACTGATATGCATATATCTCAAACATGTCCTAAACTGAACTTATTCTCTTCCTCCCTCTTGTCCCCACCCAAAACTTTCTGCTTCCAGACTTTCCTGTTTGTGTCAAAGGTACTGCCACTTTTCCAGGTTTGTGACTTGGTATTGTCCCTGATTCCTCACTCTACCTTCGCTGATATAGCTGAGTTGCCAAATCTTGCTGTTTCTAATATTCACAACATCTCTCACATCTGCTTCTTTTTCCTGTCCTCATACAGCTCTAACTTTAGCTCATACTCTCTTTGCCTCTCATCCAGACCATTGCAACTGTCTCCTCATAGGTCTTCCTGCCTAGAGTCCCTCCTCACCCTTCAGTTCATCCTACACACATCCTACACACAGGAAGTGATTTTCCTTCCTGGTAGATCTGATCAAGTGACTGCCCTTCTCAATCAACTCCAGAGGTTCCTTGTTGCCTCTGCAATCAAATAGGAACTCTTCTGTTTGAAGTCCTTTACAATTTTGTCCTATTGCATCTTTGGATATCGCCTCATTGGACATTATTGTTCAACTTGTAGCTTGTAATCCAGCCAAATTGGCTTTCTGTTCCTCTGTTTGTCATACATGTTACTCCATCATCCCTTCTGGTGCCTTTACACTGGTGCCATAGATGTCTTCCTTCTTCCTCTGTAAGACACAGCTCAAGCACCATCTTTCTATAGGAAACCTTTCTCGATGCCTTCAACCTCCAGCGTCCTCTCTCCCATATTACCTTGTATTTAACTACTTTGCAAACCTTTGCATTTGTTCATTTTCTATTTATACTGTGTATACTTATATATGTATTTGTTATTTCCTCCCTTGTTATTCAAGT
Organism: Pseudochirops cupreus; assembly: GCA_028627135.1. Classification (NCBI taxonomy): domain Eukaryota; kingdom Metazoa; phylum Chordata; class Mammalia; order Diprotodontia; family Pseudocheiridae; genus Pseudochirops; species Pseudochirops cupreus. The sequence goes on along the minus strand of CM053583.1, from coordinate 377,155,287 downwards.
AGGGATTATTTCAATTTTTTGGTACTCATATCTCCAGAACGGTGTCTAGTGCACTCTAGGAGGTTAATAAATTCTGGTTGATTGGTTGATGTGGTTATCTAGTCTTCCCCATAGGATATAGACTCTCCCAGAGTATGAGTTGTTTCATTTTTGGAATCTGCACCTTCAAAACTTAGTGCATACCTGACACACAGTAGGCATTTAAATGCTTGTTGATTAATTGCTTCACATACCCTTTTGGTATCTCCACTATAGAATAGGGGTTCTGAGGATCTGAATATTTTTTAAAAATTATAAGTGAATGTCATTATGTTTTGTTCCCTTGTAATCTGATATGTTTTATTTTTGTATTTAAAAAACATTCTTCTCAGAAAGGATCAGGGGTCCTTGGACTTTACTAGATTGCCAAAGGGGTTCATAATACAAAAAGAGGCTAAGGACCCTTATTCTAGAATCTATATCCAAAGTCAAGTTACTTACTTTACAATTAGGCAAAGTAAATGGTCACTATAGGGTGTGATTTTCTTTTTTTAGGGGTTTCAGCACTTAATCCCCTCCATTAATTTACCTTATCAGTTTTACTGATGTCTGAAATGCCACAATTAAATATTTATTTGTCTTTAAAGTTTAATCTATCAAAATTCAAATCATCTGGGAGGCATCCCTGGTTAGTACCGTTACAAGGATGGAAGCATGTACAAGATGGCTACCATGTGTTAGGCACAGGGGATAATAGTAATAATGACTAGCGTTTATATAGTACTTTGGGGTTTGCAAAGCACTTTACAAATATTTCATTTTATCCTCACAACAACCCTTAGAGGTAGATACAATTATTCCCATTTCATAGATGAGGAAATTGAGGCAGACAGTCATTAACTGATTAACCTAGGGTCACACAGTCAGTATGTGTTAGGAGTGGGACTTATCTCCTTCCTCTATGGTCAGCTCTTTCCACCAAGCCAACTATGTTGCAGATAAAGCAGCTGGTAAAATGGTGGTGGTGTATCCATCTAGGGATGGAGGATGCTCCAGAAAGCCCTGAGCTGCTGGTGATTGAGCAGCTGAAGAGAGTATTGAAGGGGCTCATTTCCACCTGGTACATTGATCATCAGGAACATTACTGGGAGACGTCACTCCTTGTTCCCTATGGGTTTTATCTCCTTTATATCATTGGGAACATTCTCTCAGAGGTAGTCACACTGGAATAATCAGTCTTGGCATTTCTCATGGAGCCTGGGCTGGGGCCACAGTGACTCACCAGGGAAATGAAAGCTCTATTCATTCTGGCTGCCACCTTCCCCTCTGTTCCCTGGGGTTCTCCCATTTAGCATCATAGAATCTTGAAGTTTAGAAGAGCTTGGAGGTCATCACATCCAACTTCCCAATTGAGGCAGAAAATCTTGCCACATGATCTCTGATAGGGCCTCTTCCAACATCTGCTTGTATGCTTCTAGTAACATGGAACTTACTACCTAATGAGGTTGTCTATTCCTCTGTTGAACAGCTCTAATTCTCATGGAATTCTTTATGTTGAGTAGAAAAATGCCACCCAGCAACTTCTGTTTCCTGGAACTACACAGAACAAGTATGATCTTTCTTCCATATGGCATTCATTCAGGTATTTTATGACAGCAATTTTATCTCTCCTGTATCTTCTCTACTTTAGTCTAAATATTCCCTACTTCCTAAATTACCTTATCTGCTGTGACAGTTTTACCAAGGCGTGGTCACTTCATATCCTACAGCTTCTTGGAGCCACAAGTTGAGAGTGACCAACAGGTCTCAAACCTGTCAATAACATATGGGAATGTCTACACCAAGCATGTGAAGACAATCTCCAGCAGAATAGGTAGATAAGAACAATTTGTTCCAAGAGTCACAAAGGTGGCTGAAGAGTGTTAGAACTTAGTCAGACATGGAAGACGCCAAGGTCATCCACAGCATCCCAGGCTGTCACCAGTCATCTTGACTTTTGTCTTGCCACTGGACTTCAATGGCTTTGGAAGACAAAATGAGACTGTGGGCAACTCTGCCTCACTGAAGTCCCATTCATGTACAAGTCATCACTCCAAGATGTCCTCTTCGAAAATGAAGGACAAACAAAAGCTTCTTAAATACTTCTAAATTCCTAATTCCACTGATCCTTATATGATATGGTTTATGGCCCTTCTGCCCCCCTGATTGCCCTAATCTGAATATTTCCCTCCTCAAATGCATCTCTCAGAACTTAACACCTCGCCCCAGGTGCGCTCTAACCAGAGCAGTGTATATCAGGGCTCTTACTTCCCTTGTCCTGGAATTTATACTTCTCTTAATGTAACCTAGGCTGCCATTAGCTTATTTGGTTTCCATGTCCACCATGACCTTCATTCCCATGACTCATACTAATTCCCCAAGCTTGATCACTTACTCTATAGGTTTCCTTGGGGAAATCACTTCCTTTCCCTGCATCTCAGTTTCCTCATCTGAAAAAATGAAGGGATTGAACTTGATTCCCTCCGAGGTCCCTTCCACTTCTAAATCTGTCATCCTATGATCTCTCTCACGTAGACTTCTCTTGTTTCCATTTCAACCCTGACCCTATGGTCCTCTGGCTCAATGTTTTATTAGCAGCTACCCTAGCATCCTTTGCTCCATAACCATCTGCTATTCCTGCCCTATGAGACCTGCCCCTGGGAAATCCCCACGATTGGATTTTTCTGCTCCTTCTTCAAAGCTGCTGGATTTTGCCAGAGAAAGCGAGTATATCAGGCTGATTTTATCCATTCCAAATGCATGCTACAGAACCTCCTCTGAGAATTAGCAACTGCTTGCCAAGCCCTTCTACTCCACCCTGTACAATGCCTCAGCTCATTCCATTTAGACTGTACTAAACCTTTTCTTCTTTCTCTTGCCACTAAATACACACTCTTACTGCCTCTACACTTAGAAGGGGCAACTAGGTGGCACAGTGGATAGAGTGCTGGGCCTGAAGTCAGGAAGACCTAAGTTCAAATCTGTCCTCAGACACTTACTAGCTGTGTGACCCTGGGCAAGTCACTTAACCCTGTTGCCCTGTTTCCTTATCCATAAAATGAGCTGAAAAAAGGAAATAGCAAACCACTCCAGTATCTTTGCCAAGAAAACCCTAAAAGGGGTCCCAAAGAGTCATACACAACTGAACAACAACGCATGTAGAACAAATGCTCTAGACTTCAGAGTTAGCCTTTTATGGTGGACTTGAAATGAAAAAGGTGTGGGTTTGAATTCTGCCTCAGACACTTGTCAACAGCATTACCCTAGGCAAATCATTTAACTTTCCTGAACCTTTTCCCTGACAGCTGCTTGAAATGCAAGGGAAGGAAGACAATGGGAAGAAGGGGAGTTGGAGAGGATTCAGGAAGAAAAATTGAGAGCACACAGGGACAGCACATAGAAAAGAAAAAGAATGATTGATGAGACAGAGATCAGGGCAGAGTAAAAAACAGAAGGAGCAACAAAGACTTGTGACCTTGTAGAGACTGGAGCCATCCCAACTGACCCGAGGTACATTAAATCAGGGCTCCCTGACCTTCTGAGAGCATTCCTGGCGGCGGGCCCAAAAACCAGCAATGTCAACAGCAATCCTCGCGAAGGTACCGGAGCATTTCTCTTGTCTTCCTTTGTTCTTCTTCTTGGGCCCACGTATGAAGATGTCAGGACTTTCTATTCATAACTAAATTGAGGTGAGAGCCACCATGCCGCCCAGCTCCCATAATTAATTCTCCAAGTTCATAAACAATTGCTCATGCTAAAAGAACGTCAGGCTTTGTCACTTTGGGCACTAGCTGTCTGAGCAGAGTTTATTAAAGGTTTGTTTTTTTAATGTTCTTTAATTTCCCCTACCTGTTTGGCTTGAAGGGGGAGATCAATCACTCCAGTGCCTCCAATATTAAATGTGTCTTCTGAAACATAATGAAGCAAACCGTGATTAGGGGCCTGACTGAGGCAGGGAGAGAGGATTCCATGATGGCGCCTGCCAACTCAGCCAGCTGCAGGCTGGCTTCTGACCTCGTCATTTGACAGAACCTGCTCTCTCCGGGGTTACCAGTGCCTCCCTAATTGCCAAGCCTAAAGGTTTTTTGTTTTTTTCTTCTTCTTCCTGTCATTTGTGACCTCTCCTCCTGCAGACTCTTCCCTGAGTTTTTGTGGCACACCTCACTCTCCTGCTTCTCCTTCCGTCTGCTCTTTCCCAGTCTCCTGTGGGGAATCATCATCCTGATTGCGGTCCCAATCTGTGTGTATCCTCCAAAACTATCCTGCGCCTTCTTCTCTTCTCTCTCCTTTGGTGACCTTATCAACTCCTATGAGCTTAAGGATCATCATTATGTAGATCTCTTTCTCTAGGCCTAGCTTGTCTCCTGATCTCTGATACTTGCCTATTAGATATTTCAAGCTGGATGTGCTTTAGACAACTCAAATTCAACACATTTAGACTAGAACTTACTACGTCCCCAAACCCACCATATTTCTGATGATAATAACTGACATTATAATTGACATCATATCACTTGCCTTCTCAATGAGTAGAAGAGGGTCTTTAGGAAGGGAAAATTTGGAACTAAAATTTTTTTAATGTTAAAAATGATCCTAAAAATAGTAATAATTGACATTTACATATTGTGTTAAAGCTTGCAAAAAGCTTTACATATATTATCTCCTTTGATCTTCTCCACAACTCTGAGAGATCGGTCTTACAGACATATTATCCAAACATTCCTATGAGGAAACAGGCACCGAAAAATTAGAGGCCTTCCCCATGATCATACATCTAGCAAGTGTCATGGGCGGGGGGATTTGAACCCTGATCCACTTGATTCCAAATTCAGCATTTTATCTACTGTATTACCCTGCCTCTTCTCAGATAGTGCATGGCTTTCAATAAGATCTTAGAGGATTGATTTCCTGACACGTCTAAGAGTTTATTGAGGATAAGCTGACTCACAACTCAATTGTCTTTTTTGAATTAAAAAATGTTTAGTTGGTTTTCTTCCCTTCTTTTTTATCTCCCTTTCATTTCCTAACATAGCTCTCTCCCCTGACTCCCTCAGAGAGTTATCACTTATGACAAAGAATAAAAGATAAGAGAGAAAGGCAGTTCAGCAAAATTAATCAACCCAGCAGTCTAAATGGATGGGATACACAGGGCTCCACACCTAGTCTCTCACCTCTTCAAAGAAGCGGGGGAGGCATATTCTCAGATCTCTTCTTTGGTGCAGACCTTAGTCATTATAATCCAAAATATTTGGTTTTTGTTCCGTTCATCGTTCCTTCTATGTACATCATTTTGGTCACTGTGCATGTTTTCCTGATCCTGATCTCTGTTAATTCACGTCTTCCCAAGCATCCCTATATCCTTCATATGTGGAGTACTAATCCTCCGTGCCATTCATGGAATAGAAGCAGTTCTAGCTATTTCTCATCAAAAGGCCTCTATTTGATTCCTAGTTCTTTGCTCTTATAAAAAGTAGTGCACCTTTCTATCTTTGACCTCTTTGGGATATATGCACGTGTGTGCTCAAGCCAGCTCTAACCAGCTGGCCTACTGTTAAATTTTCAGTATAAACATTTACACCTGTCAATAGACAAGTGCTACAAATCAGAGCTTGATATGTTATAATTGATTTTCTAGACTTAAGAACATAATGGAAAAATATTAGGAATTCAAACTGAACTTAGAAAGTATGTTCAATGGATATTCTTTTTGAGTTATTTATTAAACATCTGCCAGCATACTATAGCATCGATGCAATGTTTACAGCACCCACAATCACTATAAAGACTGTGATGATAAATATCATATGACGTTCAATCGCAAAATATACCAGATTCTCCAGGCAGAGGTTAGAACTGAAGCATTTATTTGGACACCAGACAACCAAATCCCAAAACCAGTAAGCTGATTCCATCATAGTACCAAAGATATTTAGAAGCCATAATAACAATGAGAGCCACAGCATCCTTCAGCCTCCCCATAAACAAATACAAGATCAATATCTACTCAAGAGCCTATCTGACTCCTTGCCTGAGCGTCCTCTCTTCCCCACTGTCTTGCTAGCTTTCATTACCAGCTTCCTGTGGGCTCTGCTCCACCTTTCAGCAAATTCCTTCTATCACAGGCTCCATGTGATTACATTCAGCCTATCAAGGGGCAGAGTTTACTTCCAAAGCAGGGGAGGTCTTCAAACTCCCTCCTAGGTCTTTTAAGGGGCAGGGAAGATCTTCAAATTCCCATTTTCATTACATATACCCCTGGCCATATGCCTGTCAGTGGGATCTCAACCACTGATTATCTTACAGATAAAATTATAGGACAGATTATCTCATAGAGCTCATAGAATTTGGGGACCTTAGAGACCAACCCATTCACAAGACTGACATGGAAACCAAGTACCATAGAAAGGAAATGACTTGCCCAATGTCCCACAGGCAGGAAATAGAAGACCCAGTCGAATTGGGGCCCTTTTACTCCAAATTTACTACTATTCCATTCCACTGCCATCAAGGTGAATGGTACAGTTTCAATAGCTTCATTGTGTCCATGATCAAGAGTTTTAGGGTAGTGCCATTGTGGTAGATGGTGGAATGTGAATGGGCCCAGGAAAATGGCCCCCTCCCAAATCTTCTCCTGTCTATTGCCTAACATTCTTCACTGACCAATGCTATCATTAAAGGTTCATTTAAATTAATAAGTTTCCTTTTTTTTAAAATGTAATTTCCTCTGGGAGAATTAAGAGACTACCAGCCCAATAGACCTTAGTAATGACTAGTTCAATCAGATGGCTTCCCTTGAAACACTGACCTGAGATCTAATTCACTGAGAGAATGAAAGTTTGTTGGAGAAGGAGGAGGGTATAATTTTTGGTGGAAAAGGTACTATGGGCCTTAGTGGATATGGAGGTGGGGGACTCTGGAAATCTGAGTATGATATAAAACACCAGAGTGGGTTAGGGGGAGAGGATCAGGGAAGAAGAGGTTTTGGCAAGAGAGGGGTCACCAGAGACAAATTTGACCTTCTTTCAAGGTCAAATTTTGCCAAGAAAAGGACTAACTCAGTGCCTGAAACTTAGTAGTCAATAATAAATGCTTGTTGACTTGGAGAAAGGAGAGGAGAGAGAGCCAAGTGGGCCAGTGTGAGGATAGCAACAAGGAGTGGAATAAACAAAGAAATGAGGAAGAGGAGGGGAAAATAAGCATTTATTAGGTGCCTATTATCTCACTTGATCCTCACAACAACTCTGGGAGGTAGATGCCATTATCATTCCATTTTACAGTTGGGGAAACAGAGGCAGACAAAGATTAAATGACCTGTCCAGGATCATACAGCTAGTAACTGTCTGAGTTTGGATTTGGACTCAGGTCAGGTTGACTCCAAGTTCAGCGCTCTACTCTTATACAGCTCAGTCCTGCCTTGGAACATCCAACAACAATGATTAAGTACCTCCAGTATACTAGGCATGATACTGAGTATTAGGGATATAAATGGCAAGGAGGTGACACAGTGGATGGAGTGCTGGCCCTGGAGGACCTGTATTCAAATCCTTAGAAATTTACTATCTGTGTGACCCTGGGTAAGTCACTTAACCCTGTTTGCCTCAGTTTCTTCATCTGTAAAATGAGCTGGAGAAGGAAATGGCAAATCATTCTGGTATCTTTGCCAAGAAAATCCCAAATGCAGTCACAGAGATTCTGACATGACTGAAACAACTGGACAACAACAAAACGGATGCAGATAGAAAAACCAAGACAATCCCTACCCTAAGGGAGCTCACATTCTAATAGAGGGACACAACAATACATATGGGACAGTGGCAGCCAAAGGAGGATCTTTTGGTCTTGGTGCTTGGCAGTTGGGACATGGTAGCAGGGCAGACGGGAGACACTGCATTGGGGAAGCCTTGGCTCACTGGTGGATGGTTGGTTTGAGATGTAAAGCACAGTGGTTTGAAATGAATTTTCAAACACTTTTCCAATAATCGGGAAAGTAAAAAAAAAAGATTAAAAACAGTGATCTAGTCCCTGCCCTCAGGGAGCTTACATTCTGTGAGTACAGGGCCAATGGTGTGGTGGTGGCTAATAAGACATGTGTGCAAAGAACACAAATAGAGGAGGGGGACATAAGGACAAAGAAGAGGCCAGACAAGGTGTCCTCAGACCCCACATTTTGCCTGTGACTGGAGCAGAGTTCTTTTCATGCCTCATTCTCATAGCATTCATAGAACTAGAACAGATTTCTGAAGTCATCTGGTCAGTCCTCCTTCTTCTCTATTTAAAGAAACCCAGGTCCTAGGAATGTAAGCAAATTGCTTGAGGTCAGCCAGATACCAAGTGTCAGAAGTGGGATCTGAACCCAGGGCTCACTTTGGAGCCAGCAGGCCTCTTTCCACTGTCCTACCTACTTTCATTCAAAGAACCACAGATCTGAAAGGGCCCTTAGAACTCAGATGGTCTTACGGCTTTATTTTACAGCAGAGGAAACTTTGACCTAGAAAAGAGGGAGGGATTTGTTCAAGGTCACATAGAGAATTAGTGACTCAGCTGGGACTAGAACCCAGTTTCCAGACCAGTGCCCTTCTTATTACATCAGGCTTTCCTAGAGGACATGTTTGTCGTGAGGTCTTTCCTCTTCCCAATTCCTCCCCCCTCCCACCTGACTGAAACTTAAATGTCCTCCCTACTCTTCCCCCTTCCCTTCCAAGGAGCCATGACTCAGATCTGACTGTCCTGAGAAAATTAAGCCTGCTGATCAATACTCCCAGGTTGACTACCTTTGTAAACAACTGTTCTCTCTCTTAAGGAACATGCTTTTCTGTCCCTCCAATTCAAGAGTTCTGCCCTTTGGCAGTCTGCTGAAGCTTATGGACCTCTTCTTGGAAAAATATTTTTAGATACATAAAATAAATAATATTACCAAGAAAAGCAAATATATTAAAGTGAAGTTACCAAATATTAATTTTTTTCTCAAATATCAAATTAATAAACACAATGAACCCAGGTTAAGAAGGCTTGCCCTGTTTATTCAAATGAAGAGACAGAGTTTGGCTTTGGGGAAAGAAGTGTGACGTGTTGGCAGTGGCTCCATCATACTTTATTGTTGTTAATAATTCAGAAGACTCGTTCTTTTTGGTTTCTGCCTCCTTTCTCTTATACCATCTTTCCCTTATAAGGATCCTCCCCCCTTTTTCCCTTCTCAAAGGATACTGGGGTACATACTTTGTGGGGCAGGATAATTGTGTTAACTTTGGCAATTTAATTCCATTCTCTGAGCCTTAGTTTTCCACTCCTGGAAAATAGGAGTAATAATCCCTAATACCTGAAAGAGCTCATAGGTTATAGGTTTAGAGGTGGAAGGGACCTTAGAAGTCATTGGGTCCAATAATTTTTAATATATATTTCATTTGTTTGTATCTGTTTAATTGTATCTTGATTTCTCTTAAAGTCATTAGCTTCCATTTGCTCCAATCTAATTCTGAAGGAATTATTCTCTTCAGTGAGCTTTTGAGATTCTTTTTCCATCTGGCAATTATGGTCACACAGACAGCAGGTGGGATTCAAACCTAGGTCTTTTTGAGCAAGATGCAAAGCTCTACCCACTCTCTGTCACTGTGAAGCTCTAAAGAAATAATGGATGATACATAATAGTAGATAATAATAATATAGAGGCTTTTTGAGACCTACTAAGTGCTATATAAATTCAAGGGATAGTTAAGGAAAGGATAGATCTAACTTATTCCCACCCTGGAGGAGTTTAGGGTCTACACAAAAGTATAGGACATGCATAGGGTAGCAACTAGTACAGTGGAAAGGAAACTGGATCTTGGGCCAAGGCATATGGGTTTGAGCACCAAGGCTGTGTGTTCTAGGGCAAGTCAACACTCTGGGCCTCAGTATCTTCATTTATGGGCAACTAGGTGGTGCCATAGTGCACAGAGCTCTGGGCCTAGAGTCAGGAAGTCACATCTTCCTGAATTCAAATCTGCCCTCAGACACTTACTAGCTGTGTGGCCCTGGACAAGTCACTTAACCCTGTTTGTCACAGTTTCTTCACCTATAAAGTGAGCTGGAGAAGGAAATGACAAGCCACTCCTATAGCTTCTGCCTCTAAATGCTTGTCTCAAGAAATTCCAATTCTCCCTCTCTAGGTTCTTCCTTATAAACAGTATTGCCCCTCCCTGTTCAGCCTCTTCCTGTTACTTCAGCAACAGGAGATGGGAGTTCATACCTTCTGTTTCTTTAACAGAGGCTTAATCTGAACTAGGTGCTAAGTACCTCTTAGTTTAGCAATACAAAAAGAACTTCAAATCTCAGTACTGTTACAATATTAAATCTCACAGTGTCCAGTCCACCTTAAATCCTTCACAGTCTCTATTCCTGGGAAGTCAAGGCTTAACAAAGCCACAAACACACAAAGTACCAACACCACAGTTATGCTTCCTCAGTCTTCAGCAGCTCCAGCTGGCCCTCCAAAATCCTCAGCACCATAAGCTCTGTTATCAAAATCAAAATTACTTTCTCCCATTCTCAAAATCAAAATCACTTTCTCCACAGAAGTTTCAGTCCAGCAGTAGCAGCCCAGCTTTCAGATGCTTGCTGAGAGGATCTCTCTCTCTCTCTCTCTCTCTCTCTCCCTCTCTCTCTCTCTCTCTCTGGCAGCAGCTGCTCTGCCTCCATGAAGCTTATCCCAAGAAGTTCTGACTTTCCCAGCTGGGGTTTTTCCTTATATACAGTATTGTTCTTCCCTGTTCAGCCCCTTCCTGTTATGTCAGCAGCAGGGGTTCCCTGTTCAGCCCCTTCCTGTTATGTCAACAATAGGGGTTCATACCTTTTGTTTCTTTAACAGAGGCTTAATTTGAAACTAGGTGCTAAGTACCTATCAGCTTTCCAATACAAAGGGATTTTCAAATTTCATTACCATTACACCCCTATACCCTAATGTTGGTTATCCTCAGCACCCTTGGGTGATCTATCCTTATTAGGACTCCACACCTCTTTGTTATACTTAGAGGCATTATTCTATTATACAAAAAAGGAATTCTCATGTGCTTTCACTAATTGTGACTAAGTTTATTAGCTTTAGAGAAGTTTGGATGTGTGAGGTTTATGATGAAAATGATGAAAATCTTATCCTTATTTTGGAAACTAGAAAAAAGTCCTGGAGTGGGAGTAAGGAAACCTGAATTCGAATCCAAACACTGTCATTCCCTCACTATGAATGAGCTCACTTGAGTGAACCACATTTCATCTAACATTCCTTGAAGCTATGATTCTAAGGTACCTTCTAATTCCAATACTCTATATTTGAAAGAAGCTAGCTATAGGACATCTGGGTAATAATAATTCAATAGAACCACAAAATCCAACTCCAAGAGAAGAAAGAAGAGCATGAACTAGTTGAATTGGGAAAATTTCCTAGAGAGGAGTGATACTAAGTTATGGTCTCATCTTCTCAGAGTATGGGCTCATCTAACCCAAGGGTGGGCTCAGCAACCCTGAGTTTTTGCTTATGGGTTGACCTTGCTTAGAGCCCTCATTTCCTCCTCAACCACGTAGGAGAAGAGACAGAAGGGGGTAGGCCAGGCAAGATATTCCCTCCACTCAATTACTTTGAATTTCAAAGCCCAATCATGGAGATGGAATCTAACAAAGTCAAATACTCAGAATAGTCCCAGTTTTAGGGCCAGGAGCCTAGAGAACCAGCCTTTGCTATTTATTACAGTGATCCAATGCTTCTGGTATATTTTAACAATATCTAACCCCCCTCTCTGCCTCATCTCCCCTTTCGAAGTCTATGTCTGATCCCCAGTTCACATGTATACGTTGTACCTACCATACCTGGCTGAGTGCTTATAGAGGAAACTTAGAAACAGCCTGCCATGGAGTTAGAGATTCTCTGTCAGTGACTTGTCTTCTGATATTGGGCCACTGCATCTCTCTGAACCTCAGTTTCCTCATCTGTTAAATTATGTGGATGAATCAGGTACAGTTATGCTATTAGGGTAGTAGGCCACACAAATGTCTAGCTGAACCTTGCCTAGCACAGTGTTTTACCTTCAACAGGTACTTAATAAATGTCTGTTGACTGAATTCAATGACATAATGCCTACTAAAAATGAAAATTCGCATTTACTCAGTGTACTACAGTGAGGTTAGAGTCCTGGGTTCTAAATTCCACCTTCTACAAGAAGGTACCTGGCACTGCTCAATGTTAGTGCTTTCCCTCTGGGACTACCTCCGAGTTATCCTGTATCTGTCTTATATGTACATAGTTGCTCTACTAGAGAGACAGCTCCTTGAGGACAGGCCCTTTGTTTTTGTCTTTCATTGTACACAGAACCTGGCACATACTAAGTACCCTATGCTGTACTCAGAGGGCTGACATTCTCAGGAACAAATACACAGAGTAAGTTCTTTGCCTCCTGCTTCTCTCTAGTCTTTCGGTTTGGGGGAAGACACCAGTTTAGCCCTCTGTCTCCCCCTCTGCACACCAATGAGAAGAGATTGCATGCAAAGCTGGGCACATCAACTGTGTAATAAAAAAACACTGTGGAGCTGATCCACAGGATCTTTTATTTAGACCTGTTCTCCTGGAGAGAATCCAGTGCAAGTTAAACAGACTTGTAAGTTCCTAATTAAGCCTTTCAGTGCCTCACTCATAATAGGCTGTTTAGTATTAAAAAGGCCATCAGCAAACTGATAGGGGGAATTATTGTCATCCAGCCCAGCTTTTATCATTTCATTTCCCCCACTCATCTCTGAGAGCTGAATGTGTCAAGCTGAGTCCCTAAGGCAGCTGCGAGTCTAAGGGATGTTAACTAGACAATGGCTGGAAGTCTGGGGCGAGTCAAGGGTGAGCTGGACTTAGAGAGTTCAGAGAAAGCAGGGGCTCAAAAGCTACATGAGCACCCAGGAGAAAAGAAAGATATAAGGCACCAGAGACAGAGAAGTCTGGAAAGTGAGGCAGTTTCTGCCTCAGATTCTTCTTGGTGGAGACTTTCCACTGAGTGATCAGCTCAGGGCTGAAGGGATCCACCCGGCAGCTCGCTGGGAAAGTAAAAATAGACCTTCAGAAGGTATTAGAGGTCTTCACTATCTTGGGTGGGACAATGAAGGGGCCAGGTCAGCAGAAATAACTGTGGAATCAAATAACGAAAGGCAACCTTGGATGGGGACAGACCAAGTCAGATTTTAGAAGCCCTGGCTTTGAGTTCTGGCTCTGAACTGGCTCTGTGACTCTCTGAGCCTGTTTCCTCACTTTAAAATAAGGAAAATATTCCCCACCTCACAAAGCATAACAACTGTGCTATCATCATTTACTGGAACATAGATACAGAGTGAAAAGAAATCTTAGACAATCTAGTTCAACTCTTATTTTCCAGATGAGAAAACTGAAGCACAGAGAAGCTGAGATTTACTCAAAGGCAGCACAGGTCATAAGTGGCAGAACCATTATTTGAACCTTGGTCATTTGACTCCAGACCCAGAGCTCCTTCCACTACACTACCCTATATCATGTTGGCATGTAAGAGCAGGAAGGAACTTTAAAGATCATATAGCCTAATTCTTTCATTCCTAGATGAGGAAACTAAGGCCCAGAAAGAAAGGACTTGTCCAAGGTCATACATCTGGTCAATAGTAGATCTGGGGACAGGACCTGGGCCTCCAGGCTTCAAATCTTGCATTTTCTACTGCTCAAGCTGGGGGTACAATCAGATGGGTCAGAATATAGGTGGCATGATGACAGTCAATTGTAAGGCACCATCCCCTACAGTTGCTATCCTTTTACACATGGAACAATTTGTTGTTGAATTAATTCTGCTCAGAGTTCTAAGAGTTACAGCTACGTTGACGCAGAATTTTAAGACAATTATTGATAATTTTTTAATGTGACAAGTTGTAGTATTCTAGAGAGATATGGGCAATAGAACTTTCTGTGATATGGAACAAATGTCATTTATCTAATTATAGATAAAAGATAAGAATTTGATAATTAACTGTAAGCTTACGTGGGGGTCATTTTCAGAGGGCACCCAAAATCTGAACTCTGAAATATAAGAACCAGAGAGAGGTGAAAGTACATATTTCAGAATCACATCAGTTAAGCTTGAATCTGAAAGTGATGGATATTACAGTTGAGGATTAAGTCCCAGCTGACCAGAGAAACTCTTTGGAGGCAAAGAATCAGAGAAGATATCCAAGAGATTAACCAGTCTGGCTGAGATGTTATCTCCAGAAGCCTGAAAGCGTTTGAGTATGTGGCTCTTCTCTGGGAACCTAGACCTCCAAATGTGAGAGCAGGCTGGAGCGAGCTAGGCAGCCCAGAGAGTGAGAAGCTGCCCACACGTCCTGTGTGAGAAATGTGAGCTGCTACAGTTTGGGTGATACTATATTCATCCATTCAAAATTGATAGATTAATCAACAAGTGTTCATTGCTTAATTTGTGCCAGGCACAAATTTGTGCTAAGTGCCAGGAATAAAAATACACATCTCAACAAATCCCTACTCTCAAAAAGCTTGCATTCTACTGGAGATGTGTGTACATATATAAGAAGATACAGAATCAATTCAAAATAGCTGTAAGTAGTTTCATAGTCCAAGGCCAAAACTATTTGATGGAACTGGCCCAAAGCTGTCAGTGACCCAACAGATCACCAGACTGAGACACAGGGCAGGGTGAGCATGCCTGGCAGATCAAAAGCCAAGGTCATAGGCTATCAGTATCGATGGCCATGAGGGTAACTAGTTGCTGGTACTAAAGTTAATTGTTATCTGGAGGTTGCAGGGGCTACTTAGTATAGCAGATAGAGAAATGACAGGGAGTCCAGAGTTAGGAAGACCTGGGTTCAAGTCTGACCCATACTATCTATGTAAAAATGGGAAAGTAATTTTCTGAGCCTCAATTTTCTCATCTGTAAAATGAGACATTCTACTAGATGGTCTCAAAGATTCTTTTCAATTCTAAATCTATATCTATGATCTTGTTATATCCCCCAGGGGCTCTTCATGTGGGGTCTATGAACTTAAATTTTTTTTATAACTCTTCTTCAATATATTTGGTTTTCTCTATGACCCTATGTATTCCAAATATTAAAACATTGTTCTGAGAAAGGGCCCAATGGCTTCACCTGACTTCCAAAGGGTCCGTGACAAAAAAAGATTAAGAATCCATACTATAGACAAAGAATTGGAAATTGAGGGAATGTCCATCAATTGGGGAATGGTTGGACAAGTTGTGATATATGAATGTAATAAAATGCTATTATGCTATAAGAACTGATGAGCAGGCAGATTTCAGAAAAACCTGGGAAGACCTATATGAACTGATGCAGAAGCACGAGAACAATGTATATAGTATAGTTACCCCCTCCAAAATGTGTCTTTCCCCATCGAGGTTTTGAAATATCATGGGTCAGCATAAAAAAATTAAATGGGAATTTCTTGGGAATTTTGCGGAAGTCACAGAAAATACACAAAGGCCAGCTGACAACACAGAAAAGGTATTTTTTACTTGCCATTGGCCTACATATAGCCTAAGACCAAATAATTAACCCAGATTTTCCAATAACATACTATAAACACCCCATAAAAGAAAAAGAAAAAATTCAGACTTCTCTGGTACAAAGAGAGAGCCAAAAAATTTTACATGGATTTTCCTGATCATGGGGGTGCTGTTATCCTATTCCCCAATTGGGGAAGTCTCCAGTTCCCCCTTTATCAGTCTTCCTCTGGAATCAGAGAACCTGAGTTAAAGTTCTACCTCTGTAGGACCTTGGGCAAATCATGTCACTCCTCTGGGTGTTATGACAGGGGTTGGACTAGAACACCTTTAAAATCCCTTCTAGCCCTTGGTCTATGATCCCATGACCTTCTGGGCTTCTGCCTCTTTGATCACAGCTGGGAAATGGATTCTGGGAACAGAGTCTCTAACTCAGGCCTTTATTTGGTTGGATCTCCAGCTGGTGTGGAGCTGGCTAATTCTATTAACAACTTCCCCAGCTCCTAAATGAAAGTCATGTCTCATACCCCAGCGGTCTCATTCATTATGCAAATTGTCCCTGGTTTCCTAATTGATTCCTAAATTGAACTTCCTCTCTTGACTACTTCTTTGTTTCCAGGAATTGGACTCTTGGTGCCTCTATAAACCAACTGGTCTGCCACAGTCCAGTGAGGGAAGGTGCAATACTGTGCTCATCTTTGAGCCACCCTGGCCCTGCTTCTTTGAGATCCAACACTGGGGGGGAGGAGGAGATGGTAGTGCTACTGGTCCTGAGAGTCTTGGTCACTTTCTAAAAAATGCTTCCCTGGAGCAAAACCATCTGCATGTAATTCAATCCAATATGCATTTATTAAGCACCCATTATGATTTTGTCTTCTTTTTATCCCCAGCCTTTGCCACAGTCCCTGGAACTTAATGATTAATCTCCCAATAAATGCTTGTTGACTGATCAAATAATCAAAACACTGTGCTAAGGGACCAGGATGCAAAGATAAAAAACAGCTCCTGCCCTCAGGGCACTTACATTCTACCTGAAGCATACGATTTGTAAGCAGGTGAGAATGTACATGAAAATTTGAGGTGATGAGAAATAATACCAAGAACTAAGGAGATGAAGAAAGGCTTCCTGAGAAGTGTATGTGCTAAACCTGGAAGAAAGTGAGGGATCCCAACAATCAGAAGAGAGGAGCCAGGAGTCAGAAAAGAGGAGTTAGCGCATCCAAGGCATGGACAATATCTTGTACCGAGGTACAGCACTCTGAGTCAGGAAAAGCCAGATTCAAATCCCATCTCAGACACTTAATGATGGTGGAATCCAGGTCACAACTTCCTTGGGCTTCAATTTTCTCATCTTTCACTGAAGGGTTGGATTTGATGTCTTCCAATTTCCCTTCCATCTCAAAGTCTAGGATCCTATGAAGTAGGTCAGCTGCACTGGAAGATTAGTAATGTGCTACCAGCTTGGAGAAGTAGGTAGGTTAGAGCTGGAGTGTGGAAGGCTATAAATGCAGGTCTTCTCTTACACAGAGATATGATAGATGGCTGCCTACATGATGAGAAGGTCAGGCAGTACCCCTGGACCAAAAGCCTCTCCTCAATGTCCTTTCACACTATCTGAAATTCTACCAGAAATTAATCAATTTCTTTTATTCTTGAAGAGACTTCTATGAAAATGCAAATATTTCCTAGAAGGAATATTATTATAGAATTATTTATTATTATTACTAATTTTTAAGGGAAAAAACAGTCCCAGACACTTCAGTTGGTGATGGTTCTGTGTATATTATGGGATGGTTGTTCATAATATGTGTATAAGCCTTTTTGGCTTTTTAAATACCAGCTGTTCCCCAACCAGCTGCTTCCCTGAGCCATTGGAATCCCCTTATATAGGATCCTGGGACTTGAGAATCACAGCTTTAGTGCTAGAGGGGTCCTCATAGGTATCTAATCCAAACCCCACATTTTAGAGATGAGGAAACTATGGTCACCTAGACACACCTTTCTTATTTTTCAGATGAAGAAACAGGTATGAGTTAAGCTACTTGCCCAAGGTCTCATGGAAGGCACATGGAAGAATATGGATTTGAGCCCAGGCCCTCTGCCCTCAAATCCAGTACTCTTACCCATACGTCATCCTTCCTCCTGGTGATCATCGTGATTCACTCTGCCCTAGAGATGGGATCTAGCTAGACTGGGAAAGAATGAGGAAGTCTCTCTGGTGACAGCAGGATAAATAAGCCTAAATTACCAAGTAGGATTTTGACAATTTTTTCTTCCTGTAATAACTGAGGAGAAAGGGAAGGTTTGTCATTTTGGCAGGCCTGACGGATGAGCAGCCTGTGAATCCAGCGGCAGCTGTCAGACTTGATCCTGTTGGCCCTACTTCACCCCTCACCTCATGTGGGGCATTTTGCTCCTTCATAAAAATGAACATATTTATTCTCCTGGGTGCAAACGATCAAATGGAAATAAAAGATTCAAAGAGGAGGCTGTTGAAAAGCATGGCGCAAGTCAGGACCTGGTTGTTCCCTGTTCTTTAGCAATATAACTCAATTATTTTGATACTTCGGATATTATGGATATTTGATTGATAGGGATACATCCCCCAGGGGTACAAGCCCTGTCCCATCTATGCTTTTGAATCTTATGGACTTCTGTCCAGTTCTTTCCATTCATCCTCTTCAAGGAGTACATCCAATATGCCAAGGCCCTTCCTCTAGATATTTTGTGGGTACTAGTGGTGTGCACAGCCTGTCTATTTATAATGCCTCACTCATCCATGTGACCAGCCCACCTCCTCTTCTGGTCCTACATTTCTCTGATGACATCCTTTACCTTGTCCAGTGACCAGCAAATGGGCATACTGCTGTTGGAACTGAATCATATCAATGAATGATGGAACTTGAGGTTCAGGGCTGAAGTTTGGGCTAGCCTTAAGAGCAGGAAAAGCAGACAGAGTAAATAGCCGCTTACATTGGAAAGACTCCTCTTACAGCTTGCTGATGTCTGACATTCTACTATTAGTGATCGACTCCTTTGGCTTGAGATGTTTAATGCAAATCTCCCTAAAAGGGGTCCATTCATGAAGCTTGTATTGGCTATTTGTACCACAGTGTGCATAAGTTTCTCAGGTAGTTTCCTGGGAGCAAGCTTTGATCAGGGGAGAAGGAGAGAAAGCAGGGGCTCTATGGCACATGAAGGAGAGGGAGGGGAAGGAATGAAGAAATAGGGATGGAGAGCAGCAAGAGACACACTTTGGAGGCGTCACAAGTAAATGGCCATTTACTATTTCATGAATCTCCAAGTAATAATAACTTCCCTGATAGGGGAAGCCAGGTAGCATTGTGACTAGAGTATTGGTGTTAGAGTATGGAATATCTGTGTTTAAACCCTGCCTTCAACACTTATTGGCTGGGTGATACTGGGTAAGTCACTTATACCTTCCTAAGCCCCAATTTCTCCATCTGTAGAATGAGGTTAATAATAGCATCTAAGTCCTAGGGTTGTTGTGACGATCAGATGAGATAATAGATGTAAAGCATTTTTCAATATTTAAAGTGATATATGAATGTTAGTTGACCGTTAGGATAACTCTTTCATCTTTCCCAGTGCATTATGCAATCAGACAAACGCTGCTTGTCCAAAGAGACTCACTCTGAGAGTAAGACTTCTGTGGAAACATCAATGCACGTGTGTAGTACAGGGCTTGCCTGGCAAAGAATGACCCCTTAGGATCAAATATTGTGAAGAAGGTAAGGGAGTCTGACAACTTTGAGTTTATAACAATAAGAATAATAATTTATAATAATAATGAATAATAGCATTTATATACATGACCTGTTATCAACTCCTGTTTTGCAGTGCTGTTATTATCTTCATTTTACAGAGACAGGAACGGAGGCTGACACAGGTTAAGTGCTGGAGGCAGAATTTAAACTCAGGGCTTCCTGACTTCAGGTACTTTATCCACAGCCCCACTTAGCGGCCTCTCTTTAAAGGATTCACGCGGGTAGCTTCTATGGATATCCTCTCAACAGCCCTTCTCTGCCTTTGTTCATGACCAGCCTAACTTCAAATGTCTTCCTTCCCACATGTGGGTCTTTGGAATGACACCAACCTTTGGAGGTCAGCTCAAATGCCATTCCTCCATGAGCTCTCACAGGCTTGTCTGAGGATGGCAATTGGCCAACCTTAAATCACTATACAGATGTGAGTTATCCTTCCTTAGCAGTTATGACACTTTGTAGTGTGTAGATGTGTTTATCGCTTTCTATTCCATAATGTAATTATTGGTGTATGTGCCTTCTATCCCCAATTAGATGGTCAATTCCATGAAGGTAAGGTCTGAATGCTGCCATTGAGTTGATTTTCAGTCATGTCTGACTCTTTGCAACCCCATTTGGGGTTTTCCTGGTAAAGACACTGGAGTAGTTTGCTATTTCCTTCTCCAGCTCATTTTACAGATGAGGAAACTGAGGCAGACAGAGTGAAGTGACTCACCCAGGGTCACACAGCTAGTAAGTGTCTGAGGCCAGATTTGAACTCAGGATGTTGAGTCTTCTTGACTTCAGGTCTAGCACTCTAGCCTCTGGACCACCTAGCTGCTCAAAGGGCTATATAGGTATAGTGGAAATAGTCCTGAACTTGGGGTCATTAACCCAGCACACAAATTCTGGTTATATCACTCTCTACGTGTGTGACTCTGGGCAAATCTTTTAACCTCTCCAATTTCCTCATTTGTAAAATGGGAGCAATAATACTTAGCCAACTTAACTCACAGAGGACCAAATAAGGCAACGTATGAGGAGCATTTTGTAGCCTATAAAGTGCCAACTAGATGCTGGCTATTTTTATTAATAATGTTTGGATCCCTGAGTCAAGTCAATAAACATTTCTAAAACCCCTATTGTGAGCCAGGGACTACACTAAGCACCAGGCAAAGAAAAGCAAAACCAGCCCCTTCCTTCGAAGGAGGAGACAGCTAATAAATAATTATATACAAACAAGATGCATATGCAAGACAACTGCAGATAACTTCAGGCATATAACAGAAACTTCATAGGTTTAGAGCTACAGGGACCTTAGATGTGAGCCTGTATATACAAATCAGGAAATCAAGGACCTTAAATTAAGAAAATTTAAAGAGAAGTAAAGGGATTTGTCCCAGATAACACATACAGGCAGGATTTGAACCTGTCTTTTGGCTTCACATCTATATCGTACTGCCTAAACTTTCAAAATATTTATAGAGTCCAGTTGGAGTGGCAGAAAGAACACAGGATTTGAAGTTAGAATAGCAGGGTTGTTGTAGTTCTGGCTCAGTTTCTGTCTTGCTTTGTAACTTTGAATAAATCACATCACTTCTTTAGGTCTCCATTTCTGCCTCTGTTAAATGAAGGGGGTTAGACTAGGTGGCCTTGAAGGTCCCTACCAGTTCTAAGATGCTATAGAGTGGTTGCCAGGCTGGACTGGATTAGGAGAACAGTAGGAGCATGACCAAACCCACTTCTTCCTCCCCTTAGGGCTGGTTTCCTTGCAGAGCTTTCCTTTTCATTTTTCAAGCAAACCACTGCCTCAATTTTTGCACAGGATTTCAAAGCTTTGGTAATGAGGGGCTGGTTTAAAAAAGGTAATGAACCAGAGGGAGGGAAATGCTAATAAGGAGAGACTACAGCCCCTCCTAAATGACTAGAGCTTTGGAAAACTCACCTTTCCCCACACACAAATTTAACAGGAAATAAGGCACTTGGAGATATTGTCTGAGCTCCCTGTTGTCTCTGGTCTATTCAGTGAAGTGACTCTGAATACATTTCACTCTTAAATAGATGTGACAGAAGCAGAACGCTGCTATGGAGAGAGCATTGGGCTGAGAGTCTGGATACCTGGGTTTAATTTCTTACTCTGTTTCTCCCTCCTGGGAGACTTTGGGCAAGTGTCCTTTCTTCTCTGGGCCACAGCTGCCTTATCTGTGAAATAAGGTGGGTGGGGTGGATGATTTCCAAGATACTTTCTGCTCTTTGATTCTGTTGTTTGGGGAATGAAGGGGCATTGAAATCCATCTGGCAGGCAACTACCCTGTACAACACTGTCTCCACTGGTAAATTCTAGTGTCGATCTTAATTTGCAACTGCCTCGCTTCTTGTTTAGAGCTCTAAGTCATTGATGACAAGTACATGAGTTCAATCTCTCCTTAATTTTGTCCCATTCTCCAGTCATAGACTGAATATCCAGGTCACATACTAACCTGTAATCCTTACTCATTTACAAATTCATGCCCTTAGTCAAAAGAGGACAAAGTCACAATGTGGACACTCAGTGCAGACCTGTTCTGCCATCCCCACTCCTTTCTCCATCATAATCACTATGATTTTTTCCTTTGGAGGGGGAAAGGGGTTAAATGACTTGCCCAAGGTCACACAGCTAGTGAGTGTCTAGAGTCTGAGGTCGGATTTGAATTCAGGTCCTTCTGACTCCAGGGCCGGTTTTCTATTCACTGCACCACCTAGCTGCCCCAACCATGATTTTTAAAAATCCTTTTCTTTTCACAATTGACTGAGGGAATTGATAGAACTTAGGATATCTTCCCAAGGTCCCAAATCACTTGATGGACAACATTCTGTCTGTAGGATGTTGCCTTTATTAAGGCAACTTGTGAATCCTTCATTAACGTGAAAATTCACTCCTAATTTCCTTGTTAAGTTTGGGCATTTGCTTTATTGGGTTTTCTTAAAGAGAGTTCCAGCCAGAACTAAAGTTAAAGTTCATGAAAGGACTCCCCAAAGGTGATAGAATCATTCAGGCAACACTTCATATAACTAATCTCTAACATTCACTGCCTTACAGCTCCTTTGTTAAAAGAAGGGATTGGCCTAGATGACCAGGTTACTAGACGCATAAGCCTTCCTGGCCAGCCACGACACAGGGAATTTTTTATTCTCAAAAGCCTTATTGAACATAAGCATGGCTACCTGGCCCACATTCTGAAAAAGAAAGAGCCTTTGGAAATGAGCTGGGCTCTCGAAAATTGGCTTTTTCCTTTGGGAAGTCTAGGGTAGGGGGGTTAGCTTCGTTAGAGAAAGTTTCTAGATTATTTCATTGCTTCTCTCCATGGAGATTTTATACCTAGAAATGTAGAATGCCTGATAAGGCAAAGAATGCCAGATCTAGAAGGAACCTTAGAGCACAAAAGGTTAGAACACAGAATTTTAGAGGAGGAAGGGACTTTAGAGATGGCCAAGTAAAAGCTTCTAATTTTAA
>CM053583.1:377092104-377132015 GCA_028627135.1 Pseudochirops cupreus | reverse complement strand
GAAGAATAAATTGGAGTGGTAACTTGAGAGGTGAGGTAATCTGACCATATAAGAAGGTAGCGGCCTGACTTATTACTCAATGTTTCTTAATTAGGGTTAGGGTTAAAAATATGAACTATCATATTTTGTGAGCATCCTTTTGCATAGAAGAGATGAGTTCTTCTCAGCCAGTAAGGATGGTCCTAGCCAAGGTTGTAGGACAAAGCCATTGGGCTTCAATTTCTCTGTTTTCTCTTCTGACATATCTGGGTCCTAAATCTCTTCTGCTTGGCCATTCTGAAACTTTTCAAGACTCATGTGGCTTCCAAGGTCCACTTCCTCCAGGAGGCTTTTCCTAATTGCCCTGTCAGTGATATCTTCCTTTTCCAATGTAAAACCCTGAAAGCACTGCTTCCAAGAGCATGTAGTATACTGCCATGTTTTCTACTTGCATCCTGCATGTAAATCTTAGCTCCCCAGGCAGATTATAAACTCCCTGAAGACTAAGATGGTATTTTCTCCTTGTCCCCCCTCCTCACACTGCCTGTAGGTATGGGTTGGAATGAGCCTGAAGTGTAATCCCTAGGAAATAGTAGATGTTAGGGGTATCTGAACTTCTTTGGATAATGAAAACATCAGCCACTCATTAGATTTCTTTGTTTCCTGGACACAAACCAACCTAGAGACAACCCTCTTCCCACCCTTGTAAAACACAGTTTTGATCCTGTCACTCTCTCTGGTGAATAATAAAAGTTTAAATTTGGATGCAGCCTCAAGGTTTTTACCAAACACTTCCCTCACAACAATCCTGTAAGGTAGTAATACAAATATTATTATCTCAATTTAGCAGACAAAGAAACAGGCTCAGAGAGGTCATAACTTGTAAGAGTAAGATATAGAATTTGTAGACCATGGCGTCCCCCATTTTCAGTAGCTTGCTGTTATCTATGAAATAAAACTCAAACATCTTAACCTAATATACAGTGCCTTCATTCTCTGGCCTCTTAGGAAAGACATGTTCAGTGTCTTTGATAATCAGAAAAGCTGTCCTTTGGAAAAAGGGTTACATTTATTTTCTCGGTCTTCAGAGGGTAGAAGAAAAATGGGTGACAGTTAAAGGAAACTAGATTTTGGTTTAAAATAAGAAAGAGCTTTCTCATAGCCTGGGGTGTTTAACCACAAATTGGTCTATGTTGGGGGCCATACCCTACTTCTCTCCCTATTTCCCCTTCCCTCAGACACATCTGATCAATAACTAGATGACTATTTGTTGCTAGAGTGCAATGGGTGGGATGATGAGCTAGTGAACCTCTGTGATCCCTTCAGTCTCTGAGATTCTATTATTTTATTTAAGAAGGATTTAAGAGCAGAAAAGGTTCTTAAGAGATCATCTAGTCTGGTTTTCTCAACGTAAGGCTGAGGGAGCTCAATCTCAGAAATAAACAGTTTGCCCAAAATCACAGAGCCTGTGAACAAAGATAGAATTCTATTCTTGGTCCTGTGACTTCAGATACACTACATTGGACTATTACATGGTTTCTGACATGTCGTTTTTAGAATTTCAGCTCCACAACTGAGAGACTGGAATCTTTTGCTGTGGGCAATTCTCATCTATTGTAGAGGTCTAATCAAGGAATAACAGAGAATTAGAACAGTGAGAGCTGCAACACAGAACCTGGTGGGATAGAGAGTTTGTACCTTGGAAAGCACCTCCCACCAAGCTTCTTATTGTCTCTCTAGCTTCCCTGCCCCTGTGGTGCTGGAAAAGTCTGCATTGCAGCTGTAAATCAGTTCCTGGTGTTCCAGTCCCAGTTTGAGCAGGGTTTATTACAACATGACCACTCTGATCTCTGCTTCCTGTGAACTCCTCCAACACTTTTTATCTCTACAAGAAGAGGAGATTTAGGGCCCAGGTATGTCAGAAGAGGAAACAAAGAAATTGGAGTCCAAAAGCCTTGTTCTACAGCTTTGACCAGGGCTATCCCCATAATCTCCTAATTGTGAATTTTCTTGTCTTGGTATTTAGCAATTTCACATGTAAGTGTGTCTTATTTTCCCAGATAGAGTGTAAGCTCCTAGAAGAGAGAGAGGTCTTACATCGACATTAGATAAACCATTGCAAATCATAGATTTAGAGCTGTAGAACGTAAATTGTAGATTTCAGACCTTAGTCCCATCTCATCCTACTCAGAAGTGGATTGATAGTCGGACTTGGGAGTTAGGAAGAGCTGAATACAAATCCTCCCCTAGATACTTACTAGCTGTGTGGCCCTGGGCAAGTCTCTTAACTCCTTGTCTGTAAAATAGGGACATTAATGGCCCTTACCTCACAGGGTTGCTACAAAGATCAAATTAGGTGACACAAGTAAAGTGCTTTGCAAATCTTCCATTTCTATGGAAATGTCAGCTATTATTATTATTTACTACAACATCTTAATTTTTCAGACCAAGAAACTTGGGCCCAGAGAGATTAAATCACTTGTCTCTGGCCATCTCTGTAACTCTGGACAAATCGTTTAACTTCCCTGGGCCTCCATTTTCTCATCTGTAAATTGGGGAAAATAATAGTACTCAGCTCACAAGATTGTGTGTGTGTGTGTGTGTGTGTGTGTGTGTGTGTGTGTGTGTGTACACACACATATTCATATATGACTTTGTAAATCTTGAAGTATTGTACAAATGTTAACAATTATTATTATTATTATTATTGTCCAAATCAACACAGGTTTAGTAAGCATCTGGGCAAGCATTCAGACTGTCCAAGTTCAATGCTCTTTATATTGCAACTGTATTCTAAAAAAAGCAGTAGTTTGGGAAATAGGGTGTTTAGTTTATATCCCAAATGACAGAATTTGAGATCCAGACCTTAAAGACTTTCTAGTAGAGCCTGCTCATTTTAAATTGATCTTACCAATGTGGTCATGCCTCCACTAATGCAGGAGGAAATCTTCACCACCCTTACCATACATACACCACCACCATCATCACTACCACCACACACCTTCTTATGTGTGATTCTTGTCTATGTTTTCCCCTTCAACCTTCCACTCAGCAAACTTCCTCCGGTTTTTTTAACAGAGAGTTAGAACAGTGAGAGCTGCAACACCGAACCTGGTGTGATAGACAGTTCATAACTTGGACAGCACCTCCCACCAAGCTTCTCATTGTCTCTCTTGCCTTGCCTGCTCCTGTGGTGCTGGAAAAGTTTGTATTGCAGCTGTAAATCAATTCTTGGTGTTCCAGTCCTAGTTCGTGTCTCCATTCTATAGGTGAAGAAACTGAAGCACAGATAAGAGAAGATGACACAACCAAGATCACACAGTAGAGCTGAGATCAGAACCCATGTCTC
Organism: Pseudochirops cupreus; assembly: GCA_028627135.1. Lineage (NCBI taxonomy): Eukaryota > Metazoa > Chordata > Mammalia > Diprotodontia > Pseudocheiridae > Pseudochirops > Pseudochirops cupreus. The sequence goes on along the minus strand of CM053583.1, from coordinate 377,128,687 downwards.
CTGACTCCATAATTCATTGTTCATGTCATTCACTTTGCCATAGCTCTTTAAGTTGTACTTCTGGCTCTGTCCTTTTCTCAGCAAAGCAGGTGGAAACAAGGAATTCTTGTTTCCCAATCTGACTTAATTCATAAGCATAGGCAGGCACTTTTTCCGTAGCCTGATTTCAGAGATGCTGAGGAGGTTTCTTGGCCTCCCAAATTATTTACCCAACAGTTTGTCACAGAGCCTGACATTGTAGGTTCAAAATGCAGAGCTGGCTTTCTAGGTCTAAGCTTCCACCTTAGAAGTCATCTAGTCTAACCCTGTCATCTTACATATGAGGAAACTGAGGCCCATCTAGAAAGAAGAAACTTGCCTCAGGTTACACAACAGAGCAGAAGACTTGGGATTTAAATCACACTGCAGCACTCTTCTCATTCCAACCTGAAGCCTTCTAGAGATTATAACAATGTAATTACCCTCCAGGCTGAGAAACAAACTCTCCTTATGTATTGTATCAGGTCTTATAGATGAGCTGTAAGGCAGTGGTATAGGAATGCCTCAGGTGCCAGGAGGAAGGAAGGGACCTCTTCAGTCCTATGGGTCTTAGTTTTCACTTCTATAAAACAGAAATAATAGCCTCCTTCCTTATCAACTTTATGAGTGCATTGTTGTGAAGCAAACAAGAGCCTGTAGGATCAAGAACTTCTAATGAAGCATTTTTATAGGATTCTTTTGGGGGGTTCATGACCCTCCTAAGCATGGTATCTGGTTATTCTCAATTCTTGACATTTTTATCTTCCATGCTTTAAATTCAGTTTCTTCTCTTGTGGATCAATGCTGGTCAGCCCCAGCTGCACCCACTATAACAAGAGGTTTCTGGAAATAAACATGCCGTCAGAAGTTAGAGATAGAAGAAAAGGTCCCCCAGCTCTCATCAGCATCCATTTGGAGCCGGGGCAAGGATTGCTACCTGGGGAGCCCTTTGGAAATCCTGCAATTAGTCTAGTTTTTCTAATCACACCCACAAGCACTGTGGGGAGGTGCTATCAGCAAGAAGCCATCCTTCTCAGTGCCCTCCTTATCCCTTACCAGAATGGTGTGTGAGCTTTAATGTTTCAATTACTGCACTCAGTTGCGGTGATGTTGTGGGCAATGCAGATTCCTCTGGAGGTCTCACATCTCACTCCTGTAAAAACATGAGGCTTGGACTAGATGACATTTAAGGTCTCTTCCAAATTCTAATAGTCTAGGATCCTAGAGACATATTGATATAGTAGAAAGACCACTGGAATAGGACCTTGGAGATCTGGCTTCCAATCCTTGTTATGCTCCTCACTCCCTGTGTGACCTTGGGTAAGTCACTCCCCACATTCGTGCTTTCTCACTTGCAAAATGAGGTAGCTAAGGTTGGATGGCCTCTAAAATCAAAATGATATAATTAGGTAGTCTCTAAGGCCTCTCTGTTGTTCTCAGTTTAGGATTTCTATTGTCTTGATGAATGTCCCCACCCTCTCACTCCTTAACTCTTCATTCATCCTATTCAGCATCAGATCCCCTTGTTCAGAGAGGGATGGCTCAGCCTTTAAGCTGTCTGCCCCATAAAATATCTCCAGTGCCCTTGGAGCCTTGAAGAAACATCTGCTAGGACCCAGGATGACTAGTGGATACTGGTAGGGGTTGCCAAGAGCTTTGGTCTGAGCCCCTCTTCAGTGACATCAAGCCTGACCAAGTGGATGGTGGAGTTGGGGTTTGAGAGAGGTGGAGAGTGACCTCACTTCCAGCTATTTGCATATCAGGCCCTGCAGACAACTCAGTATAAGTAGGGCAGGCAGCACATCATCGGAACTGTCTGCTGGGAGGGAGCTCCCTTGGTTACTACACGTGTTTGCTGCTACTCTTCCTCTAGCCCCAGCTCCAGAAGCCCGACCCTGTCCAGGAGCCCTGGCCCATTCCTAGAGGGAAGGCAACCCACCAGTCGGCATCATACAGGTAATTCTCGAGCTTTTTCTCTGAATTCAATGGAGTCTGAGATGGGAGGGTTTTTTATCTCAATGAATAAGCTGGGAGGATGTGGTGGGAGTTGGGAACTGGAGCTGAAAAGGTTAGATTAGAAAATCTTACCTCCAAAGCAAATGGGATGCCTCTTTGAGTGAGCTACACATCTGGGCACAGGAATGCAGGTGTAGCCTGATAAGAACCAAGAAATCTCACATTTCTGTAGCAGTTGATACTTTTCAAAATCCTTCTCTGTAGGTTATCTCACTTGAACATAAACCTAGAAATGTATAATGCATCTGTGTATAGAATGTGCAAGTACATATTTATATAGACTAGGTGTACAATCATGGGTGGGCTTCAATAAGGCTCATTTCTCACCCCTGCCTATGTATAGGTACCTATGTTATATCCCAAGATATTTGTCATACAATCTTAGCACTTGAATCTTAGAGTTTAAAATCCTAACTCGAAGGTTCTGACTCCAAGATCCCTAGGAATACAGAGTCCATTATTTAGAGGAGCCCTTAGAAGCTATATGGTCCAGCTCCCTCATTTTGCCAATGACCAAGAAGCCCAGAGATGTGAAATGACCTTACTACCCAAAGTAAATGGTGGAACAGAGATCTGAATCCAGCTTTTCTGACTCCCAGTCTAATATAACTCTGAGGTTCCAATTGTAAAATTTCAACTCCAAGTTTCTATAATGAATAGATATGGTTATAATACTCATTGATATGCTTATACATGTATAGCTATAAAATACACAGAGAAGAGTGAGTGAATATTGAAAAAATCATGTCAAGAGGATTGTGTCTGGCTTTTAATAAGCATATCTTGGTATATACATAAAAATGAATGGTGGCATGGTATAGTAGACACACAGCTGACCTCAAAAGAAGGAAGATCTGAGTTCAAATTCTGCCTCGGTCACATACAGATCTGGGCAAATTACTTAATGTCCTTGTTTTCTAGAGCACTCTCTAACTTACAGAAAAGGTGCTTACCTGCATTGACAGAGGGAGGTTTCTCATCTAGGGCTCCTTATATCAATGAAATCACAGGTCCAGTCCCTCTCCTATATGTATATATATATAATTTATATATCACATCTATATTACATGTGTTTACAAGTGGAGGGAGAGAGGAAGAGGGAAGTGAAGGAGAATGGAACAGAAAAGGGAGGGATAAGAAGGTAAAAGAGGGAGAGGGAAGATAGGGGGACTGGGAAGGAAGTAAAGGTAGAGGTGACTGAAAGAGGAAGAAAGAAGAAGAGAGAAGGAAGAAAGAAAAAAGACAGGGACAAGGACTGGAGAAAGAGGAGAAGGAAAGGGGGAAAAGAGGAAGAATGGGAGAGGAGAGGGCATGCAGAACATGGTGAAGAGAGACAATGACTTGGAGGGAAGGATAAAGCTTTTTAATTTGAAGGGAGGGGGATGGAGAGGGGGAGAGAGAGGGAGAGAGAGAGACAGAGAGACAGAGAGAGAGAGACAGAGAGAGAGAGAGAGAGAGAGAGAGAGAGAGAGAGTCAGAGAGAAATTTTTTTTTCCTAGTATGGGATGTGGATTTATTCCCTCCTGTTCAGAAATCCATGGGTGTCTAGTCTCTAAGATACATACTAATGCTCTGCCCCTATTCTCCCCAAATTCCCTGCTTGTTCTTTCTCATGCAATGCTGGATAGCTCCAGCGCCACCATGACCCACCTGTGGCTGCTGCCGTTGCTCCTGTCTCTGGCTCTGTCCAGCGTCTCTGTAAATCTTGGCCAGCCAGCTGCAGCAGAGGTGGACAGTGAGGAGCAAGGTCGCCTGGAAGAGATCTTGCAGAGGGCTGAGAACCTCCTTCTCCAGTCAAACCTGCAAAAACTGGAAGAAGAAAGAGAGAACAATTCAGGTAAGGGGATGGGTCATCTGCCCCTCCTGAAACTTGGTTTCTGCCTTTTTGAACTTGGAAGGGCATGGACTGAACAGTGGGATTCTATTAAAATGAGGGTTGGGTCAACCATGTGCTACTGAAGGATTTCATTCTTGACCTTACTGTCCCTCCCCTCTACACTTGTCGGCTGGGTTGTGGTGCTTAAGCTCTCTCTAACTTCAAGGCTGGGAAGTGCTTAACAGGTTTCCACTGAATTATTAATGTCTGTGAATAAACCACAGACTCACAGGATGTCAGGGCTGGAAGGGACTTTATGGGTTATTTCATTGAACCCCTTTGCCCTACAGACAAAAACTTCCTGATTTATAAAATGAGAGAGTTGGATCAGATAACCTCAAAAAATTTTTCCAGGTGTAGCTGAATCTCTGATCCCTACTCAAATTCCACCTCTGAGTCTTACCACCTATGTGTCAAGTTACTTAATTCCCAGAAGCCTCCATTTCTTCATCTTTAAAATAAGAAAGTTGGGTCCATTCAGCTCTAAATCCAGGACTTTAGGATCCTTTGAATATTAGAGAAGTCAAACTCACATAACTAGTTGATAATGTCAGAGCAATGCCCTAATTCCCTTGCCCACATTTCAAAAGTCTCCTAGGGTTTTTTCCTTTCTTCTTCTTCCCCCCATATCCCAATATTGACTCTATATGTGGTGACACTGGCCACACCCTTGGCATGGTCCCTTCTGGGGACAGAGGGATTAGCCCCACCTGAAAATGCCAGAAGATTTCTTGTCTTTGCCAATTCATTTCTTCCTTTTTCCCTGCTTTGAATTAGAATTCATGGAATATTGAGGTGCCTTTTTTTTGGTGGGCTTTGAGGCTCTGAGTCTGTGAGGCTTGGATTCTATGGGTATAGACAGGCTGTAGCTAGACTAATTCCTTTAGCCTAAAGCTAAGGGAGTAGGGATAGAGGTCTTGCTGCCTGATTTGGGGGATTTTACACTAACACTTGCCCTGAACCCAGTGTTCCCTCCAGGCACTCTAACACCTAATGGCCCTTTCCCATCAATAACAATAATTAATAGAATTGATATACTGCTTTTAAGGTTTGCAAAACACTTTACGAATATTATTTGATGATCACAATTACTCTATGAGGTAGGTGCTCTTATTATCACTATTTTATAGATGGGGAAACTGAGGAAACTTTAGGAAACTGAGCTACAGAGAGGTTAAGTGACTTATCCCAGGGTCAGCTAGTGTCTGAAGCCAGATTTGAACTCAGCTATTCCGAATGCTAAGCCCAGCACTCTATCCACTCTTATAATCTAGCTGCCTCTCTGTTCCATACCTCCTCTGCTTACGTTGGTCCCTGTCTCCACACCCCTTTTAGAAAGAGGAAGGGGAACTGTGCATGAGCACACATATGGGTAAGGATACATGTTTGCATGTGAAGGTCTATTTGCATTTATGCATTAGTGTGAGTCTGTGTATGGATGAGGTTCGCAGAGTTGACAGTATCAGCTGCCTATGAGATATCCCCCCCCCCCCAAAAAAGGACCCTGTATTTGCATTTCTTCACATCCCTAGCATTTAGTACTGTGCCTGCCATATAATAAATGCTGGTTGACTGACACAGGTTGGTGAAATCAGAGATAGACTAGAGGTCTTAATTCTTCCCCAAAAGCCAGTACAGTGGTTTACTCCTGGTTCTTTTCCCTGCCCTAGGTACTTGGCTGCCTCTCTGAAAGCCTTTTGCCAAAAATTAAAGTTTTCTCCCCTGAGCTATTTAAGGAGTCATTTCCCTGGTTAGAGACCTTTTGAAGCTGGGGTGGGGGAGGGAAGGGGCACGCTTTCCAGCTAAATCACTTCTTTAGGGTCATGCAGCTGAAACCATTTGGCTGCTAAGTAGGGGTCAAAAACACCTGATAGATCATTTATCAATCCAGCCTTTTTTATGTGGTCGGCAATGTGGAGACAGCTTTATGATTTCCCTAAAGAATCAGCCTAATTCTCTGTTGCTCAAGAAACCTACTGACCAACAGGTCATGGCTGGTATTTCTGAGTGTCCTAGGCTTGGCATAATTGGGTGAATTGAACCTACTTAATCTTTGTGAGTATAGTTAGGGAGCATAGTGTGTGTATGAGAGCATGTTGCTGTTGATTATTATGTATGTGTTAGAATGTGTTTATGTGTTATACATGTGTTATACATGAGTGCCTATATGAGTCTGTGTCTAGGAGTGAGGATAGGTACATGAACATGGCTTTGTTTGAGGAGACATTTGTAGAACTGTAGGAAGAGAGCTTAATTTGGAGTCAGAAGTCCTAGGCTTAATTCTGGGGGCCTAGGTTCATCTGTGTGACTTTAGGCAAGTTACTTAACCCATTCCTCATCTGAAGGATGGAGGAGATGACCTTGAAGTTTCGTTCCATCTCCGAATCTTTGATCTTTTGAGAGAGTGTACTTCTGAAAGCAGGTTATCTAGCCATGTGTATGTGTGTAGGGACATGAGTGTATGTGTATGAATATGGGTAAATGTTTAACAACCAGCCCCTCTGGAAAGAAAATTATACCTGTGACACACTTTTAAACATAATTCATATCATATTACTAACATTTTCTCTGTCACTTGCTTAAATACAGACGATGAACAAACCCAGGTTTGTAGCATTTGCCAATTTCCAAGGTGTAAATGCCTACACTGAAAAATTTGACAATCGGCTCTCACAAGTTAGTTGGAGCTGGCTGCAATGATATACCCTGCTTCTACCTCAAGCCCAGCCCCAGCCCATTCCACAGCCTTTTTTCTGTCACCATCATGGGAACTGGGTCCACATAGAAGCAGCTTGAGTTTTCCTTCCTAACCTCAAAGGTGCCAGTAAAGCAACCAGCTGGTACGTGAGACAGGCAGATTCTAGGTTTTGTGATCAGTTTATAAGGCAAATTCATTTCATGGGCCAGAAAACAACCCAAAACAATGAAGCTCTAATAATGGAACATCAGGCATCATGATGGGCATTAGGGGAGGTAGTAGGGGGTCAGTGGAGGCCCCTATGATTTTATCTCAAGTGCACAAAAGCAACATGGTGATGGGAGTTTTCATTTGCTAATTTATTTCCTTTGGCAGAGTTGCAGGCCCCCCAGCTAGACTGGCTCGTGAAGAGGCAGCACCCCGGGAAGAGATTCTCTGAGGTCTTCGAGAAGAGGCAGCATCCAGGCAAGAGGGAGGAAGAAGATGAGGCAGAGGAGGAGGAAGTGGGGGATGGAGGGGCCACCGTGGAGGTCCACAGACGCCAGCACCCAGGCAAACGTGAGGAGGAGGCCTGGGAGGCCGAGAGCAAGCAGCGGAAAAGGCAGCATCCGGGCCGGTGGGCCTCCCGGGTCAGGGACAGTGTGGGCAACCAGGGCGAGGTCTCCAAACGGCAGCACCCAGGCAAACGCAATCTGGGCCCTGATGGCCAAGGACCTGCCTTCCCCTGCAGCCCCCGGGGGTCCTCCCACTGCAGCCTCTTACTAGAGCTCTTGGGGGACCTCAGCAGGGGCCCAGGGCCTGAGAAGAGGCAGCACCCGGGGAAAAGGTCACTCTGGGGAGGAGAGGGAGATGAGGGGGAAGAGGACTAAAGCCCAGCCTGGTGAAGAGAAAGGTGCAAGCCTCTGGGGATGGTTTCTGAGAGTGCTGTGAATAATACCTACAAGCTGGTTTTCTTTTTTTCTTTCACTTAGTCCTCTCGATCCTCTGATAGTGGCATGGCCAGAACATCCCTGATCCCTAGGAACCAGTTCCCCAAGGGCAAGGTCATGGAGAATGGAGCTAGGGGATGGAGTGAGATGGATTCTACTCCATTACTGAAAGCCCTGGGCCCCCAACCCTCTTTCTAAGGTCCCCTGGGTTATTTCAGCTCATCCTCAGCAACTCTTGGGTTAGGGGGTAAAGGCCTGAATAGAAAGTAGTAAGGGACCCTTTGCCCCTATGTATGAGTGGACTGGAGCCTATAAGGCAGCAAAGGACATGGGGAGGGGACAGATGGGCCTCTGAACATAGTTCATTAGGCCAAAACCTTTCCTCTCTCAGTCCTGCCCAGACCAGCCGAGGCTATCTGCTGGTAGCTGAGATGCTTCCGCCTCCTGTTTCCTGGGTTCCTTTTGATTTGGGTCAGTTCCTTTCTGGCAAGGGTAAGATTCTCAGGAAGGGGTGATGGCCAAGAAGGTGGCATGATCTGTCTCTCCTTTAATCAAGACAGATGCTGTGAAAGGGTCAAAAGCAAGAGATGGCCCTTTTACAATGCCCCGTTGCCCTCCCTCCTTCTCTGTGTCTACCCAGGTCACCCTTGGTAACCCACAGAATCTTCATGCCCCCCCCCTTTGAATGTGAGCAAGACCTGAGGCAGGGAAGAGGAGAGACAAAGAGCAGGCAGGGGAATGGGGTGGAGAGGAGCAGCCAGACTCCAACCTCAGGCACGTCACTGGAGGAAGGAAGCCCCAGGAAAGAATCCACAGGTCACTATGGGGCTCCCTGAAGACCCTCAATGATTCAGTCCTTGTCTTTCCTTCCCCCTGAGCAGAGACGTCTTCCCTGGCCATTGACACTCTTCTGTCCATTTGCTCCCCCTGGGATATGGCCTGCAGGTCTCTCCCTGTGTTCATTTTCCTGTTCTGTTCCCTATATGGGCAGTGTGCTCATGCATTCGAATCACATAAAACCCCTCCTTGGTTGAAAAAACAAAATTAAATGAAAGTGGAAAAACTATTTTTCCAGGCAAAGCTCTCTTGTGGTATAGTGATGCTGGCTATGGGTAGGAATGTTTGTACATATGAACATTTTAATATAAAGTAGAAGTGTGACTTGTACATTCATACCAGTCCCTTTGGAAACCTCAAAACACTAATAAAAACCGCGTCTGGATGAGCCTTATAGCTTTGTGATTGCACTTCTGCTGAATCTTAGAATCTCAGAGCTGGCAGGGACGTCAGGGGCCATTTAGTCGAACACCCTCATTCTGCAGAGGCAAAAATGGAGGCCCAGAGATATGAAAGTCTAGGGGCCTGAGAGGCAATCTAGGCCAAAAAACCCAAGCATACACATACACACAAAATCCTTCAAGGACCTTACTTTCTATAGGATCCGCTATATCTGCTGTGTATTTTATATACACAGATCGATAAATGCAAGGTAACTTCACAGAATCACAAAATCTGAGAACTAAAGGGGCTCAAGTCACCGAGGCCCACCTACACATGAAAGAAATATCTAATATAACTTAAGTGACAAATGGTTATCAAGCCTCTGGCTGAAGACCTCCAAAGGGGTCGGCCAACCCAACACCTCTTGAGGCAGCCCATTTCACTTTGGGACAGCTCAAAGTGTTAGGAAGTCTTTCCTCATATCCAACCCAAATTTCTTTTCAACTTTCACCCAATGTTCTTGCTTTTGCCCTCTGAGCTTAAGCAAAGCAACTCTAATGCCTCATTCTCAAAACAACCTTTTAGATGCGACACCATAGCTACCATTCCTACCTCCACTCCCACCCTTCAGTCTTTACTTCTCCAAGCTAAACATACTCAGTGCCTTCAACAATTAAGGAGAGAGAATTAATGGTGTGAGGGGAAACTGTGTGGGGAATTTGTGAAGGCTTCCCATGAACTGAGCCTGGAAGGAAGATAAGATCTGAGGCAAATATTACACTATGAATTTTGTCCTTAATTAAATTCACAGTATCTCAGATAACCTTGGGGTAATAGAGTTAAAGTTGGGAGGCACTGCAGAAGCCATCATCTCTAACCTCTTCATTTTATAGATAATAATAATGATGACAGTTAATGTTTATACAGCCTTACTGTATGACAGACCTTGTGCTTTACAATTATTACCTCATTGAGCCTCTAAACCAGTGGTTCTCAACCTGTGGGTTGCAACCCCTTTGGGAGTCAAATGACCCTTTCACAGGGGTCACAGGGGTTGCCTAAGACCAATGGAAAACACATATTTCCGTTGGTCTTAGGAATGGAGACACCACTTCTCTATCCGTCTCCAGGTGGGTCTGCCCACATGCAGATATGCCCAGACATGCCCGCATATGAATATTAAAGGATTGTGGCATTAGGAAGGTTGAGAACCACTGCTCTAAACAAACCTGTGAGGGAGGTGCTACTGTTATCCACTGTCCTTCACAACCTGTATGTGTCAGAGAAAGTATGCGTGCTCCAGCCTGCACCATGCTGACTCCCAGATATGCACTTGGACCTTCTTTGACTTTTGCTTTATCTACATCAGGTGATTTCTTGAGTTTATACTGTATTGACAATGGAGTGAATAGTTAACCCACAAGAAAATCAGGAATCTGTACAACCTTGGGCAAATCTCTTGACTTCTCTGAGCTTCCGTGCCCTTTTCTTTGAAGTAGTTGGGGGGACAAGGGAGGTGAATTTAGTCTGGATTAGCCCTAGAGTCAGGGCTGGGCCTAGGGTCAGGAAAACTTGAGTTCAAATCCAACCTTAGACACTTACTAGATGTGTGAATTTTATTATTTGTCATATATTAAGGTGGGTTATTCTCAGAAAGTACCCACAGAGGAAGGCCTTTAGAATGAAATATCCTCTATAGCAGTGGTTCTCAACCTTCCTAATGCTGCGACCTTTTAATGCTTGTATGTGGGTGTATCTGCGTGTGGGCGGACCAGCCTGGAGATGGATAGAGGAGTGGTGTCTCAGTTCCTAAGACCATCAGAAATATGTGTTTTCCAGTGGTCTTAGGCAACCCCTGTGAAAGGGTTGTTTGACCCCCAAAGGGTCGCAACCCATGGGTTGAGAGCCGCTGCTCTATAGAGAATCAAATGTGTGGATGGCCTATGATAGGTATTGATACCCACATTGGTAAGATCACAGATCCACTGAAGTCCTAAAGAAGGAAAGTAAGAAGAAAACAAGCATTTATTAAGCTCCTACTATATGCCAGGCATTATATTAAGCACTTTTCAAATGTTATATCATTTTATCCTTTCAACAACCCTGTGAGGTGGGTGCTATTATCATCCCATATTACAGTTAAGGAAACTGAAGCAGATAGCAATCAAGTGATGTACCCAGGCCACACAGCTAGTCAATGGCCAAGGATAGATTTGTGCTCAGAGCTTCCTGATTCCAAGTCAACATTTAACCTCTATACCACATTGCTTCTTAATTCAATTTAACAAATCTACCAAACACCTACGATATACAAGGCACTATGTTAGGTAAGGAGACTACAATACAAAACACAACAGCGCCTGCCCTCAAGGAGGTTATATTCTTCTGCGGGGGGAGGGGCACATTGTGACATGTACACAGATAATCTACTGTCCCTCTGATGTTTGTTGCTGAGTTTAGCTTTCTCTGGGTTTTAAGAAAAACTATTACTCTGAGAAACTTTTGTTGGGGGTTGAGTCATAGAACTCTGAAATATCTATTGAGGTATGAATGTGAAAATTGTAACAAACTGTGAGGATATGGGCATCAGAATCATTGTATGATTTGTAGATAAATGTAATTTTCCCTATTATAGACATATGAGAATTTTATTATTAGTCACATGCTAAGGTGGGTTGTTGTCAGGGAGTACCCATAGTATGGATCCAAGAGTATATAAAAGGAGACAGACAGAGAGAGAGATACGCAGAGTCACAGAGCTGGAGCCAGAGCCAGAGAGGCAGAGAGAGAGAGAGAGACAGAGAGACAGAGAGAGACAGAGACAGAGAGAGACAGAGACAGAGACAGAGAGACAGAGAAAGACAGAGAGAAACAGAGAGACAGACAGAGAGACGGAGAAAAAAGAGAGAGGAGAGAAAGTTAAAAAGACAGAATTCATAAGTGTAGCAGCTAAGTTTGAATCTTTAAGTGATGGATATTAGAGTTGCTGCTGAGGAGCAAGTCTAGTTGATTAGAGGAATAAATTGGAAGTAGAGAATCAGAGAAGTTACCCAGGAGAGCAAATCATTTGGGTGACATGCTATGCCCAGTGAGGTATTAGTCAATCACAGTATAAATCAATTCAGCTCAGCAGCTGAAGTATCTATTCACATAGAAGTTATACTCATCACAGAACTGTTATGGATAGCTTCCACGACAGAAAGAGAACACTGGAGTTTACAGTTCTAGTTATGAAATACTCTGACCATGAGGGTTTTCCTTACTCATAAGCCTCCTTGACAAGTTTCTCTAAGTTTGTGCCTATTCTCCCACTAGGCATATGTGGTGGCAACCACACTGGCATACCCAGGATGGTTGTTAGTCCAGTTTCTTAGATCTGCTTTACAAGGAAAGATAGCTATTTAAGGGGTCAACAATCTTTTTTTAACTACATACACTATTTCTGGGGAAAAGTCAGCACCCTGAACTTCAGAGAAAATACAGGCAGAGAAATAAAGACCAACAGACAGGGCTCTGACTGCCTGAATCAAAGGAATATTGCTATACACTTCTGGATTGAGAGAGCCTCTACATCTGAATAGTTGGGAGCTCTGAACATATGGCCACTCAGAATCTCAACCAGGGATTCACAACATCTTTCTCATAAGCAAGCCCCCAAAGTAAAATACCAACTCAGAGTATATACAAACTTCTCAGAGCCAGAGGTCATCACAACCTTCATGACTCAGTGCTTAATTAGAAATTAGCAAAATGTGTGAAAGCCTTCCCACAAGCAAGCCTTCCCACAAGCAAGCCTTCCCACAAGCAAGCCTCCCCTAAGCAAGCTTCCCTTAATGGGCTCCATGTGAGGCCTATTCATGGGCTGGAAGATCTTAAATTCCATTAATATTACAGGATACTAAGTGTATTGATGGAAGAGTATGATCCCAGATTATCTGTGGATTGTGATATATTTATTATTTATGCATTTTACTTTTATGTATAACCTCTGATGTTATGATTTCTTTTGTCATTTTTAAGATCTAAAAGTGTCATTTTGAAGGACTGGTTGGGCAAATAGAAACATATTAATGGGGGTACAAAAGCAGAGTTATGAGTAGAAGAAATATATTTCCCCTCAATAGGATTGCTCCTAGCACCATGAGAGAGTTTGAATATAACCATATAGTAGTGGTCCTTCCCCGCAAATCTAGAACTGACAGTATGAGATGTTAGAGTGAAGAAATTAATCAAGAGAATAAGTAGGTGTCGGTAGACCAAGTGAGAGGTAATGGATGCTATGGTGAATGTAGACACTCCATGGATCTGTTATGTAAGATTTGAAGTGGTGGAAGTAATGGAAAGATCAAGACAAATTCCCCTAAAAATGTTTGGGTAGCAAATGTTTCCTATTCCTCCTTTGTGTGGGTTGAACAACATAGCTAAACCCCCAAATAAATAATTAAAATAATCTTTAAAATATATTTGAGTGGGAAGAAAAGACTAATCTGGAGCTGTCACAGAAGACTAGACAGAAAATATGGTTCTGAAGTTGAATCTTGAGGGAAGAGAAGGATTTCAAGGTGTGAAGGAAAAGAGACTGCATCCTATGCATTGGATGATGCATGAAAACATGCATGAAAACACAGAAGTGAGAGAGGGGAAATTAAGTTCAAGGAACAACTAATGGTCCAATTTGTCTTAAACACCAAGGTTATGATGGGGAGTTATGGGAAATAAGGTTGGAAGCCAGCCTGGAGGGGAGAAGTGGTACTACACATCACCGGAAGTCTTTAAACTGAGCAAGACCTCACAACAAGAACATCATGGATTAGATTCAGGATTTGAGGAAGGGTAGACTCAATGGTTCCTGAGGTCCCTTCCAGATCTAAGCTGCTATTATGACAAAGGCAAAACTCTTTCCATTACCTCATGCTCCCTTCCAGGAGGGAGAGACTTCTGTGAATTGAATTGTTCTAGAAAGGCTCCAGCTAAGCCCTGAAAGACCAGAACAAGTATGGTAGAAAACATCTCTGAAGTAGGTACCAAATCAGAATAAAGGGAAGTCATTCTTTCCACTCTGCTGTAAAACATCTCTATGTCATTACATCTCCTGATGTGCTCTTTAATTAATTCTTTCTGCAAACTCTATTTTGATTAATTAACCCAATCAAAGTACTTTAACTACAGAGTGATGATTCCTATTCCCTCTAATGCATATGGGCTTTCTTACCTATAGGACAGGACCAGTTAGACAGGTCCCAGATTAGCCACTGCAGGTTTATTACCTTGGAGAAAGAACAACAATTAACTCCGCTGCTAAATATCACTGAAAGTTACAAGTTACCAAGGTGACCTGTGATCCATGCCAGGATTTAAATGGTGTCTGTCTTTGGGGATAATCTTTCATGAATAATTGCTACATTCCGCTCCATATAATTATTGGCACTCTGATTAGCCCAGCATTAATTATGGATAGTGACTTTCTAATTACCAGCTGTGGAGAAAATCTTCTCAGCTCTGATACAGGTACACCATGTACACTCAGAATCTTTTGACACAATGGCATGGCTGTGGTGGATTTTGCAACTGGAAAGGAAGACACCTGGGTGAGCCCACCACGTGGGTTTGTGGTTATTCCTGATGGGATTAAGGGACCTAGGACAAAATATACTGTGAGCACTACTCCTTCTCCATGAGCCAAATGTATTTATACAGGTTCAAATGAGCCTCAGTGGCTCATGTTTCTAGAGGGTTTAATACCTAGAAAACCCACTTCATAGTATCACATAATACCAGAACTGGGAGGCAGCTTAGAGATCATTTAGTCCAAAAATTATTTTAGAAGATTAAGGGCTACAAAGGTTGCAAAAATTTGCCCACAATCGAACAGCTAATAAATGGACTTAATCAGGCTTTCTCACTCCAAATCAGCTGTTATCAGTACTATATCCATTCATTCTCATCATCATCAACAATGAGCATTCATTAAACTCCTACTACATTTTTTAAACTTTTTATGCACCGTTGACTGTGCTCTCAATGTAGCCTCTGAGACTAAGATACAGCAGAGTATGGAATGATTCTCTGCTGCTTGTGCTAATTTTGGTCTGACGATTAACACCAAGAAAACAGAGGTTCTCCACCACTTAGCACCACACCATCCATAGGTGGAACCAGGGATTACATCAAATGGAGAAGTTTTGAATGCTGCGGATAATTCTTTCTGGGGCGAGGAGGCTGGCACGTGCCTTGCCAGAGCTAGCAGTGTTTGGGAGACCAAAGAATATGTGGGGGAGAAGAGGTATGGGGCTGTCTACCAAGCTGAAGATTTACAGAGTCATTGTGCTGACATCATCGTTGTATGCCAGTGAAACCTGGACAGTCTATGAGCACCATGCCAGAAACCTGCAACACTTCCTTGTGAATTGTCTTAGGGAGATTCTGAAGAGCACCTGGTAGGATGAAGTACAGTCACGGAATCCTTTCTTGAGCTGAACCAGCAAGCATTCAAATCCTACAGCAGAGAGCACAACTCTGATGGGTTGGCCACATTGTTCAAATGCCTAATGTACATTTGTACTATTTTATGGAGGAACTCACACAAATCAGGCATTCCATGACGGTCAGAAGTGATACAAAAACACTCTCAAGGTCTCTCTGAAGACTTCTGGTATTGGTTGTGAGACATTGATTATGAGACATTGGCATAGGACCACCCTACATGACAGGCATCTAAGAAGGTGCTGTGTTCTATGAGCAAAGCTCATAGCTCAAAGAAATGTGAAATGAGCAAGTTTAGAGACATCTACCTCCCAAACAGTCACACAGACTATTTGTGCCTGCCTATGGTAGAGCCTTTTGAGCTTGTATCGGTATGATCAGTCACAGCTGGACACACTGTATTTTGATGTCATTTGGTCCTTGCATGAGGGACAAACAGCAATAATGATATACCAAGCAACAGGCTAAATCACTGGAGATGCAAAGAAAGACAAACATGGCCCCTGCCCTCAAGGAGCTCACATTCTAATGAGGGAGATAACACACAAACAAGGTCCAGATGGCATTAATGAGGGAAGGCACTGTAATTAGGGAGGACTGGGAGAGACCTCTTGAACAAAGTGGGATTGGGGCCAAGTCTGGAAGGAACCCAAGGAAGCCAGGAGGTGAAAGTGAAGAGGAAGAGTATTTCAGTCATGGAAGACAAACAGTATGAAGGAACAAGGTTGGGAGATGGTGCAAGAACAGTTAGAAGGTCAGTGTTGCTGGATCCTAGAATCCTCAGGAAAGAGTACAGCATAAGTTTGGAAAGGTGGAAAGAGCTGGGCTTGTAAAAGGTTTCAAAAGCCAAACAGAAGAGTTTCTATTTGAACCTAGAAGTAGTAATGAGACCTGGAGTTTGCTGAGTAGTGCGCTAACATGGTCAGACCCCATCAAAATATCAGCAGAGAGAAGGAGCCATTGACAATCAATATTAACATTAAATAAATGAACAAACTTAGCAGGACCAGACCTCAAACTATATTTTAAGGCAGTAATTATCAAAACTATCTGGTTTTGGCTAAAGAATAGAAAGACGGATCAGTGGAACAAAGCAGACATACTAAAGACAGTAACAAATGATTGTAGTAATTTGTATTTGAAAAATGTAAAAAATTAAGTTTTGGGGATAAAAATTTGCTATCTGGTAAAAAAAAATGTTGGGAAAACTGGAAAGTAGTCTGGCAGAAATTGGGCATAAATCAATTTCTTATGCCATTTTCTCAGATTAGGTCAAAATGGATACATGTCCTAGATATAAAGGGAGATGGCATGAGTATATTATAAGAACATGGAATATATTACCTATCAGACTTATGGATAGGAGAAGAATTTGTGAATAAATAGGAGACACAGAGAATTGTAAGGTATAAAATGGGTAATTTTGATTACATTAAATTCAAAAGATTTCATACAAATAAAATCAATGTAGCCAAGATGAGAAGGAAAGCAGAAAATTAGGGGAAAATTTTTATAGACAGTTTCTAGGATAAAGGTCTCATCTCAAATATGTAGAGAACTTTGTCAAATTTATAGAAATATGAGTCATTCCACAATTGACAAATGGTCAAAGGATATGAACAGGTAGCTCTTCTATGAAGAAATCAAAGCTATATATAGTCATATGAAAAAATGCTCTAAATCATAATTGATGAGAGAAATGCAAATTAAAACAACTGAGATATCATTTTGCACCTATCATATTGGCTAATATGATAGAAAAGGAAACTGACAAATATTGGAGGGGATGTGGAAAAATTGGGATACTAATACATTGTTGTTGAAACTGAACTAATCCAACCATTTTCAAGAGCAATCTGAAGTTACCCAAGGATACATAAAACTGTATACCCTTTGACCCAGCAATACCAACATTAGATCTGCTTCCCAAGGTGATCAGGGAAGAAGAAAAAGAACCTATAGGTATTAAAATGTTTACAGCAGCTCTCTTTGTGGTGGCAAAGAACTTGAAATTAAGGGGATGCCCATCAACTGGGAAATGGCTAAACAAGTGATGGTATACGATTGTGATGGAATAGTACTGCGCTGTAAGAAATGAGGAGCAGGTTGATTTTAGAAAACACAGAAATATTTGCATGAAATAATGAAGAGTGAAATGAGCAGAATCAAGAGAATGTTGTATACAGTAACAACAATATTATTTGAAGAATAACTGCGTACGAGTAAGGTATTACGAGTATTAGAAATATTCAAGTCAACTACAAAGGACCTATGAAGGATGTCATCTACCTCCAGAAAAAGAATTGATAAACAGAAGTATGCATAGTATGGTTTTACATATATACATATGTGTAACATGTATGTATATGAACATATATGTATGGTATATGCATGTACACATGATGTTATCTAAATATGTGCATATATACATACATACATATATCCACCTGTGCGTATGTGCATGTGTGTGTGTGTGTGTGTGTGTTTTAAATGGTAGGCTCTAGTATGGGATGGGGAGGAAAGAAGGGAGGGAGATAGGTTGAAACTTAAAATGGAACCGAAAAATAAAATTTTAAAAATATATTTTAAAATGCACACCACATGGTATACTATGTAAATTCATAAAGAAAAAACTGAATTTCAAAAAGACATGAAATGACTAAAACTGTAGGAAACTTTAGTGTTTCTCTCTCAGAACTGGATAAATTTAACAGAAAAATAAGTCAAAAGGAAAATAGAGAACTGAACAAATTGTTGGAGAAGACAGAACTAAAAGGCTTATGACAGTTTTTGACTAGTAACATTAATACACACACATATTACTTAGGAATATATGGTACCACGTTTCCCTCCTGTTGTATCTTTAACAACAGGAAAGAAGGCCGCGGGTTGGCAGTGTGGCATAGTGAGTTGGCTTCAAAGTCAGGAAGAGGTGTCTTTGAGATTTTGCCCCTGATCCATATAGTTGTATGGCCATGATTGAATCATTTAACCTCACAACATTGTAGGCAACTTTCTAAGTCAAAGAAAAGATGTTAATTTGCTTTAACGGAGGGAGGTTCCTCCCCACCTAGGAATTCCCTATGCCAATGAAATCACAGCTCCAGCCCACTAGGCCTCCTTGTGCTCTTCTTCCTCTGCATTCCTCATTCACTGCACCTTTAAAACAGAGGTTTACAAAGGCTTGCTTGGAGACAGGGAGATGGACTAGACAGCCTCTAGGAACTGAGATCCTTCAAGGTCTGATGAGTTTCCAGATTCTGATCATGAAATAAAAAATTAGGCCATAGAATTTTGGAACTTGAAGGAATTTTTATCCAGTTTAGCAGTCTAATTTAATAGATGACGGAAGAAAGGCCCAGAGAAGGGAAATAATTTGCCCAAGATCGTGCAGCTGGTTATTGGGAACCCCAGGATTTGAAGCCTGGTTGATGAGGTGCTTTGTTGATGTCTTACTATTTTTTTCATCTTGAGATCTTCTCTGTGGGGCATGGGGGTGTGGCTTCCTTATAATAAATTTAAGCCTATTCACATTGCCCAACAGGCCTCCACCTCCCAGAGTCCCTGTGTTGCCCTATCTTTGGCTTCTAGTATCAAACACTATCATTAGTGTCTACTTGGTAGTTTGCTGGTATTAAGAAAACCCTTAATTATTTCCTTTCCTGGCAAATCGTGGTATGGGGTGGGGAGGAGGGAAGAAGAAACAGAAAATAGGATTTGAGAGATGCTTTTGACTCCTTTGTTCAAACAGAAAGGATTACAGCAGGGAAGGAACTTCACACTTCTAGGGCTGTTGAGCTGAAAGGACGGAGGCTGCCTTTCATTTTCTGAATAAAAACAGCTTCTTTCTCAAACACAGTGCCAAGGACTGGTCACAGAATTTCGGACTTGGAACAGAATGCAATGGCTTTTTAGTCCAACTTGTTCACCAAGCATCCCTTCTTTCTCAAGCACACCTGGCAAGTGGTCATCTGGAAGCCTCTGCAGAAAACCCCCAGTGAGAGGCCAACCCACACCTCCTGAGACCATTTAACAATGGTACTAATTATCAGAAAATTATTCTTGACCTTAAGCCTAAATTTCCTTCTTGCAACTTCACTAGTTTGTCCTGGTTTTGCCCCCAGGGACCAAACTCAATAAATCTAATTTCTTTTCCATCCTCATTCACCACCCCTGCGTCACTCCTGACCCAGCCTTTTCGTCTTTGGCTTAAACATCTCCAGTTTCTTCAACAAATCCTCATGTTTTATGGACTCAAGGCTGTTCACCATCCATGTTGCCCTTACCTAGCTGGTCACCCTTTAACTTACCAATGCTGTTCTTAAACCACAGGACCTACAATTGAACACAATATTGGGCTAGAATATAATGAGGCCATTGCCTCCTGATTCCTGGATGCTAGATCAGATCTCAGAAGAGATAAATTAGTGATCATAACAATGAGTATTTCTAGGCTTTCCTTCCTCTTATAATTTAAAAAAATCCTTTATGAAAGTGAATGGACTTTATCCCTCATACGAACCATCCTAGAAACATGCCAGCAGAAAGAGGATTCTGGGGAGATGGTGGAGTAGGTCAGAAAACTTTTGGCTTTCCAAATTTTCTACACACACACACACACAACTTGGGGTAAAGCAGTTGTCCTCCTAAGGCAATTTGAGAAGACTCTAGAAGACCCCCTCCAGGGGTGGAGGTTGGGCCTGAGTAAAGTACAATCACCTCCAGGCCAATTCTGTGGAATCAACAAAAAACATGCCCTGGAGGCAGCTGGGTGAAGAGACAGTCTCAAGCCTTAGAAAGTTTCATCTCTAAGACTCAGGGGGGAGGGGAGGTCTGACAGCTGAGGAAGAGAAGATTGAAGGACTTTCCACTATCAAGGGATGCTAAGCACAGCTGTGCTAACCAGACAGGTCCTGGCTGCAGGGAGAAGAAACTACCACACACCTGGTGAGTGCAGTAGCTGAGAGGCGGAGACCCTGTTGACTATGAGCACTTGCAGGAGAGTAGAGTCCCTGGTTTTGGTTCCATGGCAGAGAGGACCAAAGGGATCAGAGGGAGCAACATCATTTGCTGGACAGTGTGGCTGGGGGCCCTAGCAGTGGCTTAGGAGTGGAGAGAGCCCAAAGTTGGACCCCAAGACAGACATCAGAAAATAACAGTGTGAAGGACCTGAGGATTGGGGCATCATTCCCCATACCTTCAGACTACAACTTGATTAAACTAATAGCTGTTAAAAACAAAATAAAACAAAAAATAAATAAAAATGAATAAGCAAAGGAGAAAGAACCCAACCATAAATAGTTACTATAGGGATCGAGAAGATTTGAATTCATATTCAAAGGAAGATAATGGAGCTAAAAAAAAGTCAGTCCCTTTTCAATGAGAAATGTCAAGTGGTCCCAAGCACAAAAGTTCTTGGAAGAACTTTTAAAAGAACTTTAAAAATTAAGTAAGGGAGAACAAGGAAAAATTAGGGGGAAAAAAAGAGCAATCCAAGAAAATCAAGAAAATTATGAAAAAAAAGTCAACTAATTGGCAATAGAAAGTCAAAAACTTAAGGAAAATAATAATTTCTTCAAAACTAGGATTGGGCAAGGGGGAGCTAATGATGTTCTAAGATACCAAGAAACCATAAAACAAAATCAAAAGAATGAAAAATAGAAGAGCAAATGAAACATCTCATCAGAAAGACAACCAATCTGGATAACAGATTGGGGAGAAATAATATAAGAATAATGGGACTACCTGAAAATTATGTTAAAAAAAGAATCTTGATGTAATATTAACAAAGACAATTTCCCTGAATTCTAAAGCAAGATGGCAAAGTAGAAATAGAAAAAAATCTACCGATCACCATCTGAAAAAAGATCCAAGGAGGAAAACTTAACTCAAAGTTCCCAGGTTAAGGAGAAAATATTGGAGGCAACAAGAAAAAAAAAAAAGCAACTTAAACATCCTGGAGCTACAATAAGGATTACACTATGTTAAAGGACAGTAGGTCTTCCAATATATTCCAAAAAAACTGGGATTACAACCAAGGGTAATTTACCCAGCAAATTTAAATATAATCCTGAATGAAAAAAAAAAGATATTTCACAAACTCAAAGACTTTCTGGTTTTTGTGATAAGCCCCCTGAAATTGAGAGAAAATTCAACATAGAATATCTAAGAGAAATATAAAGTAAACGTTATAGAACAATTATAAGGGACTCAACAAGGTCAAACTGTTCGTATATGTGAAAATATTAGCAGTACTCTTATGATTGTTATCATTATTTAGGTAGTTTGAAAGAAAGGCTTGGGCTGAGCTGAGTATGATTGGGTGATTCAAAGAAAATAAAACTGTGTAGGGAGAGATGAAAAGGAGAAATTTTCTCATACAAATGAGGCTTAAAAGGAAAAAGTGATACAGAGAAAGGTGATGGCAGGTAGTTCTGGAACCTTACTCTGATGGGGAATGGGTTAAAGAGGGAACAATATATATGTCTAGAAGTATGTAAAATTCTTCTAAATTCAGAAAGAAGAGGGCAAGGGGAGAGGGTGAGGGGAGAGGATAAGGAAGGGACTCTTAGAAGGATGGGTAGGTTAAGGAAGAGGAGGGCAAGGTAGCAGGCAGAAGTAAAGCAGGAGAGTGAGGAAGGAAAGGGCAAATATGGTGAGAAAAATAGGAAGGAGGAAAATATACAACAAGTAATTAATTGTAGCTTAGAATTTGAATAGGACAAATTTACCCATAAAATAGAAATGGATAGCAGATTAAAAATTTGAATTCAACAATATGTTGCTTTCAGGAAACATTATAAAAATTAGATATATACACAAAGATAAAATAAAGGACAAGAGTAGAATTTAGTATGTACAAAAAGCAGGGATAGTAATCGCGATCTCAGACAAAGTTAAAGTTAAAATAGATTTAATCAAAAGTGAAAAATAGAGAAACTACACTATGCTTGGAAGCAATATTATTCAACATTGCTTTAGACCATTGTAATGGTAATAGAGATTTGAAGATCTTCCCTGCCCCTTGTAATGGCAAGCAAATACTTAGCACCTTGTTTTAAGTTGAGCCTTGCTGTTGATTATCAAGTCTTTGTTAAGAAACAGAACTTGTGAATCCCACAGTGGGAGGAATTTGCTGATGCAACCAGAAGGGGTGGAACAGGGAGGAAAAAGTCGAGCACAAGCTGAGAGTCAGAACTGTTGGGAACAAGCAGTATGGAGGCTGAGCAGCTACCATAAGTGAGTGAGGGGCATTCTTGCTTAAGGGGGTCTCTTTTGTTTTGAAGGCCTGATGGAGGGAAGGCTTGGGAAGGCTTGGGAGCCACATTAGTTATGTGTATCAACTTTGTGGTTACTGTAATGAATTTGGTTTTCTGGTTTGGGGATTCAGTTTTCTGGTATTTGAATAAATGCTTTGGTTCTGTTCTCCATGTGGAGAGCCTGTTACATTTTGTGATTTACAACTATACCAGCATATTCATAGCTGCCATGAACACTATGAATATCACATTGGTGTTACAACCATTTAAAATACCTAGGCAGTATAAAATACATGAGTGTATATCTGTCAAAATACACACAGGAACTATATGAACATAAACATAAAACACTTTTTATACAAATAATCTCAGATTTAAATAATTGAAGTCATATTGATTGTTCATGGGTAGGTAAAGCCAATATAATTTTTAAAATGACAATTTACCTAACTAATCTATTTATTCAATGTTATTCCAATTAAATTATTAAAAAATTATTTTACTGAGTTAGAGAAAACAATAAGGTTCATTTAAAGGAAGTAGATTCAGCAGTACTGATGGAATCCTAATAAAGCTTCCCCCAGCCCCAATATTTTAACTTCCTTATAGGCTCTACTGGAAAGCAGGAACGTCCTGATTTAACCACATAATCTGGTTTTAACCATACCACAGGCCCCCAGACTCAATACAGTCACTGCCCCTAGCTAGCCACTGCCCCAAGGTCCAAATCACACATATGAACAGGTGGTGTTCTTGTGCTCAACCACAATCACATCATCCATTTAACCCAAGACAGAGCCACAATACCTAACTACCCATCTTGAGCAGACAGGACCACAAGAGCTAGCCAATCAGAAAGCAGCATAACCAGGATGTTTGACCATCAAACCATAGAAGGGACCCCTCCCCATTACCTAATCCCTTAACAAATCCTTTTTAATATTCATAATTTCTGTTGTGGAATTAGCATCATTACACTATAAAATTGCCTGTCTTGTCTTACAAAGTTGCTGGTTCCTTTTGGAACCTAGCCTAATTCCAAGGTGTGTCAATCCCCAATACATACCAATACTTGCATTAGAAGTGGTCTGATGGGGAGGCTAGGTGACACAGTGAATAGAGCACTGGCCCTGGAGTCAGGAGGACCTGAGTTCAAATATGACCTCAGACACCTAACATTTACTAGCTGTGTGACTTAACCCCAATTGCACTGCCCTCCAAAAAGCAAAAAAAAAAAAAAGTAGTCTGACTCTGAATTCTTTGAGATGACCCCCACAACACACTATGAAACCACAACAGTATCAGACCTTAAACTATATTTATAAGGTGAGAACACTGTAAAAGTGTAAAAAGGATAATTTCAATGATTTTCAATTAAATTTTTCTTGTATATATAAAACCTATATAGCCAAGAACAGAAGGAATACAGAAAATTGAGGGAAAAAACTTTATGAAAGACAATCTCTCAGATAGGATGTGATTGGCTAAATATTTCTGTGGTATAGGAAATGATGAGCTGGTTAATGTAGAAAAACATAAAAGACTTGGACTTATGAAGGAAGATGCTGCCAATCTTCAGAGTAACAGATGATTAGAGGGAATAAGCATAGTATGGTCTTACATATAGGTGTATGAATGTATATGTGTATTTTTATATTTATCTATGTGTGTATACATATATATATACATATATATATATATATATATATATATATATGCTTAATTGTAACCTTCTTCAGGGTGGGAAGGAGGGGAGAGGAAGGGGGAACAATAAAGTAAAAAGTGCACCAGCAGAGAACAAAAGAAAACCTACAAGGAAGCAAAGAAAAGCTGGGCAGCTTTGAAACATGGCATTTTTTCTTTTCTCATTTTGTATTGAAGTTTAAAATAAAAGAAATTACAAAAGAAAAAAAAGAAGAAAAAAAAAGAAAATTCTAACAGAACACATTTAATTAGGAATTCATTCACAACCATTCATTAGATGCTTAATGTATCTTGACCACTATGCTAGGTGTTAAAAGAGAGCCAGAGCTAGAAATAAATAATACAGACATAGAGATAAATATACAGATAAATGATATAGAGACACAGAGATAAACTGAGAGATACAGTGATAAATAAGTACCTGCCCTCAGAAGGCAGAAATTGGAGCAGTTGGTAAAGGGAGCAATGAAACAAATTTAGCCATGGAAGGTTTGAAGGGGGATGAAAAGGTTTGAAAGAGCCACTATGGAGAGTCGAGTGAAGGTGATTAAGAGTGGAAATGATCCAAGACTGAGTCTGTCAGCACATCTGGTGACAGCAGGCTCATGTCCCAGGGCAATTTTACTACCCCTATGCCCCAGTGGGGTAGATTCTCCTTTGTAGGCTCTTCCTTTCTGGCCCTCTAGGAGGAGAGAAGAGTCAACCCTAGACAAAATTCTAAAGTGTCTTTTTGATACCTTCTCATCTCTTCTCTATACCATCTCTAACCCACTCTCCACCCCTACTCCAGAAGCACCTTGAATCTTCACTGTTGCCCTCTAGTGGCCAGAAGCCAATAGATTACACTGCCCAATTCAGTCCTTGCCTATATTCCAATTTGTGCTCCTTCCTTCCCCTCCTCTCCTGACCCCTCACCTAACTTTCCCTTCTGTCAGGATGACTGATCTTAACAAAGAGTTTAGAACACAGTTCTGAACCTTTTCTTGTCATGATCCCTTTGGCAGAATAATGTTTTTAAATAATTGAAGAAAATGTCAAATTTCAGTTAGAGATTAGTGAAAATAAAAATGTGATTTTTTTTTTTCCATCTAGGCTCACAAATTTCCTGAAATTTATCCATAGACCACTTGAAGGTCTGTGAACATCAGGTTAAAAATCTCTGCCTTACTTTATTTCTTAAATATAGAGAGAACTGAGTCAAACTTATAAAAATACAAGTCATTCTACAATGGATAGATGTCAAAGGATATGATCAGGCAGTTTTCAGTCAACGAAATGAAGGCTATCTATAGTCATATGAAAAAAGATGCTATAAATTACTATTCATTAGAGAAATGCAAATCAAAACAACTCTGATGTACTACTTCACACCTATCATGGTGGCTAATATGACAGAAAAAGAAAATGATAAATATTGGAGGGAATGTGGGAAAATTGGGACACTAATGTGGTGGAGTTGTGAACTGATTCAACCTTTCTGGAGAGCAATTTGGAACTATGCCCAAAAGGTAATTAAACTATGCATACATAGCCTTTGCTCCAGTAATACCACTACTAGGTCTATATCCCAAAGAGATGTAAAAAAAAAAAAAAAAAGGAAAAGGACCTATTTGTACAAAAGTATTTACAGCAACTCTTATTGTGGTAGCAAAGAATTAGGAATTGAGGAGGTGCCCATCAACTGGGAATGAATGAACAAATTGTGGTATGACTTTGATGGGATGTTTATTGTGCTATAAGAAATGATGAGCAGGATGCTCTCAGAAAAACCTGGAAAGATTTGCATAGGTTGATGCAAAATGAAGTGAGCAGAACCAGAGGAACATTGTACATAGTAAAAGCAATGCTGTATAATGATCAGCTATGAATGACTTAGCTGTTCTCAGCAATACAATGATCTAAGACAATTCCAAAGGACTCATGATGAAAAATACTGTTCACCTCCAGAGAAAGAACTGATGGAACTGGAAGACAGATTGAAGCATACTATTTTTCCCTTTTTTTGGGTGTTTTATTTTGTCTTGTGTTTTCTTTCACATGATTTATATGGAAACATGTTTTGAATGATTCCACATGCTATATAAACTATATCAAAATGCTTACTGTCTCAGGGAGAGGGGAAGGGAAAAAGGAGATAATTTGGAACAGAAAGAATTTTTTTAAATGAATATTGTTTTTACCTCTAATTGAGAAAAAAATTTATTCAAAAAAACCTCTGCCTTAGAGGAAAACAATATGGTTGAAGTAATTTACACTAAAAAGTGAAAGATTAACAAATCTTCTTCAGCTCATAGGGATATTTGCATTTGAAAAGAGGAGCTGTTCATTCGAATTAGTTTCTTCTCAATGGAATATCAAGTAGCGTGACTACATGAAGAATTTAAAAATATTAATTAGGAGAGATTTGGGGCTGATGGCCCTTATTCTCAGGTCTGAGATCCAAAGAATACCTCCCACTAGGCTCTCTACCTGGTTCCTGGAATTGCAGAGCAGTCACTGGGGTCTGGAAGAAGCTTTTTGTCTCACCCAGTCCCTACTTGACTGAGCATCTTCACTTTCCTTCTCTAGGACAGAACACTGCCCTATTTCCTTTGTTCTCAGGGTATGGGGCCCTCTTGATGATTACCCCCTAGGCCAGTGGTTCTCAACCTTCCTAATGCCACGACCCTTTAATACAGTTCCTCATGTTGTGGTGACCCCCAACCATAAAATTATTTTCGTTGCTACTTCATAACTGTAATTTTGCTACTGTTATGAATTGTAATATAAATATCTGATATGCAGGATGTGTTTTCATTGTTACAAATTTAACATAACCTACAGGTTGAGAACTGCTGCCCTAGGCAGTTGCCCAGGAAGCACCATCCTTTTCTCAGAACTCAGTTCAGAAAAAGTATGCCCAGCTTCAGCCTTTTCTTGGCTAGGTGTCATTAGATCAGGTGTCTTTTGCCTCTTGGGAGCTGGTGCGGGATGTAGCTGTCATATCTCCAGCCTAGTTCTTCTGTGCTCAGTCTTTGTAGTTCATGGCTCATGAATTATAATCATTAGCACACAGGTTAAGCAATTAGAAGGAACTTGTATTCAAATCCTGGATCTCCAAAACTATGTGACCTTGGGCAAATTCATTCTTCTTCTCTAGACGCCATTTCCTCAATTGTAAAATGGGTGTATTAGGTTAAATTAGGCCTAAAGTCCCCTCAGCTCTGAATCCTATAAAAAATAAAGACAGCTGAGGGAGGAGAACTGGCAAGATACAGATGAACATCATATGCATCCTTTAATTAAAGATTCCTGAAAGTGGCTGTGGGAGGAGGAAGATGGAGGTGAGCTCTTGGGGGAGGGCAGTGTTGGGGTCAATGAAAGCTGGCACCAAGAGTGAGTTCAGCCCAGCCAGGAGGACTTGAACACCAACTATTTACTGACCTAGAAGCTCAGATATAACTCTGCCCTTTCTACTCTCCTACCCCCTAATCCTGGCTCACTTGTTTTTGGAATGACTTGCTATAAATAATGCTGGTATTAGCATAATATTATTCCATTATGTTTTTGTACTAATATTTGTTTAACCACTGCTCAAATTAATACTTTTCATTTTTTTCCTAGCAGAACAGTGCTATGAATATTTTGGCACATATGGACCTCCCTTTCTGTCACTGACCCTGTTGTGGTCAGAATATTCTCCACAGTGGAATCACTGGGTCAAAGGAAATGAACAGTGGGGTGACCTTTCTTGGATAATTTTACTTTGTTTTCTGGAATTCATAGCTTTTTCAACAATGTGTTAGTATGCCTGTCCTCCCACAGCCAGTCCCACATGAACTGTTTCTATATTTTATCATCTACACCAATCTGCTAAGTGTGAGATGAAACCTGAGAGTTGTCTGGGACAGCATCATCTCACTTCCTTGAGAGCAGAAGCCCAGGTTTGGAATTGGGGGTGGAGGAGTAGGGGAGAGTTTCACTGTGGGGAAGAGCTTTGCATACAGGATTTTATTGTTGGTTTGCAGGTTTCTCTCCACCTACCCGCAAGGCACACTATCTGGCCAGTTTTTTTTTAAATTCCTATTTGTGCTCATATCCCTCAGAAGACCAGAACCTAGAGCAGCATGCCATGAGGGTGTCCTTGTTGTGTTGTGAGACATTTCACTCCTATGGTGCCTCCCTGCCCAGGGCCTTGGAACTGGCAGGCTCTCCTTTGCTCTAATATTCACATACAAGAAAAAGTTTGTGTAACAGGCCTGTGGAATAACTGAAAGAGGCAGAACCCCTGGCTCCTGTCCAGGCTTGTGTGCAAACACATCTATTCTCAGAAGCAAGAGCTCCAGGAGGGGACTTGGGCAGGAATCAAATCCTTATAGGAACTATAGTGAGTCCTCTATTAACTGGGACTCAACAAAGCAAAACCCTCAACCAAAAATCTTCCCTAATTCATTCCACATGAGAGAAAGATTTTAGAGATCAAGAACAGGCATGTGATGATTGATGGAAGTCTAAGGCATGCCCCCCAAATGGAGCAAAAATCTAGGTAATGGGAGTTGAGAAAGTTAATGAACACGGGGGTAGAATCTGGGAATAGAAGGTGTTCAATGGGGCATGAAAGTGCGCATTGAAATCCCTGAGGATAATGTCAACAAACTCCTTGAGAAAGGTGATGAAATGATGTTGGATCCCTGTCAACCTACTGTTCAGTCTCTTCCAGTTCTATATCCGTGACTCTGTGATCCTTTGACAGATGAAATGAGCCTAAAGAGAAAGAGAGGCTGTTGAGTGAGGGTGGGGACAGAAGGGTGAAGAGGTGGAATTGAGGAGCAAGGAATTGGAATACTCTTTCCCAACCGTGTATGTGTGTGTGTGTGTGTGTGTGTGTGTGCGCGCGCGCGTGTGTGTGCATGTGCACGTATGTGTATGTGTGTGTGCACACACGCGCGCACAGTGGAATACTGGAGAGAGTGGCCAGGGGTTCTCTGTCTTCTGAGGGAGCCATGTGATAGTGCTGGGTTGGGTGAAGAGATGAAGGGGATTTGTTAATAGTAGAAATGGAAATTAATATCAGAAGATGGAAAGAATCTAAGGTTGAGATGATGACAATGACGATGATGATGGTAAGGAAGACCAACATTTATATGGTGCTTTAAGGTTTGCAAAGCACTTTGCCTATGTTAGGTCATTTTTTTTCTTTCAACAACCTTGTAAAGCAAATTATATTATTATTCCCACTTTACAGATAGGGAAAGTAGAGAGAGATTACATGAGAGAGCACAATGGAATGTAAGGGAAGAGGAAAAGATGGGCTCTGAGGTGAATGGGGATGGGAAGAGGTAGTAGTTGGGGAAGGATATTTGCCTAAAGAAATGGTAATTCTGAATCTCAAGGTTAAGGGGAAGAGGAGCAGGGAGTTTGCTTACCATAGCATTGGGAAGAACCAAGTAATCAGGGTCCCCACCTTCTGGGGTCCTTTCTATAATGATAGAACAATGACACTCTCATGGAATATTGCTCTATGTTCTAGTCTTATGAGGGCCATGAACATAAAAAGGAATAAAAAGAAACTGTCCAGATAGCATGCCTTGCTGATAGGTGGAACAAATAACAAAATCTTATATGCAAAGCTCTCCCCCACAGTGAAACCCTCCCTTCCACCCCCAATTCCAAACCTGGACTTCTGCTCTCAAGGAAGTGAGATGATAATGTCCCAAACAATTCTCAGATTTCATTTCACAGTCATTGGATTGGAGTAGATGATAAAATATCGAAACAGTTCATGTGGGACTGGCTGTGGGAGGGCAGGTATACTAACACATTGTTGAGAAAGCTTCAAATTCCAGAAAACAAGGTAAAATGATCTAAGAAAGGTCACCCAACTGTTTCCTTTGACCCAATGATTCCACTGTTAAGTATATTCTGGCCACAATGGGGTTAGTGAGAGAGAAAAGGTTCCATGTGTACCAAAATACTCATAGCAGTGTTTCTTCTGCTAGGAAAAAATGAGAAGCACTAATCTGAGCAGCAGTTAAACAAATATTAGTACAAAAACATAATGGAATAATATTATGCTCCAAGAAATGACAGAAGGAATTTAGGAAAATGTGTGAAGGTATGTACTCACTGACTCTAGCCCATTACCTCCCAACGCACCCATTACATTGTTAGATGATTCCAATTTTTACAAAGCTCCTTGGTTGAGCTTAACTTTGCCTCTCTATAACTAGCTTCCATTAAGCCTAGCTGGTCCACAGAGGAAAGGAAGGGAAAAAGGGAATGACATTTATAAAGGTTCTGCTATGTGCCAGGCAATGTGCTAAACTCCTTACAAATATAATCTCATTTGATCCTCACAACAACCCTGGGAGGTAGGTGCTATTATCACCCCCATTTTACAGTCGAGGAAATTGAGGCAAACAGAGGTTAAGTGACTTACCCAGGGTCACATGACTAGTGAAAATCTGAGGCTGGATTTGAACTCAAGTCCTCTTGGCTTCACCAGCTAGAGTCATAAGTCTGTTCCTTTTTGAATGTGACAGCCCTTCTCTGTTAAACATTGCTAAGTCTTTCAATTATTCCTCTTGAAACTTCAGGGTGAGGGACTGTTTCTTATTTATTTTTATATCCTCAGCACTAACCATGGTACCTTTCATAGAGTAAGCACTTAATAAATGCTTGGTGATTGACTGCCTGCCTGATGTAAGCTGGGTTCCTTATCCCTCACCATTCTGGTTGTCTTCCTCTGGACCTATTCTGTCAGTGTTCCTTTTAAGAGATACAGTGCTCAGACCTGGACAGGATAATCTAGATGGGGTCTGACAGGGCAGGATGAGGTGGTTCCATCACTTCTCCCATTCTGGACAATATCCTATTGATATAGCCCAAAGCCTTATTCATTTTCATTTTTGAGCAGCCTTATCACTGTTAACTACATGGTTTATAACTATAACATTGTGGCAGCAGTGGGTGGAGTGATAGATTTGGAGTTCTGCAGATCTGAGTTCAAATTTGGCCTCTGATACTTCCTAGCTGTGTGACCCTGGTCAAGTCACTCAATGACTGCCAGCCTCAGTTTCCTCATCTGTAAACGAGGGTAATAATAGGACCTATGTCCCAGGATTGTGAGGATATAATGAGATAATATCTGTAAAGCAAATTTGCAAAACATATATAAATGCTAGCTATTACTACATGATTATTATTATGTAGTTTACTAGGCAGACAGAGGAAAGTCATTAGTGTGACAAATCTCTGTCCCTATCCCCATTTTCATCTAAAAGATCTCTATGGCATGATGGAAGACCACAGAACAAAGAGATGGAGGTAAAAAAAAAAAACTGTACATACACATCTACTTTAAAGAGTGCTAATTCTGTGAGAACATTGCCAGGGAAACTAGGGCAGGAGGAGAGCATGGATTTCCTCAGCAGGCTAATGTATTTCTGATAGTCGAAGCTCAGCCGGGCTGGGGAGGAGGTTGGGACAGAAGAAAGAATCTGGCAGCACGACTGACGTGAAGATGTTTAATAGGAACGCACGTGTAGGGCCCATATCAGATTGCAAGCCATCTTGGGGACAAAGGGGGGAGGGAGGGGGAGAAAATTTAAAACTTATGGAAGTGAATGTGTAAAACTAACAATAAAGAATTTAATTTAAAAAAGAAGAGGAAGAAAGGATCTTGGACAAATGCAATTGTAAAGCAGTTTGGAGCTTTTTATTAAAAGACTGAGTGGAGAGTTAGAAAGAACAGCACGAATTGATCAGTCTCAGCTCAGAGCAGGAAGTCTAGTAGGCTGAACAGAATACTGGATTTGGATTCAGAAGACCTCCATCTGCTACTTACTCCCATATAACTTTTCTTCTCTATGGGCCTCAGTTTCCTCTTCTGTAACATGAAAGCATTAAACTAAATGATTTCTAAAGTCCCTTCCTGCTCCAAATCCTATGAATTCTAAGGAAAGCAGAGGAGAATATTGTCTTGAACAGAGAAATCAGTCATTTTAGGGAAACATTAAAAACTCATGAAAACTCACAAGTTCTAACAACAATAAAAACATATTGGGGGCAGTGATTTAGATGTAGCTGAAAGAATGTAGAACTACTTCTGCTCCTCTACCTCATTCCCTCTAGTGTGGATGAATGAAGCCCCAGGGCCACCTGGATGGCCCAGGTACAACTGGCCAAGTGCATGATAGGATTTGAAAAGAATTTATTTGTCTGGACCCAAAGATCAAAACGGTCTGGAAGAGTACCCATTGAGGGGTAGCAGAAATTGTCAAAAAAACAGATGTGACTTGGGGAGCCTTTTGCTGTACCATCTGTGTATAGCTGTGGGTCTTGCTTCCAAAAAAAGAGTTGAAATAGTCCTGAGGCTATGGGCTGGCTCACAAAAGAGCAGTAACATTCTCTCTCAGGAAGAAGGTGCCTAGAAGTTGTAATTCAGTGGAGAAGCATAAGATGTCAAACACATGTCAGCAATTCATCAGGGAAGCCGTAGCTAGCAATGTCAATTCAGTGGGATGATAAGCCAATAGAGAATGCAGTCAAGCAAATGACATTAGCAGCTCTGGGGGGAAAACAGCTTTTGTGACCAAGAGGTACTCTTTGTCCAGGTGACAGATGTTTCTTCTGTTGTTGTTTGCATGGGACTCTGTGGGAAAGTGTGGTTCTGTAGATGTCAGGACATAATTCTTCCCTGTTATTTACCTTACTAGACTGTATACTTTAATACCCTTCTTTTGAATTGCTGCATGTCCAGGTTTGATCTGGTAGAAGGAAATTAATGCATGGGAGCTCCTGAACTGTGGTTTTGAATAGATGCTGACCTAGAGAGTACCTTGAATCTGTGTATACCTCTCAGTGGGGCATACTGATTGGTTACCTTGGGCTAGAGCAGTAGATTTTAAAACCTGGACAGGATTTAAAAGATCATCTAATCTAGGAGTTCTTAACCTAAGGATGATGGATAAGGATGTTAAGAGGTGAATGCCAGGGTCAAGAGTTTAAACTTTCCTTGCATAGGGAAAAACCTCAGTTGTGTTTTTTTTGGGGGGAGGTCTTCTTCTTGTTGGTCTGCTTCCACTACCACTGTTGGGTTTCTCCTACCTCCTCTCTCTCTCCATGATCCAGGCTCTCAGGCTGTTTCCATCCCTCCAGTCCCATAGGATCAACTTCTCATCAGGGACTTAAAGGATTTCCCCTTTGGGACAATTAGTATTTCAAAAGAAGAGCCTAGAGAGGGAAATGCTTAACCCAAGGAAATGAATCTTTA
Source organism: Pseudochirops cupreus (assembly GCA_028627135.1). Classification (NCBI taxonomy): domain Eukaryota; kingdom Metazoa; phylum Chordata; class Mammalia; order Diprotodontia; family Pseudocheiridae; genus Pseudochirops; species Pseudochirops cupreus. Next base: position 377,095,230 of record CM053583.1, on the reverse strand, counting down.
CAGTAGAGTCCTGGACAGTTGCTAGGCATGGAGGTGGTATTTTTGCACTAGATGGTTCTTTCTTTCTTTCCTTAAATCATGCCATCTCAATAGCCACCTTCACTTTCCCAGTTTCTGCTCTGGTGAAAAGATCAAAGTATCAGAGATTCAGAGCTAGGAGGGTCCTTAGAAGTCATAAAATCCAGCCCTCTTATTTTATAGATGAGGAAGGAAACCCAGACCCAGAGAGAGACAGAGGTTTGCTAGAGACTTGCCTGGGGTCACACAACCAGCAAGGGTCTGAGATGGAATCTGAACCTCTGATGTGCCATGCAGATCCTGCTTTTAACTCATTATATATCACCTTGGGCAAGTCACTGGCCTGGATTTCAGTTTCTTCTTCTGTAAAATGAGTTAATACTTCTCTCTCTGCCAACCTCACAAGGCTCCATGCTATCTCCTCCATAAGTCTTCTCTTGCATCCCCAGTTGTTAGTGAGATTTCCTTCCTTAAATTACCTTGTTTGCTAACATGTGGCTGAAGAGTAAATTCCTTGAAGGCAAGGACTTTTTAATTTTCAGCTTTGTATCTCTTCATTGCTGAATAAATGTTTACTGAATTGAATTGATTAAATGAATTCCTCTACGTGGAAAAACTTTGAAAACACAGGCTTTGAAAACAAAAGGATTTAGGGACAAGCCCACACCTGGATTGTTCTCAGCATCCCGTCTTCTGCACACACATTTTGATGTCTGTCTTCCCATTGTTTCAAGATCTCACTCCGGGTTTGGGGAATGTTTGCATTAAAATCACACTTGCTTCCTTACAATTTCAGGTCTCTGTACCCTCTTCCTGCCTTTGTTCCAATAAGGCCTTATTTCTAACCAAGATGTTTCCTGGGATCGTGACATCATCTTGTACTAACAAGGTTCAGCATTGCCCATAGTCACAGCTTCTCCATCTGGCACGGCTAATTTCCAGCGAAGGTTCTGTTTCCTGACCGCTCCAACCTCCACAAACTCACCCCTAATGAAGCGGGTGCTGAGGTGCCTTTGTAATATTTTGGGGTGATTTTGTCTTGAATCTCATTTGTGTTCGGGCACCTGGGTACGTGATATCAGCTTGTGACATCGGCCTGTGGAAAGTCACCTTTCCCCCCCAAGCTGTAAAGCATTAACTCTGTCCCTTCCCCCGCCCCCAGCCTGTATCTTCCATGAAGCTCGTTAACTATAACAAGCCACATCTATGAATTCTTAAAAGGATTCCTTAGAGAAATGTTTACCCCTTTTGTTCTAGTGGCCAGTTGTAAGATAACTCCTAACAAAAGAACTCGGTCCACCTTATCAAAGCGGGACCTTTCAGGGCAGACAGGCTGGGTGCTCCTCCCTAACTCCACCTTTGTATACTATATAATCAGTACCCCCAATCCACACACTTCGCAGGAGGATTCCCCTTGATTTTCTCCTGCCCGAAGCGTAACAAACCCTTTTAAAACTGCCAAGATTGCTCATGCCTGGTAATTCTTTCAGACTAATAGAACCCTCAAAGGATTTCAATAGAAATCCATCCTTTCTAACTCTCAACACTACCTCCTAACACATATGGAGCCTTCTTTTTGTCTGACCTCACTGACTTCTCACCAGCATGCCAGTTCAACATCTTCTTGGCATTTCCAATCCAATTTAGTAAGCATTTATTTATTTATTTTTTGGGCTGGATAAAAATACTATCTATTTTGTTTATTTTTTTCCAATTCTCCTAAATTTATTTATTTTTAGTTTTCAACATTCATTTCCACAACATTTTGAGTTACAATTTTTTCTCTCCCCGTCTTTCTCCTACCCCACCTCCAAATAGCAAGCCTACTGAATAGCCTTTCCCCCAACCCGTTCTCTCTTGTATTCCCCCCTTTACCCTCCCGAACTTTCTAGTAGGGCAAGATGGGTTTCTCTACCCTAGTACCTGTATGTATATCTTATTTCCCAGTTGCATGTAAAGGAAAAAAAAACCAACAAAAGAAATTTTTAAACATTTGCTTTTAAAACTTTGAGTTCCAGATTTTTTTCCCCCTTATTCCCTCCTCACCCACCCCCACTGGGAAGATAAGCAATTCAATATAGATTGTACATGTGTAGTTACCTACATCATTTCCATAGTAGTTATATTGTGAAAGACTAACTATATTTCCCTCTATCCTATCCCACCCCCAACTTAATATATTTTCTCCTTTGACCCTATCCCTTTTCAAAAATGTTTGCTTCTGACTACCCTCGCCCCTAATCTGCCCTCCCTTCTATCCTCCCCCCTCTTATCCCCTACCCCCCTATTTTCCTGTAGGGTAAGATACCCTATTGAGTGTGTATGTTATTCCTTCCTTAGGCCAAATTCAATGAGAGTAAGGTTGTCCCATTTGCTTTCACCTTCCTGCTCTTCCCCTCCATTGTAACAATTTTCTCTTGCCTCTTTTATATATAATCTATCGCTCCCTTTCTTTTTCTCCCAATAAATTCCTCTCTCACCTCTTAATATTTTTTTTAGATATCATCCCTTCATATTCAACTCATCCTGTGCCCTCTGTCTATGTATACATGAACGTACAAATGCCCCCACAATATATATTTGCATATATATACATCCTCCTATACATACATATGTATGTATACATACATTTATATGTATGTATACATATATATATATACATATATATTCCCTTCAACTATCCTCATACTAAGAAAAGTCTTACAAGTTACAATTATCATTTTTCCATGTAGGAATGTAAATATTCAACTTTAATAAGTTCTGTATGATATCTTTTTCCTGTTTAACTTCTCATGCTTCTTGTATATTTGAAAGTCAAATTTTCTGTTCAGCTCTGGCTTTTTCATCAAGAATGCTTGAAAGTCCTCTATTTCATTTAATGACCATATTTTTCTCTGTAGCATTATACTCAGTTTTGCTGGGTAGGTAATTCTTGGTTTTAATCCTAGCTCCTTTGACTTCCAGAATATCATATTCCAAACCCTTTGATCCCTTAGTGTAGAAGCTGCTAGGTCTTGTGTTATCCTGACTGTGTTTCCACAATACTCAAATTGTTTCTTCCTGACTGCTTGCAGTATTTTTTCCTTGACCTGGGAACTCTGGAATTTG
>CM053583.1:377057490-377082292 GCA_028627135.1 Pseudochirops cupreus | reverse complement strand
ACCGAGGTCCGGCCCGTCCGTGACCTCGGCGCCCCCGGCCTCGCCGAGCTCGTCCCGGTCTGGGGGCTCTCGGAGCCGGGCCGGGAGCTCCCGGAGTTGGCGCCGCCTGTGGGTGGATGGGGGGTCCGCGCCCCCCAGAAGGACGTGGCTCCACTCAATGGAGAGCGGGGTCCGTGACCCTTGGGGTCTCTTTCCACGGAACGTGGGCGTGCCGAGGGTCTGGAGGGACCGCGGAGCCCCGAAGGGAGAGGTCTGATTTAATCTCGGCTTTTCTTTTTTTTGAAGTTTCGGTTTCTTTAGCTTCCTTAAGAATTTGTTTCTTATTTGTAAAGCTTTTTTCTTATTTAATTGAGTGGCATCAGGGACTGGATTTAGGTCTAGATCGGGGTTCTCCAGGTGTGATCGGAGGACTCCTGGGGATTCCCAGAACCTCTGGAAGGGGGTATTTGAACTCACAGCTAACATTTTTAAATATCTAACTACAGTAAGTATCAGTATATATGACCCACACAAACAAAAGCTCTTTGGGTCCTCAATGTTTAAGGGCATGAAAGGATCCTGAGGCCAAAGAATTTCAGAAGCTCTGATACAGCTCATGGGACATATGTTTGTTTATTGGGGTCTTTTGGGCATGTGGGGAGTATGTGTCTTTGTTGTTGAGCTTTCAGAAATCACTCTTGTTCTGAACTCTAATTTACTGTCAAGTGCTCTTGCAAATCATTAGAGGTACAAAAAAAGTTCTGGAGGTCAATGAAACTGTCTTACCTGGCTTTTCCCCATTAATTTTTCAGGATTCTTTGTGTTGCTGATAAGAAACCACTCATCGAGGGCATAATGCTCTTCCTCACCATCTGCTTCTTTAAGCCAAGGTCACTGGACAACCTGTACTGCTGAGCTTCTGTGCTTGCTTCTTGACATGCTCTCGAAGTGATAGGACCATCATGGCATCTCTTGATGATCCTGGGGAAGTGAGGGAGGGCTTTCTTTGCCCTCTCTGCTTAAAGGATCTACAATCTTTTTATCAGCTTCAGTCACATTATGAAGAAGAACACTCCAGTGAGGACCGGGATGTCAAAGGGCAGATAAAAAGTAAGATGCGTCCTGTTTTCATTGGACTATGGGACAGTAAGAGATAGGATGCTTTGATATTTCACATAACAGACTTTGTTTTCATCCTGTTAGTTTATAGTCATGAGTTGACACTACCTTTGGTTCTGTAAGCCTGTAAAGATTGCTAGAGAGTGGAATTTCTCTTCCATTTGACAGTTTTCCACTTATCTAATCAGCCAGCAAACCCTGTTCTCATCATGGCAGCTTGCACACAAGAGGAAATGAGATGATAATTTTATACTTTTATCTTGACAAGATTCTGCATAGAGTGATGGGTGGGGAAGAATAAGAAAGGGTGGTGATGGGAATGGGGAGAAAGCAAATATATTCCTTAGCACAGAGAGGCAGAATAGGGGGTAGAAAATTGGCCAGGAGACTTGGATTCAAGTCTCATCTCTGACACTTACAGCCTGGAGGGGTGGGGGGGTGGGGGGGGGAGAGCAGCAAGTCTATTAACTTCTCAGTGCTCTAGGTTACTCTTTAGGTCTCACAGAGAAGTTGGCAGAGAAGGTGCCAGCCTGACAAGGAGCTCCCTACACCAATGAATTCACTGACCTCTATCTCCTTTCCGTAACTATATATTGACCACCATATTGTCAAAATATCAAAAACAAAATATTGGTTAGAATCATGAAGCATAATTTGATTTCAGACAGAGCAGAACTAGAGTTGCTAGAGGGGGAAAGCTTTGAAAATAATGTGATCAGTAATATCTTTAACCTGGCAATTTTGGTTCAAGATTTTTAATGCCAGTGTACAATGTGCATCTCTATTCTCTACAGAGAAGTAGTATGGAATGATGTATGTAGGTATGTTCCTAGTTTTTGGTACTTGAGACAACAGATACTTCTGTAATATTCATTCACTGGGCATGATGGTGTGAATTGGGCCCAGGATTATATATTAGACTGTTGGTAAGATTTATTCTCATCTTATCACCTTTCTGCTTCCTAGTGTCATTTTTGATAAAATTTACTCAGAACTGCCCAGAATTTTTTTGGGGGGGGGGTTAGACAGAAAAACCACAAACAAACATTCTTAGATTGTTTCATTTACACTCTGTCCCAGAAAAAAAGTTTATTTATATCTACAATGTATTTCAGGTGATTTATCTAAAATAGATGAAATGAGACATTGTTCCTTTTAAACAAACCCTGAGAATCCTTAAAATTTCCTCTATTTTCCCATTTTGGAATTTTAATTTTTGTATAGTTAAAAGGTTAATTTATGAAGGCCGCTAGAGGTCCCGGGGAGTCTTGTAGAATGGAGATGATGACCTTCCTGTTGACCTAAGTTGACAAATGTTCCAATTTTAGCAGCTAACAATAACGTTTGTGACACTGAAGGTTAATGAAAGGCCTTGAAAGGATACCACATTTCTCCCTTAGATCACAGATGTCACAGGGCTAGCTTAAAGAGGTTGGCTAGCTAAAATAACAGATATTGAACTGGAAAGAGCTAATTTTGGATCTGGAGTTCATGGAGAAGTTATGTGGCTAACTAACATCAATTGTTAAGTAAGAAAACTTCCTTGTTGTATGAGCGTTTGGGTTTTGATTTATTATCATGGACCTAGTTATCATCACAATGGTAATTTTGCTTTAAGTAGGGGAAGGTGTAGTTGAGAGTTGAGATTGATCTCTCAGTTATTTTGGAAAAGATGATATAAAAATAAGTACAGCAGAATTATTTCTAATTAGCTTCCTGAACGGCCACACCCATTTTGAGAAGTTTGCTGGGAAGTATTTCAGTGACACCCAATAGAATGTAAATGGTGCAGTCTTTCTAGAGTGGAGCCATCTAGCCTTGTTTGCAAAGTGCATTAATATTTCCAGTTTTCAGCCTTGCAACTTTTTGTTCATTTCATCCTATAACCTTTGCCTCATTATTAGTAAAGATGACCACAATACTTTTAAAACAGCTTTAGTTAGTTCTTGTGGGCCTTACTTTTCCACATACTTGAAAAAATACTGTAGAGTGACTGATAATTAGGATGATTGCTTGATTCGCATCACTATATCAACATAGAAGTTTCTGTGCTATTGTCAGTCATATCAACTATCAGCTGATCAGTTCATAGCTGCCTTTATGCAGGCTTTAGAAATTACAATATTTTGCTGGATGTTTTCTTGTAAAGCATCTAGAGCAGTGGTTCTCAACCTGTGGGTTGTGTTCAGTTTGTAACAATGAAAACACATCCTGTATATCAGATAGATTCATAACAGTAGCAAAATTACAGTTATGAAGTAGCAACGAAAATAATTCTATGGTTGGGGGTCACCACAACATGACGAACTGTATTAAAGGGTCATGACATTAGGAAGGTTGAGAACCACTGGTCTAGAGCCATAGAGATGGACTGTATACCATTTATTGCTATTAATGTATCTCCTAAACACTTTATATTACTAGGATGACTATATTAATCCTATCATTTCATTTTAAAATTAATATTTAAGTGGATATCAGTTATAATCACTAAGAGGAAGCTGCTCTTTTTTTGGAGGGGGGAAGGCAGGGCATTTGGGGTTAAGTGACTTGTCCAAGATCACACAACTAGTAAGTATTATGTGTCTTAGGTTAGATTTGAACTCAGGTCCTCCTGACTCCAGGGCCAGTGCTCTATTCACTGCGCCACCTAGCTGCCCTGAGGAAGTTGCTTTTAAACAAAGCAAAAGCAATGGAGGTAGAACTTATTTGAGCTTTGGAACAACATCTCTGTTACTATAATAGTGTTGGTATGTTAACTATTGGTTTATTTATTCATAAGAGAAATATATATTGATTGTCTAATATGTACAGAATACCGTGCTAGTGAGGTACTCTGGGGAATACAAAGGTGAATGAAATTGTGGTATCTGCCCTCATGACGTTTACGGTCAAGTTGGACAGATAAGATGTGTATATAAACAAAATACAAGAGAGATTATGAAGTTGCAGTAATGGGCATCCAGATTTCTATAATTCGGAGAAGGGACAGATTGCTTCTGGCTGGGTTGGGGTGATCAGGGAAGGGATTCATGGAGGAAATAATAAGCAATCTTGATTTTTTTATCTTATCAAAAGCATTTAACTTAGATCCAGTTTCTTATTTGGAGAAAATCTTAGAAAAACATATGGAAGATTATTAAAATATAAAGTTTTTGAGGTCAAGTATATGCCCTTATGTTTAGTATATATGGAAAAGCTTTGTATCTTTGGAATAGATCAAAGCAAGAGCTCTAAAGGTACAAAGTGCTTTACTGCATTAGTAAAGATTTCACTTATCACTGGAAATGAACTAATTCTCACCATTTATTAAGTGCTCAGCTTATTTAGTACTCCTAATAGATGTATTTATTATATTTGTTTATTACTATATTTTAGCATTGAATTTTGGCCAGAAAAAATTTTAATAGGGTTAACCAAAGTTTGATTTTTTTTTAACTGCTAAATAAAATGTATTTTTAAGTAGAATGTTTTAAAAGAAAATGCTAAAACATCACTTGTCTTTCTGTAATGATATGTTTTGGTCTCTCTGTCCCTTTTCTGATCCTGTTGAGATACTTAAATGATTTTACATCAGGCAAGATGGTTTTAAAATATGACTTTTTTCAGAGGTTGTCTTCAAAACTATTGAATCTCATTACGTGGGCTTTAGCAATTCAACTTGTGTTCTTGGTTCATTTTTTTCCAAGGTCTTGTCCAGAAGGCTAAGAAAGCAAAGAATAAACTGTTGAAAAGAGAAGATGATCGATCAGAGGCTGGGACACAAGGATATGAGTCTTTCAGCTATGGAGGGGTCGATCCATACATGTGGGAACCACAGGAACTTGGTAAGAAAAGGCTCTGTGCTAGTAAACCGAGGTAGCAACTTGTGTTGATTTTTACTGAGATGCTTAATTATAGTATAGCTACTGATTCTTTTTCAAATGAGTTATACTTCACTGAGCTGAAGGAGCTGCAATATGATATAGCTTATAATAATTAATGTTGGTTATTAGTGGTATGTTTCCCATGAACATTGTATAGTCCTACCATAGCAGGCATTACTCTGAATTGTAAAATTGTAGATTAGAATGCAAATGAAGATAGAAATTTTACATGGGCACAGGGAAGGGGGGGAGGGCAGGAGGGAAGGGGCAGGGAACAAGGTGGGGAGAACCTGCCAAAATCCATTCTGATTTAAGTCAGATTTGAAAGCCTAAAACAGCCCATTAGAAACCCAAGTACAAAACTGTAGCCATGGGAAATCTATTAGATAATTGATGGATTGGCTCATGATTGTTAGCAAACAGTTGTGGAAAATCAGGTGTGTTTTGTGCTCCAGAAGTTGATATTCACCAAGGTAAGTATAATTTAAATGAGCTTATAGTATAGTTGGGAAAATAATGATAAGAATGCTGGCATTTATGTAACTTCAAGGTTTTTAAGGTACTTTGTATAATTCTCATTTGAACTGTATAACAACCCTGTGAGGCGTCTCTGTGTCACAGATAAAGAAACCAAGACAGCTCAGAAATGCCTGTGGTCACATAGTTTATTTCAGATATATAGAATTTGAACTAAGTCTTCTAGATTTAAGTGCATCACACTATATACTGTGCTGCCTCTGGATATAGGTGTTTAATCACTAACATATAATTCAGCATATGGTAAAGGGTTAAATGATTGGTACCAGGAAGTTAAAGGAGGAGGAACTCTTGGAAGGGAACTTTCATTATAACTTAAAAATGATCAGGGAAACATCATGGAGATGTGCTTAAAGGAGATCATTGAGGAATTTTAGGGAGAAGAGCATGAACAAAGATTCAGAACTAGGAGGGATTAGAATAGCTTGTCCTGCAGTAGAGTTTACGTTGGAATAGTAGGTGATGACATTGGATAGGAGGTCGGGGCCAGACTGTGGTGGAGAAGACCCGCTTTGGATGCAAGGTTATAAGAAGATATCACTGGAGCTGGTCAGCTCAGAGCAGATGTCCTGTTTCCAATTTAAATTTTGCTAAAAGCCTAGGTTTTTTTGTCTGCCTTTAAAATTTCACTGGAATTGAGGTAGACGGTAAATACAAGGTAAAGAAGTGAGTAGTTTCCTGTGTATCATTGATGCTATTTCTTTTCCCTCTTGTCCCTTAGGTGCTGTGAGGAGTCATCTTTCTGACTTCAAAAAACACCGAGCTGCCAGAATTGACCACTATGTTGTTGAAGTCAATAAATTAATAATCAGGTTGGAAAAGGTAAAAATTTTCCCCCCTTTTTTGACAAATATATATGTAGATTTGGTAATAAAGGCAAGGAAAAGTTAATATGCCAGTGTATGAGTTGGGTGACTGGTGCTAATGTAGAAATATTTCACTTCAAACTCCAGAAGGTTGTGATATATAATCACTGGAGTTTAGCAATGATAATAATAATAAAAAAAATAACAGCTATTATTAATATAATACCTTAATGTTTGTGAAGTGTTTTATATATATTATCTTATTAGAGCCTCACAATAATTCTGTAAAGTAGGTGCTGTTATATCCATTTTACAGATGAGGAAACTGAGACTGAGATAGTGGAGTTAAGTAATTTGCCGAGGGACACCTGGGCAAAAAATAGGCTGATTTTGCTAAAGGATTTACTGCTTGCAGCAATGTTAGCATGGTATAGTGGGGAAAATGCTAGGAATACTGGACTGGAAATGAGGGGACATGAATTCTAGCCTTGGGTCTGTCACCAACTAGCTTTGTGGGCTTGGACAAGTCTTAAATTACTTAAATAACTATATTAATTCCTTTGCTCTATCTACAGAATGAGGAGATTAGACTAGATTAGATACTTCCCTTAGGTCCATTTTGTATAGACAGATTTGATGGACTTGGCTTCTTTTTTCTGTTTTATGTCTAAAACCATCACCAATAACAGGTTATTTTTTTTATTAAAAAGCTTTTTAGTTCTCCCAACTGCTTTTCCTTTAGGTGTCCTCCTTGATAACTCAGTAATTGGGTAGATTATGTTGTTTCATCACAAGGGCGAGCCCCTAAAAAACCTTTGGAATTAGGAACTTTTTCTGTGGGGCCTTTTTAGAACTGGGATAAGTACATCATGCAGTAACACATTTATGCATAGACCATTTTGTTGTTCAATATGAGCTCTCCTCTGCTTTTTTTTTTCCCTTAACTTCAGTGCTCCAATGATCTGTTCTCCTCTGTGTGAATGTTCTCATTACCAGGGAAGATACCCACTTTTCTACAACTTAATAAATGGGTTATAGATGCTGCTGTGACAAAAAAAAAAAAATCGCTTGCAGCTGGTTGGTGATGAAGGCTGATCCTGGGATGATGCATATACTTTCTATCATGGGACCTATTTCACTTTGTTTCCTAAAAGTCATTTATTTTCTACTACATGCACTCACTGGCCTGAGGGTATAGATGGGAATTATTGCAACCTCTATGCAAAAATCCTTGTGTATTTTTTTTAGGAGGGAGGGAAGTATGAGGAGAAGGCAGTCTCAGTTTGCCAACTGAGAAATGGAGTTTGGGTGTAGTGGGAAGGGGTTACCCTCTGTCTGCAGGTGACATAGAATTAAATTGACTGCAGAAACCACTTGAATCTGTTGAACAGAGAATTAATTTTTGATTAGTTGGTTATAGATTACAGATAGACTTCTGAGGACAGTTGAATTGTTCTAACTCTTACATAATGATTATCTTAATTAAAGTATGCTCATTACCTGACTTCTTCCATCTGGAATCATTTTCTCTGATAGCTTACAGCCTTTGACAGAACAAATACTGAGTCTGCTAAAGTAAGAGGTGGGTTCAGAATGTTTTCCAAGTTCATTTGTCATATATGTGTTTGACTATCTGACCAAATCAGTTTCAGGATGCCATCTGTATTTTTGGTTTTCCATAAAAGCAATAGAAAAGTCGGTTGTGCCGTGGGTCAATGATCAGGATGTTCCTTTCTGCCCTGACTGTGGGAACAAGTTCAGCATCCGTAACCGCCGTCACCATTGCCGCCTTTGTGGATCAATCATGTGCAAGAAGTGTATGGAGCTGATCAGCCTTCCCTTGGCAAGTAGGTAACGTGGCATGGATGAGGTGTTTTTGTTGTAGCAAACATGATGGTAAAGAGAGTGAAGGAGTAGCTGTGTTGGCCATTCAGGTTGAGCTTTATGGGGGGCTCTACCTCGCGGAGTACACCTCACATTTAGAGCCTTGGCATTGGTGGTCCAGATTTAAGAACTTGGTTCTATATTAGGATCTGCCATTAGGATCAGGAATGCATGCTAGCCAGATAAAAATAGTTAAAAGAATAGAACATTGTTTTCTTAAAAGTTAGGGCATAATGTCACAATGATTGATCAAACATTGCTGATCTTTCCTTTGTGTATAATTGGCAAGAGTGTACCTTGCCCTTTGTTAATGGTAGGAGAGAAGAACTTGAAAATTTCATAATTGGGTAAGCCTGCTGGTTTTATCCTACTTTATTCTACCCTCATACTTACAGTCTTCTTTCTGAGACAAAGTACTTACTGTACTTGAGCTTTCCTGACTTTGAAGGAAAACTACTCCCCATTTATTTGTTCAACATGTACATTTATTGTGGTCCTACTCTGCTTATGCTGCAGATCACTGTGCAAGGGGAAAATGAATGAGAAATGTTTCCTACCCCCTAGGAATTTAGGGGAGATAAGACATGGAGATAGAGAGATGATTGTACTTAGATGGATTCTAATGAATTTCATTAGAGGAACAAAATACTATCAGGGTTCAGCTGAGTGTCAGGAGGATGGTGATTAAGGGAACCTTTAAGAAGGTGGGATTCGAGATGCTTCTTGAGGAATGGCTCGAGTTTTGTCTCTGAAATGAGAAGAGTATTCCATGAGATAAAAACAATCTGAGCAAAGGTGAAGAAGTGGGAGAGTATATATTCAGTGAATATTAAATAGTTCATTTTGATTGGCGAATAGAGTCAAAGGAGATATGGCTCAAGTCGATTGAGACAAGATCAGAGAAGACCTTGAATGCAAAGCTGAGAAGTTTATTTGGATTTTATTTAGTAGGCAGTGGGGAACCAGGCACAAGTCTAGCCTATGACCCCCATGAAGTTTATCACAAAAGCTGAACTGGGGAGGTTGGATTTGAATAGTGCATTTGGTTTATTGTAATTGAACTCCTTGGAAAATTTTCAGGTCCCAGATCTGGATGCACAAGTTTGAAACTTAATGAGAATGGGAGAAGGGGAAATTTGATTTAGGGTCATTACTGAATTACTTGTGATTTGTGTGTTTCTAGGCAAGCTCACCAGTGCCAGCAAAGAGGCCTCCTTGACCTCCCATACCAGTCCCAACCAGTCACCTAATAGCATCCATGGTTCTCGAAGGGGCAGCATCAGTAGCGTGAGCAGTGTTAGCTCCGTATTGGATGAGAAGGATGATGAGCGGATTCGCTGCTGTGGCCATTGTAAAGATGCCTTGCTTAAGAGAGAACAGCAGATTGATGAGAAGGAGCACACTCCTGACATTGTGAAGCTTTATGAGGTGGACACTGCTCACTTTCTTGGGGTTGTGTGCCAAATGGATATAGGTGTATGCATCTTTGTTGTACCCTGGATTCTTTAAGCAGCGGGTTCCTTTCTTCAAGTTATTCTGGATTTCCTGTGCAGGGTTGGGGTCCCATTTCTAGCTAAGCTTCTGGGTATGTTGTAACATCCTGAGTTTCCTCACTTTACCAGCTTGTGACTAGGAAAGTGAATATGTTGGTGACAATGATAAATGGTGGCATGATGGCTGGGATACATGAGAAGAAGATGGTAGAGGGCCAGAGCCATGGCCGCATGGAGGCTTAGCTCTGGGGGAATGTCCCTGGTCATGGGCAGATTGAGGAACATTGGGTCAGAGGACTGATTATGAGATGCTGGGTTGGGCGTGTTTAAGGTTGGCCACATACCTCATTTCCCAAGGTTATTAACGATTCCAGTAGCAGACAAGCTTATGGTATGGTCTTCCCTATTTGCCCCACCCTTTGGTGCAGCGAGAGCTGAAACCCATCTGCTAGTAGTTGCACTTCTCTTTCTAGGGTTTGTATTTTTTGCATGGAAAACATTTTTAAATCTTTGTGGGTGAAAAATGCTGTGTTAATCACTATATGGAGCTGCAGATTGCCTTTTTTTTCTTTTTCTTTTTTTTTTGGCAGAGTCTCTACCTCTTGTCATAGACTTTATTACTTCTGTTATTTTTTAACCCAGCTTTTTTTTTCTTTAAATAACCACTCATATTTTTACTCCCCTTTGATAAAAGGTGAATAGGGACTCCACAATTTTTCTCTCTTCCTGCTTCAGGGTGGGACAGGAGCACTGGAAATAGTTATTGTTGAGGAGCAGTGATGGAATCAGTTGCTGAATGGCATGATGCTGAACAAACTGGTTTATCCATTGAGTCATCTCTGCTTTACTCAGGGCTACAAAACTCTTCCTGTTTTCTTCTCTTCCTCTGTTGAGTCAGTTGATAAAGAAATGGCCTTTGCGTTCCATCATGGGTGAAATTGGCACATTTTAGTTTCTTGACCTAGATCTGTTTGTAAGTAAATTTTTCTTGAAATGGAAAAATTCCATTGCCCCCCGCCTTTTTTTCCCCTCTTTCAGAAACTACGAATTTGTATGGAGAAAGTTGACCAGAAAGCTCCCGAGTACATTAAAATGGCAGCATCACTGAAGTAAGCCACCTTGCTCCCTATTTTCCATGTTGGTAAGGTGGTACATTTGGGTTTTCTATATTAAAGTTCAGTACTTGAAAACTAAAAATTTTGCTAGATCGGTTAATAAGAATAATAATAAAAATAATATATACAATTAATGTATGTGTTTGTGTGGGAGAGTACTACAGCATAGAATGGCTCATGAATGTTAAAGCTGTAAGGGTACTTAGAGGTCATTTACTCCACATTCTTTTATTTTACAGATGGGGAAATTGAGGCCTTTAGAAATGATTTGCCCACAGATAAGAAACAGATTAGGAGCTCACCTCTTTCCACCCCTTCTTGCTGCAGACTTTGTGGCCCCTGGAGACATTCTTCCCCTGCCTTTCCCCAGCTTCATTTCCCTGCTTCTCATCTTCCCAAAGTGTCTTAGTAGGGAACAGGGTCCTTCGTGGCAAGGGATGGTAGGAGAGAAGGCACATCCTGACGTGCCTTCTTTGTCCTTGCTGCCCACCATTGTGCTTTCTTTTCCTCTTGCCTTTTGTCTCTTGGTGTGCTTGTTGTTTTTTTAAAATTAATTTATTTGTTTACTTTTAGTTTACAAGATTCATTTCCACAATCCCTTGAGTTTCAAACTTTCTCCTCCTCCCGCCCGCCATGACGGCTTGCAGTCAAGTATAGGATCTGCAAATACCTTTACATTAAACATTAGTCAGGTTGTAAAGAAGGGTTGTAACCCATGGAATGAACAATGGGAAAGAGGAGACAAAACAAAACCAGACAAAGAAAGAGAGCAGGTAGTTTGCTACAATCTGCGTTCAGACTGTAGTTCTTTCTCTGAATGTAGACATCTCCTTCCATCATGAGTCTTTTGGAGTTGTCTTCTAACCTTGCATTGCTGAGAAGAGCCCAGTCTGTCAAAGGTGGTCGTCTGTTGGTGTGCTTGTTAAGAGGAGGAAAGGAAAAGGTGCAGGGAGAGGGAGAAGAGATGGGAGGTAAGGAGGCCGGGAGTGTTCTGCCTTTATTCTGCACCATTTATCCTTGCCCCCTGTCTCTTCACCCTCTGGAGCATCTTAAGCCCTGAGACTTTTTACCATTTCTGCTTCCAGGTCTTCCCTTGCTCCATCCTAGCTTTGCTTTTTTCTTGTCAGTTCTTCATTCTTCTCCACCTCTAGGTCCCTTGACACCTATCCCTTACCTTTCCCTAGTTTCCCCTTTCTGGAGGGACAAAATAAGTATGGATGAGGTTTTTTTGATCTCTTTAGAGTGACTCTCTAATGACTGTCTTTGGAGAACTGCAAAAAGGCTTTTAGTTCATAGGTCACAAAGATCACAAAGGCTATTTTGCAAGTATAAAAGATTCAGAGAATGTCAAAAGGGCATCTGTTCCAACCCCTTATCTTACCGAGGAGGAAACTGAGGCTCAAAGAGGGGAGGGGCTGGTACTAAAACTCAATTCTCAATGTATCACATCATGAAATTATTGGCCATTAAACATTTATTTATAAGTGTAAAACTCATATTTTAAAAAATAGTCAGCTTTGCCCTCCAGGCCATAAAATGAAAGAAAGCTACAGCCTTTTTGAGTTTGCTCAGCATAAACTCAGCAAGTTGTAGCTCAGTTGCCATTTTCAAGCCTGCATCAGCTGAGAGATCTTTGAAATGTGTTTCTTTTTCTGCATGCAGGACATTAACAAGCTAGATTTTTGTTAAGGGGAGAGCAGCCAGAATGTCAAAGACTCTAAAAACCATGTCATATGAGGAGCATTTGAAAGAACTAGGGAGGTTTAGCCTGGAAAAGAACAGACTTAGGGAGACACGATCATTCTCTTGAAGGGCTGCCATGTGGAAGAGTTGATTTGTTCTTTGAGACTCCAGTGAAAAGAACTAGAATTAGTAGTAAAAATTATACAAAAATTTGTATAATTATACAAATTATACAAAACATATAGCCCTTCCCTCTTAATAATGAAAGCTGACCAGCTCTAGAATGAGCTGTGTTTATACGTGGTGAGCTTCCCCTCACTAGGAGTATCCAGAGGTGGTTGGAGAACTGCCTGCTAGGGAGGTTGGAGAGGGCCTTCTTTTTATTGGACAAGAGGTTAGATTAAGTCAGCCTCCACTGATGCTCCAGCTCTGATAATTAGTTCACACTTATTTAGCCTTTTAAGTCTTACAGAATATTTTTTCACAACTTTGAGGCACTTTGTTGTTGTTCAGCCGTTTCAGTTATGTCCAACTCTTCATGACCCATTTGGGATTTTCTTGGCAAAGACAGTGGAGAGGTTGGCCATTTCCTTCTCTAGCTCATTGTGCAGATAAGGAAATTGAGGCAAATGGATGAAATGATTTGTCCAGAGTCACATAGCTAGTAAGTGTCTGAAGTGGGATTTTAATTCAGGAAGATGAGTCTTCCTGTAGCATCTCCACTGTGATATTAATGCTGGTCTTCTAACACAGATGTCCTGATTCCAGGCTAACATACTTTCCACCTACTCTACTGTTTCTTATTAATAGCATGCACTATCCTGATTAGGCTTCTATTTCTGAAAGGCTGGATAGCCTCTTAGAGGGGAAAATTCCAATTTCCTTCAAATCTTATTTACTTAAGCGAACTTGTTTTAGAGCATCTCTCCATGCATCTTATAGGACATCATGTAATTTGCTAGCTTTAACCCAACTCAGGGAGGCAGTGTGATGACCAGGAGGCCTGAGATCTCTTTTTGGCTTTACCTTATGTAATTCTGTATAAGTCCTCAGAAAACTCAGCTTCTCTGGGACTCAGTTTTTTCACCTGTAAAATTGGCATTTGGATATGATCCTTTGAGTTCAAACTAGATCACTTAAATTTTGTTCTGATGGATTTTGTTTTAAGGCCTAAGCCTGAGTATATTGCACTAGGGGTTATAAATTGAAGGGTCACTTCTAAAATGATTAGTCATTATTTACTTTTCAGCAAAGAAATTCTACTTACATAGAATATATTGAAACAACACTTTCACCTTGAAATTTTCCTTCCTACGGTTCATTTAGTGATGTACTTCTGATTTTTTTATGCAATCTTTTTTTGTTGTTGACAAGATGTGATCTAATGTAGATGAATGTATGCTTTCTCCTCAGTGCTGGGGAGACGACCTACAGTCTGGAACATGCTAATGACCTCCGAGTGGAAGTGCAGAAAGTGTATGAGTTAATAGATGCTTTAAGGTAAGGACTATTTGGAGGGAGGTGTTGAAAATGACGCACTTAGGCTATAATTTAGTTGCTGGTCTGCATGAACAATGTTCTGCACTTAATTAAATGTTACAAGTCCAGTGAAAGGTGTGCTTTTCTGGTGTTTGTGTGCTGGCAATGTGTGCAATTAAAAGTGAAGATAAGCACTTTTATACTGTCATGTCCTGACAGCTTCCACTTAGGTGCTTTTTAAGAGTGCTCTTTGGCTTATGAATGATGAGTTCCCCACACACATACCTTGGAGCTTTTGCTGTCAGGAAGCAAAGAGCCTGTGAGATGTGGAGGAACACAGCTATCCACTGGGAGAACTGGGACAGTAATGACTCCGTTGGTCAGTGTGTGCGTGTGTGGTTTCAGTGTCTGTATGTCTCCCCCTGTTTTCCATGTGTGGAATGTCTGATGTCATCATCGGTTCCCTCTTTTGCTTCCCTCAGTCACTCTTTGCAAAATAAGCTTCTGTTTTTGTGTTTTCATTGATGGTGAAGCACATTACATTGGTGTCTTTATTTTAATTCAGTAAGAAGATTTTAACACTAGGCTTGAACCAGGAGCCTCAGCCACATTCCAGAGCTTTGCAGCTCCAGAGAATGATAAGATATTCAGCTACGCTTTTTGTACAGGTAAAGCCCTCCTCTTCGCAGAGCTTGTTCAGGCATTTTATTGCTAAATGTTTCTTTATCAGTGTGGCTGCTCCTTCAGAGACAGAATGCTTTCACCATTCTCTGGGGAGTTCAGTGACAAAAAATTCTTAATTCTCAGTGGAAGTGTAGGGTTTTAATAATTTATTTCAGAAAGCTTTTTGAAAGAGAAATAACCTATGTATGGTTTGTATGATTTTGTAAGGAAAAGATTTTTGTATTTGGAAACAAAGATTTAAGGGTTAGATGTTTTCTTTCCAGCTGTTGATAGAATTAATGTCTTTGAATTCCCTCTATGGTCTAAGGGAGGGCTATGCCTTGTGTTCAGAATTGAAAGTCCCTTACAGGTAAGTATTTATATTCAGGGGTGGCTAGGTGGCACAGTGAGTAGAGCACCAGCCCTAGAGTCAGGAGGACCTGAGTTCAAATGCGACCTCAGACAGTTAACACCTACTAGGTGTGACCTTGGGCAAGTCACCTAACCCCAATTGCCCTGCCTTCCCTCCTCCAAAAAATCAAAAAACAAAAAAGTATATTCAGCCACATAATTTTATTTCAAAGTCATCTGTGATTCTTTGCAGGAAAAGTTACTTGGTTTGATGTCCCTGCCAACCAAAGAACAGTATGAAGAACTGAAAAAGAAAAGGAAGCAGGAAATCGAAAGGAAACTGATCATGGAAAGACAGGTGAAGCCCGGGATTGGGGTTAGCCAGCTGTGCACAGTGTTCTTCTCATAGGCTCAGGGATGCAGAGAAGCTTGTGTTTTCTGTTTTCTTATTCTCCAGCTTCCTTCACCTATTCCTGTTTTCTACCCTTGCCTTCCCAGTCCTTAGAAATACACCATATAAATGTAGTAATTTTTCTCTTCCCCCGCTTACTGTGATTGAGTTGTATAAAACATCTTAGGACTGTAGAACTGGCAGGAACCTCCAAGGTGCAGTCTAGTGTGATAGCCTGTGGAAACCTCTGGTGCAGGACTTACTGTTTGTTTCCCACATTTGGACTTTTTAGGCTGCCCTAGAATTACAGCGAAGGTCGGAAGAGAGGCAGAAAGAATTGGCTTCTCGAGGTGCAGTGAATGGAGAAGAGACTTTTGTCCAGAAGGGTGCTGTGAGGAAAGCAGAGGGCTGGCTTCCCACGTCCAGTGGGCCAGTCCAGAGTGAGGAGTCAGACCCGCTCCTGCAGCAGATCCACAACATCACATCTTTCATTAAGCAGGCCAAGGCAGCTAGCCGGGTTGATGAAGTCCGCATGCTTCAGGAGAACCTGCGTCAGCTCCAGGATGAGTATGACCAGCAGCAGACAGAGAAGGCCATCGAACTGTCCCGAAGGCAGGCAGAAGAGGAAGATCTGCAGAGGGAGCAGCTGCAGGTTCTTCGGGAGAAAGAGTGGGAGAGGGAGCAGTCCCAGGTAATCACTCAGCACTCACAGACTCATTCTTTAGACTTCAAAGACAAGCTCTTTCAACAGGAATCTGGAGTAGAACCTCAGAAACAGATAGCACATGTTTTGGACCTAGGTCCCTCTTTGGTCCGAAGTAATGTGGCTCTTAAAAGCCCTTCTCCCAACTCAGGCCAGGAGCCAAATAAAGAGAAACATGCATTTTCTATGCTAGGTCAGGAGATACTGCAGCAGAACATTGGGGTACATCAAAATGAAGCAACTTCTTTGAACCCCTTTGAAGAGGGAGAAGTCTCTAGTCCCGGAGATGAAGCCTTCACTAACCCATTTGCTGAAGATGGTGGTTCTTCACCTCATTCAGCTGTCCCCAGTATTAAAAAAGAATATAATCCTTTTGAAGATGAGGAAGATGAACCCATTGACGATGCAGATGGCCCCATTCTCAATCCTTTTGAAGTGGATGAGCTTCCTTATCAAAAGCATTCCAGCCCTCCTAATCCTGGCAACCCATTTGAGGAGCCAGTCTCCACCAACCCCTTTGAGATGGATGACAGTGAGACTGAGGGAGAAGAGTTCATAGAGGAAGAGCTGCTTCTCCAGCAGATTGACAACATCAAGGCATACATTTTTGATGCTAAGCAGTGTGGCCGCTTAGATGAGGTGGAAGTGCTGACTGAGAACTTGAAAGAGCTGAAGCGGGCATTAGTCAAGCAGAAAGAGAAAACTAACTGATGGAAGAAGCACAGGAATTGCCCCCTGTCCTGGGGGTGCCTGCCAGGCAGCATGAGAGCAGGAGGAATGGAGGGGTGCTTCAAGTGGGGGCAGATGAAGGTGCTCACAGTTATGAAAGGGAATCTGCAATTTTATGCTATGCACTTTTACAGAGGTGTTTCCACTAACTTAATAAAAAGGGGTACATGAATGGGTGAATAAGCATTTGGTTGCTATTTTCCTGTTCATGTTTTTTCCCCCTTTAAGAAGGGATTTAAATAGTCACCACAGAATTGTTAACTAAATGCTATGCAGGTCTGTGGGGGCCAGAGTAGAGCTAGCTAAGGTCACACGGGTCAGTTTCATTACTTCTCATTTAATCATTATGCAGTATTACAGGGCAGCCTTAAAAACTGGCCTTCCACTGAACCAAGCGCAAACCTTGGCTGTGCTGAGGCAGAGGTCTGTGGTCTCAATGGGGATAGGTCATACTAAAGCTCCATCATGTAGCTTACTAGAACCCAGCTGTTTAAGCAGGCCAGATTCCCTGGCACTGTGGCCTGTGTCCAACTTTGTAGTTGTTTACTCTAATAGAAACATGGAACATGATACTAGAGACAGATATTAGACCTTTCAACAGTTCTCTTTTTAGGGTATTTTGTGGAAACATTTTTTTGGGGGGAGGTAGGAATGAGGGATGAGCAATGGAATGTTAAAATTCCTGTCTAGGTCTTGCCCCTTCTCCTTGTTTCTGAAGCCAAAGTGGCTTGCACATCCAGTGTCAACAAGTCAGTTGAGCCCCCAGCACTTGGCTGCTGCTGTTTGAAGGCATGAGGGTTAAACTTGTTGGTCCAAAAGCACCATCCTGAGGAAACAAAACCCTAAAACTTTCTTTATATGTAGGGGCTGATAAAATGATGATGTATGTATTCTTTGGGAATCCTTGCCATGGCCCTTTGGAAAAACCACCCCTTATACTTAGGCTTCTTCTAGCCCTTCCAGGAAAGAGCATTTTCTTGACATGGAGGAAAAGTGCAGATAACTTTTGAGACAGATTATTCAGCTTCATGCATTCCTCCCTCAAGTTAGTGAGGCAGATGAGACATTTTCACACCTGCTTTTAGTATTACAAGAGTTGTATGTTTTAAAGTACAATATACAATTGTTATAATACAGCTGCATTATTTGACTTGTCACACAGGCCTCATTTCAAGGCTAAAAAAGTAGAATATTTAATTTACCCTTTAGTGGTAGGTATGGAACCTAAGTAACTTTAAAGGTTAAATTTAACGTAGCTCTATCAAGAACTTGGAGCTGTTGCCACATTCAGATTTAAGTAGAGTTCTGGCAGTAAAACTGGGATTACTGACCAGAGATTGAGTACCCCTTACCACTCGTGATCTGAACCAGTTTCCACCTTCTGTTGTTTTGGTTCTTTGCAAAAGATGACAAAAGTCATTTCTGTGTTTTTAGTGAGCAGCTGTTGCTTATCACTATTTCTATCATGGAATATCTTCTAGAAATTAAAAAAAAAACCAACTATTGAAGCTGTACTGCTGTAAAGTAGTACGGTAAAAGTTCAGCACATTCTGGCTCTACTGGCCAATGAAAAGGGTTAGAATTGGGAGGAAAAGGCACTTTTTGCCTTGTGATTCTGATTTATTAATGAAGAAAAGGAGTGTGTGTGTCGGGAGTGGGGGGTGGGAATTTGTCATGGGTGAACACAAATAAGTGGTTTCGGAACAGAGCAGCAGCTGAGTAATTGTTACTGTGTTAATCAGATTTCAATTGTATGTTATTTAAATTGTGGGCTGAGTCAAAGTCCAGTAAACTTTCTCAAAGGGCCTTTCTGATTTCCAGTGTTGTAAGTACTTGTGTTTAGGGTGACAGCATTGCCAGGACTCTTCAGATGAAGTGCTAACCTTTCTCAGATTGTCAGTTCCTTGTGACAGAAAGTTTCTTCATAGAACCTTCAAGAACAAATACTTCCTTTCTGTTATAATTAAAGAGGCTATTTTTTCCTGAGAGGGCTGCTTTAGTTGTCGGTTTATATTAAAAGCAATTGACTAAATTTACCCCTTAAATCAGTCACACTGGCAGCAGTCTCTAAACTTCTAAGAACACAGACACATTTATTGGGAACATTTTAGACTGAGTTTATTGAATGTACTAAATAAAACAAATCCGTTTTCTCACAAAAACAATATTATTCCAAAGCTAAGTTCTTCTGGAACCATATTCACGTGATAAGAATAAAGGGGTATTCTGGAGATCAGAATCCTTTGTAATTGATCCTTTTCCCTATCCATTACTGCCCCTTAAAATCCACTACATGCCAGCACAAGGTTGAAGGGTGATGGACCATGGATTGGAAACGAGCTTTAAGCCCTTGCCTTCCTTGTGAATGTTCCACCCCTTTGTAAGCATCTGAGCCAAGACAGTATCATCTCTAACCAGAGATATGGCTTGTGGGGAGCCAGAGGGGTTGGTTTGTTTTTAAGCTTCTCTTCTTAAGATTGGAGAATGTGTTAAACACATTTTGGTTTTATACATCAGATAAAATTGGGCTTCTCTGTATTATGCCTTGTATTTTTCCTGTTTAATACACTAATCAAGCATACTTATTGTACATATAGCTCAGTGTATTTTTGCTAAGACACTAAAGTGTACTTTTTAGGTCTCTGTCATTCTGGTCAGTGTGGTAGACTAGTCCTTGGTGTTCAGGTAACTGATTTCCAAAGCTGGAAGCTTATTTGTTTGTACTTGGGCCATACGAGGATACAGACTGAGAGCTGAATAAGCCATCTCATCCCTGAAATCATGTAGTGTTGATTTGTATGTTTGCATGCACTATGCCACATCCTTGTACTGAAACTTAAAAAAAAAAACAATAAAGTAACAAATTTTTGTGGTTGTGTCTTTTAAGCTGAAAGATTGAACTAAACTACCTTTTAAAGAGTCACTGGGAGGGGGGAAAGTAACCACGAACCAAGTTGAAAAAATGAAAACTCTGGAACAGTAAAAAGATTACTGAGCTAGGAGTTGGGAGCTAGAAAGTGGATAACTAGCTGAATTATGAAATACTTTTCCGTTCTGACATCCTAAAAGTCTTGTGCTATCTGTAAGATATTTTTGCTACACAAAGAAGATAACTGTTGCTCACTTCCTACAGCTTAACAATTTTAAATAAGTTCTTATTGATGTCTTTTTTTTTATATCACCAGTAACCCTCCCTCAGAGAGCCATCAAATATAATGGTATTGTTTTAAAAAAGGAAAAAAATTGGCCTAACTGGTCAGTACATTGAAAAAGTTTGAAAATATGTGCAATGTGCAACACTTGTAGAGAGGTATGGTGAGGAGTGTCTGCTCTTACCTCTTTTTTTGAACTGTGCTTCCTTATAATTCTGTAGCACTCCCTTATTTTTGGTGATTTTTGTTTCATTTTCATTGCAATAATTATGTATTTTGTTTTGTTGGCTCTGCTTACTTAACTTTGCCTTACTTTGTGTAGGTATTTTCATGTTTCTCTGTATTCACTACATTTGTCATTTCCTACTGCAAAGGATATTCCATTATATTCATTTAACATGATTTGTTTAGTTGTTCCCCACTTGAGAGGCATCAATTTTGTTTCCAATTATTTGCCATCACAAAAAGTGCTGTTTTTATCATATATGGGAACTCATTCTTATCCATGCCCCCTTGGGGTATGAGCCTACTAAGAGTGTCTGGGTCAAGGGATACAGAGGTTTGGACATTTTAGTTACCTTATTTGCATGACTCCAAATTGGTTTCCAAAATGCACATACCGATTCACTGCTCCGCCAAAAATGTATGCACCTCACTCCCTACATCCCCTTCAACACTGACTTCAATCTTCTGTCAACTATGCCAGTTTTCAGGGTATGAACTGAAACCCCAGGTTTGTTTTGATGTGCGTTTTCTTTTATCATTAGTGACTTCTTATTCAGTTGTTTCAGTCATGTCCAACTCTTCATGACTCCATTTGGAGTTTTCCTGGCAAAGTTAATGATGGGGTTTGCCATTTTCTTCTCCAGCTCATTTTGTAGGAGAGGAAACCAAGGCAAACAGGTTTAAATGACTTGCCCAGGGTCACACAGCTAGTAAGTATCTGAGGCCAGATTTCAACTTAGGAAGAGGAGTCTTCCTGACTCCAGGCCTGGTACTCTACTATGCCACCTAAGGTGCCCAGAATGATTTGGAACAGTCTTTCAAATTGATAAATAATTTGCAGTTTTTCTTTTGAGGACTCTGTTCATATCCTTTGACATCTGTTGAGAATTGGCTTTTGGTCTTATATGCCAAACCTTTATCAGAGAAATTTTCTATGTATATTTTCCCCCATTTTTGGCTGCTTCCTTTATCCTAGGCTTATTCTGTTTGTGGAGGTTTTTCAGCTTCGTGGAATCAAAGTTAATTTTCTGTGTCTTTTCCCTTTGGTTAAGAATGTATCTCCTACCCACAGCTGTAAGAGACATAATCTGCTTCTAATTTTTTAATCATTTGATCGTAATACTAAAGTCACATGTCATTTAGAATATATTGTGGAATATGGTGTAAAGTGTTGGTCTAAGCCTCATTCCTGCCAGGCTGCTTTCTAGTTTTCCTATCAGTTTTTAGCAAATAGGGAGTTCTTTTCTAAATATGTTTTTAGTTTAGTTTTTTTTTTAAACACTGAACTATTGGATTCCATTTTGATTTTCCTACCTCTATATTTTGGCCAATAGAAGATATTTTTGATGACTGCTATCATTTGGAAGTGCTATTCATTCTTACCATAATTTCTCCTGATATTCTAGATCAGTGGTTCTCAACCTGCCTAATGCCACAGCCCTTTAATACTCCTATGTGGGTGTATCTGCATGTGGGTGGACCCGCCTGGAGATGGATAGAGGAGCCATATCTCAGTTCCTAAATATGTGTTTTCCGATGGTCTTAGGCAACCCCTGTGACTCCTGTGAAAGGGTCATTTGACCCCCAAAGGGGTTGCGACCCACAGGTTGAGAACCACTTTTCTAGATCTTGTTTTTCCAGCTGAATTTTGTTACTATTTTATACCGTTCTATAAAGTATCCCTTTGGTAGTTTGATTGGCATAGCATTACAATATAAATTGGGGGTGGCTAGGTGGCACAGTGAATAGAGCACCAGGCCTGGAGTCAGGAGGACCTGAGTTCAAATGCAGCCTCAGACACAACACTTACTAGCCATGTGACCTTGGGCAAGTTACAACCCCAGTTGCCCTACCTTCTTCCTCCAAAAAGGCAAAAAAACAAACAAACCTCAAAATATAAATTAGAATGATAATATATCATTTTTATTATATTGACAGAGCTCAGTCATGAGCACTGAATATTCTTCCAGCAATTTCAATAATTTTGCAGATCCCCTGGTACTTTATGCATTTTATAGTTACTTAGAATGGGATTTCTCTTTTTATTGTATCTTGTATTTTGTTACTATTATATAGAAATGCTGTTGGTCTTTGAAGATTTTACAGCCTGCAACTTTGTTTAAACTATTGTTTCTAATCTTTGCTGATTCCCTTGGATCTTCTGAGTATACATCCTATCACCAGTAAATGTTTCATCTCTTCTTTACCTCCTCACACCTTTCTTTCTCATCTTATTACTGCAAGCATTTCCAGAACTGTATCAAATGATGGAAGAGTGGGCATCCTTGCTTTTTAACCCATGTTTATTAGGAAAGGTTCTAGTCCATCCCCATTGTACAAGATCCTTGCTTTTGTTTTTAGACAGATACTTTTAATAATATTAACATATAATAAACTTAATAAAATTTTAATAATACTAAAGGCCCCTCTCTCCTTTGGGGATTTTCCCCCCATATAAATGAGTGCTGTACTTTGTAAAAGACTTTACCCACATCTATTGAAATAACCATGCGGTTTGGGGTGTTTTTGTTTCCAATATAATTTTGATGATTGTTTTCCTAATGTTGGAACCATTCTTGCATCCAGGGTATTAATCCACCCCGGTTATGATTAATGATTTCCTGGATGAATTCGCTGTATTATGTCTGATAGAGTTTTACTTTAAAGTTTCCAATCAGTATTCATGAATTACACGGTCTATAATTTTGCATTTTTCCTTTTCTGCTTTAGACTGTTTCTGTCTCATAGAAGGAATCTGGTAAGGTTTTTTCTCAGTTTTTGAGAATAATTAGCATTGTATAGTATTGGTACTAATTGTTCTTTAAGTTTGCTAAGAATTCTCCTGTGATTCCATCAGTGTAAGATTTTTATTTTGTTAGTTCCTTTGCAGCTAGTCCTGTTTTCTTTTTCTGAGATTATATTATTTGAGATCTCTGGGTCTTCTGTTAAATTTGAATATTTTCCGATTTTTGAGAGTATTCCTCTTTCTCGCATTTTGTCGTTTAGTTGTTTCCATCATGTCTAACTCTTTTTTGACCCTGTCTGGGGTTTTCTTGCAAAGATACTGGAATGGTTTGCCATTTCCTTCCCCAACTTACTTTACAGATGAGGCATCATAGGTAGAATTAGGTGACGTGCCTAGTATCACGTAGCTATTAAATGTCAGATCTTCTTGACTCAAGACCCAGGGCACCTAGCAATCGCATGTAATAGCTTCTGATTCTTTTTACGCTGGTTTTGTTAGTTTGATTTTTTGCCCTCTTTTTAAATCTGATTGACTTGTTTTATCAATTTCGTTAGTCTTTTGAAAGAATTAACTTTTATTTTTAGTTTTTTAGTCTTATATAGAACTTATTTTTTCAGTCCTGTAGTTTTTGTTTCTGGTTTTCTCTCTCCACTAATTTTTAGGATCTTCTCTTTTGTGTTTATTTTAGTCTATTTATTCAATGGCTTTTTACTTTTTAAAAACATGTATCTTTTTTATCTTGTTATTCTGTTGGGAAATAGATTTGCCCCTGAATACTGCTTTAGCTGCATCCCAGAAATTTTGGTATGTTGTTTCACCATTATAATTTTCTTTCACGTAATTAATAATTGTCCCTATGATTTGTTCTTTGACCCAGTCATTATTTAGGATTTTTTTCTTAAGCCCTCATTGAGGGCTGTGTCTTTTGTTTGTGCTCCCCGAAATAATTACTATTTTTACTATGCTGCCTTTTTATATTTATGACATGTCCCGTTATGTTTTTGCAAAAGTTCCATGTGGTTCTGAGAAATACATTTATTTTTTAGCAGTCCCATTTAAAAGATGCCATGAATCTTTAGCTCTAGTTTCTCCAGCAATTTGTTCAGTTCTAAATTTTTTCTTTTCTTTTTCCATTAGACTTATCCAAGACAAATTGAAATCTTCTGCCACTGTTGTATCACTGTATGTCTTCTTATAGCTAATTTGTTTTGTGAATTTAAATGCCAAGACATTTGGAGCATAAATGTTAATACTGGTATTGGCATGGTTCCATAGACACGGTTCCTTTTAGCATAATGTAATTTCCTTGTTTTGAGTAACAGATTTTCTCCCCATCTTTCCCCTACCCACCACCCCAAAACAGCGATCCCACTGTCTGCCCCCTCCCTCAATCTGTCCTGTCCTATATCCTCCCCCATCACCGCTCTGTCTTATCAGTAGGGCAAGATGGATCTCCCTACCCCAATGCCTGTATATCTTATTTCCCAGTTGCATGTAAATAATAATAATAATAACATATATACATGTTTATGTTTTTAACATTTGGTTTTTAGAACTTTAAATTCTAGATTCTTTCCCTTCCTCTCTCATCATCCACCCCCACTGGAAAGACAAGCAATTCAATACAGGCCGTACATGTGTAGTTATGCAGAACATCTCCACAATGGACATATTGTGAAAGACTGACTATATTTCCCTTCTTCCTATCCTGCACTTTGTCCCTGTCCCTTTACAGAAGTATGGCTTCTAACAACCCTCCCCCCCAACCTGTCCTCCCCTCCATCATCCCCCCTCTCATCCCCTTCGTGTCGTTCCTTCCCTGAAGCCAAATTCAATGGGAGTAAGGTTGACCCTTTCCCTTTTGCCTTCTTGTTCTTCCCC